>CM040124.1:128156259-129356259 GCA_022559845.1 Amorphophallus konjac | reverse complement strand
TATCACCATTGCGGGCCTTACGTCCGAATTGGCTAAAGCTCCTCCTTTGCGCTGGCATTGTTCCTATGCCAATGAATAAACCGCCTTTGCTGACATAAGACCCTGTGCCTCAGTCAATAGCTATTTACCGTCGCCAAAGGTCAAATATCACATGTTGACCTGGAAGCGTTCTCCTTCCATATGAACTGAACAAAAAAAAATGGGGCTTAAAATAGGGGTGCCATGTTGACCTTGCTCCTACACTAGGATAAGGGCAAAAATGGCTATAACCTGACTGTGACAAAAACCCGAAAGGGCGCCGTAGGCAAAATCGAGTACCCTGCCACGTGAAAACCCAAAAGGGCGCGTGGGCAAAAGCAAGAGGGGGTTGGCTTTGGCATAAACCCAAAAGGGCGCTTGAGCCAGTAATGTGGTAATTTAAAGTTCCTCTTCACCCTCATCCCAATGAAACTCTAAAAAGGATGATCACCACAAGTCCCGTCGGAGATATTTTCTCTCTACAAACATGCATTCGACCCTTAACATCATCGACAAGATCGGTCTACATTTTTCCTTAACTTGGACCTTCCGTCCTCGTTAATGAATAAACCTATCTTTTGCTTCGTCATTTAACCAATGTCGATGAATAAACTTGTGTTTGGCCCCCATCATCACCGGCGAGACCGGTCGACATTTTCCCTTAACTTGGACCTTCCGTCCTTGTTAATAAACCTATCCTTTGCTCTGGCATTCATCCAATGCCGATGAACAAGCTACTGTCGACCCTTTCCGCTATCGGCAAGATCGATCAGTACTCCCTTAACTTGGACCATCCGCCCGTGTTAATAAATCTACTTTTGCTTCGACATTTAACCAATGTCAAAGAACAAGCCTGTGTTCGACCTTTGCCATCATCGACAAGGCTAGTCGACGTATCATTAGCCTGGATCCCTCATCCGTTGCTAAAAAACGAGTCCACAGTCATCCCAGATCCGTTCCATGAATCAAAAAAAGAAGGGGAAAAAAAGAAAAGAAAAGAATGAGGCTTAAAATAGAGGTGCCTTGCCAGACTTGTTCCTACATCAAGACAATGGCAAAAATGGCTATAACCCGACTGTGGCGAAGACCTGAAAGGGAGCCGCAGGTAAAATCAGGTACCCCGCCACGTGAAAACCTAAAAGGGCGCGTGGGCAAAAGCAAGAGGGGGCTGGCTTCGGCGAAAACCCGAAAGGGAGCTTAATCCAGTAAAGTGATGATTTAAAGTTCTCAAACCTCCTTTTGACCCTTGTCATCATCGGCAAGATCGGTCCAACCTCATAGTGACCCTAGTCATCATCAGCAAGATCGGCCAACCTTCTTGTGACCCTTGTCATCATCGGCAAGATCGGTCCAACCTCCTTCCGACCCTTGTCATCATCAGCAAGATCGGTGACCTCCTTGTGACCCTTGTCATCATCGGCAAGATTGGTCCATCCTCCTTGTGACCCTTGTCATCATGGGCAAGATTGGTCAACCTCCTTGTGACCCTTGTAATCATCGGCAAGATTAGTCAATCTTCTTTTGACCCTTGTCATCATCATCAAGATCGGTCAACCTCCTTGTGACCCTTGTCATCATCGGCAAGATTGGTCGATCTTCTTTTGACCCTTGTCATCATCGGCAAGATCGATCAACCTCCTGGTGACCCTTGTCATCATCGGTAAGATCTGTCAACCTCCTTGTGACCCTTGTCATCATCGGCAAGATCGGTCCATCCTCCTTGCGACCCTTGTCAACATCGGCAAGATCAGTCGATCCTCCTTGTGGCCCTTGTCATCATCAGCAAGATCGGTCCATCCTCTTTGTGACCCTTGTCATCATCAGCAAGATCGGTCGATCTTCTTTTGACCCTTGTCATCATTGGCAAGATTGGTCCATCCTCCTTGTGACCCTTGTCATCATCGACAAGATCGATCCATCCTCCTTGCGACCCTTGTCATCATCGGCAAGATCGATCGATCTTCTTTAGACCCTTGTCATCATCGGCAACATTGGTCAACCTCCTTGTGACCCGTGTCATCATCGGCAAGATCGGTCCATCCTCCTTGCGACCCTTGTCATCATCGGCAAGATCGGTCGATCTTTTTTTGACCCTTGTCATCATCGGCAAGATCGATCCATCCTCCTTGTGACCCTTGTCATCATCGACAAGATCGATCCATCCTTCTTGCGACCCTTGTCATCATCGGCAAGATCGGTCGATCTTCTTTTGATGTGACACAAGGGGTTAAGGTGCCCCTGTTTCAAATAGGGCTACCGGAATGGGTTTGTTGCATGTGTGGAAGGGAGAGATTAGGAGAGACGAGCAATGGGAGAGGGAGACGCTGTGAGTGTGAAGTGTGTGTTTGTGTGTGCTCACAGATGAAAGGGAATGGGTGGTGGGGTTGTGACGTGAAGATGGGGAGGGAAGTTAGCAAGGAGAGGTGGTGCAGAGTGTGGCAATGGCAAGAGAGAGGGGGAAGAAGTGGCGAGGTGGGAGGAGTCGCAAGTGTGTGTAAAGGGGGAAGAACCGTAAGGGGGGAGAGGGAAGATTCGGGCATCACACCCAGCCGAGGGAGAGAGGGAAAGAGAGGGGCGTCGCACCCCTAGGAGGCAGGAGATGGGGAAGAGAGAGAGACGCAGGCGGGAGAGGGAGGGCTGCCTGGGGAGAGGCTAGGAGAGGGAGCGAGAGGAGAAGAAGAAGGAGGGGAAAGGAAAGGTTGGGGCCACTTCTCACGACCAAGATAGTGTGGGCTTCTCACCCACGTCTCTCCCATCTCTTTCTCAGAGATGAGATCGCAAGCTTGGCTTCACACCTTCCGACAGATGATTTCCAAAAATTCTAATCACTTCATTGTTTTCTAAAGAGAGGTTACATAACACATTTATAGACTCCATAAAGAAAATCAAAAGACACTCATTAAACTTCAACTAACACCTAACACCTAAGACTCATTATATCTCTAGTGGGAAGACTAAAAGACACTTAATAAAGACTATCACATGATGTGGATATTCTATTTCTTCTACAAAAGAAAACACACATCTAGGCCCACTAACATGTCCCATTAACACAAAACTCTTAAAATAGCAAATATAGTTTGATAGTTGCCGGTGCAGCTTTGACGATCGACCGTTGCCGCTTGTCGATCCCGTGACGATCCCGTCAAACCCCTCCGCTTGGAGGAGGTTCGACCTCGAACCTCGTAGCTCAGGATCCCGGTTTGATGAAACATCCCGATTCCCTGAGCTCTGATACCATTTGATGTGACACAAGGGGTTAAGGTGCCCCTGTTTCAAACAGGGCTGTCGGAATGGGTTTGTTGCATGTGTGGAAGGGAGAGATTAGGAGAGACGAGCAATGGGAGAGGGAGACGCTGTGAGTGCGAAGTGTGTGTTTGTGTGTGCTCACAGATGAAAGGGAACGGGTGGTGGGGTTGTGACGTGAAGATGGGGAGGGAAGTTAGCAAGGAGAGGTGGTGCAGAGTGTGGCAATGGCAAGAGAGAGGGGGAAGAAGTGGCGAGGTGGGAGGAGTCGCAAGTGTGTGTAAAGGGGGAAGAACCGTAAGGGGGGAGAGGGAAGATCCGGGCATCACACCCAGCCGAGGGGGAGAAGGAAAGCGAGGGGCGTCGCACCCCTAGGAGGCAGGAGATGGGGAAGAGAGAGAGACGCAGGCGGGAGAGGGAGGGTTGCCTGGGGAGAGGCTAGGAGAGGGAGCGAGAGGAGAAGAAGAAGGAGGGGAAAGGAAAGGTTGGGGCCACTTCTCACGACCAAGATAGTGTGGGCTTCTCACCCACGTCTCTCCCATCTCTTTCTCAGAGATGAGATCACAAGCTTGGCTTGACACCTTCCGACAGATGATTTCCAAAAATTCTAATCACTTCATTGTTTTCTAAAGAGAGGTTACATAACACATTTATAGACTCCACAAAGAAAATCAAAAGACACTCATTAAACTTCAACTAACACCTAACACCTAAGACTCATTATATCTCTAGTGGGAAGACTAAAAGACACTTAATAAAGACTATCACATGATGTGGATATTCTCTTTCTTCTACAAAAGAAAACACACATCTAGGCCCACTAACATGGCCCATTAACACAAAACTCTTAAAATAGCAAATATAGTTTGATAGTTGCCGGTGCAGCTTTGACGATCGACCGTTGCCGCTTGTCGATCCCGTGATGATCCCGTCATCTTTTGACCGTTGTCATCATCGGCAAGATCGCTCAACCTCCTTGTGACCCTTGTCATCATCAGCAAGATCGGCCAACCTCCTTGTGACCCTTGTCATCATCGACAAGATCGGTCGATCTTCTTTTGACCCTTGTCATCATCGCCAAGATCGCTCAACCTCCTTGTGACCCTTGTCATCATCAGCAAGATCGGTCAACCTCCTTTTGACCCTTGTCATCATTGGCAAGATCGGTCAACCTCCATTTTGACCCTTGTCATCATCGGCAAGATCGGTCAACCTCCTTTCGACCCTTGTCATCATCGGCGAGATCGGTCGACTTACTTTCGACCCTTATCATCATCGACATGATCGGTCGACCTACTTTTGACCCTTGTCATCATTGGCAAGATCAGCCCACCACTTGACCCTTGTCACCATCGGCAAGACCTGTCAACACTCCCTCTAACTTGGACCTCTCGTCCTCATTAACCAACAAGCCTCCTTTGCCTCGACATTTAACCTATGTCGATAAATAGACCCTACCCCCAGTTTCCGTCACCATTGATGAATCTTGTTGATAGGTCTTTTGACCTTACTCTTTTGGTCCTAGGAGGCCTCTACACCTTCGTCCTCCAAACATTCAGCCTACATTAGCCATAATTTGGGCCCGAAAATAGTTACGACACGGTGGAGCGAACACCTCACCCCTTTGCTGAAGGCGTGAGCGCTCTCCTGCCCTAGTAACACTTTGTTCGGGCCAGGCTAAGAGTCTATAAAAAAGAAGAAAAAAGAGAGGATGAAGTCATGATTTAGCGGCAAAGGAAGATATTTCCTTTCTATGAGGCGGCAAAGTACATGTTACTCGGGGCATACCCCAGGGCACATAAAGGTCCACCAAAACAAAAAGCAAACAGAAGAGGCTAAAGGACTATGAAGATTCCACAACTATGAAGATTATCTACCTCTTTTGCTAAAGGAGACGCTTTTTGTTCATGGTCGGCTATTCCGTTTCTTCAAATGGACTATAGATTTTTCACCTTCAGCTGACTCGCCTATTCTTCCGGTATAGATTTCTTTTCCTGGTTTCCCGGTTATCTTCTACATTGAGCAATTGATTAGGTCCATTGGTGGTAATGTTGGTCGGGTATTGAAAGTTGATCAGTCCACTTTGAATTTATCCCAAACGAATGCTGCTCATGTTTGTATTGAGCTTGATATATCCAAACCGCGCCCTCCACGAGTTTGGATTGGATTCCCAGGAGGTGGTGCCTGGCAGGATGTAGTATACCCGGACCTTCCACCTTACTGTTCTGCTTGTTCTCGCATTGGTCACAATGCAGCAAATTGTAAAGGCCCAAGGAACTCGGTTTCTATTGTGAAGCCCAAACAGACTACTGCAGAAATCGAAGGCAAGGCTATTTGGCAACCTGTTATCAACCATAAGGAGAAAGCTGAAGAAAATTTGATTGCCACCCGAGCCACTGATTGCACTCTTCCTAATCGCCCTGTTTTGATTAATTCAAGGAATTCTATACTGGGTGAATGCTTTAATCAGTCGACAGATTTGAATGG
This sequence comes from Amorphophallus konjac, assembly GCA_022559845.1. Taxonomy (NCBI): domain Eukaryota; kingdom Viridiplantae; phylum Streptophyta; class Magnoliopsida; order Alismatales; family Araceae; genus Amorphophallus; species Amorphophallus konjac. Next base: position 129,350,508 of record CM040124.1, on the reverse strand, counting down.
ACCCTGTTTAGTTAATGATTCTTACATTCCTGACATAGACCCAGGGGATCCAGCTAATTCTCCTTCTCAATGCCTGCGAGGGGATATCCCTATGAAGACTTTACCTACTAATATTGTGGAGCAACATATTGGATGCGAGACAGCATTACAAAAGGACTCCCCTGCTTTGGCTCATGTTTCCTCTATGCTTAGACACCAGGATATTACTCTAGCTGCTCACTCTGAAGCTTTGGTCTGTCCACCTTTGGAGCTCCCTTCAAACCAAAATAGTGGTCAGGCTGAGACAACTGCGATTGATGATTCTGCAGTTGGTATTGCCTTGCAAAAGCATGAACCTCCTTCGATTGTTGAGGCCACTACTAGAAGACTGGAAATAGCTAACCTTGCAGAAGCCCAAAATGTTCTGGCACTGCATAATGAGCGCTCAGGGGTAACAACTAGATCAATGTTGAGGATAAGATCCACGGGGAACATTCCTGATATCAAACATTTATCATGAACTTCATTATTTGGAATATCAGAGGTATAGGAAATGATGTCTCTATTGGCAGAGTGAAATTCCTACTTAGAACTCATAACATTGACTGCATCGTGATTTTGGAACCAAAAATAAACATTAGCAGAATGGTGAATATCTACAGATGATTGGGTATGGACAATGCTGTTGCGAACAATGATGGGCTGGCTCACATCTGGATTCTATGGAAAGACCCTCTGAAGTTCTCTGTTGTCTGCAGGGATGATCAGCAGATCACTCTTCTTCAATCTAATGCTCTTTTACCAGATTTTCATACAACTTTTGTCTATGCCAAATGCAATGCTATTGAAAGGCAATCCCTGTGGGCATCTTTACTTAATATTCACTCTCTGATAAATGGCCCTTGGACTGTAGCTGGCGATTTCAATTGCATTTTAAATGCGGATGAGAAGCTTGGTGGCAATTCCCCTAATTTGTCTGCTATGACAGATTTTAATAACTGTATTTCTGATTGTGCCTTAATGGATGGTGGCTTCACTGGTTCTAATTATACTTGGCATAATAATCAGTCTGGAGGAAGAGGAATTTGGGCTCGATTGGACAGAGTTCTTCTTAATGCAGCCTGGATTAATATTCTTCCTGTTTCTATTGAGCATCTGTCTAGGGAGGCATCTGACCATGCTCCTCTTCTTGTTAAATTGCTCTCCCAAGATCGAAAAATTAGTAGATTCTGTTTTCAGAAAACGTGGATTTTGCATGAGCAGCTTTTGGAAGTTGTCCAGGCATGCTGGCAATCTAGCCCTATAGCTTCCTCTCCCATGACTTGCTTGTACCTCAAGCTTAAATCATTGAAAAGGATGCTTCGGGTTTGGAACAAACAAACTTTTGGTAATGTTCACCTAAATCTGACTGCTGCTGAGGATGTTGTTCTTCAAGCTGAGCATTATTATGACCTGCAACCTACTGATGCAAACCTGGCCCCTTTGGAAGAAGCTAAAAATATACAATCTAACAGGCCTCTACATCAAGAATATTTTTGGAGACAAAAGTCTGGGATTAGGTGGCTTCTTGAGGGGGACAGAAACACTAAGTTTTTTCACATGTCAACATTAGCTTACAGACGCAAACACAAAATCACCCAATTGAGAACTACTACTAGGAATCTTTCTTCAGATCATGAGGATATGAAAAGTATAGCTACTTCCAATTTCCAGAATACTTTTTCCACCCAAGACCATCATATTGACAATAACTTCTTGAACTGTATTCCCCACCTAGTAAACCAGGATGAAAATGACTGTCTTTCTGCTATTCCTACTGAAATTGAAATTCATGATGCAGTCTTCAGTTTGTCAACTGATAGTGCCCCTGGACCTGATGGTTTTTCTGGATATTTTTTCCAGAAAGTTTGGAGCATCATTGCACCATTGGTTATCAGTGCTGTGCAAGAAGCCTTTTCATCCAGCAATCCTCTGCCAAGAAGTGTTACTTCCACCTTGATTGCTCTTATACCAAAAAAATCTAATGTTGTGGATATTACAGATTATAGGCCGATAAGCTTATGTAACTTCTTCTATAAGATCATCTCCTCAATTATTAATAGAAGATTGGCTCCTATTCTTCCCAAGATCATTTCACTTGAGCAGTCTGCTTTTGTAAAGGGGAGACAGATTATTGAAAATATTGCTCTTGCTCAGGAGCTCTCTCTTGAATTGGGTAGAAAAACCAGAGGATCAAATGTTATGCTTAAGCTTGATATGGCTAAAGCCTATGACATATTAGAATGGGACTTTCTATACTCAGTTATGCTCATATTTGGTTTCGGCAATAATTTCATTAATCTTATTGATAGGCTGATTAACAATTGCTGGTTTTATATTATGTTGAACGGAGACACTGCTGGTTTCTTTAAATCCACTAGAGGTATCTGTCAAGGTGATCTGATAGCTCCTTCCTTATTTGTTATTGCTGAAGAAGCATTGAGCAGGTAGCTTAGAGAAGCCTTCAGCAGTGGCCGGGTTGAATGGTTCACAGGTTTTTAGAGATGTCCAAACATATCTCACTTATTATTTGCAGATGATACCCTGATTTTCAGTAAAGCCACCTTAGCCTCTATCAGTAATCTTCGTAAACTTCTTCACACATATGAGCATGCTTCAGGTCAACTGATTAATGTCAGTAAGAGTGGATTTTTAATCCACCCAAAGAAGCCTCGTTCTGTTGCACAGCGGATTCAAAACTTCACTGGTTTTTCCAGATTGTATTTTCCTCATAAATATCTTGGTATACCTTTGGTGGTTGGTAGAACAAAAAAGGTTTATTTTGTAGGGGTTATCAACTCTATACAAAAGAGGATTGTTGGGTGGAAAGCTAACTTATTGTCTCAAGGTGCCAGATTGGTTCTTATAAGGCATGTACTTTCTTCCTTGCCAATTTATTCACTGTCTTCAACTCCATTGCATAGTGGCATTCACAATCTGATTGAGCAGGCTTTTGCTAATTTCTTTTGGGGGTCTTCCCCTCTTAGCAAAAAGAGACATTGGAAATCTTGGCAGGCATTAAGTTGGCCTCTATCCAAGGGTGGCCTTGGCATCATATCCCTTAGGCTCATGGAAAATCCACTTCGAGTTAAAATGCCGTGGCATGCTATTCACACTAGTTCTTTATGGGCTAATTATTTTAGAGTCAAGTATCTGCACAAATGCCACATCCGTGATGCTAACTTTAGAAACATGAAGGGATTTGCTAGAAGAAGCTGGTTGAAGGCCAAAGATTATATCCTTCAGCTTAAGAAGGTTATTATTGAGAATGGTTTAAATACCAATTTTTGGTATGATAACTGGCTGGGCCAACAATGTTTAAATACTTATGTTCCTGATGTTCTCATTCCTAACCCAAAAGCATCTGTAAGAGATGTCCTTCTTAACCCTTCCTCTGAAGAATCTGCCCTGCTGAATGCATTGATTCCCAACAGTATACAGCAAGCTGTCAGATCTGTGAATTTGAATCAGGAAATGGATTTGGATGTTTGGAGTCTCTCTCCATCTGGACTGTGTTCAGTAGCCTCGACCTACAAGTCTATGGCTAACAGTCATCTTCAGTCTGATATTCCTTGGAGTCGAATGTGGTCTAATTGGGTTCCAAGTAAAATCTCAGTCCATTTATGGAAGATTATGAACAACTGTTTACCGACTGAAGATAACATTCAAAGAGTGGGTGTTGTCCTTTGCTCTAAATGCTCATGCTGCAGGCTGCCATAGGTGGAAGACCCCAATCACTTATTCATGCACAGTGAAATTGCAAGGTCTGTTTGGACTGCTCTAACAGCTACAGGTTTACACTTTGAGGGCCACACTACTAGGGAATTCATCCTGAACTCCATCTGCCAGTCTCAGCTAGGTTCGGCTTTTGGTCTTTTCTCTCTTGCCTCTATTGGATTTGGAATGTGGGAAATTTGGAAGGCCAGAAACACTGTCAAATATGATGATAAATCTTTCTCTAAATCCAACACCACTCATCACATTATTTCCCAAGTGAAGATGGCTTGTTCGGCTACTGCACTTAAGGAACCAAAGTCCACCAACCGAAAAATTTTGGATCAATTAGGAATCAAAAATCAAGCCCCTTGCAGACAACAGCTGAAGATTGTGAGATGGCTTTGCCCTCCTTGGCCTTCTCTAAAATTAAATTCTGATGGTGCTTGCAAGCTATCTAGAGATACTGGAGGAGGCGGAATTATCAGGGATTCTAGAGGCAAGGTCTTCCTTGCCTTCTCTCACTTTTATGGACAATCAAATAGTTTAATAGCAGAAGCCCATGCACTACTTGATGGCATCAAATACTTGAAGACTGTGGACTCCAAACCAGCTCTAATTGAATGTGACTCCCTCACCCTTGTCCGGATTATCAAAAAGGAAACTCATTGCCCCTGGTCCATTTTCAGCTATGTCAGGGATATCTGGAGCCTCTTATCTCAGCATGATTCTATTTCTCATATATTCAGAGAAGGCAATACAGTAGCAGATTTGCTTGCATCATTAGCTTGCACCACTAAATGTAATTCTTTTTATTCTTATAGTGAGCTCCCTTCTATTATAAAAGGTGCTACTCGGCTGGACTCACTAGGCTTGCCTAGTATCAGATTGATGTAATTCTTTATTATTCATCAATGGAATATAATTTGCCTCTTAGTGGCTTGATGGTGGAGTGGCTTTCTCCTTACCTCTGGTAAGGGGTGCACTCTCCCATTGACCCCTAGGTTAGGTTTTTCTATTAAAAAAAAAATCAATAGGCAATCAGGGACTGTGACAGTCCATCGTATGGCCGTTACTTGAGTGTGACGGTCCTACTATGGTGCGTTACAATATCTGCTGACAGAAAATGATATGAAACCAAAGCGATCAACTCACATCATGTCTAAATCAAATACCATGTCTATTATAGGCAAGATAATGAAGTATAGGCTATCTATATGCATGGATTCTAGTGAATAGACAAGATAACTTCTTTTATTCCTTTTTAAGGCTAAGAGATGTATGACATGCATGGAACTCTGAAAACATGAAATTGATGATCTATGATGCATGAAATTCAGTCAAATCAGAGGACTTTTAGTAATATCAAGATGTTTTTACCGTTCATGAGATGACCTACCTCTTAGCTTGTCTTTAAACTTCCAATTTAGGGTTTGAAAAACGTGCCCTAGCTTTCATTTTCCTGTGACTTTTCAGTAACTTCCTTGGGCTCTAACTCCACGACCTCTTAACCTAAAGATGTGAAATTTGGAGAGGAGTTAGTCTAAAGTTTTATAAACAAATACTTCTAAAGAACTTACCCGATATTATGACTCCTTGCCTTGATTCCACGCGAGCAAAAGTAAGGGTCGCGCAGTTCAGAACTAGGTCCTATTTATAGGATTTTTGGCTAGGGTTTGAAGATTAGATCGATTCTAGAGTCCTTAATCTGCTAAAACCTGATCTCTAAGAGTCCTTAGTAATGTTATAACTCTTCCCAAGTTGATCCCTAGTGGATAAGATCATCAAGTTTCCATCTTTTATTACTTCTTCCTCTTACGGAATCTGTAGAGTGTAACGGTCGAACGCAGGCGCGTTAGGTGAATGTGACGGTCTCGCGATAGACCGTTACAGTCAACGTATGCAGAGTTCTAAATTAATAAAACTCATTTATTCATTTATCCATATAATTATCTTAGATAATTAGTCTTTATCCTTAAAATCCATAAATAAGCTAAATAACCTTCTAGAACATGGGCCAAACTTAATGGGCTTGGTCCTTAAACCTTTTAGATGATGTGTAAATAGGCTTGGTTAATTATTTAACCTAATTGGGCCTTATAATGATTTATTAGTCTCAGAATCCATTTATTAATATATTTAGGCCTTTATAAATTCTAGAAAACTATTTATATAAATTCTGGGACACTACACTTATTTTCGTTATTGATCGGGGAAGGATGCTGCATCACAGGAGGGGTGAAGATCCAAAGCCCACCCAGTTACAATGGATTGGGTCTTTGGCTCCATCCCTCTTGGTTCATCAGATGAGAGCATGTTCTCGGATCTCATTATGTTCCCCAGCCTATGAAACAAGTTGCAAGGTGCTATCCTGATCCTCATAATAGAATAACGCCCTTATGGGCAATATTAATCTCACAATCCCTTCCCCAGCACTTTAGACAGGTCCAGATTATATGTTTTAACTCCCTATGCATCTCGTGTGCATGCTCTCCATGTATTTCATACGCGCACTCATTCGTTGTTTAATGTAAAAGATTTTCGTGGAGATGGCCATCTTCCCTCTCACCCACCCCTATGGGTTGTGGGGGCTCTGGCTTCGGCCCAAATCCGCTGGAGCTTGCTTGGTTCTCTACTTTTTCACCCACTCAACTTCAGGCCTTTGAGAAGCTTCTATTCACTATATGTTAGCCACCTTGGCTTGTACGCCAATCACGCACGAGCATCCTTCTTGAGGAGGACGTCGGGGTGGAGACACGGCAGCCCAGCTCCATCGGCGGAGAGATTGCCCCGCCCCATGCCCCATTGGATCGGGCCCGAAAACTCTATGAATTTTTCATTTTTTATCATGATGTAATTTCTCTTTTATTCAGTATTTAGTGCTTAGTGGGTTAGCTAATTGGGCCCAAAATGCTAGATTAGCTATTGGGTCTAGTTATGGGTCATAGGTAGCTTATGGTTACCCCCAACATAGCAGGGACTTTTTTTCATTTGTTAGGGGTAAGTAATGTCTTTTCTAACCCCTGGCCTCTCCTCTAAATAGAGGAACAAGGGCCCTCATTTTCAACTACTTAATTATTGAATGAAAAATTATGTTACAAGAAATCCTTTGGCTTTTCCCTCTCTCCTAGTCGCACCTCTCTCTCTCTCTCCCAAAATCACAGCATCCTCTCTCTTCCTAGCCCTTGGGCGCACCACCCTCTCCCTTCCTCTCTCCTCTTGCCACATCAACAAGGGAATCTCCCTCCCTAATCCTCCTCCTATTTCCACTCCCTAAATACCTCCCCTCCACCTATTATCTTGCCTAATCTAATTCCCCCCCTCACTCAAAATTGAAAATTCTCCAAATTTCTCTCCGTCCCTCTTCCAAAAAATCAAAAGCCTTCCCAAAATCCCTGCCACCTTAGCCTCCATTCTAGGAAGAAAATTCTAGAATCCCTCCAACCTTCCCAAAGGGCAGCCACCCTCTCCCCTCTCCCTGCTCAACCAGGCCGCACCCCCCATCACCTCTCCCACAACCGTAGCTCGCCCCCCTAGGTCCTCCCCCACACCCCAGGCATCCCCAGCATGCCCCCTCCCACTCTCCCACGTCCTCCCTTCCCTAGGAAGCATCTCTTCCGCCCCATAACCCATCTTCATCACCCGTCTCTATCCGAGTTGCAGAACTGCCTCTGTAGAACTGCACCCGCGCACGAACGTGGACAGAACCCTTGCCACCACCTTGACGTGTAGGATCACCTCCCCTATGCCCCAGGGCTGTCCCCAACCTCTCATGGGCCCCTTGGGTCGAGGCCCCACGCCCCGCAGTGGCCCGACACCACCTCGCATCGCTACACCACCAGGAAGCGGTATGCAGACACATCTGCATGTAGATTGTGACTAGCAGGTGCGGCTCACCCCTCCCCCTCTCCAGTGACCCCTAATGACCGTGGCACTCCTCTAGGTGTTAGAGGATCTCTTCCTCACCATCCCCACTGAAGTTCAAGATCAAATGCCATCCCGAAGAGCCGTACCACCATAGAAGCCAGAGTGTGTGGAGTTTTGTCTCTGCAGGGTCACCTGCGACCGGTCCGGACTCCCAGCATCGCCACCAGTACTCCGGAAATCACCTGGCCTTCCCACTCGACCGGTGAGTCCGCTGGACGCCCAAAACCATTTCCACCAAGTTTCATCCCCATCCGACGGCATAGCGGCCCCCGTTTGCCCTGTTCGTCGAGAATCTGGAACAGGTGCTCGTATCTGCGCGACCAGCAGTGTCACCATCGCCTTCATCGCCACCCTTCTCTCCTCTTCTCCGACGGTTCTGCCCTACCACTAGGAACTACAACCACGAGTCCCCTCCCTCTCTCTCCAAGAAAGACATCATTCGGCCACCGGAGGCCAACGTTCCACTTTCTCTCCTGTGACTGGGCAGCTCTGCATAGCGGGGAGAAGAACTGGCAGTCAAGCACCGTCAACTCTACCAAAACCTTCAGTGACTTCGGAATATCCCCCACTCTTCTGGAGCCCCTCTACACGTCCTCCCCAGCACTAGGAAGATGATGCTGTCTTCATCGGATCTCTGGTTGAGACGTACCAGCAAGAACGGCACAGCTCTGTCTTGTAGGACACATACAGGGCCGCCAGGCCCATTCTCCTTCCCCATGCTCCCCCCTCCTACGTGAGGGTAGTTTTGTATTAATCACCCCCATCCCCAGGATCCCCTCCTTGCATGGAGCATAGTGCCATAAGGCAATACACATAGGTTTACATCTGAAGCCGCCGTCGACATGCAAGTCAGGTGAGCGATTTTCCATGCACGTGCCCGTCCCGTACCAAGTTTGTATCAGAGCAAGTTCTTGACTTGTTCCCACAAGTCAGGTCCTTGGGTCTCAGATGGATCGCACCTCTGTTCAACTCCTCATGCCCAAGCTTGATGTGTGGGACAAGCTTATGATGGGGATGCTGACTTCTCGGGCCAAATCACCCACAGCCTTTGATCAGCAATACGGCCCTTGCGTATGACTATCGCCCACTCCCCCACCTGCCCCAAAGCCCAATCCAACGGCACAGGAAGTCCTTGTGATTGAATCCTCTACAGAAGAAGAGCCGTTGCCGATGGAGGTCTACGAGCCGGGCCCATAGTTGGTCACCCAATATGAAAAAGAGGAGCCCGATGGAGCGCTACTACAAGACGCCGCGGAACCCGCTCCGACCCTTATCGACCAAGATTTGGCCATCAACATGCACGAACCGGCCACCCAAGAGCACGAAAGCCCCAACGTCAATTTAGTTGCTATGGTGGCTCCATCAGTCCCACTGGACACTCTTCAGCAACCCCCGGAGCACCCTCATGTTGACCCCGTATGGTACGAGTTCTGCACCGTCTACGAGAAGCGGCACCCCGGCATCCGTCACATGGTCGATGAACCCGAACCCTTGTCCTACCCTCTAGCGATCAACATGGTCGTGCTTCCCCACTTCAAGATTCGAGGTTGAATCTTTTCCAACAAGGGGGGTACGACGAGGACGTCGGGGTGGAGACTCGGTGACCCAACTCCATAGGCGGAGAGATTGCCCCGCCCCATGGCCCATTGTATCGGACCCGACAACTCTATGAATTTTTCTTTTTTTATCATGATGTATGAAGAGGCGTGATCTCGCGCTGGTCCTGAGCGGATGGAGGATCACCGGGTAGTGAACTGCAAGATAGGGAAACAGATCAGGGGGCCCAGGGAGAGTCCCTGGGGAAAACCCTCCGATGCTTAAGTCAGTGGAGCTATGGCGGGAGCAATAAAGGGAGGTGAGAGCTTGTGCGCGAGATCCCTCTCCAACAAAAGGGGTGAAGTGGTTCTTGCTCATGAGCTTTGAGCGTATGATTGCCCTTACCTTCGTCGGAGGGTCTCCCTGGTTTAAATAGTATGCCGTCTCCAGGAGTCCTGTAAGCCGAGGGGTTTCAGGTGGGGGTTACGTCCTCATCGTGGGCTTTTATTGCCTTATCATGGGAGTGTTATCACCTTGGGGAAGAAGAAGTCCCTTGCCTTCCTGAATTCCTGCCTGCTGTGGACTCTTAACGGCTGCAAAAAATAAGCAATCGTCGGCCGTTCCGAGCTCAGAGAGGCCAGCCCTATCGGGCGATAGGCTTAGCTCGGAAGAGGATGGGTCGGATGGGTCGGCGTATGCCTTCTTCTCCCGGGTGGAGATATGGCTTCGGCAAGACCTTTCCTGTGACCTGACTGACACTCGGGCCCTCCGAGCCTAGAGGCCGCCTAGGAAGGTTGTGTACTCGAGCGATTTTTTATTGGGATTTCTTCCCTGAGTGGGCCCTGTGGGCTGTCACTTAGGCGAGCTTGGCCTCGTTGGGTCCTGTCGGGCCTAGTCGGGCTGCTCTTTGAATGGGCTACAGAAATCCCCCTCTCCACTTGTCCCCCTCCTACTCCCGAGCCAAAGGAGGCTCGGACGAGTTGTATTTGAAGGTTTTGGACCGGCGTGGCTCAGGTGGGTGGAGATCTGGCGGTGTTATGAAGCCACGTGCCATGGTCACCTGGGCCCGTAATAATTGTGATCCTGACGGATTTGAAATGAAGGGGCCCCCTTTTTATCGGAGGTCGGAACGACGCGCCGCCTGCCACGAGGGTTTATAGGCGTTGGGCACTGGTTGTCATTCCAGACACTCTAGGGTTTTGGCTTTCCTTCGCTTCTTTGCTTTTAGGGCTCCTTGATGCGCCGTGAAGACACATCGGAGGAGCAGAGACTTGCGGCGGCGTTTGAGGAGTTGGCGAGGATAACTGCGGATGCGGTCCGGCAGCTTCCTCCTCCCCCGGAATCTTCGAGATCCCTTGAGAATTCTTCTTCCAGCTCTTCCTCAGAATCCATGGCGGACTAGCGTTTGTGTGCTGAAGGATGGGGCGACGAACTGGTGGCGAGAGCGCCCGTCCCGAATCGCAGCGAACTGGGGGAAGCTGAGGTGAAGAGGCTGGAGCACAGGTTCCGTCTGCCTCTTAGGTACAACTTTGTTGCTGCTGCCCCGTATGAGACGAGTCTGGATGACCGCATGGGCAACATCTGCACCTTTCTTCTGGCGTGGAGGAGCAGGTTTCGCCTCCCCTTCGAGCCCTTCGTCCTCACACTCCTTAATTTTTTTCAGTTGGCGCCCATTTAGTTGGTTGCCAACTCGTACCTCCTCCTTTCTGCCTTTCGAATTCTCTGCCGTCAGTGTGGGGTTCCCCCTTCTCTGGACCTTTTCCATTATTTCTTTGAGTTGAAGGCGCATCCGTCGACGGGAAAAGGTTTTTACTTCATCCAGGCGAGGAGGAACAGGAGCTGCATTTCGCTGGCGGCGAAGGATTCCTCGCATAAAGGGTGGAAGACCCAATTTTTCTGGGTGAAGATACATTCGGTGGAGGAAACTTGGAGATGCCAAGTGATGCCCAATTTCCACCCGAATATCCCTCCCCGGCAGGAGGATTTACCTTCAGATGTGGAGGAGTATGTCACTCGTCTGCTGAAGCATTGCCACTCTACCGAGGAGTTGGTGATGCCGGAGAATGTTGAGCGGCATCTCCTTACGCGGCCGAAGCCGTCAGGTACCACCACTTAGATCCTCCTCAAGATGTGGAGGTCATCCTTCTCTTGTTGATTGCGGGTTCTTCTTTGTTGCAGACAGTAGGCGGGAGCCTCTGAAGGAGGCCACCGAGGTCATTGACCTTGGCGACGACTCGACGGCGGATGAGCTGGGCGTCCCTGTGGGTCGCTCCCAAGCCCGGGACAAGGGCAAGGGGGTGGCCCCCGAGGGGACTTCACGGCCGGGTGGCACAAAGCGAAACGATCCCATGGAGGGAAGGTTGCGGGAAGCTGTGAAGGCCAGGAAACGGGCCAAGAAGGCCGGTCTCCTCGTCACTGCCGGGGGCGACTCTGGTTCGGCAGCGCTCCCCTCTTGGGGGCAAGATGGGGCCGACCCAACCGGGCTGGCTCCCCCATCCGCCGAGCGAGAGAGGGCCGAGGAGACCAGGGGCCCCTCAGAGGATGGTGACGATGGGTCGGCTCTCCCCTCGGTGGGAATAGAGGGGGCCGAAGTAGAAACAGCCGAGGCCGAGACCGGGGGACCGATCGAGGTGGGTGATGTCTCAGGTGGCAATGCGCGGGCCGAGACAGTTGAGATCGGGGGTTCGCCTGTAGAGGCGTCGTAGCCCCAAGCGTCTGAGGTTCCTAGTGCGGTCGGGCTAGTTGCGTCGGTCGAGGTCGGAGATTCGCCTACGGAGGCGTCGCAACCCCAACCGACCGTGGAGCGTGTGATGCGAGATGGGACACGGACACGACAAGCTCGCGATCGTCCCTTAACGAGGGAAGCGTCGGACGTGCGCGGTTGAGAAACCGGCAAGAGCTAGGGTGGTCGGCTCTCTCTTTCGTGCCCGGATCGGGTCACGGGACGGTAATGCTCACTCTCGCAGCAGTGATATTATAAATTGAAGGCGAGCTAGGTATCCCTACACATGCTCTCTAGCAGCGGCATATAAAGCATATAAAGAATTAAGCTAATGCCAAGTGTAAGGGTGAAGGCAATACCTCCACGCTCTCGGCGTGGCGAAGACGGCACCCGGCCGAAGTTCGTACTCCCGGGAACTTAGTACATTATGTTTACAGCAATGCAATTAAGCCCACTCCACGCAGGGAGGTAAAGGGCGACACAAGTGGGCCCGGGAGGACCAAGTTCGGGTTGACGGGCGGGTTCGGGCAATGCTTCGGCTTCACGCGTACTCGTGCTAGTGGGGGCCCATGTATTGACCGGAGGGGTCGTGTGGGGCCTGATGACTCCTCTGTTGTGGAGACACCTGGAAAGCGTACCCCTGGGATGGCGAGCTGCTGGAACGACCGCCGGACGCCGGGCGGCGCTCGGACGACGCTCGGGGGAACTCGGCCACGAATCTGAAAATTCTGTTTGCAGGCGCGCGAATCGGAGAAAACTGCTGCTGCGATCAGCCCCGTCGTCGGAATGTGACGAGGTTAGCGCCGTTGGAAAGCTGACTCAGAATACTTCGACGTAGGGGTCTTCAAAAAAAATAATCAGATCTGTATGTCTGATCATGCATTTTACAAGCTTGCTGGAATCTGGCCAGAACTGCAGGGGCGGGTTCTGACTTCTCTGAAGATCAACATTGACCGGGGAGAAGACCTCCGAATCTTGAAATAATTGCTTCAACAAAGTTGAAGGTCTCTGAGATAGGAATCCGGGACTATTTTTGGTTTTCTGAGTGGAGATGAAATGAATTTTCTGGGATTTCTTTACTAGACCTGGGTCGGATCTGGGAAACTATTGGCAGACTGTTCTTGGGAACTGGGACGAAATTTGAAAAATACTTGGAGAGTGAACCAAAAATTAAGAAAATTCCTGATGGTAGATATATGTGGACAGAACTCCCAATAAATTTGGGTGACCTAAAAAAAATCAAAAGGTGGTTCGAATGGGGTAAACGCAGAGCTGATGAACAGTAAACAGAACCAGGACAGATCTGGAACTTGGAATTGGACGAAAATCAAAAAATAGCTAAAGGATGAATTTTGACGTGATTTTTTTTGTGGGATAAGGATTCTAGAGGGGAACCAACCCTGAAATTTTGAGCTTCAGAAGACGAAGGGAGTGATAGCAGGAATTCGGAGAAGAAGGGTCTGTCTTGAGTGGACAGAACACCGAAACCGTTGGCGACGACGCGTCGGCGGCGAGACGATGGCGGCGGCGATCACCGGAGTTGCTTCAGATGCTGGAGGGGATCAAGGGGGAAGGGATTACACTCTAGAAAGGGGGCTGGAGATGGAGGAACCAGGGAGAGAGAGGGGAGGGGTGCAAATCTCACTTGGGGGCAAATGCCAATTTTCTCTTCATTAATTCATTCAATATAAAAATACAAGTATATATATGCAAGAGATCTAACCTATTCTAAGCCCTTGGATCAAGGGTTGATCAATGAAGGGTTGAGATGTGGTTTGACAACCACATTAAACCCCATTAAACAACAAGGTTCGCCCCCCCCTTTAAGAAGGCAATTAGCATTTGTCTTCTTTAATTAATTCTAGGTCCAAGTCCAAGGTTGGACCATGGACCAGCCACCTTGGACCCAGGAGTCCAGGTGGACCAATAAGGAGGAGGGAGGGGGCCCCTGCAGGGCCTACATGCACATTTGCAAAGAAACCCAATGGCCTTTTGTAAATAAACCCACTAAGACCTACTATTGTGTACCCATATACCACAAGGGCGTACATACAAATACAAAAGGACGTAGATGCAAACACAAAGTGAGCGGGCTGACGTTGATGTCCCCATCAATTCTCCCCGGGTGGGAGGAACTCGACCCCGTCGAGTAGGGGTATGGCTGCTCCGGTACTCCGGCGGATCTGTCACCGTGCTAAGTAGCGCGGGTATGCTCCACTCCAAGTGATCGGCACCTGCTTATTCCATATATACTCGATATGCGCACTGCTATGGCTAAAGGTGGTCACTCCGAAGGGGCACTCTCAAAGGAAGGAAACAGCTCGAAGACTCACTAGGAATCACCGCTGAGTCCCTATAGGTGACTGATCCGGGTATAGATGTAGAACCGATCCCATACTCATCGAGTGAGTCGACTCGCTTCACACTCATAAGAGAACGACACGAGCTTGCACAAGACACATGCAGACTCACCATGCACTGACACATGAATGAAAATCACACAAACAATCGACTCAAAATCACCACACAAACAAACCACACAAAGAAAACATACTGACTCAACTATGACCCTAGACACACCTAATGTTAGTCCGACCCGTACATGGGTGATGGCGGACCAGGACACCCGAATATGTGCCATACATGCATTTGACGTAACTGGAGGTTGACGTCATGGGGAACTCCTAGACATACTACGATGCACCAATCATGGACATTGGGCTTGGATGTGGGAAGTCCGGGAGGTGCGGGTGGTTTAGAGGGATCGGGGAAACCAAAGTCTTCCTTACCCCCGAGGGATGGTTCGGACCTATGGCTATGTGGAGTTTGCCTGGCCCGAATGGAAAAGGTGGGATAGTGAACTCCGCGGAAGAAGGGTAACGAGTATGAAAACTCGGGAGGGTCACTAGTGAAGGGGTCAAAAGGGTCGAAGAAGGTGTGACCCCATGAAGTGGGTTCCAACATGACATGGTCCCAATCGTGAAATTCTTGAAGGTGCGGGTGGTCACCTTCCTCCGTCATGGTAGATGGGACCGTGTATAGGAAATATGACTCCTCCCTCGGAAGCAAAGTCATGAAGCCGGGCTCATCCGGTAGCGGGAGAAGTAGAAGAACCTCCGTGGTGACACAACCCACGGTGCACTCGGAGGTAATGGACCCTATGACCGGATGGGTGAAGCTAAGACTAGTGGGTTGGTCAAAGCCTCGGGCCAAAAGATGCGTCAACTCCCATTGTGAATCTAATCCCATGACAAGATCATCCAACGTATCAACATGGTGACGAGATCGAAATGTGGTATGGAATGAGTTGACCGGCACTAGTGGTAGTGTGGGGTCCATTGATGGGAAGGGATGTGGGACCAAGCCATCCTTGAGCCAACTAAGAAGTGGCTCGGCTATGAAAAGCGTACCCGTTAGAAATACGGGTGGCTCGGGCCTTGGTAGTTCCCACTTTGATGGTTTCGAATGAAGACCGGAGGTAGATAACAATGGAGCATCCAGGGGTGGTGGAGTAGCTTGTGTCCTTTCCCACCAATCCGAAATCATTTTCTTTATTTCCTCTAAGGAGCGGGTTGGAGGAGGGACCTTGGGGTGGACTAGCTCCTTAACTCTCGGCTCGGGTGTGGGCCTCGGCTCGGTTATAAGCGGGACTTTCCACTCGGTTGGAGGTGCTTGAGTGGGTTGGAATGGGAGTGCCAAGGGGAGGTTGGTTGGTGGTGCATGGGCGGGCCACTGGATTGGGGTCACTTTGATGGGCTTGGACGGCGGTGAAAGGGTGGGATTGGGTAGAGGTGTGGCCCACTTGATTGTGGGTGAGTTGGTGGGGTTGGTGAGTGGAATGACCTCCGTGGTTGGAGGTAGGTGGGCAGGGAACGTAGGCCCTCCTAAGCACTCTCTTCATTTCCCACCATGACTCGATGGGCCTTAGATTCCTATCCTCCCTCCAATATTTGATGTCCCTCCAAGTTGCAGCGGCTTCACCAAAAAGTCGCCTTTTGGCAACATCGACTTGCATGGGCCCGTACATGATGTACACCTCGAAGTAATCATCCATAATGGCTTCCCATTCTAGATAGACACTCGGGTCATCGGACCCGTAGAAATCCCGGGTTTCGGGCCTCGTGGGGTGGTTCGGGTGGTCCTTCCATTTGAGATAGTATCGCCACCATCCAGGAGTTTGGGACTCCATGGGACACGGGAAAGCTAGTGGATGGCCATGCCGACACTCGGACCAAAACACTAGACACGACACTAAGTAATGCAAAGTTGGAATGCACTAACTAATGCACACTAAAGACCCTAGACGTAAACCAAGACTCGGTACGGGGCGGAGACAATCGACCCGAAGGTCACTCGCACAAGTGTGCGGCCTTCCCGATAGGCGTAACCTAACGGTCGGACAACACATTTTTATATACCGAGTAAAGGGATGTATGCGACCCAAAAATGACTCTTTTTGTTGTTTTAAAAATGTGATGATCCTAAACACGACTTAGACCGACTAATGACTACATGACACTCTTTTTTTTTTTGAATGCAAACACCCTAGACTCAAACTCGCTCTGATACCAAATTGATGCGGGACGGGACACGGACACGACAAGCTCGCGATCGTCCCTTAACGAGGGAAGCGTCGGACGTGCGCGGTTGAGAAACCGGCAAGAGCTAGGGTGGTCGGCTCTCTCTTTCGTGCCCGGATCGGGTCACGGGACGGTAATGCTCACTCTCGCAGCAGTGATATTATAAATTGAAGGCGAGCTAGGTATCCCTACACATGCTCTCTAGCAGCGGCATATAAAGCATATAAAGAATTAAGCTAATGCCAAGTGTAAGGGTGAAGGCGATACCTCCACGCTCTCGGCGTGGCGAAGACGGCACCCGGCCGAAGTTCGTACTCCCGGGAACTTAGTACATTATGTTTACAGTAATGCAATTAAGCCCACTCCATGCAGGGAGGTAAAGGGCGACACAAGTGGGCCCGGGAGGACCAAGTTCGAGTTGACGGGCGGGTTCGGGCAATGCTTCGGCTTCACGCGTACTCGTGCTAGTGGGGGCCCACGTATTGACCGGAGGGGTCGTGTGGGGCCTGATGACTCCTCTGTTGTGGAGACACCTGGAAAGCGTACCCCTGGGATGGCGAGCTGCTGGAACGACCGCCGGACGCCGGGCGGCCCTCGGACGACGCTCGCGGGAACTCGACCACGAATCTGAAAATTCTGTTTGCAGGCGCGCGACTCGAAGAAAACTGCTGCTGCGATCAGCCCCGTCGTCGGAATGCGACGAGGTTAGCGTCGTTGGAAAGCTGACTCAGAATACTTCGACGTAGGGGTCTTCAAAAAAATAATCAGATCTGTATGTCTGATCATGCATTTTACAAGCTTGCTGGAATCTGGCCGGAACTGCAGGGGCAGGTTCTAACTTCTCTGAAGATCGACGTTGACCGGGGAGAAGACCTCCGAATCTTGAAATAATTGCTTCAGAAAAGTTGAAGGTCTCTGAGAGAGGAATCCGGGACTATTTTTGGTTTTATGAGTCGAGATGAAATGGATTTTCTGGGATTTCTTTACTAGACCTGGGTCGGATCTGGGAAACTGTTGGCAGACTGTTCTTGGGAACTTAGACGAAATTTGAAAAATACTTGGAGGGTGAACCAAAAATTACGAAAATTCCTGGTGGTAGATATATGTGGACAGAACTCCCAATAAATTTGGGCGACCTAAAAAAAATCAAAAGGTGGTTCGAATGGGGTAAACTCAGAGCTGATGAACAGTAAATAGAACCAGGACAGATCTGGAACTTGGACTTGGAAGAAAATCAAAAAATAGCTAAAGGATGAATTTTGACCTGATTTTTTTTTGGAGGATAAGGGTTCTAGAGGGGAACCAACCCTGAAATTTTGAGCTTCAGAAGACGAAGGGAGTGATAGCAGGAATTCGGAGAAGAAGGGTCTATCTTGAGTGGATAGAACACCGAAACCGTTGGCGACGACGCGTCGGCGGCGAGACGATGGCGGCGGCGATCACCGGAGTTGCTTCAGATGCTGGAGGGGATCAAGGGGGAAGGGATTACACTCTAGAAAGGGGGCTGGAGATGGAGGAACCAGGGAGAGAGAGGGGAGGGGTGCAAATCTCACTTGGGGGCAAATGCCAATTTTCTCTTCATTAATTCATTCAATATGAAAATACAAGTATATATATGCAAGAGATCTAACCTATTCTAAGCCCATGGATCAAGGGTTGATCAATGAAGGGTTGAGATGTGGTTTGACAACCACATTAAACCCCATTAAACAACAAGGTTCGCCCCCCCCCTTTAAGAAGGCAATTAGCATTTGTCTTCTTTAATTAATTCTAGGTCCAAGTCCAAGGTTGGACCATGGACCAGCCACCTTGGACCCAGGAGTCCAGGTGGACCAATAAGGAGGAGGGAGGGGGCCCCTGCAGGGCCTACATGCACATTTGCAAAGAAACCCAATGGCCTTTTGCAAATAAACCCACTAAGACCTACTATTGTGTACCCATATACCACATGGGCGTACATACAAATACAAAAGGACGTAGATGCAAACACAAAGTGAGCGGGCTGACGTTGATGTCCCCATCAGCGTGGGGAGGCCGTTTCCGCATCTCGACCTGGGTCTTCCAGTGTGGCGCTAGGGGCGGAGCGGGTGCCCATGCCGGTGGCCTTGGAGAGGCTCGGTGTCTCGAGAGCTCTGTATCAACTTTGCTGCGAGGTCTCCGCGAGGATGAAAGGGGGAGACATGCGTCATTCTCCTCCCGGGGTTCTCGACGTCATCATGGGGGGCGGCTTGGTCATGGCCCTGATGGGGGCCACGATGGCGGAGACTTACGCCCAGACGGAGTCAGAGCGATCGACCCTTGCTTGGACCCTCGGGGGGTGTGAGAGGAAGTTGGCTCAACTCAATGAGGCGCACAAGGGGCTCCGGTGGGAGTTCTCCGTGATCAGGACGTCGGCACGGTCGAGCCGGCTGGAAGTCAGAGCGTTGACCGAGCTTCTAGCCAAGGCCCGGGAATCGCTTGAGAGAAAAACCAAACTCCTTGAGGAGGAGCACCTTCACCATCTCGAGCTGGACGGCCGTTGGGAGGCTGAGCGCGCCGAGCTGGTGGACCGAGCGGAGGCAGCGGAGCGCCTTCGTTTTGAGGCCGAGGCTGACCGAACTGAGGCGGAGGAGTGATCTGCGGAGGCCAAGGAGCGGGCGGCCGAGGCTGAGCTGAAGTCGGCTGAGGCAGAGAGGCGATCAGCGGAGGTCGAGGAGCGTGCGATCGAGGAGGAGCGGAAGTTGGCCGAGCTTGCCGAGAGAATGGGGCTGGTCAGAGCGGAGGTGATCGAGCAATATAGGGGCTCGGAGGCCTACCTAGCCGACCTGCAGGATGTTGCCCTTCCACACTATGACGCAACACTTCGCCGAGGCATCCGCAAAGGGTTCGAGCAGGGTTACCGCCGGGCCGTTGCCTATGCCGAGGCACAAGATTCCGGGATCGACTTCCCCTCTGGCCAGTGCTATGACTCGGACGAGTCATCTTCTAGCTCCTCTGCGTCGGGCGGGGAAGATCCAGAGAGCTCTTCTCCGGTGGGGTCACCAACTCTGGCTGCCTCGGGAGGGCTCGCGGCAGAGGCAGTTCTCGCGCAGGAGGGGTCTGTGCCAAGGTCGACCGTTACCGAGGGTGCCGGGGGTGAAACACCCGTGCCTTCCGTTCCCGAGCTTCAAAGTGGGCCTGAGGCCTAATGTATCGCTCTATTTTACCTTCTTCTTTTGTTTGTCTCTTTTCCTTTTCTGAAAAAAGAAAGATTTTCCTTTTTGCAAGGCAATAAATGACTTACTTGCTTCTTGCCTTCCTTGCCGTGATTCGATTAGCGTATCTGTAGTAGTTGAAAATTACCGATACGTCCTGCATGGTTTTCGCATGCTGGTTGGACGGGCCCCTGACAGGGTGTCTTTCCGTTTCCTCACGCTTTGAATGTCTGGCCGCTTCGTGTATCCCGCTGAGGCGGGAAACGAGGGGTTTGAGGTGACCGTTCAGAGGGGAAAATTCCTTTGGCATGTTTTCGAGGGGGGAGTCATTTAAGGCAAGTAGCCTCCCTTAGCCTATAAAAAGACCAAAGGGCGTCCCTTCCTCTCCAGCGCTTAGGATTTTCACTACCAGTCTTTCCTCGCCCCTTCTTCATGTTGCGCTGTGCCGTTGCCTTCGGAGCATGGAGGATCCTTCGGAAGACGACGCTGTCGGTGATGGAGGAGCAGAGAGTTCTTGCTGCATTGGGCTATTGAGCAGGTCCGACGGTCATCACGCGGGGTTGAGATGGGTCCGATGGTCGTCACGCGGATCTGGAGAGGGATCGACGTGCGGAGGCACGCCGTTTACCCTTTACCAGTTCCTGCGAGGCTTCCCGGGGGGCGCCGAGATGGAGGACGGATGGGGGCATCCGGGACACCCGCCGGCACTCTCTCTCTGCTCGCTCCAGGGGTGGGAAGAAAGAAAATTAAGCTCCCTCCTTTCTGGGCCCTCCCCTATCATTTCTTTCACTCTGAGGAGGCTGCTTGGTCTCTGTACGTTCCAAAGAATTGGCAGGTTGGGAAGGAGGAGGCCTTCATAGGCAATCCTTCCCTCTTCCTATTCCAAGTTCAACTTGGAAGGTAGCCTTCCTTCTTTTTAATCCCTCTGTCACCTTTGTCACGGGCCACCCGAGCCAATTGGGTCGACCACCCTTTGACCGAGCCAGTTTCTGCGCGAGGCAGAGTCAGTGGCTGGACGCAAGGAGATCAAGACCGAGTCGGCCGAGCGATGGCCTCTTGCGGTGGTGCTAGATGGATTTTTTGCTTTTTGCTATGCGATGTACTGGCTTTTGCCTTTCTGATGTACCAACAATTGTTTGAATGAAAGAAAGAGAGTTTTATTTCCTCCAACTTGTTTGCACAACTTCAAAAGTAGAATTTTCATAGTGTGGCTGCGTTCCACGTCCGAGGGATGGGTTCCCCTTCCATTGTAGCTCGCCTGTACGCACCTTTCCCGAGCGTCTCGACCACTCGGTAGGGGCCTTCCAAGTTAGGGGACAGCTTGCCCGCCACCTCTAGTGGTCGAGAGGCTTTGGCTTTCCTGAGGACGAAGTCTCCTGGTTGGAAGTGCATGTCTCGGACTTTGGCGTTGTAGTATCGAGTGAGGCGGCGCTTGTATTCCGTTGCTCGGATGTTGGCGATCTCTCGGAGTTCATCTGCTAGGTCAAGATTCTCGAGTAGCTTTTGCTCGTTTACCTCGGGCGAGAAACGGATGACTCAGAGAGAAGGGTTGGTGACCTCTAACGGAATAACGGCCTCAGTGCCATATACCAACTGGAAAGGACTCTTACCGGTTGCCGTTCTGGGAGTCGTCCTGTGTGACCATAGTACGCTAGGCAGTTCCTCGAGCCAGCTACCCTTGGCCTTGCTGAGTCTGGTCTTTATGCCTTTTAAGATAGTCTTATTAGCATTTTCGACCAGCCCGTTGGCCTGAGGGTGGGCGACCGAAGTGAAGTGGTTGCGAATACCTAGGTCGGAGCACCGGTCTCAGAAATAGCGAGAATCAAATTGCCGACCATTATCGCTCACTATCACTCGGGGGATGCCGTAATGACAGATGATCGACTTCCAGACGAAACTCCAGACGACTGTCTCGGTGATCCTTGCCGTGGCTTCGGCCTCGATCCATTTGGTGAAGTAGTCGATGGCGACGATGATGAACTTCTTTTGAGACTGAGCCATAGGGAATGGCCCGAGAATGTCGATTCCCCACCGAGCGAAGGGATAAGGCTCGGTAAGGGTGACGAGCTCCGTAGCCGGCTGATGGACTAAGTGGTTGAATCGCTGGCATCAGTCGCACTGTTGCACATGGGCCGTGCAGTCGCGTTGCAGAGTGGGCCACCAGTAACCTTGCCGTAGTAGGATCCTGGCAAGCGATCTTCCTCCTGAATGCGCTCCGCACAGACCTTCATGAATCTCTTGGATGGCTCGATTGGCTTCGTCGGGGCCGAGACACTTCAGGAGGGGACCAGAGAAAGATCTCCGGTAGAGAGTGTCATCGAGAATGACGAAGCGCCGGGCTTGGTACTTCATTCTGCGGGCTTCTCGAGGGTCGGAAGGCTCTTGGGAGTCCCGGAGCCACGATAGGTAGGGGGTACGCCAGTCGCTGAGAATGGCCGAGTCAACAGCGAGGAGCTCCGAGTCAATGCTCGGGCGCTCTAGCTCTTCAAGGAGGACCGATCGGGTACCTTCCGGGTCGAGGGATGAGGCCAACCGAGAGAGGGCGTTGGCTAGGGAGTTTTCCTCCCGATCTACTCAGACTACCTCGAATCCCTCGAATTGTTGGGCCAGGTCTCTGACCAGCTGGAGGTATTTGATCATTGGTGCCTCTCGAGCTTCGTATTCGCCGTTGACTTGGCTAGCGACCAGCTGGGAGTCGGTGTGGATTTTGACTCGCTCAGCCCCCAACCGTCGGGCCGTGCGTGCTCCCGAGATAAGGGCCTCGTACTCGGAAGCATTGTTGGATGCCTGAAAGCTGAATTTCAAGGCATACTGTAGTTCTATTCCTTCGGGGGACCTCAGGAGGATTCCGGCACCACTACCGACCGAGTTGGAAGATCCGTCAGCGAACAGTTCCCAGGTTGGCCCGGGCGTGGACGGGGATCTTTCTTCAGTCAGGATGGTACTCTCGGCGATGAAGTCGGCGAGCGCTTGGCCTTTCACAGCTGAGCGCGGCCGATAGGAGATGTCGTAGGCCCCGAGCATGATGGCCCATTTGACGAGTCGCCTTGAAGCTTCGGGGTGGGCCAGAATCTTCTTCAATGGTTTGCCGGTCAACACGGTGATGGGGTGCCCCTGGAAATAGGGTCGGAGGTGCTTGGCGGAGGTAACCAACGCTAGCACGAGCTTCTCGGTTGCGAGGTACCTCCTTTCAGCCTCGTTGAGCACCTTGCTGGTGTAGTAGACCGGCCTCTCGATTCCCGAGTCATTTCTGACTAGGACCGAGCTGACTGTGGATGGTGTTGCCGAGAGATAGAGCAGCAAGACTTCGCCCGAATGGGCTTGGAGAGCACCGGGGGCGAGGCCAGGAACTCCTTGAGCTCGGTGAATGCTCTCTGGCATTCCTCATCCCATGCGAACGTAGCAGATGCCAACTTGGGCCCCCTCAATAGCTTGAAGAAGGGTAGGCATCGTTCGGCCGCACGGGACAGGAAGCGACTGAGAGCGGCGACACGCCCAATTAGGCGCTGGACATCCTTGATGCTGGTGGGCAGACGCATGTCCAGGATGGCCTGGACCTTGTCGGGGTTGGCTTCGATCCCACGCTAAGTGACCAAGAAACCAAAGAACTTCCCAGATCTCACTCCGAAGGCGCACTTGGCAAGATTGAGCTTCATGTTGTACTTCAGGAGGGTGCCGAAGGTTTCAGCGAGGTCGGTGAAGTGGTCTTGGGCCTTGGGGGTCTTGACGAGCATGTCGTCAATGTAGGCTTCGACGTTTCGACCTAGTTGCTCCTCGAACATGTGATTTACCAGCCTTTGATATGTAGCTCCAGCGTTCTTCAACCCGAAAGGCATCTGGGTGTAGCAGTATATGCCGTAGTCGGTGATGAAGGCGGTCTTCTCGACATCTTCTTGATCCATCCTGATTTGATGGTAACCTGAATAGGTGTCTAGGAAGCTGAGTATCTTATTGCCCGAGGTTGAGTCAACCAATTGGTCGATACTCGGTAACGGATAACAGTCCTTGGGAGTGGCCTTATTCAGATCGGTGAAGTCCACGCACATCCGCCATTTGTCCGAAGCTTTAGGCACCAGGATGACGTTGGCTAGCCACGTCGGGTATAGGACTGGTCTAAAAAGGCCAGTCTCTTGTCCCTTGGTGACCTGTGCCTTGATGATCATCTGCTTCTCTGGTGCATGCTTCCTTCTGTGTTGCTGAACGGGCTTCACGGCGGAGTCGAGGTTGAGCTTGTGCCTTACAGTCTCCTTTGGTATCCCAGGGAGTTGATCATCGGACCAAGCAAAAACTCGGATGTACTCAGAAAAGAATTTCTTATATTGCTGCTGAACCTTGTGTGGTAGGTCGGCTTCGATCCTTACTCCTAGGGTCGGGTCATCGTTTAGGAAAACTGTCAGTAATTCGCCACCAGATTCGATGGTTGCGGTTTTATCCTCGATTCCCCGGGGGCCCTTGTCCTTCCCATCCGGCCTTGTGGCCTCTACCGAGATATTGTAGCACCTTCTGGCCGTGGCTTGTTTATCTCGAACTTCCCCCAACCCATTTTTGGTGGGGAACTTCATTTTCTGGTGATAGGTAGACGGTATTGCCTTTATTCGGCTGAGGATTCCCCGGCCAAAGATGGCGTTGTACGCTATCATACCCTTAATCACTATGAAGTCCACCATGACCGTAACGATTTTGGGTGGGGTGCCGAGGGTAACCGGCAGGCTTGGGGCTCCCTCGGGATAGGTGGCCAGGTCATTAAACCCACAGAGGGGGGTTCGGACCGGGCGGAGTTTGGATGGATCCTCCCCCATGTTGAGGAAACAGTCATAAGACAGTACATCAGGGGCACTCCCATTGTCAACCAGAATCCTATCTACGTTACAATGGTTTATCATAGCCGAGATCACGAGGGCGTCGTCATGCGGGGTGCTCAGCCCTTCCAGGTCTCGGTCGGAGAAGACTATGACCTGGGGCTCACTTGGCGGGGCCTTGGGAGGCTCTATGGCTCTGCTCACCCGCTCGGCATGACGCTTCCTTCCTCGGCTGCTGTCTCCTCCTGATGCCATCCCTCCGGAGATGACGTTGATGTTGATCCCTTGGGGGGCATTGTCAATCTCCTCTGCGGCGCCTTGATCTTCTTTACGCTCAGCAGCGAATCGAGATAGGTGACCCAGACGGATGAGGCACTCGATCTCATCCTGGAGCTGGTGGTAGTCACCGGTGTGGTGCCCGTGATCACCGTGGAATAAGCAATGCTTATCGTGGCTGCGGTTCTTTGACCTCATCGGCTCGGGTTGGCGGAGAAGTCCCGAGTCTTTGATGTCTTCATATATCTCATAGACTGGTGCGGCTAGTGGGGTGTACCGCTCGTACTTCCGCTTGCGTTCCCCATCACGGTCTCTCTTCTTCCCCGAACCTGAGTTTGGCTCAGAAGACCACTTCTTGTCCCCCTCTCGACCCGGGCCAGTTGCGTCTCGGCAAGCGTTGAGCACCTCTTTGCACTCGGCGTGACGCAATGCCAGAGTCACTAGCTCGGCAAGGGTCGAGGGAGGGTGGAGGACAAGTCCGCGGTGGAGATTCTCGTCCCGGGTGCCCCCAGTCAGTGCGGTTATGGCTGAGGCCACGTCTAGGCGGGGGATTCTCAGGGCTTCCGATTTAAATCGGTGAATATAGGCCCTGAGTCTTTCCCCTTGCGCCTGTTTGAGGGCCAGGAGCCCCGCTACCGACGTTGGGGGGGCACTTCCAGCGGAACTCTCTTTGAAGACTCCCCCAAATTGCTTGAAGTCTCGGATGGACCCGGGGGCAAGGGCCCAGAACCATGCTTGAGCGCCTTGGACCAGCGTGGTCACGAAGGCTTGGCACTTGATGGCGTCGGACGCTCCGTGCAGGGTCATCAGAGCATCGAAGCTGTCGTAATGATCGACTGGGTTGCCCTGGCCATCGTAGGGCTTGACGGTAGGAATGGAGGTTCTGGGAGATACCTCTGCCTTCAAGATGTACTCGAAGAACGGGGATTTCTCCTCGTCCTACGGAAAAGAGGTCTTCTGCAGGGCGCGGAGGGCGCGCTCCTGCTCTGCGAAACGCCTCTCGAAATCTCGTAGCCGAAGGGATAACTCCGGCTGCTGCCGTGTCGTGGGGCTGGGGGGAGCGTCTTGGCGATCTCCGGGATTGTCAGTCTCTGGGTTCGGACGGCGCGCCCCAAGTTTTCCTCTCCTCAGCGTGGAGGAAGCCTCTTGCTCCTGAGGCGGAGCATGCGAGGGGCCTCCAATCCGGTTGCGGATGATTTGCTGGCCGTGGAGGGTGAAGCGGCCTCCAGCGGTGTGCTGGGAGATACTCCCGCGGAGAGTGCTCCCTGACGGAGCGCGGGACCTTCCATCCCTAGCCACCTGGGCCCTCATGAGCTCCACGAGGACATCCAGTTTCGCGTTGAGGGCCTGGAAGGATTCGGCGCCACCGTTGGGTGGTAGCCCTACCACCGCAGGAGGGGGTGGTGGATCATCGGCGGGGGCGCTGGCGTTGGAGGGAGGGTTCTGTGAGGCCCAAGAGGGGCCATCCCCTGTCGCTACCATGGCCTTTCCCCTCTCGCCGGCGGACCTCCTCCCTGAGCTCTTTCGCACCATATTGGCTCTTTGTGCGTTTCCCACAGACGGCGCCAGATGAAGAGGTGTGATCTCGCGTTGGTCCTGAGCTGATGAAGGATCACCGGGTAGTGAACTGCAAGATAGGGAAACAGATCAGGGGGCCTAGGGAGAGTCCCTGGGGAAAACCCTCCGATGCTTAAGTCAGTGGAGCTATGGCGGGAGCAATAAAGGGAGGTGAGAGCTTGTGTGCGAGATCCCTCTCCACCAAAAGGGGTGAAGTGGTTCTTGCTCAGGAGCTTTGAGCGTATGATTACCCTTACCTTCATCGGAGGGTCTCCCTGGTTTAAATAGTACGCCGTCTCCAGGAGTCCTGTAAGCCGAGGGGTTTCAGTTGGGGGTTACGTCCTCATCGTGGGCTTTTATTGCCTTATCGTGGGAGCGTTATCACCTTGGGGAAGAAGAAGTCCCTTGCCTTCCTGAATTCCTGCCTGCTGTGGACTCTTAACGGATGCAAAGGATAAGCAATCGTCGTCCGTTCCGAGCTCAGAGAGGCCAGCCCTATCGGGCGATAGGCTTAGCTCGGAAGAGGATGGGTCGGATGGGTCGGCGTACGCCATCTTCTCCCGGGCGGAGATATGGCTTGGGCCGGACCTTTCCTGTGACCTGACCGACACTCGGGCCCTCCGAGCCTAGAGGCCGCCTAGGAAGGTTGTGTCCTTGAGTGATTTTTTATTGGGCTTTCTTCCCTGAGTGGGCCCTGTGGGCTGTCACTTAGGCGAGCTTGGCCTCATTGGGTCCTGTCGGGCCTAGTCGGGCTGCTCTTTGAATGGGCTATAGAAATCCCCCTCTCCAATCTAATTTCTCTTTTATTCAGTATTTAGTGCTTAGTGGGTCAGCTAATTGGGCCCAAAAGGCTAGATTAGCTATTGGTTCTAGTTATGGGCCGTAGGTAGCTTATGGTTACCCCCAGGATAGCGGGGTCTTTTTTTCATTTGTTAGGGGTAAGTAATGTCTTTTGTAACCCCTGGCCTCTCCTATAAATAGGGGACCAAGGGCCCTCGTTTTCAGCTAGTGAATTATTGATTGAAAAATTGTGCTACAAGAAATCCATTGGCTTTTCCCTCTCTCTCCTAGTCGCACCTCTCTCTCTCTCCCAAAATCGAAGTATCCTCTCTCTTCCCAGCCCTTGGGCGCACCCCCCCTATCCCTTCCTCTCTCCTCTTTCCACATCAGCAAGGGAATGTGCCTCCCTAATCCTCCTCCTATTTCTTCTCCCTAAATCCCTCCCCTCTATGGATGACAAAATCATCACGGGAATTGGAGAATGATATGAGAACACACAACACAACACGCACAGAAATTAATGGGAACAATGAGGAGAAAGATCTCCGAAGAGAGTGACGGCTAATGGGATTGGAACGGTGAAATACAAGGAATGGAAATAGTATAATATGTAATCGTCGTGGGAAACTATTCTCCACAGGATTTGAAGACAAATAAAAATGACAGGAATGAAATGGCAGAATGAAACCACCGCGAGAACTTGTTCTCCGCGAGATTTGAACAGAAAGGAAAAATTACATAAATGAAATTACAAAAAGAAACCTCCACGAGAAACTTATTCTCCACGGGATTTGAACATAAATGAAAATAACAGAAATGAAATGATAAAATGAAACCACCGCGAGAACTTGTTCTCCATGGGATTTGAACAAAATAAAAATAATAGGAATGAAATGACATAATGAAAAATTACAGAATGAAACCTCCGCGAGAAACTTGTTCTCCGCGGGATTTTATTGGGGAATGGGAGTGTACAGAAATTAAATTGCTGGAATTAAATTATTGAAATAGATTGACCACTGCGGGAATTGACTCACCGCGGGTCTTATTGGGGAGACGGGAATAAAAGAAATAGAAAAGGTACGTGTGTGTGGGTTGTATTATCGTCAGGGGCTGAGAACCCCACAAATGAAAAGAATTTGATCGCGTTCACCACGAGAGCGGGAAACAGTGCGGGTTCCTTCTTCCTCTCCTGTCGACCGAGTGACGAAGAGGGCTTTCTTCGGTTACCCTGGTTGGTGTTGTTCCCTTTTTTATTTTATTTCTTTATTTTATTTTGAGAGAGATCTAGAGAGAGAAATCTGGAGGGATGGCTGGTCCCAAGCCCGGATGAGAAAAGAGGAGGGTTTGCGTTAGGTTGACAGCCAGCAGTAAAATTTTGTCACATCTCCAACATGAATTCTGATCCAAATATATTTTGTGCTAATGCTAGGGCGTTCCCCGTAAGCGACGCGTTACATCGGAACCCAGATGGAATGACAAGTGAGCAAGGGCTAGCTAGGGCGTTCCCCGTAAGCGATGCGTTACATCGGAACCCGGATGGAATGACAAGTGAGCAAGGGCTAGCTAGGGCGTTCCCCGTAAGCGACGCGTCGTAATGGCGTCCGATTGCGATGTCAAATAGGCAAGGGTTCTCGTGTGGGGTTGGACGCACATGGGTAAAGAAGTAAGTCCAAAAACATAGGATCCGTCTAGCTACTTGGAATATAGGAACTTTAACGGGTAAGGGTTTAGAATTAGTTAAGTTAATGAAGGACATGAGGGTTAACATAGCTTGCCTACAAGAAACTAGGTGGAAAGGACATAAAGCTAAAGACATTGATGGACATAAAATTTGGTATACGGGTAATAATAACTCTAGAAATGGTGTTGCTATAATAATAGATAAAAACTAAAAAGACAGAGTTGTGGAAGTAAATAGATTGGGGGATAGACTAATGGTAATTAAACTCATCTTAGGTGAGGATATTTTGAATATAATTAGTGCATATGCACCTCAAGTAGGATTAGAAGAGAGCATTAAAAAATAATTTTGGGAGGCTATTGATAGTTTGATCCAAAATATCCCTAGTGAAGAGAGAATCTTTATTGGAGGGGATCTTAATGGTCATGTGAGTATAGATAATAGAGGCTATGAGAGGATTCATGTAGGGCTTGATTTTGGCAATAGAAATGATATGGGTAACACTATTCTTGATTTTGCTATGGCCTATGATCTAGCAATTATTAATACATTCTTTAAGAAGTGGGACGAACACTTAATAACATACAAGAGTGGAACACATATAAGTCAAATTGACTATTTTCTCATTAGGAAGGTCGATAGAGTTTTATGTAAAGATTGCAAAGTTATTCCTAATGAGAGTTTAGCCCCTCAACATATGCTGTTAGTAATGGATGTCACTATTCCTAAATTCAAAAGAAAGATCATTATAAATAATTATTCCAAGATTAAATGGTGGAATTTAAAAGGTAAAAGTTTAGAAACTTTTAAAAATCATTTATTCAAGGAAAATATTTGGAATTTAGAACAAAAAACTAATGTAATGTGGAATAATGTTAAAAATTATATAACGAGGGTTGCAAAACAACTCTTAGGCGAATCTAAAGGTAAAAAGAATTTAGAAAAAGAGACTTGGTGGTGGAGTGAGGAAATCTAAAATACCATTAGAGTAAAAAAGGAATGCTTTAAAGTTTGGCAAACTACCAAAAATGCTCAAACCCTAGAAGCCTATAAAATTACTAAAAAGAGAGCTAAAAAAATAGTTAGCGAAGCTAAATCAAAGGCATTTGAAGATTTATATAATAAATTAGGAACCCGAGAGGGTGAAAAGGACATATTTAAACATGCTAAATTAAGAGAAAGAAAAACTAGAGATTTAGATCATGTTCGGTGCATTAAAGGTGAAGATCAAAGGGTTTTAACTAAGGATCTTGAGATTAAAGGGAGGTGGCAAAGCTATTTTCA
The DNA here is from genome assembly GCA_022559845.1 of Amorphophallus konjac. Lineage (NCBI taxonomy): Eukaryota > Viridiplantae > Streptophyta > Magnoliopsida > Alismatales > Araceae > Amorphophallus > Amorphophallus konjac. The sequence goes on along the minus strand of CM040124.1, from coordinate 129,320,458 downwards.
GAAGTTACTTAATGGAGATTCCGTCAAGGATTTATCTTTAGAAGGTACCCAAGAGTCCACAATATTTGATAAATATCAATATTTCAGGCGTATTAAGATGTCAGAAGTGGAGGATGCTTTAAGGAAAATGAAAGTTCACAAGGCCTTAGGACTAGATGTGTAATACCCCGATTTATTTATTGAACCTTTATTAAATAAAAATTGAAATAAAATGGATTAATGCATGAATTTCGGGATTTAATATTTAATTCATTAGTAAATAGAACTAGTAAATATTTGACTACCTTATAAAAATCTAGAAAAATGGTAATTGGGTAAAGGATCATTTATTTAGCAACTTTGTCTTCTGTGGTCGACCCAACAAAAATCCGTAATCATGTCTAATTAGTGGATTAAGTCCAAAATACACACTTACCTAACCTTTACCTAACCTTGGCTTAAACCGTAAAATTAGAGCTTAATACTCAACCAAATGACCCCAAATCGGTGGCAAATGAAAGGCCACGATCTAAGGATCATTTCCCCTCTATCAATCGAGCGAAACCCTAACCCTAGAGTGTGGTGGCGGCCGACCTTCGGCTAGGTCAAACATTTCGGCGCCGTTTCAAACACTCACCTTGCATCGACGAATTCTCCTAGCACCGAAGGCTCCAAAAGGTGTATGAGCTATAAAAATAAAGCTCTTCAGCCCTAGTTTCCTTTCGTAGCAGCGGCAGCCACAGTGGAGTTCGATCTAGGAAGATCTTTGGCGATTAGTGGAGGTGGGTTGGCATCCCGTCGTCCTCCTTTCTTCATCTGTGTTCCTTCGATTAAGGTAGGTACCCTCGACCAAAATCAGCACATGAGTACATCATTTTGTTCCTCTCGACGAGATCTTTCCATTGGTAGTAAAAGCCCTAATTTTTTAGTAGGTATTCAGGGAGATCTCGAGGTTTTTGTGAAGTGCTGTCAAGGTCGTTCTTCATTCTAGTTCTTTAGTTTCTCTCTTCGTTTGAGGTAGGTTATAATAGATGAAACTCTAATTAATATATATGCATGTAATCAGCAGCATGTTAGCTTTCATTTGGCGTAGAAAGCCCTAAATTTCATGAAGCATGCTTAGAGAATTTCTGTTCGGAGTAAGAGCATGTCTAGATTTAGTTTTTGATGTGTTCTTTCAAGTTAAGTTATGATTTTGAGTTATTAATCTTGATCCCCATATAGCATGCCTTATATGGTTGGAATCAGCATCGAGTAAGCTTTCTTTTGATATATAAAGCCCCAAATTTCGTTGTTTATATCATGAGAATTTTACGATTTAGTAACAGCATGTCAAAACTAGGGTTTCTAGTGTTCTTGCCTTTATAGATCTCGATTTCAGCAAGTAAATATGAAATTGACCTTACTGTTAGGTAGAGTTTTACATTAGCTTTCCAACGGTACCAAAAGCCCCATGTTTCAAGACTGTTTGCACTAGAATTTTGTGTTTTTATCAAACCCTAGCAAACCCCCAACTTCCCGGCGTTCATCGGACGTGGAACGGACGACCGGAATACACCCAGAGATATACGGTCTTACGATAGACCGCACAACTCAAGCCTATACTTCAACTCCAGTTTAGATATAGTTAAACGGTTCCTAACAGACCACACAACTGGATAAACGGTCCAAAACTGACCACATATCTAGTTAAACGGTCCAGAAGTGACCACATAGCCCCCTGGCAAGATGAAAGGTCCCCAAAGGACCACATATCTGGCAGGGCCAGGGATGGGCTGTCCTGCCCTGACCGCCCAACCCTTGGATGGCCCCCAGATGACCGCCCAACCCCTTGGACGGTCCAGAAAGAGCCACCCATCCCCCTGCTCATGCCCCTTCAGCCCGAATGCATTCCTGTTAAGCCGAGGGATGTAAGGTTCGCCATGAACCGTTTATCTAGACAGTAAGTGACTTAATGAGAGTTCTATATTAATCATCTTAGTGTCATAAATGATAATTAGTAAATTAGAAACCTACATGATAAGTGGTTAATTTTGTAACTAAATTTCTGTTAATTGCATGTTGTTCATTCCTACGCGAACTTGTTCATTCTCTTTATCATCTTGAATCATATCTTTGGCAAATACATAATTGTAAATTATGATCCTTGATATATTAACATGGTAATTAGGATTAAAAACTAATTGTTTAGTTGCTATATAGCCATTGTAATGTTTTGACGAAGCGCTGGTTTAAAGTCTTGATCGAATTAGACTATGTGAGGCATGCGCGGCCAGTAGTGGACCGCATATCCTCACAGACGACCCCAATATGACCGCATATCTTCAATACGGCCCAGTATGGTCCGTATATCTTATTCATGGGTCTTAATGTCCTCTGGACATGTGCGGCCCATAGCTTACCGTTCATACCTTAGAGCGGCTTACTGTCAGCCGTTCATCCTTGACCTCGTGGGCTGAGTTTCAGTCCAGTTCCTGTATACACGGCCCTGTGTTAGCCGTATATACCTCTTGAGCGGCCTCTGTACGACCGCACATCTCTCAGAGATGAGTTTTATTGTGTTTTGTACTCTTTAATCCAAGGACAGGTTAGTCCTTTAAATCTAAACTTATGGACAATAATTCCTCTGATTAACTGGCCACGAATTTGACTAAATGTCTAGACGGATCTTGGGATCTTGTATCCAAGAAATCAATGCCAACGCATCATAAGGGCCCGGTCTGGTCCTGGGGAGAGCGCCCGAAAAATTAGTGAACCCATGGGATGTTATAATGACATGGTGAGGCATTGCACCGAGTGCATGACTAGCTTATTTTCAACGATAGAAAAACTCTTGTTACTCTTGTTACTTGATCGTGCTTGGCTTGTTATCTCTTGTTACTTGCTAGTGGCCATTCCTCGTTACAGTTCTTGTTACACGTGTACATGTTATTCTTGTTAAATTCTAATTATCTTATATCTCTTAACCTTGCAATATCTTTTCATTATGTTGTTTCATTATATCGTCATTCATTTCTTTTATTACCATGGCATATGAAAATGTTATTAAATTGTTAATCACGTAAACTTGCCTGTGATTTCCTACTGAGCGTCAGCTCATAGTTGTTGTTTCCCCCCTTTCCAGGCTGTTCTGGTGATGATGCACATACCGATGGGGAGGGACAGGAGTGATACTTTTGAGTGTGCCTGTTAGTAGATGCCGAGTTGGCATAGATGTTTATCTCTGGTCATTCCTTAGAGTTGTGTTAGTACTTTATTACTTTTGGAATCAGTTATTGTATCAGAGTCAGTTTGGAAGTTACGTTTGATCGTATTTAAACAGTTGTTGGTTATTGTAATAAAATTTGGTATATCCTTGATCAATAGAGTTATTTCTTTCCATAGCACCTGTGTAATTGGTTAGTTTAGCTTGTTAATGTTATTTCTAGCTAGTTTCTAACTGTATGACCCGATATTCCACGTCGGGGCGTGACAGTTTAGTTGGTATAAGAGCCTAGGTTTAATATTCATAGGTTTTTCTAAGTTCTAGGTTTTTCAAGTTCTCGGGTTCTAAGTGTTATCATAGGACCCCTAACCTTGTTAAAGTCTAAGGACCTGACCTGGTGAGATTGGGTAGAAACTTGGGTTAAGTTCATATCGTAATTGTGTTATTATCTTTCTTAATGAACCTAAGTAATCTGTTTCACGTGTAGGCCATTGCAATGGCAGCAGATCGTGCGGAATGGAGGAACTTGCAGCGCATGGTTCAAGGCCTTACTCAGGCTTTGCAACAAGTAGCTCAAGCAGGAGCTGCACACCATGGCATTGGTGACTTATATCCGAACTTCTGAGGGATGAATCCACCGAGATTTGGTGGCTCGACTGATCCTGATGAAGCCGAGCATTGGCTAGATGAGATGGGAAGGATAGTCGAAGTAATGCAGTGCAGCAATCAAGAGCGTGTCCTTCTTTCAACCTTTCAACTTGAACGTGATGCAAGAACATGGTGGGATTCTGTGAAGGTGACCCTTGGTGATCAGCAAGTCACATGGGAGGAGTTCGAGGAATTCTTTAACAGCAAGTATTTTTCTGATAGAGTGCAAGAGAAGAAGGCAGCAGAGTTCGCGGCTTTGATGCAGCGCAATCTATCTGTGGCAGAATATGAAGCTCAATTTTCTCGGTTATCCCGATATGCTAACCACTTGATATCTACCCAGAAGATGAAGGCCAAGCGCTTTCTCAATGGACTGAGGCTGCATTATATCAACCAATTGGCACCAATGGAAATCTCCACTTATTCTGAGATGTTGAGGAAAGCTCAAGTCCTAGAAGATACTCTAGAAATGACGGAGAGAATCCGTGGAAAAGGTGCAAGAAAGGAACAACCTACGGGTTCCGGGAATATCAAACCCAAGTATGGCAAGAAGAGGCCCATTAGTGGACCTGGTTCGTGGAGTGGTTCTGGATCGTGGAAAGGCAAGATGCCGAAGCGTGAAGACAAGAAGCCTGACCCTATTGTTCCATTCAAGGGTGTGTGTAAGTTTTGTGATCGTCCAGGTCACAAGATGGAGGTGTGCTGGCGCAAGCTAGGCGCCTGTTTGCAATGTGGAAGTATGGAGCACCATATCCCTGACTGTCCTCTTCTGTCGGAGCAAGCTACCCCGGCCAAACCACAAGGCATCAAGAAGCCACAAGGCAAGCTTCAAGCTTTACATGCAGATGAAGTAGGAACCGCCGAGGATGGTGGACTCGTCGAAGGTACTCTTATTATACTCGACAAGCCAGTATTTGTTCTTTTTGATACTGGTGCCACACAGTCATTTATTTCTCGGAGATTTGCTAATTCTTTAGCTATGGAACCTGTTTTGATGAATTCTCCGTTAGAAATATCAACACCTATTGGTTCTAGATCGGCAATTCAGTATTTCTATCTTCTAGTACGTTATGATTGAGGAGCAAAATTTTCCAGCTGACTTGATTTGCATGGACATGAAGGATTATGAGGTAATCCTAGGAGCATATTGGTTGGCTAATTATGAGGCCAATGTTCACTGTAGTTCTAGCTCTGTGTCTTTTACTAGACACCCTGGACTTTCTTTTGTGGGAGTTAAGCACCATAACTCCGTATCACTTATTTCGGCTCTTCGAGCTGATAAGCTAATGAGACGAGGATGCGAGGCTTTTCTAGCCTTTGTCTGTGCAACCCCCGAGCAGCAGATCGAGATTAAGGACATTTCTGTTGTCCGAGATTTTCCTGATGTCTTTCCAGGGGAACTACCAGGACTTTCGCCTGAGCGGGAAGTTATCTTTTCTATTGATCTAATTCCTGGTACATCTCCTATTTCCAAGGCTCCTTATCGTATGTCTCCTGCGGAACTGAGAGAATTAAAGCAATAGTTGATGGAATTGCTCGACAAGGGTTTCATTCATCCAAGTACTTCCCCCTGGGGAGCCCCTATATTATTCGTCTAGAAGAAAGATGGTTCGATGAGGTTGTGCATCGATTATCGGCAATTGAACCAGTAGACTGTCAAGAACAAATATCCATTGCCGAGGATTAACAAATTATTTTACCAGATAGCGGGAGCTTAGTATTTTTCTAAGGTCGATCTTCGATCTGGATATCATCAATTACGGATTAAGGACGAGGATATCTATAAAACAGCTTTCTGCAGCAGGTATGGTCATTTTGAATTTGTCGTTATGCCTTTTGGTCTAACGAATGCACCAGCAGCTTTCATGCAGTTGATGAACAATGTATTTCGGCCCTATCTTGATCAATGGGCCGTGGTATTCATTGATGACATCCTGATTTATTCCAAGAATGAAGAGGAGCATGCTGAACATCTGAGGATGGTGTTACAACTATCAAGAGATCATCAGCTATATGCCAAGTTCAGTAAGTGTAAGTTCTGGCTGCAAGAGGTGTCCTTTCTCGGACATATCATCACAAAAGAAGGTATTTCTTTCGATCCTTCGAAGGTAGAGGCAGTAAAGAATTTGGACCAGCCTACTAGGTTGACTGAAGTGAGAAGTTTCCTAGGCCTGACAGGCTACTACCAGAGATTTATCCAAGATTTCTCTAAGATTGCGGTACCTATGACAAGATTAACCCGCAAGGAGAACAAATTTGTTTGGTCAGAAGATTTCCAGCGTGGTTTTTAGACTTTGAAGGAATGTCTAACTACTACACCTGTATTGGCTTTACCTTCTGGTGAAGGAGGTTTTATCGTATACACTGATGCTTCAGGTATTGGTTTAGGCTGTGTACTCATACAGCATGGGAAGGTGATTGCCTATTCTTCTAGGCAGTTGAGGAAGCATGAAGAGAATTATCATGTCCATGATTTGGAACTAGCAGCAGTCGTGTTTGCCTTGAAGATTTGGAGGCATTACTTGTATGGAGAAATATTTAAAGTGTTTTCAGATCATAAGAGCCTGAAATATTGATTTTCTCAGAAGGAACTTAATATGAGGCAGAGAAGATGGTTGGAGTACTTGAAGGACTTCGACTTCTCGATTGAGTATCATCCTGGAAAAGGTAATGTTGTGGCAGATGCATTAAGCCGGAAGCCTGTAGCTAAATTGTCAAGTCTCATGTTATAAGAGTGGAGGCTACTGGAACAATTAGCTAGCCTGGATCTGAATATTGACAATGATCGAGTAATGATTGTACAGATACGACTCAAGCCCGAATTGTTGATGGAAATCAAGTCTTTGCAAGATAATGATCCCGAGCTGGTAGAGATCAAGGGAAGCTTGAGCAGCAGACCTGACTTCATGATGGCTGACGATAGAAGATTGTTATTCCAGGGTAGAACTTGTGTACCTGATGAAGCTGAATTAAAGAACAAGATTCTGGAGGAAGCACATAGATCCAAATACACCATTCATCCTGGAGGCACTAAAATGTTCAAGGATTTGAAGAGATCCTTTTGGTGGCCGAATATGAAAAGGGAAGTTGCAGACTTCGTGAGTAAATGCTTGGTTTGTCAGCAAGTTAAGGCTGAACATTTCCGACCGGCAGGAAAATTGAAACCACTCGACATACCTCAATGGAAGTGGGAAAGTATTGGCATGGACTTCATTATGGGTCTACCTAGGACTCGTGGTGGACTTGATGCAATATGGGTGATTGTCGATCGATTGACAAAGTCAGCTCATTTCTTACCCATTAAGTCCAAATGGACAGTTGATGTATTGGCTGCTTTATATTTGAAGGAAGTGGTAAGGCTCCATGGCATACCAGTCAACATTGTGTCTGATAGAGACCCCAGATTTACTTCACATTTCTGGAAGGGACTGCAAGAGTCTCTTGGTACTCGTCTGAATTTCAGTACTACTTTTCATCCACAAACAGATGGACAGACTGAAAGAACCAACCAGATAGTGGAAGATATGCTTAGAGCTTGCATGATTGATTTCGGAGGCAGTTGGAGTGATCACTTGGCATTGATTGAATTCACCTACAACAATAGTTATCAATCCAGCATACAGATGGCTCCTTTTGAAGCATTGTATGGAAGAAGCTATCGTTCCCCATTATGTTGGGATGAGATAGGTGGGAAACAATGGCTTGGACCGGATCTTGTTTCAGAATCATCACAGAACATCCGTATTATCCGAGACCGGTTACAAGTAGCCCAATCAAGACAGAAGAGTTATGCCGACAATAGGAGGAGAGAATTGGAGTTTCAGGTTGGTGAGCATGTATTCTTAAAGGTCTCTCCGACGAGAGGGATTCGAAGATTTGGCATTCAGGGCAAGCTAAGTCCAAGATATATTGGTCCATTCGAGATCCTAGATAGAGTGGGAGAGGTTGCTTACAGACTGGCATTATCGCCTCAATTGTCTGGCGTACACAATTATTTTCATGTGTCTATGTTACGGAAATACGTGTATGACCCCACTCACATCATTCAGCATGTGGATTTCGAACTGAAGAAAGATTTGACCTATGAAGAAAGACCTATCAAGATTCTGGATCGGAAGCAACAGTAACTTCGAAATCGTTCCATACCGATGGTCAAGATTTAGTGGAGTCGGCGTGGGACCGAAGAAGCTACTTGGGAATTTGAAGATACTATGCGGAAGCGGTATCCCGACTTATTCTAGGTGAACTATCTCTTTCCCTACCTCCTGTATTTAGTGCAGTGAATTTGGAGGACCAAATTCTTTAAGTAGGGGAGGGTGTAATATCCCGATTTATTAATTGATCCTTTATTAAATAAAAATTGAAATAAAATGGATTAATGCATGAATTTCGGGATTTAATATTTAATTCATTAGTAAATAGAACTAGTAAAAATTCGACTACCTTATAAAAATCTAGAAAAATGGTAATTGGCTAAAGGATCATTTATTTAGTAACTTTATCTTCTGTTGTCGACCCAACAAAAATCCGTAATCATGTCTAATTAGTGAATTAAGTCCAAAATACACACTTACCTAACCTTTACCTAACCTTGGCTTAAACCGTAAAATTAGAGCTTAATACTCAACCAAATGACCCCAAATCGGTGGCAAATGAAAGGCCACGATCTAAGGATCATTTCCCCTCTATCAATCGAGCGAAACCTTAACCCTAGAGTGTGGTGGTGGCCGAGCTTTGGCTAGGTCAAACATTTCGGCGCCGTTTCAAACACTCACCTTGCATCGACGAATTCTCCCAGCACCAAAGGCTCCAGAAGGTGTATGAGCTATAAAAATAAAGCTCTTCAACCCTAGTTTCCTTTGGTAGCAGCGGTAGCCACAGTGGAGTTCGATCTAGGAAGATCTTTGGCGATTAGCGGAGGTGGGTCGGCATCCTGTCGTCCTCCTTTCTTCATCTTTGTTCCTTCGATTAAGGTAGGTACCCTCGACCAAAATCAGCACATGAGTACATCATTTTGTTCCTCTCGACGAGATCTTTCCATTGGTAGTAAAATCCCTAATTTTTTATTAGGTATGCAGGGAGATCTCGAGATTTTTGTGAAGTGCTGTCAAGATCGTTCTTCATTCTAGTTCTTTAGTTTCTCTCTTCGTTTGAGGTAGGTCATAACAGACCAAACTCTAATTAATATATATGCATGTAATCAGCAGCATGTTAGTTTTCATTTGGCATAGAAAGCCCTACATTTCATGAAGCATGCTTAGAGAATTTCTGTTCGGAGTAAGAGCATGTCTAGACTTAGTTTTTGATGTGTTCTTTCAAGTTAAGTTATGATTTCGAGTTATCAATCCTGATCCCCATATAGCATGCCTTACATGGTTGGAATCAGCATCGAGTAAGCTTTCTTTTGATATGTAAAGCCCCAAATTTCGTTGTTTATATCATGAGAATTTTACGATTTAGTAACAGCATGTCAAAACTAGGGTTTCTAGTGTTCTTGCCTTTATAGATCTCGATTTCAGCAAGTAAATATGAAATTGACCTTACTGTTAGGTAGAGTTTTACATTAGCTTTCCAACGGTACCAAAAGCCCCATGTTTCAAGACCGTTTGCATTAGAATTTAGTGTTTTTATCAAACCCTAGCAAACCCCCAACTTCCCGACGTTCATCGGACGTGGAAGGGACGACCGGAATACAGCCAGAGATAGACGGTCTTACGATAGACCGCACAACTCAAGCCCATACTTCAACTCTAGTTTAGCTGTAGTTAAACGGTTCCTAACAGACCACACAACTGGATAAACTGTCAAAAACTGACCACATATCTAGTTAAATGGTCCAGAAGTGACCACATAACCCCCTGGCAGGATGAAAGGTCCCCAGAGGACCACATATCTGGCACGGCCAGGGATGGGCGGTCCTGCCCTGACCGCCCAACCCTTGGACGGCCCCCAGATGACCGCCCAACCCCTTGGACGGTCCAGAGAGAGCCGCCCATCCCCCTGCTCATGCCCCTTCAGCCCGAATGCATTCCTGTTAAGCCGAGGGATGTAAGATTCGCCATGAACCGTTTATCTAGATAGTAAGTGACTTAATGAGAGTTCTATATGATTCATCTTAGTGTCAGAAATGATAATTAGTAAATTAGAAACCTACATGATAAGTGGTTAATTTTGTAACTAAATTTCTGTTAATTGCATGTTGTTCATTCTTACGCGAACTTGTTCATTCTCTTTATCATCTTGAATCATATCTTTGGCAAATACATAACTGTAAATTGTGATCCTTGATATATTAACATGGTAATTAGGATTAAAAACTAATTGTTTAGTTGCTGGATAGCCATTATAATGTTTTGACGAACCACTGGTTTAAAGTCTTGATCAAATTAGACTATGCGAGGCATGCGCGGCCAGTAGTGGACCGCATGTCCTCACAGGTGGCCCCAATACGACCGCATATCTTCAATACGGCTCAGTATGGTCCGTATATCTTACTCATGGGTCTTAATGTCCTCTGGACATGTGCGGCCCATAGCTTACCGTTCATACCTTAGAGCGGCTTACTGTCAGCCGTTCATCCTTGACCTCGTGGGCTGAGTTTCAGTCCAATTCCTGTATACGCGGCCCTGTGTTAGCCGTATATACCTCTTGAGCGGCCTCTGTACGACCGCACATCTCTCGGAGATGAGTTTTATTGTGTTTTGTACTCTTGAATCCAAGGACATGTTAGTCCTTTAAATCTAAACTTATGGACAATAATTCCTCTGATTAATTGGCCACGATTTTGACTAAATGTCTACACGGATCTTGGGATCTTGTATCCAATAAATCAATGCCCACGTATCATAAGGGCCCGGTCTTGTCCTAGGGATAGCGCCCGAAAAATTAGTGAGCCCATGGGATGTTATAATGACATGGTGAGACATTGCACCGAGTGCATGACTAGCTTGTTGTCTACGACAGAAAAACTCTTGTTACTCTTGTTACTTGATCGTGCTTGACTTGTTATCTCTTGTTAGTTGCTAGTGCCCATTCCTCGTTACAGTTCTTGTTACACGTGTACATGTTATTCTTGTTAAATGCTAGTTATCTTATATCTCTTGACCTTGCAAGATCTTTTCATTATGTTATTTCATTATATCGTCATTCATTTCTTTTATTAGCATGGCATATGAAAATGTTATTAAATTGTTAATCACGTAAACTTGCCTGTTATTTCCTACTGAGCGTCATCTCATAGTTGTTGTTTCCCCCCTTTCCAGGCTGTTCAGGTGATGATGCGCATACCGATGGGGAGGGACATGAGTGATACTTTTGAGTGTGCCTGTTAGTAGATGCCGAGTTGGCATAGATGTTTACCTCTAGTCATTCCTTAGAGTTGTGTTAGTACTTTATTACTTTTGGAATCAGTTATTGTATTAGAGTCAGTTTGGAAGTTACGTTTGATCGTGTTTAAACAGTCGTTGGTTATTGTAATAAAATTTGGTATATCCTTGATCAATAGAGTTATTTCTTTCCATAGCACCTGTGTAATTGGTTAGTTTAGCTTGTTAATGTTATTTCTAGCTAGTTTCTAACTATATGACCCGATATTCCGCGTCGGGGCGTGACAAGATGGCTTACCTATTGAAGTATGGAAAGGCCTAGGAGATATTGGTATTCAGTGGCTAACTAAATTTTTTAATAAAATTTTAAAGGAACGGAGAATGCCAGAAGTTTGGAGAAAAACTATAAAAAAAAGGAGATATTCAAAGTTGTAATAATTATCGTGGAATTAAGCTTATGAGTCATACTATGAAACGTTGGGAAAGTGTAATTGAAAAACGCCTCCGTTGCATGACTACTATATCGGAAAATCAGTTTGGTTTTATGTCAAATAGATCTACTATAGAAGCTATTTTCTTACTACGGCAGCTAATGGAGAAGTATAGAGAGATGAGAAAAGATTTGTATATAGTTTTTCTTGATTTAGAGAAGGCGTACGATCGAGTACCGAGAGAATTGATTTGGTGGATATTAAGAAAGAAAGGAATCTCTCAAGGATATGTTGATTTGATTAAGGATATGTACAGGGGTGCTATTACTAGTGTTCGAACTATTACTAGGGAGACTGGTGAATTTTCCATTTCTACAGGTTTGCACCAAGGTTCTGCACTAATTCCGTATCTCTTTGCCTTAGTTATGGATGAAGTAACTAAATAATTGTATGAGGATATCCCTTGGTGTATGCTATTTGCAGACGATATTGTTTTAATTAATGAGAGTATTGATGCTCTAAATGCTAAGTTAGAGCGTTGGAGACTTGCCTTGGAGTCTAAAGGTTTTAAAATTAGTAGGAGTAAGTCAAAGTTTATGCACTATAATTTTAGTAATGGGAGAGTGGTTCAGGAAGACATGGTTATAATTGATGGACATAACATTTCGAAGAGTAGTAACTTTCGATACTTAGGGTCTATCATACAAGAGAATGGGGAGATTTATGATGACGTTACACATAGGATTAAGGCAGGCTGGTTAAGATGGAGAAGTGCATCAGGTGTCCTTTGTGATCGTCGTATGCCTGTGAAACTCAAAGGGAGGTTTTATAGAACGGCTGTGAGACCTACTTTGTTATATGGTACCGAGTGTTGGGCAGTACGAAAGGAACACATCCACAAAATGTGTGTAGCACAGATGAGGATGTTGAGATGGATGTGTGGCAAGACTAAGAAAGACAAGATTAAGAATGAGCGCATCCGTAAGGACTTAGGGATAGCTCCAATTGATAGTAAAATAAGAGAAAATAGACTCAGGTGGTTTGAACATGTGTTTCGTCACCCTAACTCAGTGCTGGTTAAAAGATGTGACCAAATCTTAGTGGATGCTAGTAAAAGAGCTCGAGGAAGGCCTAAAATGAGATGGTGCGATGTTATTAGGAAGGACATTAGTTCCTTGAGATTAAATATGAATATTGCACTTGATAGAAATCTTTGGCGGAATAGGATTCATGTAGCCGACCCCAATTAATTGGGATAAGGCTCTGATGATGATGATGATGATGAGAGAGAGAGAGAGAGAGAGAGAGAGAGGCCGGTGAGTGTGTGTGAGCGTGGCTAGAGAGAGTCGGAGCTGCTGTGAGAGATATGTTTGAGGTGTGTGAACTAGAGAGAGAGCGTGAGCGGCCGGTTGAGTCTGTGTGTGAGTGAGTTAGAGAGAGAAGAGAGATCGGTTGTGTGGGTGTGTAAGTTAGAGAGAGAAGGTAGACCGACGGTAGCGTATGTGTGTGTGAGGGTTTGAGACAGAGAGAACCATGGTGGTTTGGCGAGGGAGACGGTGGGGCTAGCGACGGTGGCGAAGTGAGATGGGAGGCGGAGGTGGCTACCGGCGGTGGACGGTGGACACGGTGTGGAGGCAACACGGATGGTGAACGTGCATGGGAGGGTTAGTGAGAGAGGAGGTCCGACGGTGGTGGGGGAGGGCGTGCATGCTGAGGTGCTCCTGCGGGCGAGAGAGGAGGTGCGGCGGTGGTGAGAAAGTCTGATGGGGGAGAGTGGGAAGTGTAAGAAGGGTGAGGGATTGACGTAGTGATTAAAGAGAGAAGGAGAGAGGTAGCTCCGGCGGTGGGTTATGTGCAGGGAGAGGAGAGAAAGGGCGAGATGGTGAGAGAGAAAGTGAGAGGGAGACGAGGGAGAGGGGTCGACAGAGGAGGGGTGGTGCGTAGGGGTCTCTCATGGTGGGTGTATGGGCTAGAGAGAAAGAGAGAGTGGAAAGGGGAGGGGGCTCATGTGCATGGCGGAGGAGGTCGACTTGTGGCGGACTCGACCGCGGCGAGGGGGGAGGCAGCGTGGAGGGTGGAGAGAGGAGTGGGTAGTGTAGGGAGAGGATGTGGGCGAGAGCCGTGGGTGGTCCGTGGCGGGTTTGGTGTGATGGCGGACGGTGGTGGAGTGCGGAGGGAAAGAGAGAGGAAGACGATGAGAAAAGAGAGGAGGGGAGAGAAAAGTCGGTGGTCGATGGAGAGAACGGCATAGGGGGTGGTGTTGGCGAAGGCTGCGGTGGTGGTTAGAGAGAAAAAGAAGGGTAGAGCGGTGGAGGCAAGGGGAGACAACAATGGGTGCCGTGAAGGAAATACGCATGACGCTGGCGATGTTGTGGTCGGATGGGTGAGACAAGAGGACGCGACTGTGAGCATGGGGGGGAAGGCATGGCATAGTGGCGGTGAAGCTGGGCATGGAGGCGACGACGGTGGAGGAGGGTGGTGAGAGAGAAGGGGGGTAGGGCGAGAGGGCCGGTGGAGGGTGTCTGTGAGAGAGAGAGAGTGGAGAGAGATATCAGTGGGAGAGATAGCCCCCCGCGGTGGTGTGTGTGCATCGGTGGGAGGAGTGTGGGAGGGGAGATGGCCGTGGTGAGGCTATTAGGGTGTGGCCGGAGGTGGAGATGCAGGGAGAGGGATGGCGATGCGGCTGTAGTAGGGGCACCGGCGGAGGGTGGCAGGCGGTGTCGGTGGAGGGTGGCAGGTTATGCTGGCACGGTGGCTGCCGGTGGTGCTCGTTGGTGCGGACGGTCGATGCCAGACATGAGAACCAGAAGAGAGAGAGAAAGAACGAAAGAGAGAGAGAGAGAATCATGGTCAAGAGAGAGAGAGATAGAACCAGATGAGAGAGAGAAAGAATGAAAGAGAGAGAGAGAGAGAATCATGGTCAAGAGAGAGAGAGATAGAGGGAGAGGGAACCGTGGGTGAGAGAGAGGGAGAGAGATAGAGAGAAAGACAGGAGAGAGGGGGTCGCGAGGGATAGAGAGAGAGGGAGAGAGTTGCGTGGATGGGTGTTTGAGTTTGGTGGTGGGAGTGAGGATGCCGATGTAGGGCGTGGGTGCGTGCAGTGGGAAGGCCGGTGGTCGGAGGGCGTGGGACACTGTGAGAGGGGGAGGCCCTGGGCGAGCACCGGCATGGGAGAAACGCGATGAGAAGGTCCGGCAGAGGGGGAGCGACAGCGGCCGGTGGACTGTGGACGCGTGTAGAGAGGGAGAGAGAATTGCGTGAGAAAGAGAGAGAGAGAGAGAGAGAGAGAGAGAGAGAGAGAGAGAGAGAGAGAGAGAGAAGATCGAGAGAAATGGGTTTGCGTGAATGTTTTTTTTATTTTATATTCGGCCTCACCGAGAATGTGTGTACCGTCCCCTTTTGTAGAGAGAAAGGGAGAGATGGAAAGTTATAATAGAGGGGAAGAAGAAATAATAGAGAAGGTGCAAAATCTGAGAATCAAGGGAAGATTGGGGTGTGGATGTGGATGGACCCATTATTCAATTATTTATAATTTTTGTTTGTTTGTTTGTTTTTCTCTCTTTTTGTTTTATTTTTGTGTTATTATTATTTGTTGTTTTATTTTCATTTGTGTTTTTTTTTATTTTTATATTTTTTAGAAAATAATAAACATACAATTGCATTAATTAATTTTTTTTTAAAAAATATGTCTCTTTAATGAAAATCACTCAAATAACTCACATGTGAAAGCCACTTCGGGGTATTGTGGTGTAATATGAGATTTGCTCATGATAATGTTAAAAATAACGTGTCTACAGCTGCCCTGCCTTGGCGTCTGCTTTGTAGGGGAATGACACGTAGCGAAATGGAATGGAGTTTAGGAGTGGACTGAAAAGTAGATGCCAAGGTGTGATAAGACATGCTCTCAACATTTTCTGATTAGAATCTTTCCCAAGTCTTAACGAAGCAACCCTGAAGAGGGTCCTCTAAAATCAACGATTGTTTGGATGGTGAACAAACAAAGGAAGGAAATAATGTGCGCTCAGGCATGACTAAGAAAAGGGACCAACTTCCGTGTGTGGAAGTTCCTGTGGTCATGAACCTACAGATTTCACCATTGGGGAGCGACTACTAGTCAATGTGGAGGTGCTACGGCCAAGGTGGGTTCGAATGGAGTAAAAGTAAAGACACAGTTGACGATAAATCCAAACAAGGGTCTCTTCCAGAAAAATAGCCCAAGATAGCCTCGGAAAACTTAGTACTCAATTTGGAATGGAATATCTCATATTCAGTTTAAGCAGAGCGGCTCTCACAATTGAATTAAGTGAATGATCTTCCACAGTGAAATCAAGGTCCGACGTGCATGGATGCTGGGTTTAAAGAAAAACTTAAAACAAATTACAAATAGAAGATATCCAATGATAATATTGTTAAGTTGTTAAGGATGGGTCAGAATACCAATCCTATGAGTCGATATTGAGCCAGAGCTCGTTTATCCACACACTGACTCACCAAACGGAACCGTCGTCCCCAAGCTACCACAACTTAACGGCATGTCCGTACGACCCAAATTCCTCTGAACTCGACTTCCAGATTCAGTAAGGCCATAAGGTCCTTGGCACATTCTAGTTGTGCATGATGTGATGGTGGTACAAATGTGGTACAGTTGCATTTCTTTGCTTTGTTTTTTTTTCTTTTTTTGTCCTTTGTTTTCTTTTTCTTTTTTTTTTATTTTTTTGTTTCTCTTTTTTGTATTTTGTTTTGTACTAATTTTTTTTCGTTTCCTTTTTCTTTCATTTCGTTTTCTTTTCTTTTTCTTTTAACACAACCTGCAACTTGCACTCAAAAGCTAATACAGCAAGACAAAACCATTCCACTGCATATAACTGTACAAGCAAATCAGCACACAAGAACATCACAAAAAGACAAAATGAAGTCCATAATGGCAACCCCGCATCAACATTTTTTATTACATCTTTTATTCATTTTCTTCTTATAAGTATGCCCCCCTTTGGCCTAGGGAAGGGCATAAGGAGTGGTTTAGGGTGTTGAATCCTTTGAGGGAGAAGAGAAGTTCTAGCCCTTTTTAGATGGAAGGTGAATCTTCCCGTCCCGTTAAGAGAAGCAGGCCGGACAATGGCTTGAAGAGGCTCAGTGATATCGAGGGTCACTTGAGCGAGAGAATTTATTCGCGGATGCTGAGTTGGCACCTTTTTCTTTCTTTTCACCTCTTTTCTTCATTAAGTCACTTGGCTCTTTCTTTCAGCCATACCCCCACTTTCCAGGTCCGCGAAAATTCTCCAAACTGCCTTGGCTTTCAAAGCTCACTTCCAACATCACTATCGGTATGAGGGCTATTGTTACAAAATGGCATCTTCAAGGGCTCGTGATTCATACGAAGCATTGCGACAAGATCTACATGGATTGGGCGGCTATGGGTGCATTGGTAGAGATTTGACATCCTCAAACCCATGCTTTCATTTTTCCTACTTTCGAATCGATCATCCTTCTCGAGGAGGCGGAACTCATACTTGGTCTCAAAAGAATCAGAAAGGACAATAAGATAAAGATCCTTCCCATGTTGAAAAAGATCACCTCTGAAAAAAGTCTCGGAAGTTTTATGCCTTCCAGAGTTATCAGGAGCGTCTAGACCCAAAGGGGAATCAACCTACAAAAGCTTGTGGAATGGACTATGAGTGCCCTAGCGGAACCGACAGATGATGCATATCTGGAGGGACTCATGAAGGGGTTTACAATTTGCTTGGCGGGAGCCCTCCTATTCCCTTGCACTAACAACATCATAGAGGAAAATTAATGGGGCGCGATTTGTAGACTTTGAGAGGGTAAAAGAGTGGGGCCAGCCGTCCTCGCCTACCTTTACAGTGGTCTCACGGCTTCCAAGATGGGCTAACCTCCTTATGGGTGCATGCTTCTTCTCAACTATTGGATTGATCTTCATTTCAAATTCAACCACCGTGAGGGAGCGCAGACTCCCTCTAAGATCTTCCAACGAATCCCCTTCTCTTACATGGCCGATGCATTGGGCTTTGGCGAGAATGTGACTAATCGCGTGCCCCAACTGCAGACACGTGGAGACTAGCGGACTCATTTCAACACTATAGCGCAAAATCTGTTTACTTACGCATCGACATGCTTATTCCCACTTGAGCTTCTCACAAGAGCGGCTCCTAATGCAGAACTCAAACTCATCGGTGTAACCGAATTTGTTCTTTATAACATGCATCTGTGTTATTCTCAAGTCGGCCTCCCTCACCATTCTTTTCTTATGCCACCTGACTTTCCTCTAATTCAAAAAAGGGAGCTAGGAACGGATGGTGATGCCCAGGCCATGAAGATGATCAAAGCATCGTGGAAGATAAATGTAATGCCCCAGGTTTTTCGGATATTTCTCGGATCGGGATCCGTGGGTTTCGGATTACTTTTCGCGGGTTGCGGATTCTGTCTGATTGAGCTTCAGACTATTTTTATCGGATTGTCAGACCCATTGGTGGTGTGCCCATGAGTTTCCTTGGGCATGTGGTGTTGTGAGGAGCACGCCGGTAATTTCTTAGAATTTTCGGAGCGCCTTTGTGGGTCCCGGGTCACGTTTTGGGTTTTACGCGTGTTTTTGGCTGTCGGACCTTCGGAACCCCGTGTAGGGTGTACCGTTGCGTTCTCCGACTCCGGCATACTACCACTACGTTGTGCTCCACCCGATGATCACGGAGGTAATTTTTCATATTTTTTTGAATTTCTAGAATTTTGGGGTTTTTTTCTGTATACCCTTTTTCCTCTCTTTCTCCCCATTCTCTCTTTCTCACACTCTCTCATCTCTTTCTCTCCCCCTCTCCCCGGGCGGCCGACGGTGGCGGAGGAGGGTGAGGTGGTGATGACGGGAGGCGAGTAACGAGGAATGGGTCGAGGATCGAGGGCCGGTGGCGCTTGGAAGCTCGGCCGCGGGTTTGTGGAACGGCGAGGGTTTCACGGCATTTTCTTCGCGGATCGGCGTCCACGGAGCGTCGAATCTTCGGTGGAGGTAGGGAGATGGACCCTAAGCTCGTGTATTTCATTTCTCATGGATTTGGTAGCCCGTGCTGAGCCGAGCGTGGGTTTATTGCCGTTTTGGGGAAAATCCATGATTTTGGGGTGTGAGCCCGATCTAGCGTTTTAATGTGTTAATCGATGGTTTGAGGGCATCTTTGAATGCCTAGGAGCTTGGGGAAGGGTTTCCCCTTTGTTTCCCCATCACCCGGGGGTGATTGGGGTGTGGAATGAGTTTCTCTCCCTTTTCCTGCCGTTCTCAATTTTCTGGAAGTGTGGCAATCCTTCCAATGACCACCACATCCTTCTAGCGGTCCCCGTTCGACCGTTTCAATATTTCCATGCGTGGGTTGGGCCTGGCGACCTCATGATGAGCCGCCAGAGCCCAGGAGGCGGCCGAAGGTCCGACCGCAAAGCCTAGTTGGCCGGCGTGGCCTTCGAGGCATTTTGAGCGTTGGTTTTTGACCGTTGGAGGCTTTTGGGTCTGGTGGCCGAGCTTACGCCCGTCTCATGTCTTTTGGCGGCCCTATATAGGACCGCTTGTCCTTTCATGACCCAGGCTGTGGCGGCCTATCGTTTAACCGCTACAGTCCCTGTGGCGGCCCAATGTTGGACCGCTAGCTCTTGTGGTGGCCCAAAGGTGGACCGCCAGCGGTTCATGTCTGACCGGAGTTATGTTTTGTCGATTCGAGTCTCGGGTGAGTGGACCTCGATCCGCGTGCTGACCCAGGGTCTGACTGATGCAGGGCATCATGGGGGGGCCACACGTTTGGGTGCCATGGGATCTCGAGAGGTGGTGTTCTCGGCCTGAGTCACCGTGGATCGGTGTGTGTGCGGTGGGGCTTCCCCCGCACGTCGTGGGTTTCTGCGGAAGATGATTCCCGAGTGGGCCGAGTGTTTGGCCTTGGACTGCGAGTCCAGCCATCCGGCCTAGGGCTGGAGGTTTCCCGCTTTTCCTTGGGATGGGGAATCGGCGTGGCAGCTTGTGCGCTGCCTTGTGAATCGTGCTTCTGTGTTTTTCGCGTGGGCCATATATGTGGCCTTAGACTGTGAGTCCAATTACCCAGCCTGGGGCTGGAGGGTTTCTTAGTTCCCTTCCCGAGGGAATGGTCTCGGCGGCTCGTGAGCTGCCTCGATATTCATGCTATCGTGGATTTAGACCTAGAAATTAGGCTAGATTAACGTCATTGTGCCATTGCGTACGATGGTCTTAACCCCGAGTCTCGTGACTCAAGGACTGTTGGATTTAGTGAGTCTAGAGGACCGTACAGAGTCCAGTAGCTCATCGCCACTTGGTTCCTCGTGACTTTCACGTAGGGTGCGTGTGTGGTTCTCGGAGTTTCTCTTCGGATAGTGGTCACATCAGTGACTCCCCACTACTCGTAGCCTTCCGACACGCGAGTGGTCTCACTAGGGAGTGGTGGCGAGGCTACCCCGAGAGACAATTTTTAGACTAGTTTCCGTAGGGCCCCACGTTTGATGCCAGAGTTCGGCTGAGGGGAAAACTAGTGAGAGGGCCAGACCTAGGATGTGTGGTCTGTGTGTGCACACGTGATTGGGGGCAGTGGACTCCCGCCGGCCAGCACAACCCCAGCTAGTCGCTTGTTCTGTGGTTACTTGTACGGTGTCTCAGTTCCCCCAGGGCCGGAGGGAGACACCTGAGGAGCGGTCTAAGTCGTCAGTTGACGCATCCGACCTTACTTCTGGTGGGCAGGTACTCCTGTCACGTGAGATGTGACTCCCATATTTCTGGGTTCTATTTCCTGTCTGTGAGACTTGGTTTTCTGGACCGTTCGATGTTTCTGAGGTAGTGGCCGGGGTGCTAGTGGCTTCACTGAGGGTGTGTCTTATTAGTGTGGTGCCCGCGACCAGGTGGTCGGGGTTGCACCTTGGACAGCGTGTCCAGGTTGGCCTTGTCCTGGGAGACATGCCTCTACGGCAGGGTTGTCGTGGGTTTTACCTCGGTGAGTGGTGTTAGTGTGGTCCGGTTCCCAAGTGTGAGATCGGGATTTCTCTTTCTGCTTGACCAGTACAGTAGGTGTAGTTGTAGTGCCGAGTTTTGATCGACACCATGTTTACTGTTCCTGCTACTACTGTTGTTCTTGTAGTTACTACTTTCCGTGCCGCTGTTGTTCTCAGTTGGGGTTCGTTGTGATCCCTACTGAGCCAGTGACAGGAGGCTCACCCCTGCTTTTCAGGTGCGACGGTTCTTCCTCGAGGTTCGAGGGTGCTGTTCGGAGGTTCTTAGTTGCCAACTCACCAAGCCAAGTGTTCACTTGGCATGTGGTACGTTTTACTGCTTTAAACTGTACTTTCTATTGGACTAGACCATGTTGTTGTAGTTGTTTATTTATTTCTATTAATTGTTGAATTATCCTGCATTATTTCCTATTTCTTTGTGCCTCCACACTCTTTTTAGCCCTTCCGAGCCCTCCCGGCTCGTTGGACTAACCAGGATTCGAATGGTATCAGGTTCTTCCCGGTATCCAGATCTTGGGTCGTCACAGCTGGTATCAGAGCGGTGGTTGTGGATGTACATAGGAATTTGAAATATTGCAGTGATCAGAGTCCATAAAGCCCCGAACAGCTGGCATAGGGTCTCGTGCATGTTTTCTGCTTTGTTTCTCACTTGAGAGCTCGAGCGCGCCGCGCGGTGCTGTTAAGGTGGTTGTTGTTCAGGGCTTTCGTGCCGGCGTGGGGTCTAAGGATCAAGGTTGAGAGCTTTCTCCCTCATCGGTTGTGGCCCCGGTTGTCCAGCATTGGGCAGAGGTTGTCGGCAGGTGCGTTGCTGTGTTGTTGCGTTCGAGGTGTTTGCAGCGAGGTCAGGTGGCTGGCGAGGACTGTTCGTGGTAAAGTGGCCGTGAGCGTGCTTTGAGAGAGTTGTTGTTGAATCTGACCACTCCAGCGTGGTTTATCCATCCACTGAGGTGTTAAGGTTGTGTTTTAAGGTGGGAGAGCGGGTGTTCTGATCGAGAAGTGTGCTTGGGTGAGCGGAGGATCTTCTCGGTGAGCTGTTGTTTCGTCGAACCTAATGTTCTTGTCATGCTCTGTGGCGCCAGGAATGACGTGTCGGTCCTAGTTATTCTTGTGGATTTCGAGGCAAGATTGGGATGTAGGGTCCCAGTAAGTCTTGCTCCTGCGCTTTTGCATGCGAATGGATTGTGTTCGCCCTGGATTTGGTTTGAGATATGAAGGTTCCTTGGCGAGTTCGGGACTCGAGGATGAGCGTTGACGGTTGTCGATTGTGGCTCATGTGCGGCTCTTGGCATGGTGTGTTGTAGTTTGAGGAATTGCAGTGGTGGTGCATCGAGAGATGCTATGATCGTGGTCCGTCGTGACACTTGCTGAGTGTGTTGAAGGCGCTGACCTAATGGAAGCGATGGTTTTCTTGGTGCTGGATGGTGCTGTTCCCAACGTGCATGTGGTTTGAGGTCAGGTCGAGCGTGGAGATTCTTCTGTTAGTCGGAGGTATGTCAGTTTCTCCTTTGGTTGGAGAGATTGTGTTTAGCTAAGGTTCGTCGTCTTGCATTGCATTCCCAGATTGGTTGGCCTCGTGTGCCATGAAGTCCGTGCGAGACGTGATCCGTATTTTGGCAAGGTGGTTGCCTGTGAGAGTTCTGCCCATCTGCTTGGTGTGTAAGGGTGCTGGCGCTATTCCGGAAGGATGAGTGCTAGTTGGGCGGTGTTCAAATTCTTGGCTAGTGCTGGAACTTTCCGATGCATGGCAGATCGGAGCCTACGGAGTTGTAGAGAGTGCTGGATTTGAGAGAGAATCTGTGCTTGGGGTTCGCGGTAATGGAGCTTTCCTCACCCTATTTCCTGAGGTTGACCAACATAGTTGTGGATTGTCGGGATGGCGAGTCCCGAGTTGCCGTGTTTGGCTGTGCATGTGGATCAGAATGCGCAACGGAAGCCAGGAGGGCCAATAACCCACAGGTTCAGGATCGTAGCGTTTGTTGCTACGGGCGGATTCCTGAGATTTCGTTGAGCATCGGAAGATTGGTTCCTCGGTGTGAAACATGTTGTTGCCGTGCCGTTGCTTGAGGTATCGTGGTTCTTGGCACTGGCAGGATGGAATGTTGGGGAAAAATGTTGGCAAGTGTGTCGCATGAGTACCATGTTCCTGTGATGGAAGCCGTGTCAGGCGTTGGTGTGACCCAGATGGGGTTGTTGAGGATGTCGCCTGACGGAGGTCGAGGACTTGTTGGTTAGAGTCGGTGGCTTGGTGCCCGGCTTGTGTTGCCAGTCGTGTCCTCAGATGAGATCATTTTTGGAGAAGTGATCTCTGACAAATTGTGGGTTCCTGTGAAGTCCCGTGATTAAATGGCACCCAAGAGGGGGGGTGAATTGGGTATCAAAAAATTTACAGAACTTATACTAGATAAAAACACATCTAAAGAGCAAGCAACCAACGGGAAGAGATATAATGGAATACAAAGAGAATCTGGATAACTTAACCCCTACAACAGTTCTTTGGTACTAGGTGGAGTCCAGGAATCCGAGGACTTTCTCACACATTATTTTCTTCCTGACAGGACAAACCTTGTCGATCAGAAATTACCTTTCGATATACCAGAGATCTCCCGTAAGAAGGTTAATGAATCTAGACCCGAATACTGAACTAAATGATACTACAATATGCAAAAGAGCTAGAGAGAATGGAGGTTGAAGATATGGATCAAACCACTCAAAAGATAGTAATTTTTAGGTGGTTCGGATGCAACAACGGCAACCTACGTCCACCCCTCACACACGGCGAGGATTCATACACTATCTTGTAGGGAATTACAAGATGAACACCAAACATACACACACGTGAAGAGTATAGAACTCCCACGAAAGTGCAAGAGCACGGACACACAAGAACGGTGAAGAACAACTAAGAACACACACACACACACGGGTCTGTCTAGATCCACACACACAAGTGCTTGAATATTACAAGGGAAACATGAATCAACCCAAACACGAATGGAAGAAAGAAAGACAAGAAGTGAAGACACAAATCAGGCTCCCCCTTAGTGGATGAAGATGGTATGGAATGAAGCTTGCTCTTGGCTTGATCTCCACTTGATTTGGATGCAGATTTGCACTTCAAAGCTTCAGCTCCTGGATGAAGAGTTCCTCACGAATCACTGTTCACGTGAATAGTACCAGCATCCTCTTCCTTGATAGCCTCCCCTTGTTCCTCCTTGATAAGCCTTAGGGTTTATGACCCCAATGAGATCTTTTATAAATCTTGGAAGGTCAGGAGACAAGTCCTCAGACCAGATCCACAAATCACTCCTTGACTGAGACCAATGGGCTTAAACAAATGGGAGAAACACCCTCTTCTCGAGCTTGAACCAGAAAGTCAAAAAGGGCTGCCTCGGGGATTCCGGTCGACCAAAAAAATGGGGGCGGTCAACCGAAACCTGTAAATATTGAAGTTTTTCATTTCTGGGAAATCCAGTCGACTGGCCACTGCCCACTGGTCGACCGAAATCTATAAATCTTGAAGTTCTTCATTTTTGGAAAATCTGGTCGATCGGCCTTAGGGTGTTGGTCGACCGGAATGGCCCAGTCCTACAAAATTGAATTGTTATCCCAGAGAAATTGATCAAAGTGCAATGGCTTTAAGTGAATGATTGTTTCATGCATTTGGGGTTTATTTTGACATAATTAACTCAGTTTGGAACACATTGATACAAATAAAACTTATGAGTTTTCCACAGAATATATAAACTCAAACTTGAACCCCCTTGACTCGTGTTTTGAATCCTTTGACACGGCTGAGATAAATCATTCACTCTGAGTTTTGTTATCATCAAAATCATTCAAGGAGACTCAACATCCTGTTGGTAGTTGCGAGTGACTGGTAAGGCTAGTCTCGTAGTCGACCATGGTAAGATGTGTATTATTGGGGACCCATGTGCATTAGTCGTGGTGTTGGCGACTAGATTGCCGTAATATTGTATGGCACTTTCCTCCCCTAGAGACGTGTTCCATGAATTGTTCCGGTGGTGTCCTGTCACGTCCCGAACCTATAGCAGCGGAACATGTCGTTTGCTCGGAACGTGACAGTTAAACAGTCGTGAACGATCAAGAGCAATGGCATGAGACCAAATAATTTGGATCAATAAAAATTTTATTTCAAATATAAGTCTCTTAAAATTTTAATTTTCAGAACTTGAAGACTCAACCACATCATATTGGAAAGAAAAGACCAAAGACATGCTAGTGAACTTAGACTAGACAATTAATAGGAAATATTAGCTAGACTCAAGAAAGATAAAAGACACGGGTTCACTAGTTTCTGAAGCTCGCTTGCACACTTGTCCCTCCCGTGTGAGTCTCGATCTCGCTAGTCACCTGATTACCTGAAAAATGTTGGAATAAACTGGGTGAGCGAACGCTCAATAGGAATTATATCTCAAGAACAAGCTAGCTTTAAGTAATTTCATGTTACATGAATGCAAGGCTAATATACATGAGTGATCGTAAAAGCAGAATGCAAGTATATCGATTAAACTAAGATATGGAAGTTCTAGTAAAACGTGATAAGCAAAAGTTAAAGATAGTATCAAGCATGAGATATTGGCTATTTAGAGTTCTAGTAAGTACCACGATGAGTCACGCACGCAAGTAATATCATGTAAAGTCACGAGAGAGAGTAGTGGAATGTCTCTAGAACGATGAGTACTTCGGTGCAATTCCACACCACGATCATTACAACTCCCATGGGCCCTAGTACTTTCAGGTGCTCCTCCCAGGACCAGATCAGGCCCTTATATGCGCAGGCATTGTATAATGCACTTTCGACATCCACGATAGTTATAGCCAATGTAGAATTCCAAGGTATGAAACTTGTAGGAATTTTAAGGTAGATTTTACAGAATATATCAGAAAACTAAGAGGAATTGGCTCCCTAGTGGGTGCCATGAGTACTCGAATAAGCGTTCATGTTGGCCCAGAGAGATGGCGGACAAGATGGGGGGTTGAATTGTCCCCAAGCCGAGATGGCGGATTTTAAACACTTTCTAAACTAAACACAGTAGAATTAATATTAACTACTTTAAATAGCCTAAACAAACGTGAGATTAAAATCTTTTCTCAAGCTTTCCGATCTCACTCGAATAAACTAGACAATGGATGATAGAACCTACGCCAAACACGGATTATCGATGCAAGGAACAATTAAAATTAATCCTAACACGGATAGCGGATGAAGCAATGTGTGATGATGTAGTGAGTAAAGACCTACTAAATTAACCTGTGAAGGGAGATAAAAAAAGTGAACAATCACAGTAGTCATAGAGATTTTTTGGTGGTTCGGGACCACGACGGGCTCCCTACGTCCACCCCTCACCGAACTCCGGTGAGACTTCACTACACGCTACAAAATGTAGCAACACAGGGATGAACCTCTAAACCACACACGCTGCTTCCGCAGCAATCCACACACACGTGGCCTGGCCCCAAAACGCTGCCACCACAGCACACACACACACGACGTCGGGGAACACACCTGGGACACTAAAACCACACGGAAACACAGCTCCGTCCACACACACAATAATATTCAGAGTTCAGCAACATACAAGGATTTACAACATATGCTCACACAAAATTTAGATCAAGAAAACCAACGCAAGGAAGTGGGTAAAAGATATAGAACATTCCACTTTCATTTTCTAATAGGTGTATGAAAACCTTCCTTGAAGTTTTCAGTTGGAGAGAAATGAATCTGCAGTAGGATGGAGCACCCGGTCGTCTTCCTCGAAGATCCGGGTTTGTCTACAGCTTCGTCAGCTCGTACTGGATATATCCTTCAAATCCTAGCTCCCATCAAACCTACATACATCAGAAAATTGATTAACCTCACAAACCCCTCTCCTCTCAACCTTGTGGCAGCACTCCTTCTTCTTCTTCTGCAAAAGAATGGAAAGCATTAGCTCTTCTTGTTGCTTAGGATGAAAATCACAGCACTAATAAGAGGGCAGCAAATAGATGGACGAGGAACATTTCAATGTGTAGTTATTAGAACTCCCCCTTTCTCTCCTTCGAATGTATTTCAATGCCTCTGCAGGTTGAAGATTGTTCTTGAGGGAAGATGAACGAATCTTGCAAGAACGAGGTTGTAGCTTTATTTCCCACGCAACTTCTAGTAGAAGATCATTCAGAAACTTGAATCAACCTTCTTCCTTTCACTTTCATGCCCAGAATAATGTGGAAGAAGCCCTGGAGCCGCTGCCTGCGTCCTGTACATACAAGGGTTAAGAACAGCTCAAAATTTCAGATCTAGCTTGGTTCCATAGGGTTTACAACTAAGATGTATTTATGCTTCTAGGACGGTCAAGAGATAGCCCTGGGACAAGATCCACAAATCATGGAGTGACTTAGGGCAGTTGGACCGAAGATAGAAGACTTTCGAAGCACTTACATGAAGGTCATTTTTGACGGCGCCGCCCTGGACCGGAAAGGGTCGACCCTTGGGGTCGAGCCTCGTGGGGTTTTCAAGAGCTAGATTCAATGGGTCGACCCTTGGGGTCGACCCTCGTGCCCCTTCCATGCGGGTTAAAAAAAACAACTCTCAGGGATCGACCCTTGGGGTCGACCCTCGCGTGAATGGGTCGACCCTTGCAGTTATGGTGAAAGGACCTGGTGGGAGTTAAATTCAAGCTACCAGGGGTCGACCCTTGGGGTCGACCCATACAGGGGGGGTCGACCCCAGGGGTTGACCCATGCAGGCAGACCTGCCAGAAACACTAAGACCCAACAATGAACTCATCAGAAAGGTACTAAGATCCCTATCACTACAGTGGCATAAAAAGGCCACTGTAATCGAGGACTCAAAGGATCTCAGCACCTTGAAATTGGATGAGTTAATGGGCTCCTTGATGACTTACGAAATCAACATCAAGAGGAGCGAGGAGGAGCACAAGAAGAAGAAGGTCGTCACACCATTGGCGCTGAAGGTGGACCAACAAAACTCAGAGCGCAGTGACGATGGCTCCACGGGCAACACCGAGGATGAGGAGCTAGTTGCCATGATCACCAGAAGAGCGAGAAGATTTTTCAAAGGGACAAAAAAATTCGATGGTCAGTTCAGAAAAGGACCAAGAAGGTAAGGTCCTAACAAAGGTGAGAATAGCAAGAAAGAGGAAGTCATTTGCTACGAGTGCAAAAAACCCAGACACATGCGGGGTGAGTGCCCCTATCTGATAAAGAAGCTAAAGAAAGGAAAGTTCAAGAAGCTGAGGGCCATGGTGGCCACTTGGAGCGATGAAGATGAGGAAGAGTCCGGAAATGAAGATGGACTAGATGAGCTAATTCAGAACATGTGCTTCATGGCCAATGAAGACGACACCAATGAGGTACAATCTGAAACTGAATCCCTTACCTGTGAACAATGGCAAATTGCATATGAGTCGTTATTTGAAAAATGTAAAAAATTCAGATCTAAAGATAGACATTTGAAAAAGAAAATTGAACATCTTGTGCATGCTGGGAACTCATGTGAAAATTGCCATGTGTTAAAATCTGAAACTGAGAAACTAACAAATGAGAAAGAAATTCTTGTGTCCAAGAATGAATTGCTTGAAGAAGAGATTTCATGCATGAGAGAGTAGCAATTTACTCTAAGTAAAATGCATGATGATTTAAAAAATAATCTAGAACAAGAAAAACTTGAAAGCATGGCATGCAATCAAGCAAAAGAAAAGGCCGAAAATCAAGTCTATTCTCTAAAGCATGAAAACCATGAGTTGAAAGATTCTGTTGCCATTCTTGAAAAAGGAAAAACACTACAATCTGAAACACATTCAACTCATGTGTCTCCTAGAAGTCCATCACCATCCACGTCAAAAACACATGTGCATAATTCATTCTTGAATGTAGGCAGGAGAAGAAACATGGATAGAGCCATTACATATTTTTATTGTGGAAGGTTAAGCCATGACATGTATGATTACACAATTCTGAAATTTGATGATGAAAGATTTGCTAGAATGAGAAATAAATCATACACATCTCATGTCTCTAACCATCGTGGACCCAAGCTTGCTTGGGTACCAAAATTTGTATAAGCACGTGTGTTATGTTTGCAGGTCTGCTTGAGAGCTCAAAGAAATAGATGGTACTTGGACAGCGGATGCTCTCGGCACATGACGGGAAACAAAGATTTGTTTATGGACCTGCATGAAAAGGATGGTGGGACAGTGGCATTTGGTGGTAAGGATAAAGGCAAAATTGTCAGAGAAGGTAAGATCGGAAAGAATCAAAATCATGCAATTGAGAATGTCTTGTTAGTGAAAGGGTTGCACCACAGTCTTTTAAGTATAAGTCAATTGTGTGACAAAGGATGCAATGTGATTTTTGATTCTAACCACTGCACTGTTGTGAATAAAAATACTCATGAGATAAAGTTCATTGGTTTTAGACATAACAATGTATATATGATTGATTTGGATGAACCCTGTCATAAAAATCTGTGTTTGATTGCAAGGAATTTTGATGATACTTGACTTTGGCATCGCCGACTTGAGCATGTCACTTTTAATGTCTTGTTGAAATTGTCCAGAAATGACATTGTGGTTGGATTGCCTAAGTTGAAGGTAGTTGATGGAAGGGAAAATTGAAAAACAAGAAGTAACAGAACCACAAGAAGATGATGGAAATCAGGAAGCTCTGGTTGAACAGCAGCTTCCAAGGCAATGGACTTTCGAAAAGGACCATCCGCAGGAGAATGTGATCGGCAATATTGAAGACGGAACAAGAACACGAGCCTCTTTCAGGGAAGTTGAAAATCAGGACTATATTACTTTACTTTCCTAGTTTGAACCTCACTCTATAGAAGAGGCCTTGAAAGATGAGTTGTGGATCATAGCTATGCAAGAAGAACTACACCAGTTCCAAAGGAACAAAGTGTGGTTCCTCGTGCCATGTCCTAGAAACCACTCAGTGATCGGAACAAAGTGGGTTTTTCGAAACAAAATAAACTATCAAGGAGTGGTAACTAGGAACAAGGCCAGGCTAGTAGCTAAAGGCTATAGCCAAGAGCTTGGAATTGATTTTGATGAGTCTTTTGCTCTAGTAGCAAGACTCGAGGCAGTGAGAGTTCTATTAGCATTTGCATGCTATAACAATATTTGATTATTTGAAATGGATGTTAAAAGTGTATTTTTGAATGGCTACATACAGGAGGACGTGTACGTGGAGCAACCACCGGGGTTTGAGGACACAAAGCATCCAGAGCATGTGTACAAGCTAGACAAGGCACTCTACGGTCTGAAACAAGCACCCTGGGCATAGTATGAATGGTTACGTGATTTCCTCATTCAAAATGGATTTAAACG
This sequence comes from Amorphophallus konjac, assembly GCA_022559845.1. Taxonomy (NCBI): domain Eukaryota; kingdom Viridiplantae; phylum Streptophyta; class Magnoliopsida; order Alismatales; family Araceae; genus Amorphophallus; species Amorphophallus konjac. The sequence continues at coordinate 129,290,514 of CM040124.1, read as the reverse complement.
ATGTAATGTTGATCAAAACCTTTTCACGAAGTTGAACGGTAAGGAAATCTTAATTGTTCAAGTTTACATAGATGATATTATTTTTGGCTCCACCAAAGATGCTCTTAGCAAAGACTTTGCCAAATTGATGCAAAGTGAGTTTGAAATGAGTCTTATGGGAGAGCTCACATTCTTCATGGGATTGCAGGTCACACAGACGGCTGACGGTATGTTCATACATCAGAAGAAGTATGCATTGGAGCTGCTGAAAAAGTTCAACCTGACCTCTACCAAACCACAACCAACTCCCATGTTCACCTCAATAAAAATTGATCAAGATGAATCAGGTAAATCCGTGGACCAAAAACTCTTCAGAAGCATGATAGGTTCTTTATTGTATTTAACTGCCAGCAGGCCTGATGCGGGATGTCCACACCAAGGCCCGACATTCAATTTGCTATGTGTTTGTGTGCACGATTTCAGTCCAATCTAAAAGAATCACACATGTCGGCTGTTAAACGAATTTTCAGATATATTGCTGGTTCAAGTAATTTAGGACTATGGTTTCCGTGTAATTCGAGTTTTGACTTAATTGCTTATTCCGACGTTGATTATGCGGGTTGTAAGGTGGATCGAAAAAGCACCAGTGGGTACTACCAGTTTCTTGGGGGGTGCGTGGTCTCATGGGCCTCCAAGAAATAAAACTCAGTGGCACTATCAACCGTCGAAGCCAAGTATGTGGCTGTCGGTAGCTGTGTTGCCCAGGTGCTATGGATCCAACAACAAATGATTGACTATGGCATGTCCTTCAAAAACACCTCAATCCTTTGTGATAACACATCAGCCATAAACCTTTCAAAGAACCCTGCTCATCACTCTCGCACGAAGCATATTGAAATTAGACATCATTTCATTAGGGATCATGTAAGCAAGGGTGATGTAGAAATCAACTTTATTGAAACAGATCGTCAAATTGTCGACATTTTCACGAAACCTCTTAGTGAAGAAAAATTCACAACATTTAAAAGAGAACTAGGGGTCGGTAGGATAGATGAGTCTGAATCATGATCATGTGTGTCTATGTGTGTATAGGTTGTTGCATAACTTGCATTTGCATAAGTGTAATACATAACAACATTTTCCTTTGCCATACACGTGCATTATGTTGTGTGAAAAACAAAAACAAAAATCAAATTGTGTGTACAATCATGTTGATGTGTTTCTGCATTTCTTCTATGTATATTGTATACACACATGTTTATTGCTATTTCTATGGCCGAAATCACCTTGGATATATTTACATGCCAACAACGGAGCACAAACTGATCAAAATCTGAAATCCAGATCATTGGACCATAAACGTCAAATATAATCTTAGTCATTTTCTTAAACATCTCCCCAATTGATTACAACCCTCATATTATTCAAATTTTCCTTAATTTCACCTAGTTTTTTATCATTGGGTACTTGAGCCAATCTTTCCTTGGGCCTCCTAGTTCGTTTATCTTTAAAATACTGAAAACCAGGGTATGGGTTGACCCCAAGGGTCGACCCTCGTCTAACCCGGTTCTGTCCGGGGGTGGAGGGAACTGGGGTCGACCCAATGGGTTGACCCGAACCGGCCGGGGGGACTCGCCGCGACCGCGCCATCCGCCAATGGGGCTCCAACCCTAAGTTGGCCCCTCCCATGCTTATGAAACCTCTCCTACCTCCTTTCAAGCTTAGCCACCACCCCTTGCAAGCCCTAAAAATCCATTCTTGGCTTTAAATCTCTCAAGCCCTAGCCGCGGTTGCTCCGGTGGCCACCCGCGCGCATCTCCTTCTTGCGGCTCCAAGGGTCATTTTTTGATCTTCAAATCCACATGAGGTAAACTCTTCGTGAGTGTGGAGGATCTCTAATCCATGTTTTAGTCTTCCAAGTTGAACCATCTCGTTCTATACCCCATCAAGTGATTCTTTCGATTTGTGTTCAAGATGGCCCCAAGGAGACGCCCCTCTCGCAGAGGAGTTGCAACGAGCTCTACAAGGGAAGTTTGTTCTAAACAGGCCACTGTGGACACACTTTTTCTTAAGGTCGTTGGTTGTACGTTTATTGGGTTTATTAAGTGCGTGGGCGTGCCAGTCACAAAGTGACGATTTATTCGGGCTTCATAGAAGCTCATTGTGCGCGCGATCTGACTAATCAGACAATTGTGTAGTTCGTGTCGGGATCAAAACCCACCGTGCCATAAAGGCCACGGTGTTATTTACATCCCCCATACAGGGGAACACCCTTGATTGATTGCCGAGAATAAGGGCCCTACGGCCTATAGAGAATACTAATAATGCAGGAGGATAGTGAAAGATTAACTATGTTAGAAACCCGTATCGGGACGTGAATGTTCAGACTATGTCGGCCACTCACGGGCCACTTCATGTTCGGACGGAGATCCGTGTTTATAGTATAAAATACGGTAACAAAACCGCGCAGATGTCTGCCATGAACAAGGCAAGTTTAATGAGAATGTGGGATTGGATCCCGGTAGGGACGGGTCAAGTTGATAGACTGTTGGCCGGAGATGATTTCGGACTATGGCCATGTCAGAAATTCCGTAAACCACGTTCGATACCATAAGGCGTCGTTGATTTTCTCTTTACGCACAGTCCGGGGGAACGAGGGTCGTTAAGTGTGAATCCCAAACTCACCAATGTGCGCCCTCGCACGCGGATCGACCTGCGCGGTCAGGTCGCGAGGTTCGACCTGCCCGGTCCGGTCGCAGGGGTTTCCGGGGGTAGCTCCCCTTGCGGGGGTTTCTGGGGGCAGCACCCCCGGAACAAAAATTTAATTAAGGCGCAGGTGATGGAGTTCCTTTCATTCATTTTTTATTAATGGCATTGATCTTTTGCACTCCTTTCTTTGTTTGAACCTTTCTTTCTTTTTTATTTCCTCCCCTTTTATATTAAAGAGAAACAAAGGGATGGCGCCGCTTCAAGATGGGTGAAAGGGGGACTTAAACCGGCGCGGCAAAGGGGTGCGCCGGAATATGGGGTGAACTTGGACAGATTCTTGGGCGCGCCGGATGTGGCCACGCCATTTTAAGGGGGAATACAAGGGGGCGCGCTGGGTGAGGGTGGCAAGGGGAGTGCGCTGTATTAAGCCCATGCAAGGGGAGAGGGGCGCGTCGTTTTAAACGGCGCCGGATTAGAATTGAAACGGGTTTCGAGTGTGAGTTAAAACGGCGCGGGAGAATAGTAACCGCACCGGGATAGGAGGAAAATGGAACTTCTGAGTGTGGATTTAAAACGGCACGGCGGAACAGTAACCGCGCTGGGATAAACTCTTCCGAGGGTTGTTTTCATTGTCGTTGACTGTGTCTTCTTTCCTTTCTTTTACCCGAAGCCCGGTTTGGTGTTGGTTTTTTCACTCAGTTAATAAATTAAGTTGGTGACGAGGAGGCTTAAGAGTTTCAAGTGGTTTATTAGGATAGATTGGTGTGGATATTAGGTGGTTTCGTTCGAGGGGTTTAGTTCACAGGTTTTACTGTGTGTGGTTCTTGTTCTCAGAAGTGGTTCGTTCGTTTGTTCTTGAGCGTTCTTGGCCATGGCAAGAATCCGGCAGCACCTCCCCCGGACCGGGACTTGCCAGAGATAAAGGAGAGTCACCAATCGGATTGCTCCGGGGTAAACTCTCAAAATGCGGAGCGGCCTCACGGCGGTCCGTTGGCCCAAGTGTGAGTGCGGAACATTCGAGGGCTAGCCTTCAAGAACGACCACGGCTCGCGGGCGAGGAACTTTCCAAACGGGATAGGTATTTGCCACAAGAGCCATAAATGTTCATCCGGCGGTGGGTACCCTTGAGGGTCATGCCATGGACAGGCAGCCCTCAAGGGCCCAGGATGATCGGAGAATGAGCAGACGGAGCAGAGACTGGAACGGAGAACACAAGAGTTGCGAAAATGGCTTTTCTTCTTTTTATTCATCCACACAACGGGGAAGGACTTTTGCATAGAAAGAGATTCATCCCAAGATACAAATGGACTACATCAGAAGGGGGGGGGAGAAGATACTGTCGAGGAAGAAAGAAAAGAACACAGAACCCCCCCCGGCTCACCTCTCACACTCACCCCTCTCTCTCTCCCTTTTATTCCCCAGCACCAGAACAGAGCTTGCTCACCCTTCGGCCTTCTTCAATGGAAGCTCCCCAGAGGAGGAGAAAAAAAAACTCTCGCACCCTTGTTCGCCTCAGAGAGCCACACGAGAACCAGAGCCAGCCCTTCTCCTTCTCTTCTTTTTTTTTTGATCCTCTCCTCCTTTCTCTTCTCTTCTCTCGATATATATATCCATCCAACTGGGAAAGGAGCCCCTTGAAGTTCAATGCCCCTTCGCTTCCACTCTTCTCCCTCTCTGTATCTGACGCTGTTGAGTGGCCTGCAGGTAGGGGGATTCATAGCGTAGGGGAGGTGCGTCCACCGGATTGGTCGACGGTGACTGGCGGGGAAGCGACGTTCGGTGCGGAGCTCGAAGATTGCCATTCCAGGGAGCTTGAGGAATTCAGGCGGTTACACGTTGGTCGGACGCCGGAGGCCTGGCCATTTCATGTAAGTTCTCTTTGTTTGCGCCTGAAAATAGGGGATCGGACTGATGACGGGATGGGTTGATTGCGCGCCGGGGAAACGCTTCAGAGAATAGTCTACTGTGGGCTTTGAGAATGAGGGGTTAAAACGGCGCCGTTTTAGTGCATTCAAAGGGGCGCCAATTTAAGCATCAAAGGGGGAAGGCCCCTTCGACAGGAGCGCGCCGGATAGCCAAAGAAAAAAAAAGGGGGCGCGCCGTTTCGAGAAGGGGGGGCGCGCCGTTTTAAGGCCCCTTCGTGCCGTTTTAAGCACCAAACGGATTCTTTTCGAAGTCGCGGCCGTTTATATGAATGTCGACATTCCCAGAACGTTCCATTTGCGATGTATGGCCTCTGCAATATTCCGTTTGTAGCTGCAGGGACTCGGTCCCAGATTCTACGTGACTTTCGGTGCATGCCGAGACTATGCCGGAGTTCCCGACTTCTCTCTGATTCAGCTCTTGGCATGGCCGATGGGAGCATTGTAGCTATATCTTCTGTATAGGGGGCTTCCTTAGCGGGTAGCGAACCACCAAGCGATTTCTCTTCCTGATCGGGCGAGGCATGAGGTTTATTCGGCATTTTCTTCTCCGGCTTGCTCTCGAGTGTCGAGACGTGCTTACCGTATGATCCTCATCGACACATTTTTTTTGACGTCCACAAATGCCCCCCACTCGTGGGCGGCGCAAGCAAGGGACGAGTGAGCAGGGCCTGCGAGTGTAGAGTTCTTCGACAGGACGTCTGTTCTTCCGAGCCAGTGGGATGCTAGTCCGGTGCGGATTTACGAGAAAGCGCTCACTCCTTCAGCGAACGGATGAGGGGATCGCTTCACCGCATATGCACATGGACCGACATATCTGAGTGGAGGCTTGGTCATCGGCATGGCGGGATGCCGAAGCAAGAAGGAAGGGCTTATGCGTCGTCTAGGGCAAAAGCCCCAAAACGACTTCGACGTGGACAATCCGAAGGGGGAGTTGGTGACTCGTACTGGGTTTAGGAAAGTCGTTCGTTCATCAACTCGGGCGGAAGGTCCGAGCCAAGCAAGGAGGGGTTTCTTTGTGCTCGTGGACTTAGATGGAAGGTCCGAGCCAAGCAAAGGGGATGCATTTTTTGTTCATGGACTGGGACGGAAGGTCCGAGCCAAGCAAGGAGGGGTTTATTTGTGTTCATGGACTTGGACGGAAGGTCCAAGCCAAGCAAAGGGGGTCCTTTTTGTTCATCGACTTGGACGGAAGGTCCCAGCTGAGCAAGGAGGCTCTTTCTCTTTTTCTTTTTATTCATTGGCTTGGACGGAAGGTCCGAGCCAAGCAAAGGAGGTTCTTTTGTGTATCGACTCGGACGGAAGGTCCAAGCCACGGGTTTGTTCGTCGGTAGGACAAGGAATTGGAGATAGACGTGGTTTATTCATTGACACGGGGTTAGTGTCAAAGCAAAGGTCTTTTGTTCATGGCTTGGACGGAAAGCCCGAGCCAAGCAAAGAGGTTCTTTTTATTTATCGACTTGGATGGGAGGTCTGAGCCAAGCAGAGGAGGTTCTTCTTCTTTTTTTAATTCATTGACTTGGACGGAAGGTCCGAGCCAAGGGTTTGTTCGTCGGTGGGACTGGGAGTTGTGATATTGAGGTGGTTTATTCATTGACACGGGGTTAGTATCAAAGCAAGGGTCTTTTTGTTCATGGCTTCAGACGGAAGGTCTGGGCCATAGGTTTGTTCATCGATGCCGGCAGGAAGTCGGAGACCGACATGGTTTACTTGTCCCTTTCTCTTTTCATTAGTGCCGACGGGGTGTGCTGGAGCTGACATGGTATGTTGGTCTCTTCTTCTCTTCATCAGGGCCGACAGGGTGTCGGGAGCTGACATGGTTTGTTTGTCTCTTCTTCTCTTCATCAGGGCCGACAGGGTGTCGGAAACTGACATGGTTTGTTTGTCTCTTCTTCTCTTCATCAGTGCCGACAGGGTGTCGGGAGCTGACATAGTTTATTCGTCTCTTCTTCTCTTCATCAGTGTCGACGGGCGTCGGGGGCTGACATGGTTTGTTTGTCTCTTCTTCTCTTCATCAGTGCCGACAGGGTGTCGGGGGCTGACATGGTTTGTTTGTCTCTTCTTCTCGTCATCAGTACCGACAGGGTGTCGGGAACTAACATGGTTTATTTGTCTCTCCTTCTCTTCTTCTTCTTCTTCTTCTTCTTTTTTTCTTTTGTCGTTCTCCCTTTTTTTTTGAAACGCAGGATAAACAGTGCCCAAACCATCTGGGCAATAGTAATGCAAATTCACCCCGGGCGGGTCGGAGAAATATTTCATTCATTGAATGGGGGAATTGGAGCATGGTACAACTTCAAGTGTCTACCATTGAGGGGTGGAAACTGAACCTCCCCCCAATGGTTGACGATTACATACGCTCCACCCTCGTAGACCTTCAGAACTATATACGGTCCAAGCCAATTCTCGTTCAGCTTGCCCTTGGGATTGGAAGCCATGACTTCTCTTCTCTTCACCATGACGAGGTCACCCTTTTTGAATTCACGTTTCTTGACGAGCTTGTCAAAGCCACGCGCTATTCGGGCCTGATAGACCTGGATGTTCTGCTGAGCTTGAAGCCTTTTTCCCTCCAAGTTGGAGAGCTCTTCGAGCCTTCGCTCGACATTTGTTTGTTCTTCCAGGATCAACCGGTGCTGGATTGCGACCCGAAGGGAGGGTATTTCCAACTCGATGGGGATAATTGCCTCTGATCCATACACCAGGGAGAAGGGTGAACAACCCATTGGAGTTTTCTATACTGATGCGCACCGACTAGTGTCGTTAAGAAAGCTGTGCCACAATTTCAAAATGTTCGCACTCACTCACTTTAAAAGATTGGAAAATCAAATTATATAGTGGTAAGCGGAGTCGATCCACGAGGAGGAAAAATCCTTATTTTATCAAGTTGGAAAAACACCTTATGCTTTGAAAACCGAATTTTGAGTGAGATTGAAACTTAAGGAAAATAAAGTGTAAGAAAACTAATTAAAGAATATGAGAGGGTTTAAGAAAAGAATTTGGAAGAGATGGAGAGAAGAAAGACAATTTCACAAATGATGAATTTCATTAAGATGATAGTGGAAAGTCACACTAGAAAAATAAGAATTACAACATGGGAACATCAAAAAGAAAAGATAAGAAAATATAGCCAATGCATGAAGAATAACGCCGCCTCCTTGCCAAGCCTTGGATGAAGATCGCCTCGCCTTGGATGCCGACGTCGTGAGAAGACTAATAGATGAAGATCCGCCTTGGGATATGAGAGGAAAATAGAGGAAGAAAGAAATAGATGGAGGAAATTTGAAAACAATGCAAAAGGGTGTGTGTGTGTTGGTGTGTTTTGAGAAGAAACAGTGAAAAACTAGATTAAAAATAGAGAGTGATTTGGAGGAAGAATAACTTTAAAATCTGAAGGAATTAGGAAAAGTGGAAAACATGAAAGTTGTAGAGATTTAGAAGATGAAGAAGGGATTGATGAAGACTTTAGAGTTTAAAAAACGAGAGGAAGATGGAGAAAACTGAGGATGAACAGGAGGTGGTCGCGGATGAACAGTGCAGAACTCTAAAAATCTGAACTTTAGAAAATTGACTTTAGCATTAAAACGGTGAGGAATTGGAAGATGATGTAGAAGAAGCAGTTGAAGAACTTGCAAAAATGCACAACTTTTGTGAAGACAGTAGAAAGAGATGAGGATCAGAAGAGGGAGAAAAATGATGAAGAACAGAAAGTATGAAAATCAGGTGAACAGTAAAAACCGTAGACAAAGCTTTGAAAAACTAATTATAGCATAAAAAAGAGAAAGAATTAGGAGAAGAGGAAGAAGCAGAAGTTGGAGAAGACTTAAAAATGAAGAACTTTGATGAAGAACTTAACAGCAAAAGATGAAAAGAAAGGCTTCGAAATTAAACCCTAAGGCAGATCTCCAAACTATTCCCTCCGTAACCCTGCGACCATGGCATCCTTTTAAAGGGTTTTTGGTCTCTCACGATCGTGGACTTCCCAAATCCACTCAAATCCAAGTTTTTAGCAATACAACTTAATCCATTAGATTTATTTCCATCCTTGGAGTCCTCCTTTCCTTGAATATGGCTTGGATGAGCTTGAAAATTGGAAGGAGACTTCGATCGGGAAACTGCAGTTGCCATATGTGGTTGAACTTGAAATAGCGACTTCATCTGGGGCGTTCTTTCTTTAAATGACGCCTTAATCTAGGGCGTCCTTTCCCGAAGTAGCGCCTCTTCAATCGGGCGTCAATTTCTTATTTCCTTATTTTGCTATTTCCATATTTTTCGTAAAATAGGAATTGACGACCTTCACTTTGAACGTCCTTTCAATGATTAGCGACCTCATCTCGGGCGCTAATTCTTTTCTCTCTTTTTTTTATTCTTTTTTTCACTTTCTTCTTTCAAATGAATTGACGCCCTTGGAGTTGTCGCTTCTTGCTGAAGATGCGCCCTTGCATCTGTCGTTATTTAAATAGCGCCTTGATCTAGGTGACTTTTTCCTAAAAATTAAAATATCAATATATTTAATTCCAAAATAATTGTGCAAATATTTAAATATTTCTCACATGGTCTTTTAAGCTCAAAAAGATGATAAAATGCATGAAGACTCAAATAATATGTGAGAATGTAATTATTGCTCATGTTGTACAAATATACTCAAATAATGCTCAAAGATGATGGATGTGATGTAAATTATGATGTAAAATATAGCACTTATCACACCCCCCAACTTACTTATTGCTAGACCCTTAGCAATTCAATTAAATCAAAATTAAGGACCAACAAGAATTCATAAAGATCATACTCTTATATCCAGCTCTCCCTTCATAGAATCAACCAAAGATTAGGAATCCAGAATCATTAATGCTCATATTAGCCTTAGATTAGAAATTAAAGCACATGACTTAAGAATATAAATCAAAGTTCAATAGCACTTGTGCATGTGTAATTCTAAATATGCAGTTAAGACAATTGCATCCCCCATTTGTTATTCCAAGTAAGTACCTTTCAACCCTGCACCTCTCAGATCAAATCATTTAAGCATACTAGCTTTTGTCTGCCTTTTTCTTTTGTTCCTTTGGAACTTTTTTCTCATTTGCACAACCATAATGTTGCACTACCCTTCACCTTTTTGCGCGAAGCTCAACACGTCTTAGGTGAAGCAGGCCCGGTTACTTAGATCAAGGGTATTTTTCATGGCGTGATCTTTCTATTTCATCATTTCTTTCTTCTTCAACAATATGCCTTTGCATTTTCATCTTCTTTTTTTTATATAGAACTTGGCAGAAAGCTTTTTCTTGAAATAGATCTCATCCTCAAGAAATGTAGAGTATTAGATACAGTTCCTAAAATAACAGAGGGCTTATCTTAGTTTGCTTCATCAGAGTGCATAGTGAATATTTTTTCTAATAGTGCGCATGAACTTTTAAAAAGATTTTTATATCAGTTTTCCATGGCTAGATCGAACTTAATTTTCCTTCAACCTTCTCCCTAGCCTTTTCTAATCCAGAATTACTTTCAATTCAAGCATGAAACAATAAAACTCAGTCGGGAATTTAATCTTTTTCATTTTCATGCAAATTGCAATAATTTCATGTAAAAATCCTACCAAATTGTATTATATGCAATGATGAAATTTTTCTCTGCCCTCCCCCCCCAACTTAAATGACATTATCCTCAATGACATGGAAAGTTGAAATGAAAGAACAATGTTAAAATAAAGTTTGCTGAGCAGGAAAGAGATAACCTGGTGTGCGGGGCATAATCTCTTTTGGCGATAACTTCCTCTCCTTGGCTTGAATCTAATAACTAAAACACACTGAAACAAAAGCATCAAATAACAAAAATCTTGGGTTGCCACCCAAAAGCGCTAAGTTTTCCATCTTCAGCCAGACGCATGAAGGCTCACAAATAATTACTCCAAATCACACAAAGCAATTGATTCGTTTGCAGTTAACTGTTCATTCTCCAAGTAAGGTTTTAATCGTTGACCGTTGACAGTGAAAATGTGACCATTTTTAGGATCCAAAATTTTAACAGCACCATGGTCAAAAACTTTAACAATAATGAACGGTCCATCCCATCTGGAGTTTGGCTTACCGAGGAACAAACGCAGCCTTGAATTAAATAGCCAAACCTTTTGATTTTCTTGAAAACTCTTTCTGTGAATGTGCTTATCATGAAATGCTTTGGTTTTAGCTTTGTAAATCTTTGCATTTTCATAGGCTTCGTTCCTTAATTCCTCCAGTTCATTAATTTGCAAAGCTCGTTGGGATCCAGCTTGAGTTAAATCAAAATTAACTTGCTTAATGGCCCAATAAGCTCTATGTTCCAATTCTACGGGCAAATGGCAGGCTTTACCAAAAATCAAGCGATATGGTGACATACCAATCGGGTTTTGAAAGCAGTCCTATAGGCCCATAATGCATCATCTAGTCTCTCGGACCAGTCTTTTCTATCCGGCCTAACAGTTTTATGCAGAATATTTTTAATCTCCCGGTTTGACACTTCAACCTGACCACTAGTTTGGGGATGATAGGGGGTAGCAAGCTTGTGAGTGATACCATACTTACGAAGCAAAGCTCGGAATTGAAAATGAGTGAAATGAGAACCCCCATTACTAATCAGAGCTCTAGGACAACCAAACCTAGAAAAGATATTCTTCTTCACAAATTTCATAACCACCTTATGGTCATTTGTCCTAGTAGCAATGGCTTCAATCCATTTGGAAACATAATCGACTGCCACCAAGATATATTCATTACCAAATGAAGATGGAAACGGTCCCATGAAATCTATTCCCCAAACATCAAAAATTTCAACTACCAAAATGGGATTTAGCGGCATCATATCTTTCTTCGAATTATTGCCCACAGCTTGGCATCTCAAACATGATTTGGAGAATTCATAAGCATCTTTAAATAAAGTGGGCCAATAGAATCCACTTTGTAGCACCTTTGCCGCTGTCTTCTTTCCAGGGAAGTGTCCCCCGCAAGCTAAATTATCACAAAAATTCAATACTGATTGCTGTTCTTCTTCAGGGACACATCTTCTAATGATCTGATCGGGACCCATATAAAATAGCTCAGGGTCCTCCCAGAAATTGTGTTTTACTTTAGAAAAGAAGTGATCCTTCTCCTGTCTAGTCCACCCTCCCGGGATCTGACCTACCGCCAGGTAGTTAACAATGTTAGCAGACCAAGGAGTTGAAGAATGAGAGAGGGAAAGAATCTGTTCATCGGGAAAAGAATCGGACATTGGAGTACTTTCAGGGATCACTATCCTGGATAAATGATCAGCAACTACATTGGCCGACCCCTTCTTGTCTCTAATTTCTAAATCAAACTCTTGTAATAATAGAATCCATCTAATGAGACGGGGCTTAGCATCCTTCTTGGAAAGTAAGTATTTTAAGGCAGAATGATCGGAGTAAACAATAACCTTAGCCCCTAAAAGATATGATCGAAATTTTTCTAGGGCAAACACAACAGCTAGCAGTTCCTTCTCCGTGGTGGTGTAATTCATCTGAGCATCAGCAAGGGTGCGACTAGCATAATATATTACCACGGGCTTTTTCTCTATCTTCTGACCTAAGACAGCTCCAACAGCATAGTCTGAGGCATCACACATTATCTCGAAAGGAAGCGACCAATCTGGAGATTGAAGAATCGGAGCTTGAGTAAGGGCCGCTTTCAAAGAATTAAAGGTTTTGAGACAAGAATCATCGAAATGGAATGGAGTATCTTTAGCAAGCAACTGTGTGAGGGGACGAGCAATGGTGGAGAAGTTCTAAATAAATCTTCTATAAAATCCAGCATGGCCAAGAAAGGATAGGATTTGCTTGACAGATGTAGGGGGAGGAATATTGGAAATCAAGTCTACTTTGGCTTTATCGACCTCTATTCCCCTTTCCGAAATCACATGGCCTAAAACTATGCCTTCCCTCACCATAAAGTGGCTCTTTTCCCAACTCAGCACAAGATTAGCATCAATGCACCTCTTCAAAACCTGAGTCAAATTTTCTAAGCACCCCTCAAAAGAATCGCCAAACACCGAAAAATCATCCATGAAAACTTCCAAAGTCTCCCTCACCGTGTCAGAAAATATCGACATCATACATCTTTGAAAAGTAGCAGGGGCATTACACAGTCCAAACGGCATCCTTCTAAACGTAAAATGTAAAAGTGATTTTTTCTTGATCCCCCGGATAGATAGCAACTTGATTATATCTGGAATAACCATCCAAGAAACAAAAATATTGTTGCCCAGTCAATCTCTCCAGAATTTGATCAACAAACGGGAGTGGAAAATGATATTTCTTTGTTACTGAATTTAATTTCCTGTAATCAATACAAACCCTCCATCCCGTCTGTAATCGCATGGGCACCTCTTCTCCTTTTTCATTTGTAACCACTGTCAGCCCCGACTTCTTAGGAACCACTTGTGTCGGGCTAACCCATTTGCTATCAGAAATAGGATAAATTATCCTAGCGTCTAACCACTTAACAACTTCCTTCTTCACCACCTCTTTCATATTTGGATTTAGCCGACGTTGCATCTCTCTACTCGGCTTGGCATTGTCCTCCAGATAGATATGATGCATACAAACATCTGGACTTATACCCTTCAAATCTGCCACAGACCATCCTATCGCCCCCCTATGCTCCTTAAGAACTTCTAAGAGTTTAGATTCCTGAGCAGAGGTAAGATTAGAAGCAATGATAATAGGCAAGGTATGATCTGGGCCTAGATAAGCATATTTCAATGAATCCGGTAGAGGCTTAAGTTCCAAAATGGGCGGCTGATCAAGAGATGGAAGAACTGGTTCAGATCTTAATGGAGGAAGAGGCTCCACACTAGACTAAGAAAAAGGTGAATCTTGAAGCAAACTACCCTCTTCAATCACTTTCTCATTCATATCCGGACTTTCTTCAATCATTTCCTCAAAAATATCGATGATATTACATTCCCCCTCATGATCTGGGTATTGTGAAGCTTTAAAAACATTCAGTGAGACCTTCTCTCCACCAAAGGTAATATCCATCATCCCTATGGCACAATTAATATTGGCCTTCGCCGTAGCCAAAAACGGGGGTCCCAAAATGATTGGTGTATGTTTAAACTCTTGGGATGAGGCCACATCCAAGATTAAAAAGTCCACTGGGAAATAGCATTCATGAATTTTCACTATCACATCCTTCAACAAACCCTTTGGTGTCTTAACAGACCGATCCGCCAGTTGAGGGATAATAGAAGTGGGATTCAATTCCCCTAAATCAAATTGCTCATAAATGCAAGTGGGTAACAAATTAACACTAGCTCCAAGATCTAGCAAAGCTTTATCAAATGTCACCCCACCTATGTCACATGAAATTAATGGAGCACCAGGGTCCTTCAACTTATTTGGTAAAGAATTCATTAAAACAGCACTAACATCTTCAGATAGACGGATCTTCTGTGTTGCCGCCTTCGGCTCCCTTCTTGGTGTACAAAGCTCTTTTAAAAATTTGGCATACGTCGGTACATGTTTAATAGCATCCAAGAGTGGAATATTAATATTGACTTGTTTAAACAATTCCAACATCTCTTCTTGCTGGACCGGCTTCTTTTGAGCTTTTGGCTTTAATGCATCCGGAAAAGGGACCTTAGGAACATATCCTTGAAAACCTTCATCAATCTTGACCTTTCCTTTGTCCATTGTCTTCTCCTCCCCATCCGGCTTCTTTTTCTTTTGCATAATTATCGGCTCTTCTTCCTCATTATCACTTTCCTCTTAGACATCTTGGCCCGAACTACTACCCACATCCTTAGCCTGATATGGATCATTAAGAACTTTCCCGCTCCTAAGGGTAGAGATAGCTTTGGCATTCTCGAATTGAGGAACGATAGGAGGGGGTGGCTGAGGTTGATTGGGCTGATTTGGAGGGGGAAGAATAATGGAGCTCTTTGCTGAAAACCCGGAGGTCGTTGATTGCGGAGATTAGCTATGGGTTGACTAGGTAGCTGCCCAACATCTCTCCTCATATTACTAGCCGCCAACTGACCTATTTGACCTTCTAACTTAGCAATTGATTGTTGTTGAGAGAGAATAAGTTGTTGAAGTTGGTCAAATTTATCCTCAAAATGAGGCTGAGGGGGTTGAGGAGGCGGTTGATAAGGAGCTTAAAATGGAGCTTGAGGTTGATAACGATGTGATGGAAATTGATTATATTGGCCCTAGAATGATGAAGCTTGTTGATATGGGGCCTGAGCATGATGGAATGACGATTGCTGAAATGGAGGTTGTTGTTGTTGATTATGTTGAAAAGGATTTTGAAGATGTTGGTGAGACTGGTTCGGAACTTGAAAAGATTGTTTTGGAATTGATGGATTGACTTGAGTAGATGGCCCTTGTTGCAATTTCCAAGAAAAATTTGGATGATTTCTCCAGCCTGGGTTATAGGTATTAGAATATGGATCATAGGCGGGCTTAGAGACACCCTGAGCAGCAAAGACTTGTTCTTGGATAAATGGGGGAAGTTGGGCCTCCGTGGGGCAATCAATGACAACATGATTTGGGCTAGAACATAGAGCACAAAGTTCTTGAAGGTTGGAATCTGAGAAAGATTGATTTTGTTGGATAGAAGGAAAAGAAGGTTCTTGTTTATTAATGGATAATAATTGATTAAGTTTTTGCGCTACTAAATCTACCTTCTCCATCCTTTGCGCCAACAAGTCC
This sequence comes from Amorphophallus konjac, assembly GCA_022559845.1. Classification (NCBI taxonomy): domain Eukaryota; kingdom Viridiplantae; phylum Streptophyta; class Magnoliopsida; order Alismatales; family Araceae; genus Amorphophallus; species Amorphophallus konjac. Next base: position 129,275,205 of record CM040124.1, on the reverse strand, counting down.
ACTTTATTCAACTTTTGAGTAAGTGCATTAATATCCATCATATTCTCCAACTCTTCTTGACTTTTGACTTCATATAGCCCACCCTTCTTGGAAGGTCCAATCATCCTTTCATAGGAGGAAAGTAAAGCATGACTAATAGAATTTTCACTTAACATCTCAAATAAATCATAAGCTTCATCCTCACTTTTACTCATGAAAGCACCCCCACATGAGGCATCTACCATTTGTCTATAGTTTTCTGTTAATTCCTCATAAAAGGCTTGAACGATTTGCCATCTAGATAGGCCATGATGGGGATATTTTCTTAATAAATCTTTCAACCTATCCCAAGCCTCATGAATTTGCTCCCCAGAATTTTGTGTAAATCCAGTGATGACCCTTCTCATGGTATTAGTCCTACCAATGGGGTAGAATTTCTTCAAGAACTCTTTTTGCATCTCTCCCCATGTGTCAATTGTTCTACCCAAGGCTCCCAACTAATATTTAGCTTTGTCCTTAAGGGAGAATGGGAAGAGAGAAAGCTTAAGGGCATCATCTGAGAAGTTTTGAATTTTGACAGTTGAACATATCTGGAGAAACTCATCGAGATGTTTATATGGATCTTCATTAGTATTGCCATAGAAGGATGGCAACATGTGAATGGTGCTGGATTTAATTTCATAATGAACCGCCTGGTTCTGAGGTGCTTGAATATAGAAGGACGGTTGATATTGATTAGTAATGAAGTAGTCCTTCATTTGCTTAGGAATTTGTTGGTTTTGATTTTAATTCTCCATGAGGTTAGGTTGGGGTTGGGACTTAGAATGCACTAACCTTTCAACTTCACTAATGGGTCCTATCAAATGAGGGTGGAGGGATCTCCTACCTTGCATGAAATGCAAAGGGCCCAAAAGGTAATGATGATTTTTTTTTTCAAAATGCAAAGAATTCCTATTCAATGGGTTATGCAAATGCAAGGATTAACTATATGAATGCAATAATGATGATTTTTTTTTTTTGGAAAACCTTCTAAGGGCACTCTAACTCCAAAGTGCTTCGTGGTACAACCTGCCCGGCGTCCGTGAGGGAATCCACAGGTACGGGGACTTATGGAGGTCTTAGAAATAGAATTTCAAGTCCAAAGAGACGGAATGCTCAATGGAGTGTCCTTCCAAATCCAAGAGGGGTGTAAAGATCCTAATGCCCTTAAGGAGGGGAAATAGATGAGAAGAGAATTTTTTTTTTCAAAAGATGTTGTGAGTAAAGAATGAAAAACAAAAAGAGCAACTAAATGCACAATGCATGAAAGTAATACACCTAAGATGGAGATATGCTAGAATGATGATTTTTTTTTTGTTTATGTTTTCTGATTTTTATTTTATTTTTAGAGAATTGTTTAGATTTTTTTTTAATTTTCAAATAGAGATATGAATGAAATAGTCTATAAACTAAAAATAACACACAATATGTAAAACTACTGCAAAATAAAATATAAAAGCATGTTTTTTGTGTTTTCTGGATTTTTGACTTTTTTGAAATTTTTCAAAATTTTTCTGATTTTTTTTTAATTTTTCAGAAATTAGAAAAACATGAGCTTTACCTACGTTTCTGACCTTTCAGCGACGCTTGATTTTCTCAGATTTTTCTGAATTTCTGCTTTCTGCGACAGATGTGGGATTTAGCGACACTTCCTGTGACAGATTTTATTTCTTGGAATTTCAGGTCCGAATTTCTTTGGATTTTCTGATTTTTTTTATTTTTCCTGCAAAATAAAATTAAAAAATAAGTAAAACTATATACAAATCAAACACAAGAAATTTCCCAACATAAAAATTAATTTCCTCCCCGACAACGCCGCCAAAAATTGATGCGCACCGACTAGTGTCGTTAAGAAAGCCGTGCCACAATTTTAAAATGTTCACACTCACTCACTTTAAAAGATTGGAAAATCAAATTATATAGTGGTAAGCGGAGTCGATCCCACGAGGAGGAAAAATCCTTATTTTATCAAGTTGGAAAAACACCTTATGCTTTGAAAACTGAATTTTGAGTGAGATTGAAACTTAAGGAAAATAAAGTGTAAGAAAACTAATTAAAGAATATGAGAGGGTTTAAGAAAAGAATTTGGAAGAGATGGAGAGAAGAAAGACAATTTCACAAATGATGAATTTCATTAAGATGATAGTGAAAAGTCACACTAGAAAAATAAGAATTACAACATGGGAACATCAAAAAGAAAAGATAAGAAAATATAGCCAATGCATGAAGAATAACGCCGCCTCCTTGCCAAGCCTTGGATGAAGATCTCCTCGCCTTGGATGCCGACGTCGTGAGAAGACTAATAGATGAAGATCCGCCTTGGGATATGAGAGGAAAATAGAGGAAGAAAGAAATAGATGGAGGAAATTTGAAAACAATGCAAAAGGGTGTGTGTGTGTTGGTGTGTTTTGAGAAGAAATAGTGAAAAACTAGATTGAAAACAGAGAGTGATTTAGAGGAAGAATAACTTTAAAATCAGAAGGAATTAGGAAAAGTGGAAAACATAAAAGTTGTAGAGATTGAGAAGATGAAGATGATTGATGAAGACTTCAGAGTTTAAAAACGAGAGGAAGATGGAGAAATTGAGGATGAACAGGAGGTGGTCGCGGATGAATAGTGCTGAACTCTAAAAATCTGAACTTTAGAAAATTGACTTTAGCTTTAAAACGGTGAGGAATTGGAAGATGAGGTAGAAGAAGAAGTTGAAGAACTTTCAAAAACGCACAACTTTTGTGAAGACAGCAGAAAGAGATGAGGATCAGAAGAGGGAGAAAAATGATGAAGAACAGAAAGTATGAAAATCAGGTGAATAGTATAAACCGTAGATAGAGCTTTGAAAAACTAATTATAGCAAAAAAACGAGAAAGAATTAGGAGAAAAGGAAGAAAAAGAAGTTGGAGAAGACTTAAAAATGAAGAACTTTGATGAAGAACTTAACTGTAAAAGATGAAAAGAAAGGCTTCAAAATTAAACCCTAAGGCAGATCTCCAAACTGTTCCCTCCGTAACCCTGCGACCATGGCATCCTTTTAAAGGGTTTTTGGTCTCTCACGATCGTGGACTTCTCAAATCCACTCAAATCCAAGTTTTTAGCAATATAACTTGATCCATTAGACTTATTTCCATCCTTGAAGTCCTCATTTCCTTGAATATGGCTTGGATAAGCTTGAAAATTGGAAGGAGACTTTGATCGAGAAACTGCAGTTGCCATATGTGGTTGAACTTGAAATAGCGACTTCATCTGGGGCGTTCTTTCTTTAAATGATGCCTTAATCTAGGGCGTCCTTTCCTGAAGTAGCGCCTCTTCAATCGGGCGTCAATTTCTTATTTCCTTATTTTGCTATTTCAACATTTTTCGTAAAATAGGAATTGACGACCTTCACTTTGGGCGTCCTTTCAATGATTAGCGACCTCATCTCGGGCGCTAATTCTTTTCTCTATTTTTTTATTCTTTTTTTCACTTTCTTCTTTCAAATGAATTGACGCCCTTGGAGCTGTCGCTTCTTGCTGAAGACGCGCCCTTGCATCTGTCGTTATTTAAATAGTGCCTTGATCTAGGTCACTTTTTCTTGAAAAATAAAATATCAATCTATTTAATTCCAAAATAATTGTGCAAATATTTAAATATTTCTCACATGGTCTTTTAAGCTCAAAAAGATGATAAAATGCATGAAGACTCAAATAATGTGTGAGAATGTAATTATTGCTCATGATGCACAAATATACTCAAATAATGCTCAAAGATGATGGATGTGATGTAAATTATGATGTAAAATATAGCACTTATCATATACAGTACGGTACACCCACAGGGCCTCATACATTTTCTCTTCCCAATCTCTCTTGTTAGAATTAACAATTTTGGATAGGAGAGTACAAAGAGTTTTATTGAAAGCTTCAGCCAAGCCATTGGCCTGCGGGTTGTAAGGGGTCGATGTCCTCCAGTCGATCTTGTACTTTTCTGCCAGCCAGTAGACTTTCTGGTTGCGGAAGTGGCTTCCATTATCTGAGATAATTCGGTTTGGAGTGCCAAATCGGAATATGATGTTACGGCGGACAAACCTGGCAACGATTTCCCCAGTCACTTCTTTCAAGGCAACAGCTTCCGCCCAGTGGGAGAAGTAATCAGTTGCGGCCAAGATGTACTTGCACCCAGCGGATGATGCGGGTAGTGGACCCACGACGTCTGTTCCCCATTGGGCGAAAGGCCAGCTAGGCATTGATGGATGCAGCGGCACGGGCGGTCTTCTAGGCACTGTCGCGTGCTCCTGGCATTTCTAACAAGACTTGGCATACTTGCAGCAGTCATTGAACATTGTCGGCCAGTAGTAGCCAAGTTTCTTGATTTCAATTTTCATTTTCGGTCCTGCCTGGTGTGCACCAGCCGTTCCGACGTGAGCTTCTTTCATGACTCTCCAAGCTTCTTCGGTGGATAGGCATCGGAGGAGTACCTTCCGTTTGGCATCTGCCATAATTCAGAACAGGATCCCGTTCAGGACCTCATAAGAGTCCTTTGTTCAAATTAGCTTGATCTTCTCTTCCCTTTGCTTGGGCAGTTGCTGGTATTTAAACCACTGCAAAAGAGGGTCCCTCCAGTCAGGTAGGTCGACGGCTTCCACTGTAGCAGCTTCAAGCTCTTCTTCTTCTGGCCCTTCTATCATGCTAGGCACTTGACGCTGATTCACCACCCGGATGCTGAGAGATCCATCCAGTGGGACTGCCAATGAACTCACCAATTTCGCCAGTGCATCAGCTTGTGCATTCTCTCCTCTGGAAACGTGGCCTATCTCAATGAGGTAGAACCGTTGCATGAGCCATTTCACCTTAGCATGGTAAGGGAGTAACTCGGGTTTTCGGACGTCAAACTGTCCCTGGACCTGCTTGACGACCAGCAATGAATCGCCAAACACATGTAATATTTTAATCTCCATTTGCAAAGTGACTTGGAGACCAATGATCAGAGCTTCATACTCTGCCTCATTATTTGTGCAGGGCTTGTTAATGGAGCAGGAAGTGTGCAATACTTATCCCTCAGGGGATTTAAGGACGATGCCGGCCTCCGCCTGTACTTTTGTGTGCCCAGACGGGGTTGTTTCTGTTCTTGAAGCTCATCAAAGTGCAGCTACCAGGCGATCTGTTGGGCTTGGTCCACCTCTAGTGTTTCATCTTCAGGTAGCTCCGTGGCCAGTGGGGAATCTTCAGGCACAGGGTGTGCGGCAAAGAAATCGGCCATGGCTTGACCCTTAACGGCCTTCTGAGGCATGTAGGTGATGTCAAATTCCATTAATAGTACGGCCCACTTGCCGAGACATCCCTTCAGGACTGGCTGGGAGAGAATGTGTTTAACTGGGTCAGCCTTAGAGATCAGGCTCACTTCATGCGAGAGCATGTAATGCCTCAACTTCTTGACTGCGAAGACCAAGGCGAGGCAAACCTTCTCAATCGTGGTGTATTTTGCTTCTGCCCCCACTAGTCTTCGACTGAGGTAATAGAGAGCTTGCTCCTTCCCCTCATCATTGTTCTGGGCGAGCATTGCCCCCAGCGAACATTCAGTGGCAGCTATATATAGAATAAGTGGCCTCCCCTTGACAGGTGCCCCCAGCACAGGCGGGGTCTTTAAGTAATCCTTCAGCCGATCGAAGGGCTTCTGACATTCCTGGTTCCAGTTGAAAGGTGCATTCTTCATCATTAGTTTGTGGAATGGTTGACAGCGCCCCGACAAATTAGAGATAAACCTTCGGATGTAGGCCAGCCGGCCTTGCAGGGACCTTAACTCTCCCAAATTCTTCGGAGGAGGTAGCTCCTGAATGGCTTTTATTTTAAAAGGGTCGATCTCGATCTCCCTATATCGGACAATGAAGTCGAGGAACTTTCCACTAGAGACGCAGAAAGCACACTTCATTGGGTTCATTTTTAGCTCATATTGCCGGAGTCTCTCGAAGATGACTCCAAGGTCATTCAGGTGATCCCCCCTTTTCTTTGTCTTGACGACCAGATCATCAATGTAGGATTTGACTTTGCTATATAGCAGTTCGTCGAATATCTTGGTCATCGCCAGTTGGTAAGTGGCGCCAGCGTTCTTGAGGCCGAAGGGCATTCTTTTGTAGTGGAATTTCCCTTTAGGTGACCGGAAGGCCGTATGAATTCGGTCATGTTCAGCTATCCATATTTGATTATAGCCGGACGATCCGTCCATGAAGGACAAGGCCTCATGGCCGATAGTTGCATCAATCATCACTTTGGTGACGGGCACCGGAAAGTCATCTTTTGGGCAAGCTTTATTCAGGTCGCGGAAGTCCACGCAGATCCTGATCTGTCCATTCTTCTTCTTCACCGGTACAAGGTTGGCCAACCAAGTAGTGTATTGGTTTTCAGCTATAAAATCAACATCTATGAGCTTGTCGACTTCTTTGCAAATCTGCTTTATCAGCTCCGGCCTCATACGCCGGGGGGATTGCTTCACCGGCTCCACCTTGGCGTCAATAGCCAGAATATGTTGAGTCACGTCGGGGCTTAGGCCGGGCATCTCTTGGTAGTTCCAGGCGAAACAGTCCCGGAATTCTTGCAGCAACCTGACATATTGTTCCCTCTCTTGTGGAGGGAGAAGGGCACTTAGAAAAGTCAGCCTGGGGTCGCTTTCTATGCCTAGGTTAATTTCATGGAGCTCATCTACTGTGGCTTGGCCGCCATCTTCAATTTCTGGCAGCGCTGGAAGTAGGTCGATGAAATCTTGGTCTTCACCATTTTCTGCTTCAAGGACACCATAGGCGTCTTCTTGCTCTGCCTCGTTGGGTAATGAGGCTTTGCTTGTTTCCCCCTCTATTAGGCTTGCTATGTGCGGCTCTGGGGGGCTCTCTTGTGTGGAGAAGTAAAGGACTTCTTCGGGATCTTCTTTGTAATTGTCATAGATGGCTCTTATAGGGGCTGAGGTGATTGATTACCATACTGGGGGCTGCTGCTCTGCTGGTGGCTGGGGTTGCCCATTCTCAGCTGCATCTTCAAAAATCTGGTGCTGAACTGACACCATGTAGATGCTTCTTTCGTGGCCGCTCGTCACATGGGGGCGTGGCGGAGCGACCACATAATCTCCCATTCTGAGCTCATCTCTCTCAATCAGGTCTTGAGCGATGTCCTTGAAGACGTAACAGTCTTCGATAGAGTGGCCCAGTAGTTGGTGATAAGGGCAAAATAGGGGGTTGCCACTTCTACGAGCATCTTGCGGCCTCTTAGACCTCGGGAGGGAGACCTTGCCGTAGTAGCAGGCCCAATCAAAGATTCCTCGAGTCTTATTCCTCGGGAAAGAGTAAGGCCTTTCCATCCTCTCCTGTAGTGTAGGATTTCGCTCGGTCGATTGTTTGACTGAGGGGACAACTACATCCCTTGCCTCCTTTCTTCGGTGCGTGGGGGCATTCGGGACGCTGTTCGGGGACTGACGTGTGTTGGTGTTCTGTTGGCAGAAGATGCTCCTGATTATGTCAGACATGAGTGCAGTCGCTCCGGCCAATCGAGCCCTCAACATTTTAATTTCCCGTTGTTGTTGATAACACAGGGCAAAAAGGGCAGAGTCGCACCGAGGGTGGCTCGGAGTTTGACTTGCTTCCCCGCCCTTTGCATCAATGTCAGACGAGGGCAATGGCACCCCGCTACTATAGTTATTCGAGGTTGATCCCTCAGAGGAGGATGGGACCTTCCCCTTGCTCCTACAGGGAGGTGGATTCCATAGGAATATTTCTTCATCTTGCTCTTCGTTGGACAAAGGCATAAGGTGCTGGCGACCTTCAACCTGTCGTGGGCCTGCATTGCCTACGTGGCTATTACTGCATGGAGCCGAGACTGATATCACATCGGCTTCATAAGAGTCTTCTAGCGAAAAGCCCAACCCTGGATGCCGAGTGATTTGCAACAACCTCCGGTCCAGGTTTGGTGGGTTCCACATTTTCTTGAACATTTCCTTCCGACTGGAGAGCTGGCAAAAGGGGATCCCTTGCTTTCTAGTCATCTTGACTACACGACCGGCTGTGTCAGGGAGTCCCATGATTGGGACGAGCGGGTCGTGCAGCTCATCAGGGAGTCTACAATCATCATCCCCCTTGACCGGGTGCTCCTTGGCCACATAAAAGATGGTAGACAGACCCTCTGTTGTGACTCCTATATGTTGATGATGTTGACATGTAACTATACTTCATATGGCAACACATTGTTTTGATGAATTGGCAACACTGTTTATGTTTTGATGATATCACTTTATCAGATTGTCTGTGTGTTTCATGCATTTTATCTTGTCTTCACACTGAACACACACTCAAAGTCTCAAAGTCCATACATCCATAATGCATTGGCTAAGTCTATACACTGCTGAACGTTATGTTCTTCAAAGTCTGTACATTGGTCTGCATAGGCTAAGTATATACAACGTCAGTTCATGCATTGTCTTAGGCAAAGTATATACAGCCTTTTGCCTCGCCAAAGTCTGTACTTTGGTCTTCGATTTCAATGTCCATACATTGGACTGTTCTTCAAAGTCTGCACATCAGTCTGTTATAGTAAGTCTATACATTGGCTTCACAATTTCAAGTCTGTACAGCCGTTTGCATTGGACTTAAAGTATAGACATTGCACTGTTGAATACATTGTCTTCGTGATGTTTTTCTCCTTGACTTCGTGTCAATTACTGTTTCATCTTCGTGTTGTTTTCACTCCGTGTCGATGTCAGTTTTCATCTTCGTGTTGTTTTAAACCCGTGTCAATTACTGTTTCGTCTTCGTGTTGTTTTCAACTCGTGACGGTTTCTATTCTGTCTTCGTGTTGGTTTCTCACTTTAGACTTCGTGTCTTTCTCGCTTTGACCACACTCCGTGTCGATTTCAGTTTTCGTCTTCGTGTTGTTTTCAACTCGTGTCGGTTACTGTTTCGTCTCCGTGTTGTTTCATGTCTTCATGTCATTTTCATTGTCTTCGTGTCATTTTTGTTCTATTGCGTGCAGGACATCGCAGCACCTCGTGTTGCTTTCTGTGCCACTTCGTGTCGTTCTCTGTGTAGTGTGTGTTTCTGCCACTACTGCACCTCGTGTCGTTCTCGTTTCACTTCGTGTTGTCTCTGCATCTGAGTCTTCGTTGCTATTTCTGTCTTCGTGTTGTTTTTCCTAAAACCTCATGTCCTTCTTGTTCTGTAAGTACACTTCGTGTCAGTTTTGTCTTTCGTCTTCGAGTTGGTGTCAGTCCAGTGTCTTCGTTAGTGTCTCAGGCTTTTGGTCAAGTCTGTACATAGCTTTCACTTATATGAAGTCTATACAACGCAGTGCTTCTGATTAAGTCTATACAGAGTTGTTCTTCAACCTGATCATCCGATACTCTGTTTTGACAGGGACTCTCTACTGAAATTGCTGACATGGCTCGTGATCCCAGGAGGACAAGGTGACCAGATGCTGCCACGTGGATGGAAGCATCTCGAGTCTGGAGAATTCCTTGGGCGGGAAAACGTGGAAGCCACGCACCCTTATCCAGCTGCTGCTGTTATAAATATCAGTCCTCATCTTCTATAGAGGCTGATCGAAGTTGGCGAAGTATACACATCCAGTCTGAAATAAGCAGCCACCGAGATCCACTGTGAGAGGAAGAAAAGCAGAGAAGAAGAAAAGGAGAGAAGAAGAAGAAGAGAGATGAGTTGAGAGAGTTATCGTGAGAGTTTGTGAATCAGTCTCTTGGTCCAGTTACCAGAGCTGATATTGCTCAACCTTGAGCTACAGTCATTTTTGGCTTTCTTCCATTCGATTGTATGTTTCGTTTGCTTTTCAGTCTTTGTTATTTTCCTTTGAAAACTCTTGTTCGATCAAGCTGTTAGTCAGCGGTTTCAAGCTGTGAGGCAGCGGGTTGCAGAGGCGTTCCTCTGGTCGGCTAAGCTGTAATGCCTAGCAGAGCAAGCTGTGATGCTCAGCTGTTGCAGAGGGTGTTCCTCTGGTCGGCTAAGCTGTAATGCCCAGCAGAGCAAGCTGTGATGCTCAGCTGTTGTAGAGGGTGTTCCTCTGGTCGGGATAAGCTGTAAGCCCCAGCCGTTGTTGGCAAGCTGTAAAGCCCAGCGGTTTGAAGCTGTGTATCAGCTGTAATCCACATTCGAGTTGAATGTGGGGTGGACGTAGGTCGAATTGACCGAACCACCTAAAAGCGTTGTGCCTCTTGTGTGTTTCTTTCAGCGCATTGGTTGTGTTTGTCTACTGCTCTTCTAATTCCGCATTTGATTCTAGGCATAATTTTTAAATAGCCAATTGATCTATTCACCCCCCCTCTAGATCCACATCCTATGGTGATAGAGCCTTCCATCTAACTCCAACACTTGGTATCAAAGCTAGACTCTTCTACAGGGACTTGCCGCCCGAAGAGGATAAGCACAGATGGACGGAAGAGGGATGATGGCTGAAGGGCAATCTACATCCAAGCCCCCGTACTTCGATGGAACCAACTACGCATACTGGAAGCATCGTATGCAGGTATTTTTGAGGGCTAAAGATTATGAAATTTGGAAGGTAGTTAGCAAGGGACCTTTCGAGCTGTGTCCAAATGAAGACGTATGGACCAAGGAAGAAATCAGAAGATCCACGCTCAACTGGAGTGCAATCAATACAATCCAGTGCTCTCTGCATCCCATCGAGTTCTCACGAATATCTGCCTACTCCTCAGCGAAGGAAATGTGGGATGCACTTGAAGTCATCTATGAGGGGACTTCACAAGTCAGAGAGACTAAGACCAATCTACTGGTTTCAGAATACGAAGCCTTCAGGATGAAGCCTAATGAGACCATCAAGGAAATGTATGCTCGGCTGACTATTATCACAAATGGTCTCAGAGGCTTCGGAAAAAAAATATTCTTAGTATGAAGTTGTCAGGAAGATATTGCGATCCTTGACTCCAATTTGGCACACCAAGGCCACAGTAATGGAAGAGTCAAGAGATCTGCATAATACTAAGGCAGATGAGCTGATCGGATCTCTAATGGCTTATGAGATGAATATGCCAAAGATAGAGGAGGCTAACAGAAAGAGGAAGCCTATAGCTCTGAGGCTGGTGCTAGCAGATCCAGTTGATCCAGCCCCAACGGATCATCAACAGAAGAGAGCTTGTCTAACGAAGAAGTGGCAAATGCTGATATTGCCATGATTACTAGGGAATTCCGGAGATTTCTCAAGAAGGAAGGAAGAAGATTCAGCCGAAGAAATCCCAACAGTGGCCGTCGAGACACAAGGTACAAATCAAACCCTGTAAAGAAAGCTGAAACTAATGTTTGCTATCAATGCAGGAAGGCGGGTCACTTTAAAGCTGAATGTCCGACAAATCAGAACCTCAAGGACAAGTTCAAGAAGAAGAACACAAAAGGGAAAGCTATGGTGAGTACCTGGAGTGATGAGGACGAGGGATCCTTGAGCGTCACTTCGGACAGCGAAGTTGAAGCTGAGAAGCCAATCTGCCTCATGGCAGCCAGCTCAGAAGATAGAGAGGAAGAATCTGATGAGGTATCCTCTCGCTATGAAAATTTTACCATTACTGATTGGATGGTTGCTTATGATGAACTTGCTGATAGAGTAGATGAGGTCAGAAAAGAAAACAGGCATCTACGAAGAAAAATTAAAATCATGCAAAACGATACTTCATTGTCTGATAAAATTACCTGCTTAGAAACTGAGAATAGTAATCTGAAACTCACATGTTCTGAATTTGAAGAAATCAATAAAGAACTGAAAATGTCTAAGGAAGAAAATGTGAGATTAGACAATGAAATTGATGCATGGAAACTGAAAATTCAGAATTATGAAAATAAGATAAAAATTATTTCTGAAAAATATGAAGCTGTCCTCAATGTGAATAATGAGTTGAAAAAATCTATTGATGAAGTTCAGAAAGATAATGAGGATAAGCTAAAAACAATTGAGAAAATGACCCAAGGATCTGAAAATTTAGATGCATTATTGGGGTCAAAGGTAAACTTCAGAAGAGAGGGCCTATGATTCAACTCTAGTGCAACCAAAAGCTTTGGAATGAAAACTATTTCCCTTGTTGCACAAAAGGAGAAAGGACCTCTGATCAACATGAATTCTAATAATGCTGTAAAGAAAAATTTGAATCTGAAAAGGCTAAATGCAGAGGAGAAGGGAAAACAGAAAGTAGGTGAGCCTAGTAGAATTGGAACTTCCAAACCTAGCTCTAGTGCTCAACCCAAGGTTAGGGGTTAGCCTGTTCAGGTAAACAAACCCTATGTCAATGTCAAAAGGTCTTCACCACCATCATCACAGAAAAGGACCCACCCAAAACCTATGAATAGGTCAGCAGGGTCAAGGGTGCAGGGAAGACAAAATATGTTCAGAAGTCAGCCCAACCAATTCAATCCACCTAGAGCTCAGTTCTACTACCCCACACAGCCAATCTATTCTAATGGGTGTGGGTGGACTAGAACTCAAGGGATGTATATAGGGTACGTTCATCAACCTACACACTTTTACAGACCCTATGTCAGAAATTGGGAAAATGGGTATGGTAGTCGGATGCCTAGAAATTACCATCATTTCCACAGCCAGCCCAGGAACTACCATGGCCAAAACTTTATGAATGTAACTTGGCCGAAGCATTGGCGCAATAACAAAAATTCTGTGAATAATTCTGTTGGTGCATATAAGAAGAAAGTCAACAAGAAAAAGCAAAACAAAAAGAAATCTGAAAAATCCACTGAACAGAACTGCTTCAAACAAATGTGGATTCCCAAAACCATGCTTTCTTTCTTTACTTGCACTTCATCTGCATTGGAGCCCAATCAGACTTGGGTTCCAAACTCTTTGCCCTAATTGTGTATGCAGGTATGCCTGGCAGCCAAGAGCAACTTGTGGTACTTGGACAGTGGCTGCTCCAGGCATATGACAGGAGATAAGGCCAAGTTTTGCATGCTAACTGAAAAGCTAGGAGGCCTTGTCACCTTTGGAAGCAACACAAAGGGTAGGATCATTGGATCAGGTAAGGTAGGTAAGTGTTCTACCTGCTGCATTGATGATGTTTTGCTGGTTGAAGGGTTAGCTTACAATTTACTTAGTATCAGCCAGTTGTGTGATAAGGGTCATAAGGTTTTATTTGATTCTCAATGCTGCAAGGTTTTTGAACCTGATTCAGATATCTTAAAATTCTCTGGAAAGAGAATAAATAACACATACATGATAGATCTAGATGATATTCAGTATTCTAACCTATGTCTTACTGCCAATAGAGAAGATTTAGCATTTTTATGGCATCGTAGGTTAGGCCATGCTAGTTATACCATTTTGCATAAACTAAACAAGCATAGCATGGTTAGAGGACTTCCTGAAATTTCCTTCAAGAAAGAAAATAAATTCTGTGATGCATGCACTCAATCAAAGATAACTAGAAAGTCATTTAAGTCTAGAACTGAAAATCTGTCCTCCAAACCCTATGAGCTGATACACATGGATCTCTTTGGGCCAACCAGATCTGTCAGCTTATCAGGAAGGAGGTATGGGTTTGTCATGGTAGATGACTTTTCTAGGTATACTTGGGTTTATTTCTTATCTAATAAGAGTGATGCTCTCTCAGAATTTTAGGAGTTTTATGTTAAAGTAAATCAGAAAATTGAAAATATTTTGACTGATCATGGAGGTGAGTTTGAAAACTCACAGTTTGATGAACTCTGCAGGTCAAATGGAATCAACCATAGGTTCTCCTCACCAAGGACACCTGAGCAGAATGGGGTTGTGGAGAGAAGGAACAGAACCCTAGTGGAGATGGGTCGTACACTTCTTACTGAAGGTGGTCTACCAAGGAAATTTTGGGCTGAAGCAGTGAACACTGCCTGTTATGTAATTAACAGAGTCATGGTAAGACCTTCTACCCAGCAAACACCATATGAGATCTTAAAGGGTAAGAAACCTTCTATTGCTCATTTCAAGGTTTTTGGCTGCAAATATTTTATTCATATAAATGATAAAAGAGACCTTGATAAATTTGAACCTAAAGGTGAACCAGGAATCTTTCTTGGTTATTCTGAAAACACACGAGCATATAGAGTGTACAATCTGAACTCTAAAACTATTGAAGAATCTCCACACATAATTTTTGATGAATCCTTGGTAAATTCTAACGTTGGTCAATGCAGGAATGAAGACAATGGTGGAATATTGAAGGAAGGAGATCCTGAAGACAATTCAGAGGATGAAGAAGGACATACAGAACTTAATGAAGAGGAGTCTACAGTTCAGGGGGAGGTAAATCAAAGACATGACAATTCAATTGTGAACATTAGATATCTTAAAGATCATCCTGTAGATAATATAATTGGAAATCTGCATGACCTCCCTAGGACTAGAGGTCTCCTTAGAATTCAACATGAACTAAATGCATATGCTCTTGTCTCTCAAATTGAACCCAAGTCCATTGACTGTGCCCTCAAGGATATGCATTGGATTAATGTCATGCATGAGGAGCTTAATCAGTTCGACAGGAACAAGGTGTGGAACTTGGTCCCACCTCCTGATCATGGAACAGTCATAGGGACTAGGTGGGTCTTCAGGAATAAATCTGATGAATTAGGGAATATTGTTAAAAATAAAGCCAGACTTGTTGCTCAGGGGTACAACCAGGAGTTTGGTATTGACTTTGAAGGGTCATTTGCCCCTGTAGCCAGATTAGAAGCTGTTAGAATTTTATTAGCTTATGCATGTTCCCTAGGTATAATCCTCCAGCAGATGGATGTAAAATCTGCATTCTTGAATGAGGAAATTAATGAGGATGTCTATGTTAGACAGCCCCCTGGATTTGAATGTCTAGATTTCCCTAATCATGTTTACAAATTAAATAAAGCTCTCTATGGTCTTAAGCAAGCTCCCAGAGCTTGGTACGACAGGTTGAGCAAGTTCCTCACTGCTCAAAATTTCACTAGAGGAGTAGTTGATCAGACCTTGTTTACAAAGGTGAGTCACTCTGAAATTCTTATTGTACAAATTTATGTGGATGATATCATTTTTGGGTCAACTAACCCCAAATTGTGTGAGGAATTTTCTGAAACAATGACTAATGTGTTTGAAATGAGCTCAATGGGTGAGCTCAAATTGTTTCTTGGACTGCAGGTCACACAAACTAAGGAAGGAATGTTCATTACTCAGTCCAAGTACACATGGGATCTACTCAAGAAATACAAGATGGATAACCTTAAAGAGATAGCTTCTCCAATGGGTACTTCTACAAGCTTGGATGAAGACACTAAAGGTAACCCATTTGACCAGAAAATATACAGAGGTATGATCGGATCCCTTCTCTACTTAACAGCATCTAGGCTTGATATTCAATTCGCTGTAGGATTATGTGCTAGGTTTCAGGCCAGTCCTAAGGAAAATCATTTTAAAGCTGTGAAAAGGATTTTTAGATATCTGCTAGGCACCTAGGAGCTAGGATTATGGTATCCTGCTAGGTGTGAGTTAGAGCTTCTAGCCTACACTGATGCTGATTATGCTGGGTGTCGAGTAGATAGAAAAAGCACTAGTGGCTACTGTCAATTCCTTGGTGGCTATCTAGTATCTTGGGCATCTAAGAAGCAACACACTGTAGCCTTGTCTACAGCTGAAGCTGAATATGTTGCAGCAGGTAATTGTGCCACTCAAGTACTTTGGATTAAGCACCAACTAGATGATTATCAGATAAAATTGGAATGTATTCCAATTCTATGTGATAATACTAGTGCCATATGCCTTGCTAAAAATCCTGTTCATCATTCTAGGACTAAGCACATAGAAATAAAACATCACTTTCTAAGAGATGTTGTGAACAAAAAGGAAATTGAACTGGACTTCATTGAAACAGACAAACAAGTTGCTGATATCTTTACTAAGCCACTTGGAAATGAAAATTTTAATTTTTTAGAAGAGAACTTGGCTTGTGTAAATTTCAGCATAATGAATGAATTTTCTATTGACTTGAATAAAACTTTTGAGCTGCTTTGAGTAAATTTCTGATTTGGACTTGCTGTTGATAGATTGAATAAACATTGTGCAACAGACCTGTGATAATGCATGACTCTCATATCCTTTATTGCACTCATGATCATCATTGCATACATATGTCTAGATGCATGATATGTCTATATTTCTGCATGGGTCATACTGCACGATAAAGATAGTCTGATTAAGCATGAAATTCAAAAATCATCTGATTTGTCATTTTTTGCAAAATCGCATGCATATAGTCAGGGGGAATCTTGTCAGAATTTCGAGGTGAATTGCTGAGTCTATTCAATCCTTGACTCTACATGGTTGAGTCTGACAATATGGCAATCTTTTAGTCAGTTCTAATATTAAGCAATAAAAAAATAGATTTCTTCTTTCATAAGAACCTTAATTGCTTAAAGATTGACTTAATGGTTTAAATTTATAATCTTTAGAGTTGAAAGACTACAATCAGTAAATAAGAATGTTGAAAATTGATAAAGCTCTCAACCCTTATCTTATTTCATGTCAGACAAAGCTGATTATATCTGAAATCTGAAAACTCATCTGAATCCATGTCAGAGAAGCTAAGTATGTGTATTGTCCTTAAACAAGTCATTCTGAAACAAATATAGGGCAGCTAAGAAAGCTTTTGAAAAACATTGAAAATCAATTGAGAAATAGCATTGACAGAGCAATGACTGATAAATCACTGAGAAACTGAGTGATCAATCAAAGAAGTGGACACCACTCATGTCATGAGGTGTATCAGCTATCTCTGTATAAAATGATCAAAACAGTAGGTTGTTTTTCACTCAGTACCTGGGGGTAACTGGCGTCTAATAAACGTGTACCCTCACACAAAAAGGTGTCAATCAATTCTATTGAATTTGATCATAGGCAAGATGGTCCATCATGTTGAGTATCTAGGGGTATTGGCGTCTGATAAACGTATACCCTTACGCAAAAAGACTTTTGGTACCTGAATGCCCTAAATGAAATAATATTGAAAATGCTGTTCCTTAAAAGAAATTTCACGGATGTCAATTGTTAATTTCAATACATGCCCTGGCTTCTCTTAACACATTTTACTGAGTCTATTAAAGTAAGATATTTTGAAACTGAATCTCTCATGTCTATATGACTCTGGTTTATTGTTTTATCATGAACATCAACCTTATCCAATGAATGTAGTGCATGAACTTTCATTTTTATAACTTTTAAACCAGAAATTCAATTTCTAAGCAGTTTCTCAGTTCATATGACTGAAGGTTTTGTGCTTTAATTGCCTAATTTTTGAACTACTTGCAAGAATGCTAGTCAACTAAACTTTCTTTCTCTTCACTTGTCTTCACTTTCCCTCCTATTTGTTGATGGCAAAGGGGGAGAATATTGTCTGAATATTAGATTCAGGGGGAGTGTATTCAGGGGGAGTGTATTACATCATGGCATGGCAAAGAGGGAAATTTTTGTTAGCAGGGAGTTGCTTACATTTTGTAGCATGTAGCATGTCATTCATAGCATCTACATGCATCTGCATAACAATCTGAATAATAAATCATGTCTTTCATCAAAAATGCATCTGTATGACAAGATGTTGCTAATCTACATAATAGGGGGTTGCCATCATCAAAAAGGGGGAGATTGTTGTGACTCCTATATGTTGATGATGTTGACATGTAACTATACCTCATATGGCAACACATTGTTTTGATGAATTGGCAACACTGTTTATGTTTTGATGATATCACTTTATCAGATTGTCTGTGTGTTTCATGCATTTTATCTTGTCTTCACACTGAACACACACTCAAAGTCTCAAAGTCCATACATCCATAATGCATTGGCTAAGTCTATACACTGCTGAACGTTATGTTCTTCAAAGTCTGTACATTGGTCTGCATAGGCTAAGTATATACAACGTCAGTTCATGCATTATCTTAGGCAAAGTCTATACAGCCTTTTGCCTCGCCAAAGTCTGTACTTTGGTCTTCGATTTCAATGTCCATACATTGGACTGTTCTTCAAAGTCTGCACATCAGTCTGTTATAGTAAGTCTGTACATTGGCTTCACAATTTCAAGTCTGTACAGCCGTTTGCATTGGACTTAAAGTCTAGACATTGCACTGTTGAATACATTGTCTTCGTGATGTTTTTCTCCTGGACTTCGTGTCAATTACTGTTTCGTCTTCGTGTTGTTTTCACTCCGTGTCGATGTCAGTTTTCATCTTCGTGTTGTTTTCAACCCGTGTCAATTATTGTTTCATCTTCGTGTTGTTTTCAACTCGTGACGGTTTCTATTCTGTCTTCGTGTTGGTTTCTCGCTTTAGACTTCGTGTCTTTCTCGCTTTGACCACACTCCGTGTCGATTTTAGTTTTCATCTTCGTGTTGTTTTCAACTCGTGTCGGTTACTGCTTCGTCTCCGTGTTGTTTCATGTCTTCGTGTCATTTTCATTGTCTTCGTGTCGTTTTTGTTCTATTGCGTGCAGGACATCGCAGCACCACGTGTTGCTTTCTGTGCCACTTCGTGTCGTTCTATGTGTAGTGTGTGTTTCTGCCACTACTGCACCTCGTGTCGTTCTCGTTTCACTTCGTGTTGTCTCTGCATCTGAGTCTTCGTTGCTATTTCTGTCTTCGTGTTGTTTTTCCTAAAACCTCGTGTCCTTCTTGTTCTGTAAGTACACTTCGTGTAAGTTTTGTCTTTCGTCTTCGAGTTGGTGTCAGTCCAGTGTCTTCGTTAGTGTCTCAGGCTTTTGGTCAAGTCTGTACATAGCTTTCACTTATATGAAGTCTATACAACGTAGTGCTTCTGATTAAGTCTATACAGAGTTGTTCTTCAACCTGATCATCCGATACTCTGTTTTGACAGGGACTCTCTACTAAGATTGCTGACATGGCTCGTGATCCCAGGAGGACAAGGTGACCAGATGCTGCCACGTGGATGGAAGCATCTCGAGTCTGGAGAATTCCTTGGGCGAGAAAACGTGGAAGCCACGCGCCCTTATCCAGCTGCTGCTGTTATAAATATCAGTCCTCATCTTCTATAGAGGCTGATGGAAGTTGGCGAAGTATACACATCCAGTCTGAAATAAGCAGCCACCGAGATCCACTGTGAGAGGAAGAAAAGCAGTGAAGAAGAAAAGGAGAGAAGAAGAAGAAGAGAGATGAGTTGAGAGAGTTATCGTGAGAGTTTGTGAATCAGTCTCTTGGTCCAGTTACCAGAGCTGATATTGCTCAACCTTGAGCTACAGTCGTTTTTGGCTTTCTTCCATTCGATTGTATGTTTAGTTTGCTTTTCAGTCTTTGTTATTTTCCTTTGAAAACTCTTGTTCGATCAAGCTGTTAGTCAGCGGTTTCAAGCTGTGAGGCAGCGGGTTGCAGAGGCGTTCCTCTGGTCGGCTAAGCTGTAATGCCCAGCAGAGCAAGCTGTGATGCTCAGCTGTTGCAGAGGGTGTTCCTCTGGTCGGCTAAGCTGTAATGCCCAGCAGAGCAAGCTGTGATGCTCAGCTGTTGCAGAGGGTGTTCCTCTGGTCGGGATAAGCTGTAAGCCCCAGCCGTTGTTGGCAAGCTGTAAAGCCCAGCGGTTTGAAGCTGTGTATCAGCAGTAATCCACATTCGAGTTGAATGTGGGGTGGACGTAGGTCGAATTGACCGAACCACCTAAAAGCCTTGTGCCTCTTGTGTGTTTCTTTCAGCGCATTGGTTGTGTTTGTCTACTGCTCTTCTAATTCCGTATTTGATTCTAGGCATAATTTTTAAATAGCCAGTTGATCTATTCACCCCCCCCTCTAGATCCACATCCTGTGGTGATAGAGCCTTCCATCTAACTCCAACACCCTCGGGGTTGGGCACCTCGAAGGTCCTTAATGACTCAACCACCTAGCGAATACCCCTTCTGCGAGAGGCTTGATGATCTCGGGTGGGACCCTGACGTCTTCCAGCAAGTCTTCCAGGTCTGATATTCTCGGTGTAAGGTAGATGGGAAGAGAGGTGGCCCGGAATAACCCTTCTGCTTCAGAAATGAATGACACTTGAGGGGGAGCCACATAGCTAGGTGGTGGTGGAGGGAACTAGCTATCAGGCTCTGCCTTCTTCTTTCCTTTGTCCTGAGTGACTTGGGGTGCTTGCTTCGGCTTCTCCAAATACAAAGTGGCATCTGACAAGTGACATTCAAACACTTCGAAAGGGTGGAGGTCAGCAAAGATTCTCTCCTCTTTCCCATTGCCGGGGTACTTGATGCATTGGTGCAGAGTGGATGGTACCACCCTGTTTTGATGCAGCCAAGGTCGGCCGAGCAATGCCTTGTAAGAGGTGTTGGAGTTGATTACATGGAATAGGACCTTGGTTGTGAAGTCGTCGAGGGAGAGGTTGAACTCTGTGACCCCCATGGGGACCTCACACTTCTGGTTGAAACCAGCAATCTTGACATTCTTGACCTCAATTAGGTGTACGTCAAAATAATGCTTATGGTACACCCGGTAGGGGAGTATATTCACAGCTGCCCTAGGGTCGATCAAGACTCTGTTGATGGGATGTCCATTAAGCTGCCCCTTCATGTAGAGTGGCCTGTTGTGACTGCAGGTTGGTAAAAGCATGTCCTCTTCAGTGAAGGCCATAGGTATTTCAGGTGACATTTCTGCAAGGCAGGCTTCAACATATGCTGGTGTCTGGAGTGCGACGATGACAGCTTGCCGTGTTTCTTCATCTAAGGATAGGATTTCCCAGACGGTAAACCTGGCTGGGATCTTCTTCAGGTGTTTGACTATTCTGTTGCCAGCTCGGACTTCGAGCAACTTCATTTCTTCGGCTCTACTGTGCCTACCCCCAGTCTGGGCCTGGGGAACCGGCTCAACGGGTGCCTCCTCCACTGGGTCGAGTGCCGCTTGAGCTTGTGGGGCCTGCTGGGTCACTTCCTTTTCTTGCAAGAACTCAGCAAGGTTCGGGGTGTTGTCAGGTTCTTCCCTTGGCCGAGGAGGGATTGCCGTAGACGAAGACGAGGGGCTGCCTGCCCTTTTGGTCTGCTGGGACTCGCGGGGGCCTGACTGTCCTCCCCTATGAGTTGTAAGAAATTCAATGAATGATGGGGCACTCTGGCCACTTGGTTCTCCGGGGTAGAGGTCTGATGGAGGGGGGATCTCCATGCCTTAGACCCTAGGCTCGGGGATGTGATACGGTTGTTCTCCCCTGAGCAGGATGTTGTGGTCGGCCTAAGGAGGACGTCCCCACTTCCTTCCCGACATGGTGACATGTTGGGAGGTGGATGTTTCAGCTTGATTCACCTTTGATGGCTCGACGGGCACTTCTTGCTCTTCCTCTCTCAGGGAGAGGGCTGTGTCAAATAATGTCGAGAGGGTGTTGCAAGACAGGACAACCCCACTCTTCTTTTTGTTTCTAGGTCTTCTCTTCTTCTTTTTCTTCTTCTCTTCAGTGGCTGGCAACTGCTCTTGGGGGAGCTCACCCCACAAGAGAGGCTCTTCTTTCGTCTCCGCTTCCGCTTCTAGAGCTAGTTCGAGTGACTCGAACTCCTCCCAAGGGACATACTCCTTCAACTCCACAGGCTGTATATCGGGCTGCTCATAATCTTCAAGCCCATCAATAATGGCCTGGAGCCTTTCTACCACAGGACTGGTTTCCTTGTGCACCCGCATCGCGATGGGTTTCTTCTTGTTGTGAGTGGGCCGTCTCATAACGATCCGGGGGGCTGTGTCATGCCAGATAGGTGTCACTGGTGGCGGTGCTGGTCGGGGTATAATGCCTCTTATGTGAACTTCCGGAGTGGGCCGGGGAGCTTGTCTTCTTCTTCTGTTTTTCGTCGGTGCGGCTTGCCAACCTCCTTGGTCTTGAGCTGGCGCCATGACGAAGTCTTGATATGTAGCCTGTGTACTGACCTCCACCCATTCTTTAGGCAGCTGCTGGTATAAATATACCATGTTGACAGTGGTTCCGATGTTTGGCATCTCGTGCGGCTGCGGAGGATCCACTCTGAGCTCCCCCATGTCCAGCTCTCCCTTCTTGATCAAGGACTCAATGACGTCCTTAAAGATGTAACGATCCTCAATGGTATTCCCAAGCATCTGATGGTATGGGCAAAAGCGAGGATCATCCTTCTTCTTCAAGTCACCAGGCCTCTTTGGATCTGGTAATGTGATCTTGTTGTACCTGGTGGCCCATTCAAACAGGACCCAGACTTTGTCCCGAGAAAAAGAGTACAATTTACTCCTCATCTTCTCCCGTAGGGAGGGACCTTCCCGCCGTTCAGTGGACCTGGGTGGAGGAGGGTCGGCTATCTCTTTGGCTTTCTCTCTTTGCTTCTCGAAAGCTTCGAAGTCCAGTGTATGAACTTCTGGCGGTGTTGGTCTTTTCTCGACCTGCCTGGCACTCTGGCTCGATGCAGCTGGAGCAGAAGAGTATCGAGCAAGGAATGCCTCGATCTCTGCCACTATGTTATTCAGACGGTCAAATGACCTTACTTCAGCACCAATCATCCTCTCAAGGATTTCCTTCTTCAGATTCTGTTTACAGATCTGCACTGTGTCCTCTTGATGCGGGGGACGTTTGCATCTCATGCTGAGGTTCCTCCACCTCTTTATATAGTCAAGTGCTGACTCATCATTTCTCTGTCTTGTGGTGTAAAGCTCTGCCACGGTTACCTCCCGTTCAGCTATGTAGAACCTTTCCTTGAATTTCTTGCATATCGGGCCAGTCTGCAATGGACCTGGCGGGCAAGCTCGAATACCACTCAAAAGCGAGTCCGGTAAGCGTCGAGCAGAAGAATTTAAGAAGATAAGTTGCATCCGCAGCTAGACCCCCCATAACATTCACATAATAAGCAATGTGCTCCCTGGGAGACCCTTGCCCATTAAATTTCTCAAACTTCGGTGGCTTGGTGATGCCGACCGGTAGCCTCTTGGCAGCATAGTGTGCCGAGTAAGGTACCCGGTATACGTCGAATGGCGTGTGATCACCATTGCTCCTCTCTGCCAACTTCATGTCTATCATTTGTTCAAGCATTAGTCTGCTCACCGTTGCCGGGTCAACCGGGTTTGGATAGAAATTGGCCGGTTGCGCCACCGGCGTCGTTAACACTGTCGCCTGAGGTGCGATAGTGGACCCCTGGAATGGCAGGTTCGGTGGCGGGGCCGGTGTGACATGTTGTGGCTGATGCAGGAGTACGCCACCAGTGTAGGTAGGTATTGGGGGAGACACCGTCGCCCGCGGAGAAGCTTCCGAGGCCTGACCGTTGCCCCCAAGGGTCTCTGGCAATGCTTCAGTCTGCCCGGATGTCGAGGGCTGAGCAGCTCTTTCAGTCAATTGCTTCTTTAACAATTCGATCTCCCGTTGATACTGCTGCATCATATGCAATACTGTGGGGTCATTCAAGGAAAGGCTAGGGGTGCCTCCTCCTTCCTCGATCGGTGCCTCTTCGGATGAAGTGGATGGTCCTCCCGCAGTGCCTTCTGTAATAACATTGGCAGCCAAGGACATTGAAGGTTCCTCATAGTTAGCTCCTCCAGTGTTGACTTGTGTCTGCTCAATAGCCGCTTTCCCTCTTCTGGTAAGAGGTCCTGGCCTTGTGGCAAGCCTGGCCACTTCTTCAGGCTCGGTTGGTAGAGCCCCGCATCGACCAGATACCCCTGCCATGTTGCAAGTATAGACCCTCAGGTCTCTGCCTCTTCTTGCCGTTCTTCTTGACGGCTTACTTGGGAAGACCAATCTGTCAAAGATCGATCTCCGCGGCTTCACTTCTTCCCTCAGCGGGGACTGATAGCGCTCCTCAGAGCAGTTTCTTGACTCGGCGCTGGGCACCAGCTGGGTCTCTTCTTCTTCAAAGGTGGAGGCTACTGCCCCCAATAATCTCTGGCGACTCAGGGGAGTGCTCCCCGGGCCCCGCAAGTAGTTCCTCATGGCTTGCTCCACTCATTCCCAGTCTTGCTCAGGAGGAGAAGCCGATGATGTCGCCCTATTGGCAGCAACGGGCATGTGGGTTGCAGGCTCCACATGGGCAGTCTGATAGTGATGTCGGTAGTGTCAACAGTGGATGTTCTCTTGTGGGGCCGGTGTAGTTAATGCCTGCTGGCGGACGGGGGTCGATGTCTTGACCCGATCTCCTTGTTGTGCCCTTGCTGGGCGGAAGGTGTTGGGCCTCGCCTGGGCTGGTGAGGTGAACCGGGCCCCCTTGGGAACCCAAACTTGCTTACATTTGGTGGGCCTGGAGGCCGACTGATGCTACGGCGCTGGGGCTTGAATGGCGGGCGTCATCCTGCCCTTCATCTTCTCCAGTGCCTGAAAAGAGTTGCGCACCAGTACGGCGGGTACAATGCGATCCGGGATGACCTCGGAACGTTGTCCATTAAGATGCACCCGGAAAGTCCCGACGACAGCCGACTTGCCGGTGCTAGAGAACCGGCCTCGGGGTGATGTCGTGGCATGGCTCCTCCGGAGCCTCCTCTGGTGAGAGGCCGACCTTGGGTGAGAAGGGCCGGCAGTTTGGTGCACGTGGTGCACGTTACAGCTCAGCGTCCCAGTCGGGATGGTTTTGGAAGTCTCGGCCATTGATCGGCCGACAGCAGCTTTGGCGGCCCTTTGGATGGGAGCGTTGCTTTCAGTCCTGTCAGACGCTTCCACATCCAGCAGGTTCGTGAAGGCTACCCCGAGGAAGGTGGGGAAGCCTACCGCGGGAGGGAAGCTCCCGAAGCTGAGGGGGACGGCCAAGTAGCCGTTCCGAACATGGATCTCGACGGCCTGTTGGCCGAACGTGGCGGCCATCGTGGTGTCCAAAATGCAACTTGCATTTGCAAATCAAACAATTAGTATTACAAGAAAGGGGCCGTAGGGCCCTTAGTCCCAGCAAAGAGATGAAGGGTGATTTTCATCCCACTGGGCGTGCCAGACTTGTGGACGCAATTTTTCTTAAGGTCGTTGGTTGTTCGTTTATTGGGTTTATTAAGTGCGTGGGCGTGCCAGTCACAAAGTGACGATTTATTCAGACTTCATAGAAGCCCATGGTGCGTGGGATCTGACTAATCAGATAATTGTATAGTTCGTGTCGGGACCAAAACCCGCCGTGCCATAAAGGCCACGGCGTTTTTTACATCTCCCATACGGGGGAACACCCTTGATTGATTGCCGAGAATAAGGGCCCTACGGCCTAAAGAGAATACTAATAATGTAGGAGGATAGTGAAAGATGAACTATGCTAGAAACCCGTATCGGGACGTGAATGTTCAGACTATGTCGGCCACTCACGGGCCACTTCATGTTCAGACGGAGGTCCGTGTTTATAGTATAAAAGACGGTAACAAAACCGCGCAGATGTCTGCCATGAACAAGGCAAGTTTAATGAGAATGCAGGATTGGATCCTGGTAGGGACGGGTCAAGTTGATAGATTGTTGGCCGGAGATGATTTTGGACTATGGCCATGTCGGAAATTCCGTAAACCACGTTCGATACCATAAGGCGTCGTTGATTTTCTCTTTACGCACAGTCCGGGGGAACGAGGGTGGTTAAGTGTGAATCCCGAACTCACCAATGTGCGCCCTTGCACGCGGATCGACCTGCGCGGTCAGGTCGCAGGGGTTCCTTTCATTCATTTTTTATTAATGGAATTGATCTTTTGCACTCCTTTCTTTGTTTGAACCTTTCTTTCTTTTTTATTTCCTCCCCTTTTATATTAAAGAGAAACAAAGGGATGACGTCGCTTCAGGATGGGCGAAAGGGGGACTTAAACCGGCGCGGCAAAGGGGCGCGCCGGAATATGGGGTGAACTTGGAGAGATTCTTGGGCACGCCGGATGTGGCCACGCCATTTTAAGGGGGAATACAAGGGGGCACACCGGGTGAGGGTGGCAAGGGTAGCGCGCCGTATTAAGCCCATGCAAGGGGAGAGGGGCGCGCCGTTTTAAACGGCGCCGGATTAGAATCAAAAGGGGTTTCGAGTGTGGGTTAAAACGGCGCGGAGAATAGTAACCGCGCCGGGATAGGAGGAAAATGGGACTTCTGAGTGTGGATTTAAAACGGCGCGGCGGAACAGTAACCGCACCGGGATAAACTCTTCCGAGGGTTGTTTTCATTGCCGTTGACTGTGTCTTCTTTCCTTTCTTTTACCCGAAGCCCGGTTTGGTGTTGGTTTGTTCACTCAGTTAATAAATTAAGTTGGTGATGAGGAGGCTTAAGAGTTTCAAGTGGTTTATTAAGATAGATTGGCGTGGATATTAGGTTGTTTCGTTCGAGGGGTTTAGTTCACAGGTTTTACTGTGTATGGTTCTTGTTCTCAGAAGTGGTTCGTTCGTTTGTTCTTGAGCGTTCTTGGCCATGGCAAGAATCCGGCAGCACCTCCCCCGGACCGGGACTTGCCAGAGATAAAGAAGAGTCACCAATCGGATTGCTCCGGGGTAAACTCTCAAAATGCGGAGTGGCCTCACGGCGGTCCGTTGGCCCGAGTGTGAGTGCGGAACGTTCGAGGGCTAGCCTTCAAGACCGACCACGGCTCGCGGGTGAGGAACTTTTCAAACGGGACGGTATTTGCCACAAGGGCCATAAATGTTCATCCGGCGGTGGGTACCTTTGGGGGTCATGCCATGGACAGGCAGCCCTCAAGGGCCCGGTATGATCGGAGAATGAGCAGACGGAGCAAAGACTGGAACGGAGAACACAAGAGTTGCAAAAATGGCTTTTCTTCTTTTTATTCATCCGCACAACGAGAAAGGAGTTTTGCATAGAAAGAGATTCATCCCAAGATACAAATGGACTACATCAGAAAGGGGGGGGGAGAAGATACTGTCGAGGAAGAAAGAAAAGAACACAGAACCCCCCCCCCCCCCGGCTCACCTCTCACACTCACCCCTCTCTCTCTCCCTTTTCTTCCCCAGCACCAGAACAGAGCTTGCTCACCCTTCGGCCTTCTTCAATGGAAGCTCCCCAGAGGAGGAGAAAAAGAAACTCTCTCACCCCTGTTCGCCTCAGAGAGCCACACGAGAACCAGGGCCACCCCTTCTCCTTCTCTTCTTTTTTTTTTGATCCTCTCCTCCTTTCTCTTCTCTTCTCTCACTAGCTGGGAAAGGAGCCCCTTGAAGTTCAATGCCCCTTCGCTTCCATTCTTCTCACTCTCTGTATCTGACGCTGTTGAGTGGCCTGCAGGTAGGGGGATTCATAGCATAGGGGAGGTGCGTCCACCGGATTGGTCGACGGTGACTGGCGGGGAAGCGACGTTTGGTGCGGAGCTCGAAGATTGCCATTCCAGGGAGCTTGAGGAGTTCAGGCGGTTACACGTTGGTCGGACGCCGGAGGCCTGGCCATTTCAGGTATGTTCTCTTCATTTGCACCCGAAAACAGGGCATCGGACTGATGACGGGATGGGTTGATTGCGCGCCGGGGAAACGCTTCAGAGAAAAGTCTACTGTGGGCTTTGAGAATGAGGGGTTAAAATGGCGCCGTTTTAGTGCATTCAAAGGGGCGCCATTTTAAGCATCAAAGGGGGCAGGCCCCTTCGACAGGAGCGCGCCAGATAGCCAAAGAAAAAAAAAGGGGGCACGCCATTTTGAGAAGGGGTGGCACGCCGTTTTAAGGCGCGCTGTTTTAAGGCCCCTTCATGCCGTTTTAAGCACCAAACGGATTCTTTTCAAAGTCGTGGCCATTTATATGAATGTCGGCATTCCCAGAATGTTCCATTTGCGATGTGTGGCCTCCGCAATATTCCGTTTGTAGCCTCTGGGACTCGGTCCCAGATTCTACGTGACTTTCGGTGCCTGCCGAGATTGTGCCGGAGTTCCCGACTTCTCTCTGATTCAGCTCTCGGCATGGCCGGTCGGAGCGTTGTAGCTGTCTCTTCTGCTTAGGGGGCTTCCTTAGCGGGTAGCGAACCACCAAGCGAGTTCTCATCCTGATCGGGCGAGACATGAGGTTTATTCGGCATTTTCATCTCCAGCTTGCTCTCGAGTATCGAGACGTGCTTACCGTATGATCCTCATCGACACATTTTTTTTTGCGTCCACAGCCGCTCAAGCTGAAGCTCTTAGAGGCCACCCATCGGCCAGCAAGGTCTTGGATCGAAAAGTTCTCCGTCCCCGGGCGGTCGATTTCGGTAATCTAAGCTGCTATATTCCAAGCCTTGTCGATATTCTTTGCAGTCGACCAAATCTGGATTTTTTCATGTCTGCACATTGCCGAATTTATCCCAATCTGGTGCATCAGTTTTATAGTAATTTGTCTATGGCCGATGACACACCAATTACACAAGTGAATGGGATTCAAGTTATCCTCTCACCGGAGCTTCTAAGTGCTGCTTTTAATTTATCAATTGAAGGGTATGCTTTTGGCGATATTTTGGTTCCAGATGAAACAGTCTATCAATACATGACATCCGAAGATAAGGGTGATAAGTCGCTTGCTGGATTAAATGCTAATCATTTTCCTCCCCTACAACACATTTTGCATCGGATGCTTACAACCATCTTACTGCCGCGAGGGGGAGGACATGACAAAGTCTCTGAAATCCACATGTTCCAATTCTATTGTTTCTTGGGCGGTATCCCAATCTGTTTTCCCGCACTTATTTTGAAACATATGTGTTCAAGCATGAAGCACAAGAACAGAACTTTATCATATGCCGCTGCATTGACTGCCATTTTTGTATACATGGAGCTGGATCTGTCCAAGGAATCCTCCCAAACTATTCGAGAGGCTGATATTTTTACAATGCACTCCATCTGTCACCACATGGGCTATGAATTTAGAAAATGGTGAGCTTGTTCGCCAGCTGATAAGTGCCGTTCCAGTTGATAGTTCTGATGAGGAATACAAGGATGATGGAGAGCCGGCCGGTGAGGAACAACCCCATGCTCCTGCTGCAGAGATGCCCTCCGAGGCGGCTCAGCTTCTCATGGATCGCTTAGATTCTATTGATGATCGGTTAGACACGTATCGGGAGACTTTTGATGCTACGACAAAGGACCTTCATGATCTGAAGCTTTCTCACAATGAGTACACTCAGACCTTGTTCACCTTTAAATTATGTTGTCGACAGAAATCATGCCTTTTATGGTCAATCTTATATGTTTGGATCGGTATGGTTCATGCTATGATGTTTCTTGAATGATTCATGTGAAGTATGAAAGTTTTATTCTTGATATGGAGGTTGATGGTTGAATTCCATATGAATGCTACATCATTTTTGAAGTCATATGTTTATGCAAGGCCTATAGTATTTTGTCATCATCAAAAAGGGAAAGATTGTTGAACCCCCTTCTTGTGGGTATACTAAATGGATTTTGATGATGACCAAACACTATATATTTGTATGAATTGAAATTGAGTTGTTCTAACGTGAAAAGCTTTGGAAATGCACATCCTTGATGTAGTCTTGGAGCTTTTGGAGGTACAAGAGTAACTTTGTCTGGTAAGGCATTTGAATTTAAATTACAATGCTAAATCTAATTCAGAATGTATGTCTTTACAGGGCAAGGAACGTGCCTAAGTGCTTAAGGAACTCAAGGACAGTTGGTGAGATCAACTTCAACTTATTGGCCCTTGATCGTGTGGTTTGATGTTCATTATTTTGATCTCAAGGGTTAAATTGGTTTAGGTCTTATCTAAGCTTAAATGAATTGGGTTTTCTTATTCTTGTCTTAGTAACATTCCCTTTAATGGTCGAAAACCCATCTTGAAACCCCTTGGTTGTTTCTTTGACTTCGTGTGTCCTTTTAATCCATTATATGGAAGTTCTGGAACAACGGTCAACCCAATGGGTCGACCCTTGGGTCCCCTGGTTCGGTCATAACTTGGGCTTTTTGAACTCTAGATAAAAGGGTCGACCCTTTGGGTCGACCCCCAGCCACAAGGGTTGACCCCTGGTAGCTTGAATTAAAATCCGACAGGTCCCTTTCTCTCAACTGCAAGGGTCGACCCCAAGGGTTGACCCATCCACGCGAGGGTCGACCCCTGGTAGTGTTATTTTTTCACCCGCACGGAATAGCCCCGAGGGTCGACCCATTGGCCCAGAACCCTTTAAACCATCTAAAACCCTCACGAGGGTCGACCCTAAGGGTCGACCCTTTTAGGTCCGTACTTGAGCCGTCTTCTTTGACTTACTTGCGCATGCACCAAAAGTCATACCAATCGAACCTAACATCCCTAAAATGTTCCAAGAATTGTGGATCTGTTCTCTAGGGTGTCTTTGAACGTTCCAAACTCTTTATATACATCTTATTGGGGTATGAAACCCTGAGAGGAGAGAGAGATCAAAAGGTGTGTTATTGTTCTAACCCTTGTGAGTGCAGGTTCACAGTAGCAGCTCAAGGGCCTTCTTCCACCTTGTTCTGAACTTGAAAGTGAAGGGAAGAAGCTTGAATCAAGCCTCCACATCATCCCCAATAGCAAGCTACGTGGGATATCAAAGTTGCAACCTTGCTTGTGCGCCATAGCTTCATTCTTCCTCAAGGATCGATCTTCCTCCCGCAGAAGCATTCAATTACCTTCAAGGAAGTGAAAGGGGGAGCTTCAACCACGATAAATCAGTCTTCACTCCTTATTCTTAGAATCATCTAGTTTGAACTTGCGCATCTGTTGTAAAACTTGATTCAGATTCTTGTGTGTGGTGTTCGTGTTTGGAAACACGAACGTGTGTGTAAATGTGTATGGCAGCCCAAATCGGGTGACGTGTGTGTATGTTTGCTGTTTTACACAGCGTGTGCGTGTGGCTCACTTCATAGTGAAGTCTTAATCCTCACTGTGAGGGGTGGACGTAGGAGACACTTCAGTGTACCTGAACCACCTAAAAACTCCGTGTGTTGCTTGTGGTTTGATTTTCCGGATTCTTTGTCGAGTGGGCTTCACGGTGAGTTGAGCATACACCACTTCCTTAATCAAACACATACCCTTATTTACATGCATTCACAAGTGTGATCATGTTCGTGTGAGGCCAAGTGCTTGTGTGCTTAATTAACCTAGTTTCCCTTGGTAGAAATTTTTAATTGGCCAATCAATTCACCCCTCCCCTCTTGATTGCCACCGTTCGGGACTCAACAGTTCATAACCACATGAGCGCTCGTTCTTTGTACATGATAAGGTAAAAGAATTGGTGTCTACGTGGAGGCACGTAATCCAAGATGATGGCATGGTTTCCCATTCCATTAGCTCAAGAATTAATCTCATGGCAGGTATTTAGCATACCATGAGGGCCGGTATACCATGTTCCTAGAGGGGCATGGTAACAAAAGTGTTATGGGTTTTTATGGTATAACCAGCTCAATCGGCCTTGAGGGAATCCAAGACAACGAGGAGACTTACGGACGTCTCTATGACTAACTCACTAGTCCGAAGGAACGGAATGTCCAACGAAGGGCTTGTATGTCACGAGAAAATATAGGGTAAGTGATAAATCACCAAGAAAACATGGGACTATACTCACGGCTGGAATATAGTGCCTTGTGTGTAACCTATTGGAAGGGTGTACATGAAATTAACGGAAATCTCACATGATAGAAAAATGACGCCTGGGTCATGGCCACTATTTCTTAAATAGCGCCTGGGGTACAGCCACTATTTCATAAACTGCGCCTCTGACCCAGCCGTTACTTTTAAATTCATGTTCCAATTTCAATGTAAATAAGTTCTGGAATTTTATAGCCTTTTAACACAACGGTTTGGTTCTGTTTTAATTCGCGCTCATGGCGCAGCCATGTTTTAGAAAATAGCGTCCAGACCTTGGGCGTTGGTTTCAATGTGGCGACGGGATAGGGGTCGCTGTTCATTCCAGAGTAAAAATTGCAAGAACAGTGTCATTTTTCCAAAGAAAATAATTTTCCAGGGACAAGTACATGATTAGGTAGAGAAAAATACGGGGAATCTAGCAATGCACGCATGTATTTGATTAAATGTCCACATTTCAAGTTATTAAATTTTGAATATGCTGATTTAATAATTAACCGTGAAATTAGCGACTGCTATATGGTCGTAAATTCAGAATAGTGCCCATGATTTGGTCGCTATTTCACTGTAAACCAGAAATTTTAACAGAACGCCATGAAACAAGGTAAAAGGAAAACATATGCATGCATGAATATATATATATATATATTGAATTAGGCATAGTACTTGAGAAAACATACCTTGGATGTTTCTTTTGGTTGATAAGAACACAAGAAATTGGATAGAAATAAGGGCTCTGGAGCTTCACATAAGCTTCTCAATTTAGAGGGACTAACGTATGAACATCACGACCCTTGCTCAACAGAGAAGAAATATCAGTTACTTTAGTTTCTGTAAGAGTAGAAACCGAAACAGAAGGCAGATGTAGCTTCTCCTGAATAGGTTAGAAAGAAGAAGACTTTCTTCCTTCAAATAGAAGGTAACGGTGGAAGAAGCAGCAATAATCCTCTTAGCAAAAGACAGCGACCTCCACGCTAGGTTCTTACAAGAAGAGAACGATGGCTACAACAACTTGTGAGAAAAATCCGATGCAACAGGTTGAGGAGAAGAGCAGACAGGTTGGCTTGAGGGGGTTGGTATTTATAGGGTTTGGAGGGTTAGAGTTTGGGTGGGATTAAAACTTAAGTAAGGATCCTAATGGTATTAGAATTCTCCCACTTTAATCCTTTCCAAAACACCCATACTTCCCTATTCGAACAGACAGTTTCCTTATTTTCACTTTAAGAAATTGGCGTCCATGACATGGCCACGTTTTAAAAATTAGCGTCCACCTGAAAGTCACCTTCTAAGAAATAACGTCCACTGACAAGTCATTTTTAACGAAATAGCACCCCTCATATAGGCGTTATTCTCCATTTCACGTTGATTTGTAATAGTTACAATGTTTGGGGATTTTTATCTTTTTTATTTGATGGAGTCTTGTTATGAAATTTTATGTGCAAGATACTTCCATGTTTCTCTATTTTTTCATATAATTAGTTTTACAAAATATCTTTAAAATATAAAGTGGCACTATTCACGCACTATTCAAAGTGTGTGGAAATAGTGACTTTTGTTAGGTCGTTATATCTGTTGAACGTGGCATAACAAGGGGCGCTATTCACCTTTTCACCCTTGCCATGCATCCTTCAAACGACCAATTTCGTATATATGCTCATTCTTATTATCTTTTAACTATCTTTAATGTATTAAAGCTTATCAATATACCCTAATTCTTTCAAATAAAAATATAATGTGATAAATATGAAATATTAAAATTTCTAAATTATTAACAAAATATAAATTGATGTTTTCTTCAAGTTTTATTGATTATTAATCCAAATGAAAATACATAAGGACTTTAAATGGCTACTTAAAATGATGCTAAATTCATAATCCCTTAAAATCTAAGGGTAGGATCTATGAGAATTTTTTGTAAGGCTCATTAGGGAATCACAGGGTTGCTATGCAGGTCGATCCTCTACGTGCATGGGTTAGGTGGTTTCGATGGGCTCAGGTGCATATGTGGGTTTGTACGTAGGGCATATGGGTTTAATGGCTTTATATATATGTGCAGAGGTTGCCTGTTGCATTTATATATTATGTATTTATAAGTGGGTTTACTTATATGCATTGTAATATATTTGGGGTTTATACATGCACGTACGGGATTCTTTTTTAATCACATAATACATTATTATTTTAGGTATTTGTTCATATATATGGGGGTATAAAGCTTGTACCATGGGTTTAAAACGTTATGTATATATATAAATTGATGTGGCTTTTCTTTCTGTACAGGGAGGCCCACATTAGTTTATGTATTAGATTGGCTATCTAAAGGTGAACTGGCCTTCTATTTTTTTGTACATAAGATTTATTTAACTATTTAGGTTTCTAATATATATATATATATATATATATATATGTATGTATAAGGCTCTTGTTAAGTTATAATATATGTGTATGTCTATATATATGTATAAGGGTTAAAATTTGTCAAGGCTCCATCATACATATATATGATGAGTGAAGATCCAAGGGTGATGGTTAGTGGGTTGAGACTTAAGGGCCCTTATTTGTGTCAATATGTAGTTATCCATTTTTCCCAAAACTTGTTATATCTCATATACGTATTCTAAAGGCCCTTATAATGTGTGTGGGTTTCATATATCTTGATATATATATATATAACTAAACCCATTTGTTATTTACTAACCCTCATATACGCGGCTGATATCTATTAATAATTTGTATGTATACATGTATATGCATATATATATATATATAAGGCCCATTAGCCTTAAGCTAAGTTCATATGCAAGGCCCATACGACTATCAGGTTTTCCATTTCTGTTTTATCTACTTCATTAATTTGTTGTGGTTGGTCCCAACATATATTAGGATCTTAGTAATACTTCCTATAGGGATTTTATTCCTTATAATTTCATTTACTTTTATTAGTCCTTGTTCTGGGTATCAGAGGCAGGTTCGATCCGAACAACCCTTTTTACTTCCATCCCTAAAGGAATATCACTTAGACATTTATTTATTTGAATATTTTTTATTTATTAAACATTATATACTTATTTGTAAAAATATGTATTTATCATTATGTATAGGTTTTCTTCCTAAATATATTTTTTCCTATTTCAAAATTACCGAGCGTTACACCCTCCCCCACATAAAAGAATTTGGTCCCCAAATTCACATCACCTTCCATTCCTAATGGGGAACTAACTATGACTTATTATGATTCTATACAGGTAAAGAAGAAATCTTAAGTATGTAAAAGAACTAGTTTAGGATTACGGGTGAGGGGTACCTTCTATAACTTTTCTCTTGGCAAGTTCGGCCACAGATTGAGTTTCTCTTGGAAACTTTTTAGTCAAAATAGGGCATTCTGCTATCTTATGGTCTAGGCTTCCGCAATGCAGACATGCTCCCGAACTCCACCAACACTTTTTCGATTGGTGACCATATCATCCACAAGCTTTACATTTACCTTGCGAGTGATCTGTCGAAGTTCCCTTCTTATTACACTTCTTACATTTCTAGCATTTCTTACACTTTTGCGAAATATCACCCTCGTTTACCCTTTCCTTGGTAGTGGTGAACTTTCCAGAATTATCTGTTTGATCCTTCCTTTAAATTCTCTCTTTTTCTTCCACTGCCTTTTCTAGATCCTGGACTCTTCTAACAAGGTCCGCATAAGCTTGGACATCTACTAGTAGCATCTCTGGGACAAAGCCTGGCTTAAATGCTTCCTTTTTATCTAGGTTCCTGCAAGGATAAGTGGGGAGATAATTTATTGACTCCAAAATTAATGTTAATGAAATGTAAATATCTTCTCTTTCTTTTATAACTCTAACCCCAAGTTCTACCCATCTCTCACAGAACTCCTATAGGATGACCGACAAGGATACTCAACCTATCACTTGAATCTAATGTCCTATGGACTGAAAGTCGAAACTCTGATATGACTGACAAGGATACTTGACCTATCATTGGAATCTAAAAACTTGAGGATGTGAAAGCCGAAGCTCTGATACCACCTCTGTCATGCCCCGAACCGATAGCAGCGGGACATGTCGTTTGCTCGGAACGTGGCAGTTAAACAGTCGTGAACGATCAAGAGCAATGGCATGAGACCAAATAATTTGGAGCAATAAAAATTTTATTTCAAATATAAGTCTCTTACAATTTCAATTTTCAGAATTTGAAGACTCAACCACATCATATTGGAAAGAAAAGACCAAAGACATGCTAGTGAACTTAGACTAGACAATTAATAGAAAATACTAGCTAGACTCAAGAAAGATAAAAGACACGGGTTCACTAGTTTCTGAAGCTCGCTTGCACACTTGTCCCTCCCGTGTGAGTCTCGGTCTCGCTAGCCACTTGATTACCTGAAAAATGTTAGAATAAACTGGGTGAGCAAACGCTCAGTAGGAATTATATCTCAAGAACAAGCTAGCTTTAAGTAAATACATATTACATGAATGCAAGGCTAATATACATGAGTGATCGTAAAAGCAGAATGCAAGTATATCGATTAAACTAAGATATGGAAGTTCTAGTAAAACATGATAAGCAAAAGTTAAAGATAGTATCGAGCATGAGATATTGGCTATTTAGAGTTCTAGCAAGTACCATGATGAGTCACGCACGCAAGTAATATCATGTAAAGTCACGAGAGAGAGTAGTGGAATGTCTCTAGAACGACGAGTGCTTTGGTGCAATGTCACACCAAGATCATTACAACTACCATGGGCACTAGTACTTTCAGGTGCTCCTCCCAGGACCAGATCGGGCCCTTATATGCGCAGGCATTGTATAATGCACTTTCGACATCCATGATAGTTATAGCCAACGTAGAATTCTAAGGAATGAAACTTGTAGGAATTTTAAGGTAGATTTTGCGGAATATATCAGAAAACTAGGTGGAATTAGCTCCCTAGTGGGTGCCATGAGTACTCGAATAAGCGTTCATAACCACATGAGCGCTCATTCTTTGTACATGATAAGGTAAAAGAATTGGTGTCTACGTGGAGGCACGCAATCCAAGATGATGGCATGGTTTCCCATTCCATTAGATCAAGAATTAATCTCATGGCGGCTATTTAGCATACCATGAGGGCTGGTATACCATGTTCCTAGAGGGGCATGGTAATAAAAGTGTTATGGATTTTTATGGTACAACCAGCTCAATCGGCCTTAAGAGAATCTAAGACATCGAGGAGACTTATGGAGGTCTCTATGACTAACTCACTAGTCCGAAGGAACGGAATGTCCAACGAAGGGCTTGTATGTCACGAGAAAATATAGGGTAAGCGATAAATCACAAAGAAAACATGGGACTATACTCACGGCTGGAATATAGTGCCTTGTGTGTAACCCATTAGAATGGTGTACATGAAATTAACGAAAATCTCACATGATAGAAAATGGTGACTGGGCCATGGCCACTATTTCTTAAATAGCGCCTGGGGTACAGCCACTATTTCATAAACCGCGCCTGTGACCCAGCCGTTACTTTTAATTTCATGTTCCAATTTCAGTGTAAATAAGTTTTTGAATTTTATAGCCTTTTAACACAACGGTTCGGTTCTGTTTTAATTCGCGCTCATGGCGCTACCATGTTTTAGAAAATAGCGTCCAGACCTTGGGCGCTAGTTTCAATATGGCGACAAGATAGGGGTCGCTGTTCATTCCAGAGTAAAAATTACAAGAATAGTGTCATTTTTCCAAATAAAATAATTTTCCTGGGACAAGTACATGATTAGGTAGAGAAAAATATCAGGAATCTAGCAATGCACGCATGTATTTGATTAGATGTCCACATTTCAAGTTATTAAAGTGTGAATATGTTGATTTAATAATTAACCATGAAATTAGCGATTGCTATATGGTCGTAAATTTAGAATAACGCCCATGACTGGGTCGCTATTTCACTGTAAACCCAAAATTTTAACAGAACGCCATGAAACAGGGTAAAAGGAAAACATATGCATGCATGAATCTATATATCTATTGAATTAGGCATAGTGCTTGAGAAAACCTACCTTGGATGTTGATTTTGGTTGATAAGAACACAAGAAATTGGATAGAAATAAGGGCTCTGGAGCTTCACATAAGCTTCTCAATTTAGAGGGACTATCGTATGAACATCACGACCCTTGCTCAGCAGAGAAGAAATATCAGTTACTTTAGTTTCTGTAAGAGTAGAAACCGAAACAGAAGGCAGATGTAGCTTCTCCTTAATAGGTTAGAAAGAAGAAGACTTTCTTCCTTCAAATAGAAGGTAACGGTGGAAGAATCATCAATAATCCTCTTAGTAGAAGACAGCGACCTCCACGCTAGGTTCTTACAAGAAGAGAATGATGGCTACAGCAACTTGTGAGAAAAATCCGATGCAACAGGTTGAGGAGAAGAGCAAACAGGTTGTCTTGGGGGGGTTGGTATTTATAGGGTTTGTAGAGTTAGAGTTTGAGTGGCATTAAACTTAAGTAAGGATCCTAATGGTATTAGAATTCTCCCACTTTAATCCTTTCCAAAACACCCATACTTCCCTGTTTGAACAGATAGTTTCCTTATTTTCACTTTAAGAAATTGGCGTCCATGCCATGGCCACATTTTTAAAATTAGCGTCCACCTGAAAGTCACCTTCTAAGAAATAAAGTCCACTGACAAGTCATTTTTAACGAAATAGCGCCCCTCATATAGGCGTTATTCACCATTTCACGTTGATTTGTAATAGTTACAATATTTGGGGATTTTTACCTTTTTTATGTGATGGAGTCTTGTTATGAAATTTTATGGGCATAATACTTCCATTTTCTCTATTTTTTCATATAATTAGTTTTACAAAATTCCTTTAAAATAAAAGTGGCACTATTCATGCACTATTCACAGTGTGTGGAAATAGTGACTTTTGTTAGGTCGTTGTATCTGTTTAACGTGATATAACAAGAGGCGCTATTCACCTTTTCACCCTTGCCATGCATCCTTCAAAGGACCAATTTCATATATATGCCCATTCTTATTATCTTTTAACTATCGTTAATGCATTAAAGCTTATCAATATACCCTAATTCCTTCAAATAAAAATATAATGTGATAAATATGAAATATTAAATTCTCTAAATTATTAACAAAATATAAATTGATGTTTTCTTCAAGTTTCATTGATTATTAATCTAAATAAAAATACATAATGACTTTAAATGGCTACTTAAAATGATGCTAAATTCATAATCCCTTAAAATTTAAGGGTAGGATCTATGACATCTTTTTGTAAGGCCCATTAGGGAATCACGGGGTTGCTATGCAGGTCGATCCTCTACGTGCATGGGTTAGGTGGTTTCGATGGGCTCATGTGCATATGTGGGTTGGTATGTGGGGCATATGGGTTTAATGGCTTTATATATATATGTAGAGGTTGGCTGCTACACTTATCTATTATGTATTTATCAGTGTGTTTACTTATATGCATTGTAATATATTTGGGGTTTATACATGCACATACGGGGTTCTCTTTTAAGCACATAATACATTATTATTTTAGGTATGTGTTCATATATATGTGGGTATAAAGCTTGTACCATGGGTTTAAAACCTTATGTATACATATATATTGATGTGGCTTTTCTTTCTATATAGGGAGGCCAACATTAGTTTATGCATTAGTTTGGCTATCTTAAGGTGAGTTGGTCTTCTATTTTTTTTACATAAGATTTATTTAACTATTTAGGTTTCTAATGTTCATAGCTTATATATATATATATATATATATATATATATATATATATATAAGGCCCTTGTTAAGTTATAATATATGTGTATGTCTATATATATGTGTAAGGGTTAAAATTTGCTCCATCATACATATATATGATGAGTGAAGATCCCAGGGTGATGGTTAGTGGGTTGAGACTTAAGGGCCCTTATTTGTGTCAATATGTTGTTATCCATTTTTCCCAAAGCTTGTTATATCTTATATACGTATTTTAAAGGCCCTTATAATGTGTGTGGGTTTCGTATATCTTGATATAAATATATATAACTAAACCCATTTGTTATTTACTAACCCTTATATACGCGGCTTATATCTATTAATAATTTATATGTATACATGTATATGCATATATATATATATAAGGCCTATTAGCCTTCAGCTAAGTTCATATGCAAGGCCCATACGGCTATCAGGTTTTCCATTTCGGTTTTATCTACTTCATTAATTTGATGTGGTTGGTCCCAACATACATTAGGATCTTAGTTCTTATCTTGATTCCCCATCTCCAAAAAAACATTCACGTCCAAAATCTTTCTTTTGCTATTTTTGCATTTTCGGTCTTCAAGTCCTCTCAGATCTGTCAGCTTTCTGTTCACTGTGACAGCAATCCTGAGTTCATCAACTTCGACACTCTGAATAATTTTTAATTGAATCACCAAATTTACTAGAGGTTCTTTCCACCATCCCCTCCATCCACAAATTTTATTGGAATTGCTAAAGACCTCCACCTATTTTCTAAAAATCCCCTTCAGATCCAAAATAGTTCTGTCTTCATCAGTCCTGATCCGACCACAGTCCAGTATAAAATCTCTATAAAATTCAATTCTCCGTAAAAACTTTCATAAAAACTATTCCCGTCTTCCTTGTTCAATTATCTACAACTTTGAAGCAGAGCTCAAGATCGGATTCGGAGGTTTGCCTTACGGTGAACGGCAGTTCTCACGAAACTTCCTTGCTGCCCTAAGATTTTGGGTCCTGTCCAACAGCAACTTCAAAAATCGACTAAGGCCATATCCGTACAAATCCAGTTAATCTCTCTGGCTCTAGATCGAAGTACTTCAAAAGGGCTTTCTAACGATACCTT
This sequence comes from Amorphophallus konjac, assembly GCA_022559845.1. Classification (NCBI taxonomy): domain Eukaryota; kingdom Viridiplantae; phylum Streptophyta; class Magnoliopsida; order Alismatales; family Araceae; genus Amorphophallus; species Amorphophallus konjac. The sequence continues at coordinate 129,234,940 of CM040124.1, read as the reverse complement.
CTGTGCTTCGATCCGACGTCAGGATTGACCGCATCAGCCAATCTCGCCAGACCGCGGGCCTGAAAATAGAAGCAGCAGATCTGTGGGCACTCTTTCCGACCGGTGCCGATCTGAGCCGCCCGGCCTCCGGCCGGCGAACCAGCGCGTCGCCATCCCAAGAAGTGCTTCCCCAGGCGTCCCCACCACAGTGGTGCCACCCCGGTCCCACACTGCCCCACCGACCAGCACGTGGGCCCCACAACCAGCAGAATACGCCGTCCGAACCACGCCGACGGGGTGATCAAGTGCAGCCCGTCAACCCGAGATCGGTCCTCCCAGGCCAACTTATGTAGCCCTTTACCTTCCTACGTGGAGTGGGTGATATTTCATTGCTGTAATTTAATTCATTACTATTACCGGGAGTTACCGAATTCGGCCGGGATCGTCTTCCCCACGTCGGAAGCGTGGAGGTATCGTGTTCTCTCCCTTGGTCGGTAACTTGCTTTATTTGTATATATTTCATATGCCGCTGCTAGAGAGCATGATCGGGTAATTAGCTCGCTTCATATTATTACATTACCGCTGCTACGAGAGAGAGTGAGACCGTCCCGTGACCCGATCCGGGCACAAGAGAGAATTGACCACCCTAGCTCTTGCCGGTTTCTCAACCGTGCACGTCCGACGCTTCCCTTGAAAAGGGACGATCGTGAGCTTGTTTAGAGTCCGAGGGTTGCATTCCTAATTGGAGTCGAGTCCGTGGTCCGTCCCGCATCAGTTTGGTATCAGAGCGAGGTTGAGTCTCAGGTAGTCATTGTGTCTAAGTCTGAAACAAAACGCAAAAAAGAGTCATTTACATCGAGTCTAAGTGTTAGTCGGTCTAAGGTTGCATCCGCATACCATTGTTCGGTATATAAAAAGGTGTTGTCCGAACGTTAGGCTACGCCTATCGGGAAGACCGCACACTTGCGCGAGTGATCTTCGGATCGATTAACTCCGCCGCGTACCGAATCTTGGTCGTGTCTAGGTTGGTAGTCGAATCGGCATTCCAACTTTACATTACTTAGGGTCGTGTCTAGTGTTTTGTCCGAGTGTCGGCATGGCCATCCACTAGCTTCCCCGTGTCCCATGGATTACCGAACACCCGGATCTTATCCATGGTGGCGATACTATCTAAAATGGAAGGACCACCCGAACCACCCCAAAAAGCCCGAAGCCCGGGACTTCTACGGCTCCGAAAACCCGAGTGACTACTTAGAGTGGGAAGCCGTTATGGACGAATACTTTGAGTGTTACCTTATGTCTGGTCTCGCGCAAGTCGACTTAGCCAAAAGGTGACTTTTCTATGAACCCGCCGAAACATGGAGGGACATCAAGTACTTCCTGGAAGATAGGAGGCGAAGGCCCATTGAGTCATGGTGGGATATGAAAAGAGCGCTTAGCAAGTGCACCAGTAGAGGGGTAACTTCTATGAAATAAACACCCCCTCCGAAGGGCGCAGATTCATTCCGACACGGCATCAGATGGACTCCCGTTTGGCCTAGTGGGGTGAGTGAAAGGGTTAGGAATGGGGGTGAGGATGGCGGAGGCTGGTCTGGCGGGCCCTGGAGGAGTGGTGATGGGTGAAGGGCTGAATGGAAGGGTGATGATGGAGGGTATGGCGGGTGATGGTGAAAGGCTTGGCGGAATGGTGGGGAACGTAGCGAGGGCGATAGGCGACTTGGAGGGAATAGTGGACGGCGCAGTGGTCAAGGTGGTGGGCCGGAGGATGGAAGGAACAGAAGGTGCGGGGGAGTTCGTGTGGTGGAAGGCCAAGAGATGAGCAGGAGTCTCATCATCATAGGACCACCCAGCATTAGGGACTGGGCGGGGAACAACATTAACTTGCGCTAGTGCCGGCGGCTGCTGTTGAGGAGCGGGCTGGTGGTCTGGCATGGGATTTTGATGAATCCTGAGTTCAGGTTGTTGTTGTTGTTATTGAGGTTGGGGTTACTGAAACTGCTGCTGTTGCTGCTGTGGCGCCGCCTGCTGCGGCCTCGCTTGTCCTCTCTTCTCTTTAATATCTTCTATCAACTTATGCATCTGGACCCAATCAATCCTTTCCCCCTCATGCAAATCATACACTAAATCTCAGAACTGAAAGCATCTGTCTATTGTGTGCCCAGGCTGTCGATGATATATGCAATATCTGGATTGATCGACGGTCGGGTTCCAGTTCTGACGTTTCGGCGGGAGCTGTATGTCACCAGCGTACATCAAGGCCGAAAATATGTCCGGCAAAGTTTCAGGGAGTGGAGGATAATGGGCTCTTTTTGGACCCGGTCGAGTAGGCCCATAACTAGCAGGAGGAGGAACATTGTGGTATTGGGGTGGCTGCTGAGGTTGTTGTGGTGGTGGTGGTGGTTGTTGTGGCTATTGGGGAGCTTGGAAAGGGGGTCGGGGAGCTTGTGCAGTGGAGAACTGGGGGTTGCGTGGAGGTTGTTGGAAGTGGGGTGGAGCGGACTGGTTTGGGAATTGAACAGCCTGCACCTGCTCATTGGTTTGCACTCCCTCAGTAACAGGGCCCTGAGATTTTCTTGTGGTTTTGGATTTCTGGGCCTCAAATAAGGAATGGATGGGGGAGTCTTTGAATTGGGTTTGGATAAATAGGGCCCGACTGTACAACTGGTGCATGTTTGATATATCGTTCATCGCCAGAATATTCCGGAACGTAGGTGTTGCATTTGAAATTAACAATTTTACCTTTTCTTCTTCCGGGATCTACCCGGGCACACGTGAGGCCATCTGCCTCCATCTATCTACATAAGTGGAAAACTCTTTGTCTGGCTTCATCTTCTCTGCTACTAAGTTTGTGAAGGAATACTCCAGGCCCACCCGGTCTGGGAATCTTGTTATGAACTTCTCTTTGACAATCTTGAAACTTTCTGCCTCCTCCAAAGACAGAGTATAAAACCATTCTAATGCCACCCCATCCAATGACCAACGAAAGAGATAGGCCATAAGGCAGTCATCATGTTGGAATTGCGCCGATTCATACAAAAACTCCCTTATGTGAATGAACGGGTTACCATTCCCATCATACTTACGATATGTAGGGAGCTCCGACTGAGGTGGGAAGCAAATGTCCCGGAAGTTAGGAATAGGGACATCAGCAAGAGACTGTGGGCCGACCCGCTTATGGAGGAGGTTAATTTGCTACTGCATGGTAGCCCATTTATCAAGAAGTTCCTGTTCCCGGGAAGGAGGAGACATGACAGGAAGAGCAGAGCCAGTATACGGAGCTGATGGATAAACTGATGAAGGGGGGAGCCCATAAGATGGATAATGGGCCAAGGAAAGGCCCATATCCGCATGAGCCAACTGGGCGGCCCCTGGTTGCAGACGGATAAAATCAACCGGGGCCACAAGGGCCTGCGGCGCTGAAGAGACAGTAGTGTATGGATCAGAATAAGAAGTCAAGGGGATCTGGGTCTTCCCGCTGTCAAGAGGTTGTTGGGATGAGGTAGAGGCTTGGCCCATCTCCATGCTAGAGAATCGGAGGGTCCGCGGGTAAATCGGAGTGAGATCGATGGGCGCAGCAGAGATGGCCCCTGACCCAATAATAGGAGATGAAGTGGCTGCAGCAGCCATGGCGTGAGAAGGAACTGAAGACGGGGCATCCGGCCCCTGCAGAGCTTGTTGGAGGAGATTGAGCTGGGTAGGATCTAATTGGGCCATCATGTGAAGAATCTGATTGGCCGAGTTCTGAGAAGAGGAATCAGAAAGGGAAGGTTGAGCACCCTCAACAACAACGGTTGGGAGAGGAGGGGCGGTCCCCTCTCTTCCCTGCACATGGGCGACCCTAGGAGGGTCCTCAAGAAGTCCCTGAGGGAGAGAGTCCTCATGGGAGTGGGAGAAATTGTAGGACGAATTGGTGGGTGATGAATCGTACAAAGGATTGATATACGAATAAAAATGAGAGCTGCCCCTAGGAGAAGATCCTGAGGGTGTGAAGCAACTCCACATGCAATGGAGACTGACACGGAAGAGCAACCTAATGAACTTCTAAACAACCAAACAATCAATCAACTACACACAGAAAGAGAGGAGAGAAGAGGCAACCAAATGACCAACCAAGTTAAATGATGTGTGGCAAATTTTATAAATTCCCCTTTTAGAACCATAGTGGATTGATTAAAATGACAATTCGCTCAACCACACAGGTGCCTAACAAAGGTGGAATGGGGAACTCGGTTGATTCTAAAGGTGACTCTCTCTCACGTATGCAACCCTAGACTGGTGTGGCAAGGTACAACCTGCCCGGCGTCCGTGTGGGAATCCACGGCTCGCGGGGGCTTACGGAGGTCCCCGGTAAGGTCACCTAGTCGGCTCCAAGGAATATGGAGACGAGAGGATCTCCTGCCAAGGTAGGAATGCAACTAATATGGAAGAGTATGAATGAAACCTATGCGCACCGGAGTGCATGCAAGATCTAACCTAAATCCAACAAACAATGATCAATCAAATATAACAAATGAAATAATGATCATGCAAAAATCAAGTGACAAACAGGGGAGATAAGAACAACACCAGCCAAATATGAAATGATAAGGAATAGCAATAAAAGTGATAGCTGCAGGTGCACTGTAGTAGTAAAATGCGGTCTAATGGAAGACCGTTCAGGGAAGCAAACGGTCCTGGCCAGACCGTGCAACAGCAGGGAGTAATAAAAAATAGAAGAAACACCGAACTGAGACAAACTCAAATAAGTGCATACCTGAGGAGACTGGACGGTCTGTCGTCAGACCGTGTAACCAGCAGAATGGCCCTAAATAGACCGTGCAGAATCAGTAAGATCACAAGCGTATGAAAGACAATAACGTACCTGAGCCAGCAGACGGGGACGGCCTATTGGAAGACCGCGGAGGCAGATGCAAGGTCCGGAGAGGACCGCTAAAGCTAACAGGCTTACACAGAAGCAAACACCCGTGAGAAGTAAATGAACGGTCTAGATGTCGACCGTGGAATCAGAGGAATGGCTTGAATCAGACCGTGCAGGCAATAACAGTGTGACAGAGAGAAAAGAGAGTGCACCTGGGACCGGGACAGGACGGTCTATCATCCGACCGTCCTGGATGGACCGCGTACAACTCTGAGAACATCAACCCGAAGTGGACAAATAGTAACCTGAAATCACTTAACACAAACCTAACCAAACACAGAAAATGCAGATCAGCAGAACAATAGCACGACGAGCACTAGACATCCCACCGTGATCGCCAAAAAATGAGATGTTGACATGTTTTCCCACCTTTTCTCCTTCTCACTTCCTTTTCCAAAATCAAAACGTAAAGACAAGCGAGATGAAGGGAGAAAGAAAGGGTGGAGAAGTGTGTGTGATCGTGATCGCCACCAAGACACAGATATCGGATGGTAAAACGTACCTTGGAAAGAGGGAGAAAGCACCCGCCCAAGATGCAGCACTGCAGCAGTACACAGTCATGGAAGAACCACCTAATGTACAGAACGGTCGCTCGACAGACCGCTCACAACACCGAAAAGGGTGCGGGACGAAGACAATTCTGGCAACAGAATGGTTTGCAGACAACCGCTTATAGGATCTGAACAATTCGTAAAGGACCGCTCTTATCCGCAAACAGACAGAAGATGACCGTCCAAAGCGCCAGACTTCAAAGTTGTGAGACCTGATCCTCCACCCCTTCCGGCCGGCCAGAGGGAATGGGCCTCATGCTATGATGATGTTGACCTACAAAATGATGTGGAAGACAAGAAAACAACACCCAAATCAGCCTTAAGAAGTGTAGTAACTATAGAACGAAATCAAAAATTCACATAATGATTTGGAAGGGGCGATACTTGGGAGGTTTTTAAACCCCTAAAGGGTGTCAAAAACAAATGGGAGGGTGTGAAATGATGTGAGATGATGAAAGGAACATGCAATGAATGAAAAGAGGACTCAAAATCCTGGACTAGAACACAAAACAACGATTACTCCCTGAACTGGAGGCTTAAGAGGATGTAGAAAGCCTCCCTCCCAAGCTACAGTTCGTTTAAAAGTTTGGCAGAGCTTCTCCATCGACGTTTGATCTCCCCCTTTCAAGCTTGGACTAGAGGTTCTATTTATAGACCCTTGAATGTCCAATCTCGAAATTGGATTTTTCAATGAATATTAATCCGAGATGATAAAACAAAATCCATAGATAATACCTTTATCTTCCACCCAAATCAAACGACACCCCATTTGGTTGAGAAACTACAGAGAAAATGGCAGAGGAGGGTGGAGGTTTAGCCACTGATGGAGAGAGAAAATCCAAACAAAATTCAGTTCTCGAACATGTACGCGGTCTTGCGATAGACTGCCCAGCACACTGCACAGTCCATCTCTATACCGCCCAATGCTGTCGGTGATAAATAAATAAAAATAGAAATTATCCACTTATCCATCGAATTGATCGGCTATCACAGCGTTGGACTCTTGAGGATATAACGGTCTACTGCTAGACCACTCAATAATGGCACGGTCCAATACTAGACCGTGTACACCTGTCCCTGATAAAACCAGAAAAAATAAGATAAATAGATAATTATCTAAAAAACCAACGAGCTCAGGACTCTGGGAACTGGACGGTCTAACGCCTGGCCGTTTAATAGATGTAAACGGTTGACTTTGGACCGCGCAAAGACTTGTCGATGGAAATTCAAAAAATTAAATAAATATCCCTTAAATCAGTAGACGGTTCCAATCAGACCGCCTAGTCACTAAACGGCTGGTCTCTAGACCGCGTACAGCCTAGGCGTTTGAAATTGATAAAATGAGATAAATGAGCTGATTTAACCCAGAGATCAAACAAAATCGAGGCCCATTAAGCCCTAATTCGCAAGCAAACCTAGCTAGGGAGGGAAGTACCCATAAAATATGCCCAAAGACGCGCCTGAAAATCACCCAATGAGTAATGGACAACTCGAGGCATCAACAAATAATAGCAAGAGGAATGACCCAACTCATAGGCAAAAAACGGGTGTCAACATTATGTACCCATTATGTCTTGGAAAATCATGATTGTTAAAATATCTTTGTGTGTAGATAGAATTTGACCACTGTGCCCTACTTTTGTTCAAGTTTCTTTGAATCGAGGGTTTTCTGTTCTGGGTCACTTGCCTCGACCTGTTAATTGTTTTGCTCTGAGGCATGGGGGTGTTGTGTCGAGGCATAGAGATGTTGCGTCGAGGCATCACATCCTAAATGCCAACGTTAGCTCTATCTTAGACAGAGTGCCTCGATGCATTAATGAAGTTGGGTCGAAGCATGGCAGCTTTGCCAGCTAAGTTCCCTTAAATTTTATTTTGTTGTCCAACATGGTTTGTTGAATTTGTTTTTATGAATTTCATTAATTTTGGTTGTTGAGCATTCTGGTTGCTGTTTGAACTAGATGAGATATCCAGTTTTTCTTTACCTTTGCCTGAGCAGACATTTATACTTTTGAACTCAAAGGGTTTTTTACTTGTTGGGTCATAGCCAAGACCCTCTTTGTTGAAATTAACCTTTACACCTAGCATGATATCCAAGTTAGACTTTCCTTGCACAAAATTCTCCAGCATTTTCTATTTGTCATCTAATTCTCTCTGAAGTTGTTCACACTGTTTCAATATTTCAGAATTTGCATTTTTCACAACCTCATATTTTTCTTTTGTCAACTCCTTTTCTTTCTGAATTTCTTGAAGTTTGATCTTAAATTCATCTAAATTATTCCTTCATAGATTAGCTGAATTTCATCCCACATTTTCTTGGCTGTCTTGCATGCAGAAATCCTGGAATACTCCTCTGGATGCACAGCACACTGCATGATGTTCATTGCTGTCCAATTAACAGTTGATACACGGATCTGCTCCGTGGACCAAGTGCTTTCATCTTCAGGAAGCTCGAATGGTCTGGTGGTGATGACCCTCCATAGTTCATGACTCTGAACGCGCAGAAATACTTCCATCCTATTCTTCCAATAAGTAGTTAGTCCCATTGAAGAAAGGAGGCATGTTTATTGAGTGCCCTTTGTCTATGAAGCACCGTGGATTGCTCCTTTCAGGTCTTTCATGGTCATTGGACCACATGATGGAAAACCCGCTCTAATACCAATTGACAGAAAAATAGGGTGAAAGATCTAGAAGGGGGGATGAATAGATCTATCAACGAATACTTTCCAGATAAAATCTTCTTAAAAACAACAATCAAATCAAGCAAACACGGAAGTGTAATTCATTACAATGCTCAGTTCAAGCGCTCTAGCGATCAGATTATCTGCATAAGCTGTAAATGATGCAGTGATAAGATAGAGGAATAGAACTTAACTGAGACAATCAGAACAACAAATGATATTCAGTTGGATCAAGAGATCTCCTCACGCAAGAGTTGATGTTCCGGTTAGGCGTAACCCAACTTTTGCATCAGGTCTTTTGATATACTCCCTGGTCGAATGCAATTGCGAGAGATAACAAAAACACACACACAAAAGAGGCAAGTGAGTTTTTAGGTGGTTCGATTGCTACCCACAATCTACATCCACCCCTCACTCCCTTGGAGTGAGGCTTCCTTGCTAAACAAAGCAACAAGCAGACTTAATATGCAATAATGGCTGAACACAGCTTCAACCCCCCAAGAACACTCTTCTTGCTTCTTCTGGAAGCCCAGAAGGAACCCGGAGATCAATCTCCCTTCCTATATAATCTGTAGAGGGAACTCCGTGAGCTGCACCCAGCAACTCACAAAACCGAAGGTCGAAGACCTCCCTTCCTCTGATTCACAGAGGGGACTACGGAGAACACTCTCCCTTCCTCTGAGAGCACTCAGAGGGAACACAACCAAAATAAAACAGAGGAACAAAATGAAAGATGAAGAAATTTGATCAAGGATAAAAATATGAATGAAAACAATGTAGCTTCGATAGAAGCACTCTTCATGAAAAATGGCTGGTTGCTCTGAATCCTCTCTTCCTCTCGAGATGTTCTCTCCTCCTTTTTCTTCTGCAAGGAGCTCTCTCTCACTCTCTCTGATTTACAATCATAGCAACGGGGGTGGCTCTAGCAGCACCAGCTTCCCTTCTTTCGAAGGATGAGGTTTCTTTATATACAATAGAGCCTCCCGAGCGAAATGGATGAGGCAAATAACCTAGTGATATCTCATTGGTCCACCTGACAATCAGAATATTCTTCCTCTGGAAATCTCTGAAAAAGTGTGCCCCCTTTTCTTGGATCATGTGCCACTATATCACTGAATCAACCTTTCTAATTGGGTTAAAATTCAAGTTAAGAGTCTGGAGTTCGGATCTTCAAACATGTTAACGTATAACCATCTGCATTGACCTGATCTTGTATGGTTGACTTGTAGCATCGACCTCATCACCAAAATTTTGACCTTACTAACAAAATAAAATGTTGTTGCATCGACCTTATTAATAAAACCAATGCTGATGCATCGACCTTACTAATAAAATCAATGCCATTGCGTCGACCTCATAAGAGTAAAGGCTCAAGATTCATCAACCTGATAAGATGAAAACATCAGCTGCATCGACCTTGTTGGGTTATGTGCGCCCCTCCTTGTCTTTGACAATGGTTTTGATGACTCCAATATATTGTGTGTTTTATGTTTAATGGCATCTTGATGATAAACAGGCTAACATGATGGTATCTTGCTTTGCAGGTTGAAATTCAATGGTCCTTCATGGATAAATGGTCCTTCATGGATACATCTTTGATGTTGACTTTTGCATTGGAGCTGTCATGTGAAATCTATGACTCTTGGTGAATGATTGTTATTACAGTTCCAGCTCTGCTGAAATGATCTAATTGATGTATGCCTTGATAGCTATATAGAAAATGTGTTCTATGTGTAATTAAGTTGAATCTATGCTTGCCTTGGCTCAACTTTTATTGATCTATAACATTGTGAATTGGTTGAACATTGCACAGACCTTGTTCGTCATTGCACGGACTTGGTTCAACTTTGCACTGACCCTGTTGGGTTGTATGCATTGAAATGTGTGAGCATGTGAAGCTTGTTACTGACTTCTTTGATCTGAACTATATTTTGATTTGCTGAACTGAACTTGAATTAGCATTGGATTAAATCTCCTATTCCTGAACTAAACATGCAATTCATGTATGCTTTGCTTGGTTTCTTTTGTAGTTCATGTGTGACTAGATATCCAAGTGGTCAAGTCGTGCTTGAACTATATAGGAATTGAGTTTTCAATACTGAATCAATTTTGATATGTTGGGTAAGACTGTGATGTTTTGGCTAAAGATTCAATTTGATATATGAGCCTAACAAAATTTTGGATTTGTGGTTCACTCATATTGGTTATTATATGGGGAGCTCAACTTGTGTTGGAACTGCTTCTGACTGAACATGGATATGTTCGGATTTGTTGTTTGGGCCACATGAATGGCCATCTTTGAGTTGAATTTAAACTATTACTCTCTTGAGGTTTTGAGTTCCACTGACAAAGAACCATTTGATTTTAGTTTGCTTTGGACTGTAGGTGGAACTTATGTAAGGTGTGATTGAATTGCTTTGGAAATGCCCTTTCCATGCATGATTAATTGTTTGATATATTTAGCTTGTGAAGAAATTGGTTGAAAGTGTGCGAATCACTTTTATATCTGATTACAATTCAAGAGGTTAAGATGTAGGTTGAAGGAATCTTTATAAACGGTTTGTGGATCCCATTTGCCTTGATTCAAGATTGACTTGAATGGATTTTCATATAGAAAGTGTAGGTACAAAATTTCCCCTAATCCATTGAATCCATGGTAAGTCTTTATGTTTGAATATAGTCTCATGTGCCTTCATTGGATTCGTCTCATGTACTGTGGGCTTGGGGGCTTATTTGGTTGCTTATTTATCCCTTGTTAAATATAGGTTGTGGATGCATCATGCTCATTTTGATTCCCAAACTTCATTGCTAAATCTGGTTTGATTTGTGTCTTAAAGACCCCTCATGCATGCCATTTAAATGTACTTGAATGGGGTTGAATTCTGTTTAATGGGTGTTAATGGCTTTGGGCTTTATTCATTGCATAATCTATTTTTCTCTTCTGTCAGAGAAAGTGTCGACTCAAGGAGTCGACAGTTTCTAGCCAACTTGCTGGCTGGACACTGCTGGCTGCAAGTGTCGACTCCTAGAGTCGACACTTACAGGCTAGAGGTCTGTTTTCTATGAAAATAGAACCTCTGGTGAAAAGTGTCGACCCTATGAGTCGACACTTTCACCAGGGTCCTATTTTTATATAACGAGACAGAATGTATTGAGAAAAGTGTCGACTCTAAGAGTCGACACTTTCTCTGGGCAACCCAAATAAAGGTTTGTCATTTTGGTTGCAAACTCCATGGGGTGAGATCCGAATGGCTTGGTTGTTTACACCCTTGCCCTTAGGGTTTCACCACTTGTCTTAGGGATGCTTTGAGAGGGTTTTAACCTGGGCTTTGTGGTCTTTTTGTTGGAGCTTTCCCTCTCATATATGATGGCCGTGATTTCCATCGGAAGATATCCTTGCGCTAACATTCTTCATCTGGTTGCAGGAAAAGAAGAAAGAGGGAGAGGAAGAACATGAAGGAGGGCATTGCTCACTCAAGGTGGAGGAAGGTAAAGCTGCAGAGGGCGCCATCCACGAGCTTGAGTCTCGTTCTTGAAGTTTCAGCTGTTGCTCTCCACCATTCGAGATTTTGGGCGTTTGAAACTTCAAGTCCGGATGCTTCCACTCCAAGGATCTACTTCCAGCGCACCCTACCTACTGATTGAAGGGAGTTGTGGGACATTCAAATGGGAATATATATAAATCTACTTTCATTTTTCTGTGATGTCCCTTTTAACCAAGATATAGTTCTGGAGCATATTGACTCATCTGTTCTTGGTGTGTGCAGGCTTGATTGAAGCTGGGATTTGAACGAACAAACGTTGGATCCTTAAGGAGGACGACCGACTGCTCCAACCAGCTGCGGATAAGACTTTCTCCAACCTAAGCTTCAAGGAAGATCCCCTCATGACTATTGGAGAATCAAGGATATATTTCTACATCCTCTTCATGTTTATTTCCATGAGTGCTTCATAGTCTATCTTCATTTACATACTGTTGTGGGCGTTTATTGTACATCTTATTGTTGTCTTAAACTCGATATATCATCGTGTGTGGGCGGAGCTGCGACTCCGTGTGGTTTTAGTGTCCGGGGTGTGTTCCCCGACGTTGTGTGTGTGTGCTGTAGTGGCAGTGTTTTGGGGCTTGTCCGCGTGTGGATATTGCTACGGAAGCAGCGTGTATGGTGTTGGGGTTCGTCCCCGTGTTGTTACGTTTTGTAGCGTGGAGTGAAGCCTCATCGGGTTCGGTGAGGGGTGGACGTAGGGAGTCCATCGTGGTCCCGAACCACCTAAAAATCTATGTGTCTCGTGTGAATACCTGTGCGATCGTCCATTTCATCTACCTCCCTTCACAGGTCAACCTGTAGATTTTTATTCATGACATCTCCACACATTGCTACCTCTGTTATCTGTGTTTGGCTTTTATTTAATTGTTATTTTCATTGTCAAACCGTGTGGGATCGGGAAGATCGAGAGAACTCTTTTAATCTCACATCTGTTTAGGGTAATCAACGTTGGTAATCTTAATTCCATTGTGATTTAGTTAAGCTTATTTTTAAAATCTGCCATCTCGGCAAGGGGACAATTCAACCCCCCTTCTTGTCTGCCATCTCTCTGGGTAAACAGTTGGTATCAGAGCCCAGTCTCTGATTTTTTAGCGGACGTCACGGTCTAATAGAAAAGTTTGTTTCATGATAGCTAGTGTGAATGTGCTTCCTGTCTTTGATGGTTTTGATTTCACATCATGGCTTGGAAAATTGTGTGTTTGGATTTCTAGTACCAATCCGAGACTTTTGAACTTAATGACTAATGGTCCTCATGCTCTACCAAAAGATAAGTCAAAGTGGACCGATGAGCACAAGAAAAAGGATTCTGATAATCTTTTTATTTTGAATATTCTTAAGGTTGCTGTGAACACTAACGTATATCCCTTCGTTTCATCTTGTAGGTCAACCAAAGATATCTTAGATGGGCTAAGAAAGGCCCAAAAAGGAAGCTGCAACAATGATGAGTGCCTCGTGGCAAACAAAGAAAATGAATGTCAAAGCGAGAAAAATGCCAAGGTAAATTCTGATTCTGATGAAGAGGATGAGCTTAGATATGATGAGTTAATGGATGCTTACGATGAGTTAGTTGATAGATACAAGACCTTAAAATCTGAAAATAGAAAAATGAAAAAGAAACTTGATGATCTTTCACATGTTAACTCTCCATGTGCTAAGTGCTCTCAAATTGAAAATGCTTGTGCTGATAATCTTTCATGTGAGAAATGCTATGAGCTTAGGAACTTGAATAAAAATTTGTTGTATGATGTTGTTGTGCATAAAGAAACTATTTCAATTCTGAAAACTGAAAATGAAACTTTAATGGCATAAATTTCAGAATTTGAAAACATTGAAAGACAAACCAGAGGTAAATTGAATCGTTCAAAGAGTGATCAATTTTTACTTGATGTACTTGTTCAGAATGCGAAGCTTGCTGAAGAATTTGAGAGATTAAAGAATCAAAACAATTTGTTAGTTGATAAACTCAACACTTTTGAAAAAGGAAAACATGTAATTCTTGATGATTCTGAAAATCTTCATGTTCTAGAACAAGAGATTGCTAGCTATAAAACTGTCAATTCTCTCTTGAATGAAAAAGTAACTTCATGTGAAAAAGAGGTTGATGATCTTGAAATACACATCACGACATTGAAAAAGGAAATCAAGAGCTTGAATGAATCCTTGTCATTGTGTGATAAAGAAAATGAGAAACAGAAAAATGATGTTGATTGTCATTGTGAGCATGAAAAATTCCCCAGTGATGAGTTTGTTCATGCTTCAAGAAAAAGAAGAAATGTGTCATACTTTTACTATGAAAAATATTGTCATGACATATATGACTATTTCCTGATGAAATCTGATGATGAACATGCATTAAAGTCAAGAATGGAAATGTGTGACAAGTCTAAAAATCATGAAAAGCCAATGAAGAAAAACTTCAATGTTCATTGCTTCTATTGTGGTTTGCATGGCCATGTAATGAAAAATTGTTTCATGAAGAAAAATGATGATGAATGGTTTGTCAACAAGAATTTTTCATGTCATTATTGTGGTGAACGTGGACATGTAATGAATATATGTTCTTTAATGGAAAACGATGATAATTGATTCATAAAAAAGAAATCTTCTCATTATTTTTATTGTCACCTGAATGGACATTCAATGGATGATTGTACCATGATGAGGGCCGATGATGAATGGTATGAAAGGAAAAATAAGAAGAATACATTTGCTCATATTAGAGCTAACCCCTTGGGACCCAAGATGGCTTGGGTACCCAAATCTCCAAAATGAGAATCTGTTTTACAGGGGCGCCTTGAGGTCAAGGAATATCGATAAATAAAGGTCTCTCAAGGAGAGAAACAAAAATGGTTTGTTTTGAAATTTGTTTCGCTTAGGTTCACCTTGAAAAATCTAAAAAGGTAAAAATTGTGTTTGGAGGAAAATGTTTGCAATGTTGGTTCACTGATTTTGGCATCTTTTGAGATGTTGAGATCTTTTGAGTCTGATGAGTAGTTGTCTGGAATGCTTCTCTTTGAACATTCTGTGAATAATCTTAGTTCTTGAATGATTAACCTTGCACATATATGGTTCTTCATACACAACTTCTCTTTCGCTTTGTAAATAAAAAATTCAGGTTTGAATGTTTTGGTCTTCACATAAAGTCTTTCATACTTTTACTTACATCCTGCAAATAACAATTCACTTTTACATACTTAGTTGCATGATACACATTGCACATATCTTACACATCTTTACATACTTGTAAATAAAGAAAGTCTTCAATCATCTGTTCATTTTCTTGCATATACTTCATACTTGTGTGCTTAAATGCCATGATTAACCGATATCTAAAATGACATTAGTGGAAAGGTGGATTACGTCCACCTGGAAGCTTTCCTTATGCGTGTGCAGGGTCTTTGGATCCCCACCTCCGCCACGTATCGGTAATCAACCTGTGTGAAAAATTCATCTCAAAGCATGCTTGAATGTATATAAATTATCACCCACATATTTGACTCCTTCTATGACTCTTCCCATGCTAAATGAAATTACATTGATTAAGACATGTTTGTTACATGGTATATATTAAGGGGGAGATTGTTTTATAACCGTGCATACATTTAGGGGGAAACATTACTATGGTGAGACTAATTCATCTTTTACATTCAATAAAATCACCCACACAAAATGCACATTTTTGAGATAATGATTCAATCTAATAAGGATTATAGTTTTCTACTCTACACTTTTAAGGACTTTTGATTATGTACATGAAAATCACATATCTCGTGAGGAAAGAGCTGTTTACCGCACCAAAAATCGATATAAGTGGAACGTGGATTCGAGTAGCTGGGAATCCCCCCTAAAATAAAGGAGGAAACTCGCGTCTAAAGGTGAAACTAATCCACTATAAAATAAGTGTGATTTACCACCAAGTAGCCGGGAAGTTCCCCTGAGACAAAGGGTACAACTCGCGCCGAAAAGTGACAACATCCACAGTGAAGATAAGTGACGAAACTGGGTAACCGGGAAGTGTCCCTGAGACAAAGGATACAACTCATGTCAAAAGATTAGTCACACCATTTTTAGTAATTAAAAAAAATTTGGGGGGGTCATACGAACCTACCAATATTCGAGCATTGTGTATGAAAGTGTATGGATGATATGTTCTTTTTAGTGTTCTTTAGAAAAATCTGATTTTTCATATTACCTTGGAACTCATTGCTCAATTTTCACATATGCACTTTGGGTTTGATTGTTTGAATGTCCTTTATTAATCAGTCATCTTTCATGGTTAATGTAGTACTTTATTTATCTAAGCACGACCTTCTTAGTATTGTTCATGCACATCATGTTCAACAGTCAATTGCATTATCCTTACACCCGTCCCGAAGGGACTTGCATGAGTCTATATTTAACTAAGCATGCTTGAGTGTTTGAATGCTTGATCCGTCTTGTCCATAACATACTTCATTTCATCTACATGCATCTCTAGGTTATACTTGTAAATAACATGTTAAATAACCCATTGTCAGTTGGTTTTTGTTCTTGACAATTGGGGGAAAATAACGTGCTCTTGAGCACAATACAGTTTGTACATAGCTTAGTTTTACATTCTGCATATACCATAGTTTCTTTATACTACTTGTGCATAATTAGTTATACATATAGCAAAAAATTACAAAAATTGAGCATTTGCACTTATTTCACACATCTGCTAATTGCACATCATATTCCAAATTCCTGCTTGGTTCTTGGTCTCCACACCTTCCTTTCATGGAAGATTTATTGCTGGGTTCGTACACCACACATGTTAAAATTTTCACATTTGGTCGTGTCTCTAGCCCCCCCACTTTTTGATAATATCAAAAGGGGAGAAAGTTTTGGTGGTCAAAATATATTGTCATCATCAAAAAGGGGGAGATTGTTAGGTTCTGTGCGCCCCTCCTTGTCTTTGACAATGGTTTTGATGACTCCAATATATTGTGTGTTTTATATTTAATGGCATCTTGATGATAAACAAGCTAACATGATGGTATCTTGCTTTGAAGGTTGAAATTCAATGGTCCTTCATGGATAAATGGTCCTTCATGGATAAATGGTCCTTCATGGATACATCTTTGATGTTGACTTTTGCATTGGAGCTGTCATGTGAAATCTATGACTCTTGGTGAAATGATTGTTATTACAGTTCCAGCTCTGCTGAAATGATCTAATTGATGTATGCCTTGATAGCTATATAGAAAATGTGTTTTGTGTGTATTGAGTTGAATCTATGCTTGCCTTGGCTCAACTTTGATTGATCTATAACATTGTGAATTGGTTGAACATTGCACGGACCTTGTTCGTCATTGCACGGACTTGGTTCACCTTTGCACCGACCCTGTTGGGTTGTATGCATTTAAATGTGTGAGCATGTGAAGCTTGTTACTGATTTCTTTGATCTGAACTGTATTTTGATTTGCTGAACTGAACTTGAATTAGCATTGGATTGAATCTCCTATTCCTGAACTAAACATGCAATTCATGTATGCTTTGCTTGGTTTCTTTTGTAGTTCATGTGTGACTAGATATCCAAGTGGTCAAGTCGTGCTTGAACTATATAGGAATTGAGTTTTCAATGCTGAATCAATTTTGATATGTTGGGTAAGACTGTGATGGTTTGGCTAAAAATTCAATTTGATATATGAGCCTGAGAAAATTTTGGATTTGTGGTTCCCTCATATTGGTTATTATTTGGGGAGCTCAACTTGTGTTGGAATTGCTTCTCACTGAACATGGATATGTTTGGATTTGTTGTTTGGGCCACATAAATGGCCATCTTTGAGCTGAATTAAAACAGTTACTCTCTTGAGGTTTTGAGTTCCACTGACAAAGAACCATCTGATTTCAATTTGCTTTGGACTGTAGGTGGAACTTATGCAAGGTGTGATTGAATTACTTTGGAAATGCCCTTTCCATGCATGATTAATTGTTTGACATATTTAGCTTGTGAAGAAATTGGTTGAAAGTGTGCGAATCACTTTTATATCTGATTACAATTCAAGAGGTTAAGATGCAGGTTGAAGGAATCTTTATAAAGGGTTTGTGGATCCCATTTGCCTTGATTCAAGATTGACTTGAATGGATTTTCATATAGAAAGTGCTGGTTCAAAATTTCCCCTAATCCATTGAATCCATGGTAAGTCTTTATGTTTGAATATAGTCTCATGTGCCTTGATTGGATTCGTCTCATGTACTGTGGGCTTGGGGCTTATTTGGTTGCTTATTTGTCTCTTGTTAAATAGAGGTTCTTGATGCATCATGCTCATTTTGATTCCCAAACTTCATTGCTAAATCTGGTTTGATTTGTGTCTTAAAGACCCCTCATGCATGCCATTTAATTGTACTTGAATGGGGTTGAATTATATTTAATAGGTGTTAATGGCTTTGGGCTTTATTCATTGCATAATCTATTTTTCTCTTCTGTCAAAGAAAGTGTCAACTCAAGGAGTCGACACTTTCTAGCCAGCTTGCTGGCTGGACACTGTTGGCTGCAAGTGTCGACTCCTAGGGTCGACACTTAATGAAAACAGAATCTCTGGTGAAAAGTGTCAACCCTATGAGTCGACACTTTCACCTAGGTCCTGTTTTTATATAACGGGACAGAATGCATTGAGAAAAGTGTCGACTCTAAGAGTCGACACTTTTTCTGGGCAACCCGAATCGGGTTTGCCGTTTTGGTTGCGAACTCCGTGGGGTGAGATTCGAATGGCTTGGTTGTTTACACCCTTGCCCTTAGGGTTTCACCACTTGTCTTAGGGTTGCTTTGAGAGGGTTTTAACATGGGCTTTGTGGTCTTTTTGTTGGAGCTTTCCCTCTCATATATGATGGCCGCGATTTCCATCGGAAGATATCCTTGCGCTAACATTCTTCATCTGGTTGCAGGAAAAGAAGAAAGAGGGAGAGGAAGAACGTGAAGGAGGGCATTGCTCACTCAAGGAGGAGGAAGAAGAAGCTACAGAGGGTGCCGTCCATGAGCCTGAGTTTCATTATGGGAGCTACAGCTACTGCTCTCCACCGTTCGAGATTTTGGGCGTCTGAAACTTCTAGTCCGGCTGCTTCGACTCCAAGGATCTACTTCCAGCGCACCCTACCTACTGATTGAAGGGAGTTGTGGGACATTCAAAGGGGAATATATATAAATCTACTTTCATTTGTCTGTGATGTCCCTTTTAACCAAGATATAGTTCTGGAGTATATTGACTCATCTATTCTTGGTGTGTGCATGCTTGATTGGAGCTGGGATTTGCACGAACAAACATTGGATCCTTAAGGAGGATGACCGACTGCTCCAACCAGCTGCAGATAAGACTTTCTCCAACCTAAGCTTCAAGGAAGATCCCCTCATGACTATTGGAGAATCAAGGAGATATTTCTACATTCTCTTTATGTTTATTTCCATGTGTGCTTCATAGTCTATCTTCATTTACATACTGCTGTGGGCGTTTATTGTACATCTTCTTGTTGTCTTAGACTCGATATATCATCGTGTGTGGGCGGAGCTGCGACTCCGTGTGGTTTTAGTGTCCGGGGTGTGTTCCCCGACGTTGTGTGTGTGTGTGTGTGATGCAGTGGCAGTGTTTTGGGGCTTGTCCCCGTGTGAATATTGCTTCAGAAGCAGCGTGTGTGGTGTTGGGGTTCATCCCCGTGTTGCTACGTTTCGTAGCGTGGAGTGAAGCCTCACTGGGTTCGGTGAGGGGTGGACGTAGGGAGCCCGTCGTGGTCCAGAACCACCTAAAAATCTTTGTGTCTCGTGTGAATGCCTATGTGATCTACCATTTCATCTACCTCCCTTCACAGGTCAACTTGTAGATTTTTATTCACGACACCTCCACACATTGCTACCTCCGTTATCTGTGTTTGGCTTTTATTTAATTATTATTTTTAATGTCAAACCGTGTGGGATCGGAAAGATTGAGAGAACTCTTTTAATCCCACATCTGTTTAGGGTAATCAATGTTGGTAATCTTAATTCCATTATGGTTTAGTTAAGCTTGTTTTTAAAATCCACCATCTCGGCAAGGGGACAATTCAACCCCCCTTCTTGTCTGTCATCTCTCTGAGCCAACAGACCTGATCAAGGTGAATTTGCTTGCATGCATCGACCTGTCTTTAACAACTGCTGCTGACTGCTGCTTCGACTTTGTTGATTTCATCATAGTGACTTTGACTAAGAGACTTGAGGAAGCTTTTTGAAGCTTTGAAAAAGTTAACGTTTAGTTGCTCTATGAAGATTGTGTGCATCGACCTGATTTGGTCTGGAGGCCAGTTTTCTGCTTGATACATCGATGCATCTCTTCATCATTCTATTCGTTGTGTCAATGCATCTCTTCTTCATTCTACTGGTTGCGTCGATGCATCATACCAAATTTGCTCCAAGGTTTGTGGATACATCAAGGTATCTGATAGATGCGTCGATGCATCTGTCTGACCTTGCCTCATCATATAAACTACTCCATGCTTTTTGAGAATCTTTGATGAGGACATCAGAGCAAGGTCACCCACATTTTGTTTGCCTTTGTGTCCTTCTAGTTTGCATTCATATCCTTGGGAAAGTATGTTTGCAATTGTAAGGCTTTATAAGCCAAAATGTGAGTCTTTAGGTTTTAGTGGGTTTTTATGCAAAAGTCCAGTAGGACCAGCAAAGGGCCCCCATCTCCTTCCTCATTGGTCCAAGTGGCATCTTGGGGTCCATGTGGGCTTGATCAAAGGTCGAAGGTGGGCTTCTAGATGGCTTGACCATTCAAGGGGATAATTGGATTAAAAAGTCTAATATTCCACCCTTAAAGTCAAGGGGGTGCCCCCCATTTAGTATATAATAATATGTTTGTACTTTTTATTTTATTTGGGTCAAAACACATGCGAGAATTAAATGTGTTCTCCCCCATTTACCCCTCCTTAATCCTAGATCTAGGGGTAAGTTTCATCTTTTGTCAATTTCTATATATACTTGTATTTTTCCATTTGGTAGAAGTTAATGAAGAAAAATTATTAAAATTTGCCAAGAGAGCCTTGTGTGACCCCCTCTCTCTCCTACTATTCTTCTTGTTAGGTTCGGTGCAGTATTCAGAGGGGGGGTGAATGAATATGACTTTTAAAAACCTTTCGCCCAGTTAAAATTTCGCTCACTAAAATGCTAGTTCGCAAACTAAACAAACTTGAAGGCTAAATGGCAGTTATGGAACTAACCAAACACACAGTGAGATCACTGGAGAGCTAACAAGACAGATTTAGTCAATCTGAAAACTAATAAATCTTCTGCTCAACCAGACGCCAAACACAAGGAGCGCCCCTATGCAATCACCTAGCGGAAGCACAAATAGACAAATCAAACCACAGTGCACAAGGGGTTTTTAGGTGGTTCGGTCCAGCAGACCTACATCCACCCCACACTCAAACCGAGTGTGGCTTCCACTAGCTCACGCTAGAAACAGCAGACTCAGTCTGCAACAAACGCTGCCAAACAGCTTGACCAGGGGAACAACCTCCCCTCTTCCTCCCAACCGGAGGGAACCACTAGTGACACCAGTCACTAGCAAACCAGAGACACAAGGTCTCTCTTCCTCCAGACCTGGAGGGAACCCCTGGACTTGAATCCACAAGCCCAGAACCGGAGACAAGTCTCCCTTCCTCCAAACCGGAGGGAATCAACAAGTAGCACCCAGCTACTTGCAACCGGA
Organism: Amorphophallus konjac; assembly: GCA_022559845.1. NCBI lineage: Eukaryota > Viridiplantae > Streptophyta > Magnoliopsida > Alismatales > Araceae > Amorphophallus > Amorphophallus konjac. The sequence continues at coordinate 129,213,565 of CM040124.1, read as the reverse complement.
GATAACAATCTCCCTTCTCCTGAACAAACAGGAGGAACCCACAAGTGACTCCAGCCACTTGGAAACCAGAGACACACGGTCTCTCTTCCTCCACACACGGAGGGAACCACCGGGCTTGCTACTCACAAGCCCAGAGCCGGAGGAACAAGCCTCCCTTCCTCCAACCCGGAGGGGAACCTAGAGACCCAAGTCTCTCTTCCTCTGAACCCCAGAGGGAAGCACAACCGGAGATAAATCTCCCTTCCTCCAACCCGGAGGGAAACAACCGATGACACCCTGTCAAAGGCAACCAGAGACGCAAGTCTCTCTTCCTCCACACCGGAGGGTACCAACCACAAGTAGCACCCAGCTACTTGCAAACCGAAGACACAAGGTCTCCCTTCTCCTGAACCCACAGGAGGAACCCCGACCTCTCTACAGAGGATCGGAAATACAGTAAATGGATAAAAACAAAAACGAAACCAGCAACAGAAGGCTGAAAAGATAAAAACAAATGTGGCTCTCGCAGGAGCTGGCTGGCCTGGATTTGATCCACGGTACAGCAGGAACAGATCTTCTGTTGAAGCTTCTATCACTCTAGCTCTCTCTTCTTCTCTATTCTTCTTCCTCTTCCTTTCTTCACACTCTGCTATCTCGATCTCTTACTCAATCTCTCTTTCTTTCTCTTTCTCACTCTCTTTCCCTTCTTCTTTTCTTTTTCTTCTTTTCTGTCTGGATCGTGGCTCTCTGTATTGAGTTTTCTTCTCGCCAACTCGATCACTCTCCATCTGTGGACGAAGGCTCCTATATATAGCAGCAGCAGTAGGTGGATAGGGCACAAAACGCGTGTGCCTCCCACGTTTCCTGCCCTAATATTTCGGACCACGTGGAGGCTCCTCTGCATCTTGGATCACGTGCCAGATGCAGCCTTGTATCACGTACTGCTTCACTGGGAATGTTTCTTCCTCGGACCTGCAAGGAGATGTAAAGCCATTAAAACTATTAATACGCTGTATGGCCATTAACAATAGAGCTGCATGAGGTGTATAGAAACAACAAGAGGTGCACCGCACTGAAGACGACACGAGATAGAAAGAAAAACACACGAAGACACGAAGACAAAAACAACACGAAGACATGAACATAAAAAAACAACATAACATGACACACAGCGAAGAGAACAACACGTGCTGACAACAGACACGAAGACGAGAACAGAAACCAATACGAAGTATGGTTTCAATACAAGAAAGACACGAGGTCTAGGAAGAACAAAAAAACGACACGAAGTAAAACAGGAAGCAACACGAAGTGCTGCGATGTCCTGCACGCATGAGAACAAACCCGACACGAAGAGACGAAAACAACACGAGGTGAAGACACAAAGAGACAACGACACGAAGTGAAACAAGAATGACACGAAATGGCAACAAGGAGAACGTTACGAGATACATACGATGACAAAGGCACGAAGTAAAGAAAACGACACGACGTAATAAACATCAAAGAGAACGGCTCGAGAACAACATGGACTGGCAACAGAAACCGACACGAAGTGGTTGCAAACAAGCAAGACACGAGGTCTACGTAAAGCAACACGAAGTGTGGTCAAAGCGAGAACAACACGAGGTCTAATGAGAAAGACCAACACGAAGACGGTGTAATCAGCACGAAGTGAAGAACAACGACACGAAGTATAGTGGTGACAAAAACACACACTACACAGAGAACGACACGAGGTGAAAACAACACTGACTGACAACGATACGAACTGAACAGAACTAACACGTGTTGAAGACAAAACAAAGATAGAAACAGTCATTGACACGGAGTCAAAATGACACGGGGTTTACTGGGAAACGACTCGAAGTTCATCAGAACAAATCGAGCTGCTACAGTAAACAACACGAAGACAGAACAGTAATTGACATGTGGTGAAACGACACGGAGACAGATCAAAAACCATCACGAAGAATGGTCATAGAGTGAGAATGACACGAAGTGAGACGACACTTAATCCTTAGAGGACTTAAGGACACAAAAGAAAAACGACTCGAGGACAGGACTGCTCGAACTTACGAACGACTCGAGGAACTACAGTAAGTGATACGAGATATAGTGGAGACAAAACGGACACACGACATGAAGACAAGCAGTACAACACTGCGTGTTATACTCAAACAAGACGAAGTGCCAACCAACAGGAAGACAGTAACAGTATAGACACACAATGTACTACCTCTTAGCAGATTTCCTGGTAATAGACAAGATCAACACGAAGTGTTATAAACTTAAATGACACGAAGTCTTTTCGTGTTTGTGAGGAGAGACAACACGTAGAACAGATACACAATGTTCTATGAAGACACAATTGTGAAAACACCACGAGGTGGACAGACTGTGCACGGACATTGTTCAAAGCAAGAAATGCACGAACATTGTGGCAACCAAAAATGTGCACGGGGTTAAGTATGCACGAACGGAAGCACGCTTAACAAATCTTCTTACATTGTCCCATTCATGTCAATGCATAGACTGTAAATGTATATGAAAGCTTTATGTGGCAGATTACAGTCTTAAAGATCAATTGCAATGACTCACAGTGACTCACATCAAACAGCAATTATCAAAACCAAATCAATGAATGCTTTATTGCATCAGTTTATCATGTAACATAACTGATCATTATAGAATAACTCACATCAACAATCAATCAACAAAACCATCATCAAAACCACAGGGGCACAACAATCTCCCCCTTTTTGATGATGGCAACACTTTCAATATATTGAGTCATTCTGATGATGTGAGGCATTCTAAAGACTCAAATTATTCTCCCCCTTTGACTTCATCAAAAAGAAAAATAATTTGAGAAATTATAGCATGTTTAAAAGTTCAGTCAAATTCTCTCCCTTGCAAGAACATGATTCTCCCCCTTTAATAGTTTCAGCAAAAACATGAGTTAGAGAAGAGCAAGGTAATGGGAAGGGTGAAATGTAAAAATGCAGATGCAACATTAAATGCAATACTCCCTCCCGAGTATATGAATGCAAGGTCACAAATGATATGAACATAATTCAGCATGACAAGGAATGCTCCCCCTGAAGAGATGCCAATTGATATGTAAGTGATGCATGACATGGAAGCTCCCCCTCAATAAGTGGACTCTTATGAGATAAGTGAGAGGGATACCACAGGGGCAAACAGGGAGAAGTTCAGGTCATTGAGCCAAGGACATGAGCAGAAGAAGTTCAGATGAGCTTCAACCAGAAGGAATTCAATCAGATTTTCAAGGAAATATCATTCTCATAAATCCAAATCAGAATATTACAAAGTCTTCCATTATAAGGGCTTATGAATGAACTTTATTGAACAGCATGGTTTAATCATGATGTATGTAGAGTTTATCAATAAAATTCTGTATTGATATCTGAAACCATGGTTTAATAAAAATGAACCAAGCCCTCATATTTATCTTGATAAATCTCCCTTTCTCTTACACAATCAAACTTATTGACTTCTTTCGCAATTACATGCATTTGTATTGAAATCAAGCAATTATGAAGTCATATGATTTTGTCTAGGGTTGTAGCAATTTGATTTTGGCATCAATATTCAGATATTTCAATTTATTCAATAATTTTCCTTGCTACAAATTTTACGTGCACTCTAGTTCAGTACACACCTTGTAACTAGAGGATATACCTTGATCAGAGGCCAATATCCCTAAGCCCTTAGTGTGACTAACTGTCATGCCTTATGTGAACAGAGTTAGCATTTACACATCATGACACACTACAACTCAATTTTTAATGAGTGAATTGTATTTCTCAGTGTGCATGCCATTGCTCTACCTGATTTTCAATGAATTTTTACAGAGTTAACTAAGGCACCTCATGACACAATCCTTTGGACATGTGTTTCTCAGTGACCAAGGTCATTGCTCTGACAATTACTTTACCCTTTAGACAATTCAAAAACATTCATTTGCTTCAAAACAATATTAATCTCATGTACTTAACCAAATAAAGTCATGTATTCAAAAGTGCAGATTTCAGAAGTTTTTGCAAGACATAGCATGAAACAGTTGGTTAAGATTTATTAAACATGATTCAGATATGTTAAGAGATTTTGAAGTTAAACTCCATGAATACATTAAGCTTAAACCACATGAGTTATTTCAGACATTCATAGTCCTATATGATAGAAATTTCCTTAAAAACAATGTTTTTTCGGATTTATGATCAAGATATGAGCAGAGAAATCTTTCTGGGACTTCAAGGAAGGCAAGAGCAATTTTCAGGTACAGCCACGTCAACAAATGCCAATGAATACCAATTGATAGTATGAGTGACAATGGCTGACAAGAGTTGAAGCAAGAGGCTGAAATACAATGCATTTCACAATCACCAAGGAGTTTATCCAGATTGCAGTTCAAACAGGAAGGTGAGTATTAGTCATCAGACATGAGCTTTGATGAGAGGTCTGATGGTCACATGCACTTACATGAATGAATAATGAGAGATGCTCCCCCTCACTGAGTGCATAAACTGTAACCCTCCCTTTTCTTTTGAAAAATTTCATGATTAAATGATGCCACTCTGAGATGCAATTAGATGTATTAACTACCCATGAAAGGCATGAAGACCCTGAAGGGTATTAGACTGGTCAAATGTGCATGATATGCAGTGCAGCTCCCCCTGACGGTGTGCATTCAGAACATTTGAAAATCATTCATGAGTCATGAATTCTAGATGTATGCAGTCACAGAATGAGCATATTCAGAAGCAACAACTATTGCATGGAAATGCAAACATACATGTTTAAACCACTAATTAACAAATCTATCTATATACCTAATGCCATCTAAGCAAACTCATTGAAAAGTCAAGAGACTTACCTGAGAGGTGCATGAGTGGGGTTTACCCTTTTAGGGTGTCTTGGTTTATTTGCCCCTTTTATTTCTCATTCCCAAGACACACCTGCAAAAAGTTTCTCACTTGGCACATTTTGGTTCCCAAGTTTCCTTGGGTCCTGCAGGGTTAGTGGCATTTTGATGGGATGTTTTCCAAAGCTTCTGAGCCATCATAACATCATGCTTTTTCATATAGCAGCTAGGCATAGAATGTCCAGACCGACCACAATAATCACATGAACCACTCGGTCTGAATTTATTACTATGCATGTAAGCAGGTGTACTAAATTCATGAGCATGAATGTTTCTGTTTTTACCACCACTTTGTTTCAGATGGTCAGAAAACCAGCAATCAGTCACCTTGTGACCTTGCTTACCACACTCAAAACATGTGAGGGATTTTCTTGTTTGAGCAGATTTGTTTCTACCAAACACACTTTGTTTAACAAATTTAGAGTTGACCTTCTTTCTCTCAGAATACCAGCAGTCTTTGACTGTATGGCCAACTTTCTCACAGTGATAGCAGAAGATGGAATTTCTTCTACCAACATTAAGCCAGCAGTCAACCGCCCTATGGCCTGACTTGCTGCAGGTGAAACACACCATGTGTTGGCCCCTGGACCCATTTTTGTTCCTTTTAAAGACATGCTGATTTTCATACAAATTGTCATGATTAGAATTTAAAGAATATTTGCCTTTACCTTTGGCAAACCAACATTGTTCACTAACATGACCTGTTTTTCCACAATGATAACAATGACTTTTTCTTTTCTGTTCAACAGGACTATTTTTGTTATTGTACTTCCTGGCATGCATTCTATCATCCTGTTCCATCAATTTACATTCATGCATCAAGTGACCAAACCTATGACAGTAATGGCATGAAATTTTCTTTTTATTTGCATGAATGTGTTTGTTCAATTTAGGCACAGCATTCTCAGGTTTATCATGAGAGTTCCTTGAATCTTTGTTCTGAACATGAATAGTCTTTTTCTGTTTTTGAACTTGTTTCTCAGACTTAGGGCTGTCAGTGGAATTTTGATTCTTCTTAGCACTAAATTCAAAAATAGGCACATTCGATGTGCTGCCTGACTTAGAGCTACTCACGAATGAAGTTTGAAGCTTACTTTCAAAGCTCTTTTTATCTATTGGTTTGTAGCCCAAACCCTCTCTTCGGAGATTCACTTTAGATCCAAGAATTTTATCAAGATTTTCTTTTCCACTAACAAATTTCTCAAGAGATTTCCTCAATTCTGTAACTTCTGATCCAAGCTTTGATACATGGATTTCATATTCATCAGCTTTCTTTTTATAGCAAATAACATCTTCTTTCAGCATTTGATTAACAGTCCTAAGACTTTCAATTTCCTGTTCAGCTTTCATTAGCTCATCAGAGCTATCCAGGCTAACACTCTTCCCCTTTTCAAGAGTGATAAGTCTCTCAGACATAGCTGTATTTAACTGTTTTAGCTCGCAGATCTCCTGTCTCATTTTACCATTGTGTTCCAGGATTTCATCATCAAATTTCAAAACACTTAAGGTGGTCTGACATTCACTAAACACTTCTTGTTCATCTTCAGATTGAAGTTTTTCAAGCCTTTTCTGAAGTTCTGAATTTTCTATTATGACAGTCTCCAAGGTTTCAGAAATCAATCTATTTTCATTTTCAAGGCTCACTGATTTAGATCCAGATTCCTCAGTTTGGTTTTTGAGTCTAGCATTTTCAGATCTCAGATATTCCAGATCTGAAGTAATAGAATCAAGATCAGTCAGCTGTCTTCTAAATATTTGATTTTCAGTTTTCAGAGTATCACTGTCCTCACCAATAAGTTTAGAATTCTCAAACATATCTAGCTGTTTTTTCATAGATCTGTTTTTCTTGCTCAATTTATTGCTAGATCTTAACAGCTTGGAATAAGCATCTACCCAATCATCTAAGGTATAGTCCGCAAAGGGATTTACCTGAACTTCGTTCTCTTCTTCATCACTGTGGCTGCTGCTATGGTCGCTCCCATCAGCCATCATGCAGTTTTCCTTCTCTGTTCTGCAAGTTAGTTTCATCTTGTCCAGAATATCCCTAGCAGACCTGCAATCATGAAGGCAAAAGTGTAAAGCCTTGTTGATGGATGCTTTTATCAGTTTTATAGCTTTCTGATTTTCTCTATGCATTGATCTATGACGATCAGTCCATTTGGACTCTTTTCGTGGTAATCTATGAGGACCATGAGTAATTAACTTCCACAAATTGGGATTATCTAGATTGACGTAGTTACGCAAACTACTGAACCATGACTCAAAATTAGACCCATTGAAAACCAGTGGAAGAGCCATTTGTAGGCAATGATCAATTAGACAAAGATCAAGGAGCAGCAAACCGGAATAAACACCGAGAAGCACGGGGATCACTGCAGATCGTTGGATCTTGAAGCAGTAACTGATCTGATACCAATTGTTAGGTTCGGTGCAGTATTCAGAGGGGGGTGAATGAATATGACTTTTAAAAACCTTTCGCCCAGTTAAAATTTCGCTCACTAAAATGCTAGTTCGCAAACTAAACAAACTTGAAGGCTAAATGGCAGTTATGGAACTAACCAAACACACAGTGAGATCACTGGAGAGCTAACAAGACAGATTTAGTCAATCTGAAAACTAATAAATCTTCTGCTCAACCAGACGCCAAACACAAGGAGCGCCCCTATGCAATCACCTAGCGGAAGCACAAATAGACAAATCAAACCACAGTGCACAAGGGGTTTTTAGGTGGTTCGGTCCAGCAGACCTACATCCACCCCACACTCAAACCGAGTGTGGCTTCCACTAGCTCACGCTAGAAACAGCAGACTCAGTCTGCAACAAACGCTGCCAAACAGCTTGACCAGGGGAACAACCTCCCCTCTTCCTCCCAACCGGAGGGAACCACTAGTGACACCAGTCACTAGCAAACCAGAGACACAAGGTCTCTCTTCCTCCAGACCTGGAGGGAACCCCTGGACTTGAATCCACAAGCCCAGAACCGGAGACAAGTCTCCCTTCCTCCAAACCGGAGGGAATCAACAAGTAGCACCCAGCTACTTGCAACCGGAGATAACAATCTCCCTTCTCCTGAACAAACAGGAGGAACCCACAAGTGACTCCAGCCACTTGGAAACCAGAGACACACGGTCTCTCTTCCTCCACACACGGAGGGAACCACCGGGCTTGCTACTCACAAGCCCAGAGCCGGAGGAACAAGCCTCCCTTCCTCCAACCCGGAGGGGAACCTAGAGACCCAAGTCTCTCTTCCTCTGAACCCCAGAGGGAAGCACAACCGGAGATAAATCTCCCTTCCTCCAACCCGGAGGGAAACAACCGATGACACCCTGTCAAAGGCAACCAGAGACGCAAGTCTCTCTTCCTCCACACCGGAGGGTACCAACCACAAGTAGCACCCAGCTACTTGCAAACCGAAGACACAAGGTCTCCCTTCTCCTGAACCCACAGGAGGAACCCCGACCTCTCTACAGAGGATCGGAAATACAGTAAATGGATAAAAACAAAAACGAAACCAGCAACAGAAGGCTGAAAAGATAAAAACAAATGTGGCTCTCGCAGGAGCTGGCTGGCCTGGATTTGATCCACGGTACAGCAGGAACAGATCTTCTGTTGAAGCTTCTATCACTCTAGCTCTCTCTTCTTCTCTATTCTTCTTCCTCTTCCTTTCTTCACACTCTGCTATCTCGATCTCTTACTCAATCTCTCTTTCTTTCTCTTTCTCACTCTCTTTCCCTTCTTCTTTTCTTTTTCTTCTTTTCTGTCTGGATCGTGGCTCTCTGTATTGAGTTTTCTTCTCGCCAACTCGATCACTCTCCATCTGTGGACGAAGGCTCCTATATATAGCAGCAGCAGTAGGTGGATAGGGCACAAAACGCGTGTGCCTCCCACGTTTCCTGCCCTAATATTTCGGACCACGTGGAGGCTCCTCTGCATCTTGGATCACGTGCCAGATGCAGCCTTGTATCACGTACTGCTTCACTGGGAATGTTTCTTCCTCGGACCTGCAAGGAGATGTAAAGCCATTAAAACTATTAATACGCTGTATGGCCATTAACAATAGAGCTGCATGAGGTGTATAGAAACAACAAGAGGTGCACCGCACTGAAGACGACACGAGATAGAAAGAAAAACACACGAAGACACGAAGACAAAAACAACACGAAGACATGAACATAAAAACAACATGACATGACACACAGCGAAGAGAACAACACGTGCTGACAACAGACACGAAGACGAGAACAGAAACCAACACGAAGTATGGTTTCAATACAAGAAAGACACGAGGTCTAGGAAGAACAAAAAACGACACGAAGTGAAACAGGAAGCAACACGAAGTGCTGCGATGTCCTGCACGCATGAGAACAAACCCGACACGAAGAGACGAAAACAACACGAGGTGAAGACACAAAGAGACAACGACACGAAGTGAAACAAGAATGACACGAAATGGCAACAAGGAGAACGTTACGAGATACATACGATGACAAAGGCACGAAGTAAAGAAAACGACACGACGTAATAAACATCAAAGAGAACGGCTCGAGAACAACATGGACTGGCAACAGAAACCGACACGAAGTGGTTGCAAACAAGCAAGACACGAGGTCTACGTAAAGCAACACGAAGTGTGGTCAAAGCGAGAACAACACGAGGTCTAATGAGAAAGACCAACACGAAGACGGTGTAATCAGCACGAAGTGAAGAACAACGACACGAAGTATAGTGGTGACAAAAACACACACTACACAGAGAACGACACGAGGTGAAAACAACACTGACTGACAACGATACGAACTGAACAGAACTAACACGTGTTGAAGACAAAACAAAGATAGAAACAGTCATTGACACGGAGTCAAAATGACACGGGGTTTACTGGGAAACGACTCGAAGTTCATCAGAACAAATCGAGCTGCTACAGTAAACAACACGAAGACAGAACAGTAATTGACATGTGGTGAAACGACACGGAGACAGATCAAAAACCATCACGAAGAATGGTCATAGAGTGAGAATGACACGAAGTGAGACGACACTTAATCCTTAGAGGACTTAAGGACACAAAAGAAAAACGACTCGAGGACAGGACTGCTCGAACTTACGAACGACTCGAGGAACTACAGTAAGTGATACGAGATATAGTGGAGACAAAACGGACACACGACATGAAGACAAGCAGTACAACACTGCGTGTTATACTCAAACAAGACGAAGTGCCAACCAACAGGAAGACAGTAACAGTATAGACACACAATGTACTACCTCTTAGCAGATTTCCTGGTAATAGACAAGATCAACACGAAGTGTTATAAACTTAAATGACACGAAGTCTTTTCGTGTTTGTGAGGAGAGAGAACACGTAGAACAGATACACAATGTTCTATGAAGACACAATTGTGAAAACACCACGAGGTGGACAGACTGTGCACGGACATTGTTCAAAGCAAGAAATGCACGAACATTGTGGCAACCAAAAATGTGCACGGGGTTAAGTATGCACGAACGGAAGCACGCTTAACAAATCTTCTTACATTGTCCCATTCATGTCAATGCATAGACTGTAAATGTATATGAAAGCTTTATGTGGCAGATTACAGTCTTAAAGATCAATTGCAATGACTCACAGTGACTCACATCAAACAGCAATTATCAAAACCAAATCAATGAATGCTTTATTGCATCAGTTTATCATGTAACATAACTGATCATTATAGAATAACTCACATCAACAATCAATCAACAAAACCATCATCAAAACCACAGGGGCACAACAATCTCCCCCTTTTTGATGATGGCAACACTTTCAATATATTGAGTCATTCTGATGATGTGAGGCATTCTAAAGACTCAAATTATTCTCCCCCTTTGACTTCATCAAAAAGAAAAATAATTTGAGAAATTATAGCATGTTTAAAAGTTCAGTCAAATTCTCTCCCTTGCAAGAACATGATTCTCCCCCTTTAATAGTTTCAGCAAAAAACATGAGTTAGAGAAGAGCAAGGTAATGGGAAGGGTGAAATGTAAAAATGCAGATGCAACATTAAATGCAATACTCCCTCCCGAGTATATGAATGCAAGGTCACAAATGATATGAACATAATTCAGCATGACAAGGAATGCTCCCCCTGAAGAGATGCCAATTGATATGTAAGTGATGCATGACATGGAAGCTCCCCCTCAATAAGTGGACTCTTATGAGATAAGTGAGAGGGATACCACAGGGGCAAACAGGGAGAAGTTCAGGTCATTGAGCCAAGGACATGAGCAGAAGAAGTTCAGATGAGCTTCAACCAGAAGGAATTCAATCAGATTTTCAAGGAAATATCATTCTCATAAATCCAAATCAGAATATTACAAAGTCTTCCATTATAAGGGCTTATGAATGAACTTTATTGAACAGCATGGTTTAATCATGATGTATGTAGAGTTTATCAATAAAATTCTGTATTGATATCTGAAACCATGGTTTAATAAAAATGAACCAAGCCCTCATATTTATCTTGATAAATCTCCCTTTCTCTTACACAATCAAACTTATTGACTTCTTTCGCAATTACATGCATTTGTATTGAAATCAAGCAATTATGAAGTCATATGATTTTGTCTAGGGTTGTAGCAATTTGATTTTGGCATCAATATTCAGATATTTCAATTTATTCAATAATTTTCCTTGCTACAAATTTTACGTGCACTCTAGTTCAGTACACACCTTGTAACTAGAGGATATACCTTGATCAGAGGCCAATATCCCTAAGCCCTTAGTGTGACTAACTGTCATGCCTTATGTGAACAGAGTTAGCATTTACACATCATGACACACTACAACTCAATTTTTAATGAGTGAATTGTATTTCTCAGTGTGCATGCCATTGCTCTACCTGATTTTCAATGAATTTTTACAGAGTTAACTAAGGCACCTCATGACACAATCCTTTGGACATGTGTTTCTCAGTGACGAAGGTCATTGCTCTGACAATTACTTTACCCTTTAGACAATTCAAAAACATTCATTTGCTTCAAAACAATATTAATCTCATGTACTTAACCAAATAAAGTCATGTATTCAAAAGTGCAGATTTCAGAAGTTTTTTGCAAGACATAGCATGAAACAGTTGGTTAAGATTTATTAAACATGATTCAGATATGTTAAGAGATTTTGAAGTTAAACTCCATGAATACATTAAGCTTAAACCACATGAGTTATTTCAGACATTCATAGTCCTATATGATAGAAATTTCCTTAAAAACAATGTTTTTTGGATTTATGATCAAGATATGAGCAGAGAAATCTTTCTGGGACTTCAAGGAAGGCAAGAGCAATTTTCAGGTACAGCCACGTCAACAAATGCCAATGAATACCAATTGATAGTATGAGTGACAATGGCTGACAAGAGTTGAAGCAAGAGGCTGAAATACAATGCATTTCACAATCACCATAGAGTTTATCCAGATTGCAGTTCAAACAGGAAGGTGAGTATTAGTCATCAGACATGAGCTTTGATGAGAGGTCTGATGGTCACATGCACTTACATGAATGAATAATGAGAGATGCTCCCCCTCACTGAGTGCATAAACTGTAACCCTCCCTTTTCTTTTGAAAAATTTCATGATTAAATGATGCCACTCTGAGATGCAATTAGATGTATTAACTACCCATGAAAGGCATGAAGACCCTGAAGGGTATTAGACTGGTCAAATGTGCATGATATGCAGTGCAGCTCCCCCTGACGGTGTGCATTCAGAACATTTGAAAATCATTCATGAGTCATGAATTCTAGATGTATGCAGTCACAGAATGAGCATATTCAGAAGCAACAACTATTGCATGGAAATGCAAACATACATGTTTAAACCACTAATTAACAAATCTATCTATATACCTAATGCCATCTAAGCAAACTCATTGAAAAGTCAAGAGACTTACCTGAGAGGTGCATGAGTGGGGTTTACCCTTTTAGGGTGTCTTGGTTTATTTGCCCCTTTTATTTCTCATTCCCAAGACACACCTGCAAAAAGTTTCTCACTTGGCACATTTTGGTTCCCAAGTTTCCTTGGGTCCTGCAGGGTTAGTGGCATTTTGATGGGATGTTTTCCAAAGCTTCTGAGCCATCATAACATCATGCTTTTTCATATAGCAGCTAGGCATAGAATGTCCAGACCGACCACAATAATCACATGAACCACTCGGTCTGAATTTATTACTATGCATGTAAGCAGGTGTACTAAATTCATGAGCATGAATGTTTCTGTTTTTACCACCACTTTGTTTCAGATGGTCAGAAAACCAGCAATCAGTCACCTTGTGACCTTGCTTACCACACTCAAAACATGTGAGGGATTTTCTTGTTTGAGCAGATTTGTTTCTACCAAACACACTTTGTTTAACAAATTTAGAGTTGACCTTCTTTCTCTGAGAATACCAGCAGTCTTTGACTGTATGGCCAACTTTCTCACAGTGATAGCAGAAGATGGAATTTCTTCTACCAACATTAAGCCAGCAGTCAACCGCCCTATGGCCTGACTTGCTGCAGGTGAAACACACCATGTGTTGGCCCCTGGACCCATTTTTGTTCCTTTTAAAGACATGCTGATTTTCATACAAATTGTCATGATTAGAATTTAAAGAATATTTGCCTTTACCTTTGGCAAACCAACATTGTTCACTAACATGACCTGTTTTTCCACAATGATAACAATGACTTTTTCTTTTCTGTTCAACAGGACTATTTTTGTTATTGTACTTCCTGGCATGCATTCTATCATCCTGTTCCATCAATTTACATTCATGCATCAAGTGACCAAACCTATGACAGTAATGGCATGAAATTTTCTTTTTATTTGCATGAATGTGTTTGTTCAATTTAGGCACAGCATTCTCAGGTTTATCATGAGAGTTCCTTGAATCTTTGTTCTGAACATGAATAGTCTTTTTCTGTTTTTGAACTTGTTTCTCAGACTTAGGGCTGTCAGTGGAATTTTGATTCTTCTTAGCACTAAATTCAAAAATAGGCACATTCGATGTGCTGCCTGACTTAGAGCTACTCACGAATGAAGTTTGAAGCTTACTTTCAAAGCTCTTTTTATCTATTGGTTTGTAGCCCAAACCCTCTCTTCGGAGATTCACTTTAGATCCAAGAATTTTATCAAGATTTTCTTTTCCACTAACAAATTTCTCAAGAGATTTCCTCAATTCTGTAACTTCTGATCCAAGCTTTGATACATGGATTTCATATTCATCAGCTTTCTTTTTATAGCAAATAACATCTTCTTTCAGCATTTGATTAACAGTCCTAAGACTTTCAATTTCCTGTTCAGCTTTCATTAGCTCATCAGAGCTATCCAGGCTAACACTCTTCCCCTTTTCAAGAGTGATAAGTCTCTCAGACATAGCTGTATTTAACTGTTTTAGCTCGCAGATCTCCTGTCTCATTTTACCATTGTGTTCCAGGATTTCATCATCAAATTTCAAAACACTTAAGGTGGTCTGACATTCACTAAACACTTCTTGTTCATCTTCAGATTGAAGTTTTTCAAGCCTTTTCTGAAGTTCTGAATTTTCTATTATGACAGTCTCCAAGGTTTCAGAAATCAATCTATTTTCATTTTCAAGGCTCACTGATTTAGATCCAGATTCCTCAGTTTGGTTTTTGAGTCTAGCATTTTCAGATCTCAGATATTCCAGATCTGAAGTAATAGAATCAAGATCAGTCAGCTGTCTTCTAAATATTTGATTTTCAGTTTTCAGAGTATCACTGTCCTCACCAATAAGTTTAGAATTCTCAAACATATCTAGCTGTTTTTTCATAGATCTGTTTTTCTTGCTCAATTTATTGCTAGATCTTAACAGCTTGGAATAAGCATCTACCCAATCATCTAAGGTATAGTCCGCAAAGGGATTTACCTGAACTTCGTTCTCTTCTTCATCACTGTGGCTGCTGCTATGGTCGCTCCCATCAGCCATCATGCAGTTTTCCTTCTCTGTTCTGCAAGTTAGTTTCATCTTGTCCAGAATATCCCTAGCAGACCTGCAATCATGAAGGCAAAAGTGTAAAGCCTTGTTGATGGATGCTTTTATCAGTTTTATAGCTTTCTGATTTTCTCTATGCATTGATCTATGACGATCAGTCCATTTGGACTCTTTTCGTGGTAATCTATGAGGACCATGAGTAATTAACTTCCACAAATTGGGATTATCTAGATTGACGTAGTTACGCAAACTACTGAACCATGACTCAAAATTAGACCCATTGAAAACCAGTGGAAGAGCCATTTGTAGGCAATGATCAATTAGACAAAGATCAAGGAGCAGCAAACCGGAATAAACACCGAGAAGCACGGGGATCACTGCAGATCGTTGGATCTTGAAGCAGTAACTGATCTGATACCAATTGTTAGGTTCGGTGCAGTATTCAGAGGGGGGTGAATGAATATGACTTTTAAAAACCTTTCGCCCAGTTAAAATTTCGCTCACTAAAATGCTAGTTCGCAAACTAAACAAACTTGAAGGCTAAATGGCAGTTATGGAACTAACCAAACACACAGTGAGATCACTGGAGAGCTAACAAGACAGATTTAGTCAATCTGAAAACTAATAAATCTTCTGCTCAACCAGACGCCAAACACAAGGAGCGCCCCTATGCAATCACCTAGCGGAAGCACAAATAGACAAATCAAACCACAGTGCACAAGGGGTTTTTAGGTGGTTCGGTCCAGCAGACCTACATCCACCCCACACTCAAACCGAGTGTGGCTTCCACTAGCTCACGCTAGAAACAGCAGACTCAGTCTGCAACAAACGCTGCCAAACAGCTTGACCAGGGGAACAACCTCCCCTCTTCCTCCCAACCGGAGGGAACCACTAGTGACACCAGTCACTAGCAAACCAGAGACACAAGGTCTCTCTTCCTCCAGACCTGGAGGGAACCCCTGGACTTGAATCCACAAGCCCAGAACCGGAGACAAGTCTCCCTTCCTCCAAACCGGAGGGAATCAACAAGTAGCACCCAGCTACTTGCAACCGGAGATAACAATCTCCCTTCTCCTGAACAAACAGGAGGAACCCACAAGTGACTCCAGCCACTTGGAAACCAGAGACACACGGTCTCTCTTCCTCCACACACGGAGGGAACCACCGGGCTTGCTACTCACAAGCCCAGAGCCGGAGGAACAAGCCTCCCTTCCTCCAACCCGGAGGGGAACCTAGAGACCCAAGTCTCTCTTCCTCTGAACCCCAGAGGGAAGCACAACCGGAGATAAATCTCCCTTCCTCCAACCCGGAGGGAAACAACCGATGACACCCTGTCAAAGGCAACCAAAGACGCAAGTCTCTCTTCCTCCACACCGGAGGGTACCAACCACAAGTAGCACCCAGCTACTTGCAAACCGAAGACACAAGGTCTCCCTTCTCCTGAACCCACAGGAGGAACCCCGACCTCTCTACAGAGGATCGGAAATACAGTAAATGGACAAAAACAAAAACGAAACCAGCAACAGAAGGCTGAAAAGATAAAAACAAATGTGGCTCTCGCAGGAGTTGGCTGGCCTGGATTTGATCCATGGTACAGTAGGAACAGATCTTCTGTTGAAGCTTCTATCACTCTAGCTCTCTCTTCTTCTCTATTCTTCTTCCTCTTCCTTTCTTCACACTCTGCTATCTCGATCTCTTACTCAATCTCTCTTTCTTTCTCTTTCTCACTCTCTTTCCCTTCTTCTTTTCTTTTTCTTCTTTTCTGTCTGGATCGTGGCTCTCTGTATTGAGTTTTCTTCTCGCCAACTTGATCACTCTCCATCTGTGGACGAAGGCTCCTATATATAGCAGCAGCAGTAGGTGGATAGGGCACAAAACGCGTGTGCCTCCCACGTTTCCTGCCCTAATATTTCGGACCACGTGGAGGCTCCTCTGCATCTTGGATCACGTGCCAGATGCAGCCTTGTATCACGTACTGCTTCACTGGGAATGTTTCTTCCTCGGACCTGCAAGGAGATGTAAAGCCATTAAAACTATTAATACGCTGTATGGCCATTAACAATAGAGCTGCATGAGGTGTATAGAAACAACAAGAGGTGCACCGCACTGAAGACGACACGAGATAGAAAGAAAAACACACGAAGACACGAAGACAAAAACAACACGAAGACATGAACATAAAAACAACATGACATGACACACAGCGAAGAGAACAACACGTGCTGACAACAGACACGAAGACGAGAACAGAAACCAACACGAAGTATGGTTTCAATACAAGAAAGACACGAGGTCTAGGAAGAACAAAAAACGACACGAAGTGAAACAGGAAGCAACACGAAGTGCTGCGATGTCCTGCACGCATGAGAACAAACCCGACACGAAGAGACGAAAACAACACGAGGTGAAGACACAAAGAGACAACGACACGAAGTGAAACAAGAATGACACAAAATGGCAACAAGGAGAACGTTACGAGATACATACGATGACAAAGGCACGAAGTAAAGAAAACGACACGACGTAATAAACATCAAAGAGAACGGCTCGAGAACAACATGGACTGGCAACAGAAACCGACACGAAGTGGTTGCAAACAAGCAAGACACGAGGTCTACGTAAAGCAACACGAAGTGTGGTCAAAGCGAGAACAACACGAGGTCTAATGAGAAAGACCAACACGAAGACGGTGTAATCAGCACGAAGTGAAGAACAACGACACGAAGTATAGTGGTGACAAAAACACACACTACACAGAGAACGACACGAGGTGAAAATAACACTGACTGACAACGATACGAACTGAACAGAACTAACACGTGTTGAAGACAAAACAAAGATAGAAATAGTCATTGACACGGAGTCAAAATGACACGGGGTTTACTGGGAAACGACTCGAAGTTCATCAGAACAAATCGAGCTGCTACAGTAAACAACACGAAGACAGAACAGTAATTGACACGTGGTGAAACGACACGGAGACAGATCAAAAACCATCACGAAGAATGGTCATAGAGTGAGAATGACACGAAGTGAGACGACACTTAATCCTTAGAGGACTTAAGGACACAAAAGAAAAACGACTCGAGGACAGGACTGCTCGAACTTACGAACGACTCGAGGAACTACAGTAAGTGATACGAGATATAGTAGAGACAAAACGGACACACGACATGAAGACAAGCAGTACAACACTGCGTGTTATACTCAAACAAGACGAAGTGCCAACCAACAGGAAGACAGTAACAGTATAGACACACAATGTACTACCTCTTAGCAGATTTCCTGGTAATAGACAAGATCAACACGAAGTGTTATAAACTTAAATGACACGAAGTCTTTTCATGTTTGTGAGGAGAGACAACACGTAGAACAGATACACAATGTTCTATGAAGACACAATTGTGAAAACACCACGAGGTGGACAAACTGTGCGCGGACATTGTTCAAAGCAAGAAATGCACGAACATTGTGGCAACCAAAAATGTGCACGGGGTTAAGTATGCACGAACGGAAGCACGCTTAACAAATCTTCTTACATTGTCCCATTCATGTCAATGCATAGACTGTAAATGTATATGAAAGCTTTATGTGGCAGATTACAGTCTTAAAGATCAATTGCAATGACTCACAGTGACTCACATCAAACAGCAATTATCAAAACCAAATCAATGAATGCTTTATTGCATCAGTTTATCATGTAACATAACTGATCATTATAGAATAACTCACATCAACAATCAATCAACAAAACCATCATCAAAACCACAGGGGCACAACACTTCTTCCTTCCAGGGTGTGAAGCCCTCTATCTGAGCTCTATCTCTGCCGCCGCCGCCACCGTTCATGCCACCGACGAGCCGTCGTGACCTTTCTTCCGAAGTGCTGTTCAAGGTGCTGTTCTGCTGGACAGAGACCTACTACAAGATTTTTAGCTCCCAACTCCCAAATCTTCTGGAGCTGAAATTTTCAGGGTATGTTCCCCACGTGATTCCCCACCTCCAGTAAATTTCCCTCTAATTTAGGTCATCATCCAATTTTCCTTTCCATTTAAGTTTCCCAGCCTTCCAGATCTACCAGTGTTCTATTTTGTGTCACAACAACCTAGTTCCTCCTCTGTTCGACCCCCTTCTCCTTTTCTGATTGATTCCAAATTTGGACTGGGCATTCTGCCCACCAAAGCCAATCTTCAGTAATTTTTACACAAATTTAGGAGCTCTTTTTCCCTTCCAAAAAATTAAAACTCAGTCAAAGATCCGATCTGTCCTTTGCAGTCCAGATCCGACCCACCGGTGTTAGAAAATACGTTTCCCCATCTAAACCTCCACCATAAATCACAAAAAAATATCGCCGTCTTCTTTACCTCTCCCTCTCCAACTTTCATGAAGAGCCCAATGCCCAGTTCTAAAGTTTGAGTCGCGGTCAACGCCTATTCTCAGGAAAATCAATTTATATCCCGAGTTTCCTGAGTCTGTCAACCAGCATGTTCAAAAATCCACCAAGAAAAATCCAGAGCCATAGAAATTCCTGCTACAGTCCTTGGTCGAAGTATTTTGAATCAGATTTCCAATGGCACCAATTTTGCGTCGATCCGACGTCGGGATTGATCGCAGTAGCAGATTTTGTTGGGTCGCGCGGGTCTGAAACAGAAGTTCAGATCCGTGGATAGCAAGTTCGCAATTCACAGTCGGAGCCGCCTCACCTTCCACGGGGTGAACCAGCGCGTCGCCTTCCCAGGGGGCGTCCTTCCAGGCATCCCCATCACAGCGGTGCTACTCCGGGCCCACTCGGCCCCACCGACCAGCACGTGGGCCCCACGTTCGTGTGTACGCGTGCCGCCGAAGCTACACAAAACATTGTCTGTCAACCCGAACTCGCTACTCCCGGGTCCCACCGTGTAGCCCTTTACCTCCCTGCATGGAGTGGGCAGTAATATTCATTGCTATAATTTAATTATTTATTGTTTCGGGAGTACAAGTTCGGCCGGGATCGTCTTCCCCACGCCCGGCGTGTGGAGGTATCGTTTCCGCTCCCTCTCGGCATTTGCTTAATTTCGTATATTTCTATATGCCGCTGCATGAGCGGTAGGCTAAATTAGCTCGTTATCATATATTCATCACTGCTGCGAGAGATAATGAGACCATCCCGTGACCCGATCCAGGCACGAGAGAGAGTCGACCACCCTAGCTCACAACCGGTTTCTCAACCGCGCACGTCCGTACGCTTCCCTCGTTAAGGGACGATCGCGAGCTTGTCTAGAGTCCAAGGATCGCATATCAACTTGGAGTCGAGTCCGCTGTCCATCCCGCATCATTCTTTCCTTGGATTATTCAGACTCATATTTTCTGCAGGGATAGAGTTAGTGTCAGCACCAAGAAAAACATATCATATTGACATCATCAAAACATAAAATTCAACACTTCTCCCTTTGAGAATTTCACAGTTAATGAATGGGAGGAAGCCTATATTGAGCTACTAGATAGATTTTATAATCTTCACCGAGATAACAAGCTTCTTAAAAAGAAAATAAACACCATGGTCCATGACACAACTCTGAGTAAAAAGAATGAACACCTTGAACAAGAAATCACAAACCTGACAGAGATAAATGAGAATCTTGAGAAAAACCATAACTGAGCTGAAAAGGAAGATGGAAGAACGGGAAAATGAAAACAAACTCACTATTGAAAAGTATGAAGCACTTCAAGGCGTCAATGAGCAACTCCTAGAAGATGCTCAAACAGTTCAAAAAGATTTGGATGACAAAAATAAAACTCTTGAGAAAATGGTTAAAGAAAAGAAAAACCTAGATGTTGTCCTAGGAACGAAAGTAAATTTTAGAAAGGAAAGACTAGGCTTCAACCCAACCCAAAAGAAAGAATTTGAACTAATAACCTTTTCCCTTCATCATGAACAAAATGCAAAGAAATTCACTCCGTTGATCAACATGCATGAGGGAGGCAAAATCACTGAAAAAGGAAGCACATCTAATCTGAGCAACAAAATGAAGACAGCAAAAATTCAGGGCAGTAAGAAAAAGGAAGGACCAAGTCAGGACAGATCAGAGAAACCTCAAGGAAGAAACTCCCCAGAGTAGTTCTCCAAGCCAGAGATGCCAACTTGACCTAAGAACTCAACTAAGTTGAGTTCTGGGTCCTCCAGCATCCATTACAAAACCTGTGCTCACCTTCCAACTCGACCTGAGAACCCCTCGAAGTCTAGTCAAGCCTTTTGCAGAACCAAGCATTTCGGGTATCAGGGACCAAGTCGACTTGAATGGTCAGGCAAGTCAACTTGGACTGGTCATAGTAGGCATTACTGGCAGTAGAGCAACTGGTCAAGTCGACTTGGGTAGGCTGCCAAGAAGACTTGGGGTCCATCTAGGGACCGTGTTGTCCATACCATTCCTTGGTCAAGTCAACTTAGTAGGGTAGGCAAGTCGACTTACAATCCTAATCATGGTCAATCTCATACCTTTGGCTACAGAAATGGTCAGTCCTAGTCATAAAGGTGGTTTGACTAAGGTCAACCAAAATGGTCCACCTTCTCTTATGTGCCCTACACACATTTTAATAAATACTACTCTAAAAAGTCACAAGTCATGAAAACACCAAAAAAGTTTGCAACGTTCAAGAAACCTCTGTGTGATATGTGTGGAAAATTTGGACAAGACTCCTCATATTGTATGAGTAATCTTGAACAAAGTCATGCAAGACAAGTTTGGCTTCCGAAGAGTACATTTTCTGAACTGACCAAAATGAGTGGACCCAACATTATTTGGGTTCCCAAATCTCTTGTTTGATTATTTGTCTTGCAGGAATGTCTTGTAGCCATACATAACTGATGGTACCTTGACAGCGGCTGCTCAAGACATATGATAGGAGATAAAGAGAAATTTTATATACTTGTTGAAAAGGAAGCAGGGCATGTGACTTTCGGAGGAAAGAACAAAGGAAAAATTATCGTGTCGGATAAAATTGGTAAGAATCCCAATAACTCAATAGAGAATGTCTTATTGGTTGAAGGTCTTGAGTACAATTTACTGAGCATAAGCCAGTTGTGTGACAAGGGACATAGAGTTGAATTTGATGCTAAGGAATGCAAAATTTTTGAACAAAACTCTGATAAAATACAAGTTTTTGGGTCGTAGAGTAAATAATGTGTACATGGTTGATTTAGATGACCCATCTCATGAAAACATGTGCCTAGCTGCTAATAAACATGATCTTGCATGGCTTTGGCACCGCAGACTAGGACATGCCAGTTATAATATTTTGCATAAATTGATTAAATTCAACATGGTAAGGGGAATGCCTGAAATTTCATTTAATAAATTCAATAAAATTTGTCATGCATGCACCCAAGGCAAGCAGACCAGAAGTTCCTTCAAATCTAGAACTGAAAATCTGTCATCTAAACCACTTGAGCTTATTCATATGGATCTATTTGGACCTACTAGGATAGTCAATCTTAGTGGTAAACGGTATGGGTATGTTCTTGTGGATGCTTTTTCTAGATTTACTTGGGTATTTTTTTTGAATCATAAAAATGAAGCGTTCCATGAGTTTTAGATATTCTATAAGAAAATCAAGCAGGAAGGTAAGCACAAGATATGCTCTATTTTGTCCGATCACGGTGGAGAGTTTGATAACTCCAATTTCGATGACTTGTGCAGTGAAGAAGGAATAAATCACAGGTTTGCTTCACCAAGGACTCCGAAACAAAATGGTGTCGTGGAAAGACGCAACAGAACCTTGGTGGAACTGGCTAGAACGATGCTGGTGGAGAGCCAACTACCCCGAAAATTCTGGGCAGAAGCAGTCAACTCATCTTGTTACATTGTCAATCGAGCCATGGTAAGACTACTCCATAAAAAGACTCCTTATGAAATGTACAACGATAAGAAACCTTCACTAGCACACTTTAAAGTTTTTGGGGCAAAATATTTTTTCCATAACAATGACAAGAGAGATCTAGATAAATTTGAAGCTAAAAGTGAACCTGGTATATTTCTAGGTTATGCTACAGATTCAAGTGCATATCGAGTTTTTAATGTGAAAAGTCAAGTTGTGGAAGAGTCTCCACATGTCACTTTTGATGAACAAGATGAGGAGACTAATGACTTTGACTCTAACAGGAAAGACGAGCTAGAAGGAGAATTCATGGTGCCCAAGGAAGAACCTAGACTATCAAATGGGGAGATGCAGCAGAATGAAGAAGTCAATGAAATCAATAATCAAGGTGACAGAACGAGTCCTCCAGGTGAAACCTCCTCAAACCTAAGATTTTTGAAAGACCATCCTCTAGACTACATTCTAGGAAATGTGTATGATCCTCCTAGAACTAGATCACATGTCAAAGAAATAGAAGAAATTGATCAAATGGCATTAGTATCACAGATAGAACCCAAAAACATAGATGCTGCACTTAATGATGAATCTTGGATAAATGCCATGCATGAGGAGTTAAATCAATTTGAACGAAACAATGTTTGGCATTTAGTTCCAAGACCATCTAATAAATCTATGATAGGATCAAAATGGGTCTTTAGGAATAAGCTAAATGAAAATGAAATAATTGTTAGAAATAAAGCTAGGTTAGTAGCAAAGGGATATAATCAGGACTTTGGAATAGACTTTGAAGATTCATTTGCCCCTGTTGCTAGACTAGAAGCCATAAAAAAGATGAATGGACAGAAGAAGGAGAGGAGGAAGTGGACCCCCAAATGCGCAACTGACGGCCCTTGAACTTATGCCGTCACCTCTTCTTAGCAGCAATCTTGTTGAAACAAATCCGCTTGGCGCGGACTCGGGCCTTCGAGCTTCTTGTCTTGCAATACTTTCTCAAATAACGGGCCCACCTGGCAGACGGCCTGGCCCGATCATGAATATGCAGCTTCATCGAGATGGTTGCCCCTAGCTGTGCGGTGCTAACCATAGAAGGAGATTCCAGAATAGTCAACTCCTTGTGTTGTTTATTAGAAAAATAGGGAGCTATGTCGCTTGGCGTCAACAGCATAAGATTCGGCATCTCCTCTCAATAATCAATCATGAAGTACAGCTCCCTTGCTAGAAGTGTCGGACGGAACTGAGGGAGGGCGATGCGCGGCGTCGACGTGGCTGCCTCACCAATAAGCTGAGGGAGATTGCATAGGATGTGCAGAATATCCTCGAAAAATGTAGAAGATATGGCCAATTGCCCCTTGAATGCTGAATTGATTAAACTTTTGACGGCCGTGTGGGTTAGCACCATCCGGGCGGAAAACTCTTCTGGGCCAGTGAACTGAATAGCAATCAAGCGAGAGGTGATAACAACATCAACAGTGAATTCTCCGGCGAGCGAAGAGACTGCCACCGGCCTCGCTTTTGAAGAAACTGGCACCAGTGCACATGAACTCTTCTCAGCAACCATCTTCATAGCAAGTGCGGGCTCATTATCCCTAGAATAGCCAGGGACCAGGGCTCGGACCGGCATGCGGCAAATGGAATCTTGAAGCTTATAATGCACAGTCAAAACCTGGCTCGGCTCTTTACCTCCCTGGGGACTAGACCCGAGGGGCACCCAAGGTAGTGTGCACCTGCTCCGCGAAGTGGGAAGTTGTAGAGGAAGGTTAGAAGGAGGAGGTTTGGAGGGCGCGGGTGGCGATGGTGCAAGTGATGGGGGAATAATGATGATGATGGGCATGGGTGGAGGTAAAGGCAAAAGTGGAGGTGTGGGTTTAGGCTCGGCCTGCTCGGGCTCAGGGGATGATGGTGAAAGAAGTGGCATCGGTAGTGGGGATGGTTGTGAAGGTGACGGAACAGGGATTATTACGAGAGGAAGTGATGAAGACGGTAGTGATGACGGCAATGGGGATAATGGAGAAGGTGATGATGGAGATGTGGCCAACGGAGGCGGCGAAGATGGGGGTGGAGAAGGTGGTGGCAAAGGGGGTGATGTGGTTGATGGAGATGGTGAAGGTAAAGAGCAAGGAGGTGAAGGTAGGGGTGGGGAAGAGGGAGGAGAGGAAGGTAGTGGCGTAGTGGGGGAAGTGGCAGGTGGTGGCGCTCTTCGGCGTATCTTTACGACACGTCGAGAGGGTGAAAGAGAAGTGGAGGGTGAAAGAGAAGTTGCCCGAGCAGAGGCTGGGGTAGGTAAAGGTGGTGGAGGAGATGGGATGAGGGAGGAAGAAGTGAGTAACGGAGCAGGTATCTTATCAACTGAAGAAACACCAGGGTGCCCCTGGTCATGAAGTGGAGATGGTTGCCTAGGCGGCACGGCTTGCTGGTGCTGCTGCTTGCTGCTGAGATCTGAAATAACTTGGCATGTGATAGCCCAATCAACCATCTTCCTATCTTCTAAGCTATAAATGAATTCCCGGAACACGGGACAGTGCTCAATCAAATGCCCCTGCTGATGATGAAACTCACAGAACTGGAGCAAATTCCTGGCCGCGGGTTGGGAAGGCATAACCGGAGGGTGTTGCAACGCATGGGTGGCCATCAGAGCCCTGAAAACATCTGTAAGAGATTCCGGCAACGAAGAGTGAGAAACCCGCTTCGGGCAAGGAGGATGCCGAGGGGTATGAGAAGGTAGTGGGGATGGTAGCGGAGGTTGCGTAGGTAAGGGGGATTGCGTAGGTGAAGGCAGAGGGCTAGAAAGTTAATGAGATGGAGGCGTGGAGGGGGTGGGAATATAGTGGACGACATCCACCCGCTCGGAGTATAGTGTTTCCTTGACCGGAAGTGGAGAGGCGTGGGGAGATGAAATAGCGGAGGGCTGACTCGTGAAGGGAGATGTAGTGGAGGGACATGTAGAGGCATATGTGGAGGTATGTGGGTAAGCGGGAGCGGAAGACCGACTCGTGAAGGGATATGTAGTGGAGGGCTGACTCATGGAGGGATATAAAGGAGATGGCGGGTGGGAGGCGTACATGGGCGTAGAAGGTGGCAGTGAAGGAGACTCTCGGTCAAAGGAAACTAGGAGCTGTTAGCTAATGAAGCGGGCTCGGCTGTAAAATTGTTGCCATAAAGTGATATCGTTCAGGGCTAAGATGCATCTAAGCTCTGGCGTTGTATTAGAAATAACCATCTTGATTTGCTCGCCCTCTGGAATATGCCCCAGGACTTGCGTGGCCAGGCGACGCCAGCGGTCAACAAACGTGGAGAATTCCTTGTTGGGCTTCATATTCTCTTGGGCCAAATCAACCATAGAATATCTGGGCCCGACCTGGTCCTAGTACTGCTGAATAAATCTTGCTTGGACGGCCTGAAAATTCATCATCTGCTCTTGCGGTAATGTGAAGAACCAATCCTTGGCCGAGCCCTCTAAAGATAGGCCAAACAAATCGGCCATCAAGCGTTGATCATGCTGGAACTAGGCCGACTCATATAGAAAATCCTTCAAATGGATGTAGGGGTCACCAATTCCACCATAGCGATGATAAGCCGGTATCTGTGAACGTGGCGGAAGCTGAAGACCATGGAATGCAAATGAGATATCCAAAGAAGTTTGGGGATTGATTCGGCGTTGCAATTCATCAAGCTGACGTTGGGCTTGAGCGAACATCTCCTCGGTAGGAAGAGTCCGAGAACGATATGGGCCAGCCCGAGCAAGAGATGATGAATTTAAACCAGGATAATGATGATGGGCCGGATAAGGGGATCTGGCCTGAGAAGAAGGAAAGCCCGTTCCGGGAATGGAGGAATGCATGGACCTGAAAGAATCGTGTATGTGGGGATGAGAATTGATTGGGCTAGCAGCAGCGTGGGCGAGATAAGAAGGCCCGTTAAAAGAATAGGGTCCAATGGAGGAATAAGGAGATGGGCCCGCATGGGAAGAGGAATCCACACGGGGATAAGAAGATGGAGAAGTATAGGAATAAGGTACAGGGGAAAAATGCTCCATGGGGAGAATGGAGACTTTATGCAGTGAACTTCAAATGAGTACAAGGAGGGAAATGAACCTAGGACTAATGCAACTAAATGGAGACACACAAAGATGACCTAGACCTAATGAGCCTAATCTGATAAAAAGATGCAAATGATGACACTGCAACATACAATGGAGGGGAGAGATGAGAAAAGAATCAACCAATTGACCAAATCAAATTCATAATGATGCGTAAATTTTTTTTATAAGTTCCCTTTTAGGACTTTAGTGGATTAATTAAGATGTGAATTCACTCAACCACAAGCTACCTAACCAGGGTGGGGGACGGAAAACTGGCAGACTCTAAGGGACTCTCTCTATCATGAATGCGGACCCTAGACTGGGGGATGATGTGGTACAACCTGCCCAGCGTCCGTGTGGGAATCCACGGCTCGCGGGACTTATGGAGGTCTTCGGCAAGGTCCCCTAGTCGGCTCCAAGGAGTAATGAGACGAGAGGAAACCCTACCTAGGTAGTAATGCAACTACTAATGAGAGTGTATGATCCTATGTGCACCGGAGTGCATGCAAAATGTAGCCTAGAAACTAGCAATCAATGATCAATCAAATATGTAAGAAATGAAAACAAGTATGCAATAATGATATAAGAGCAGGGGGAGATCAATAATCAGCACCAAATATCATGACAATCATATAATGTGGCAATCAAAGTGGAGCACGGGTGCACTGTAGCACGACAAGGACGGCCTCTGGACGACCGCTTAGGAAGACAGACGGTTCTTGATGAACTGTTCAAACCAAGGAATAACGACAATGTAACAGAAAAAAAAAATCAAGAAATGCTGGAATGAAAGATGACGGAAATGAGAAGCGTACCCGGATGAGCGGTCAATTGGCAACCGGTTAAGCGCTGGAACGGACCTGAAGTAACCATGCAACAACAACCAAACAAACAGTATGAAGATAAACACATGCCATAAAGATGATGAACATGCGATAGGAGACCGCATAAGCTAGTGGGCTCACAGGACGAACAAGGCTGGAAGCAATGAAATACAGATGATCCTCGGCCGCACTAAGTCCCAGACGGCTCCCACAGAACCGCACAACCATGAGAACACTTGACCTCAAATCCAGCAAACAACCTGTGACAACACAACACAAAGGAGACTAACAAACACCAAACAGGGGGTCAGCAAACACTAACACGATGGGCACTAGGTGTCGCACCGTGATCGCCAAAAAATGGGCTGTTGATATGTTTTTACTTTCTCTTCAATATCGGCTTAAAAGATCTCTACTATCTCTTCTACTAAATCGATATGAAAAATATAAATAGATGGATGGTAGAAGGAGACAGAAGCAGATAAACAAGTGTGATCGCCACCAAGGTGCCAAATGTGATTGACACACCGTACCTTGGAAAGAGAGGGAGACACTCACCTTATGAGCAGCACTATAGGGATGCGCGACCTGTGAAGAACTGCCTTTCATGTTGAATGGCCGCACGACAGACCGCTCGTCAGTGCTGCAGAGGACGCGGGACGCAGAACTACTAGCAGATGAACGGCTCCAAGTCAACCGCAGTTGGAAGAAGAACGGTCGAAGATCCATCGCACCTCCTTTTGAACGGACGTATGGGAACCGCGCAAGATCACCATGCCAGAAATTGCAAAGAGTTTAACCTCCACCCTTTCCGGCCGGCCAGAAAGGATGGGCCTCGTGTTAGTGTGTTGCTGACCTGCGAAACAAAGTGTAGAACACAAAGAAAAACCCAATATCAGGACTGTGAAGTGTAGAAAATGCTAAAATGGAAAGAAATAAACATAACTAAATGAAGCGGAGGATATCTGGGAGGTTTTAAACCCCTAGGGGCACCAAAACGTGGGAGGATGTGTGAATGACAGTGGAAGTGAAGAAAAATGTGGAGAAGATGAAGCATGCAACGAGAAAAACGACGGTGGGACTAGTGAAATAATGACTCAAACAAACGGTATACTCCCTGAACTGGAGGCCTGTGGGGACGTAGAAGGCCTCCCTCTATGGTACTAGGTCGCTCAAGGATTCGACAGGGCTTCACCGTCGACCAAAATCTCCCCCCTTTCAAAGGTAGCATTTAGGGTCTATTTATAGAGCCTAGGAAGCCAGCCCCGAAATTATGGTTTTTAGGCATTTTCAGGTCGAGATAATCAATGGAAAGATGAAGATAATTGAATTATCTCTCATCCAGAAGAAACGACACTCGAAATGGCTCAATATCCGCGGAGAAAATGACGGGAGAAATTTGGGATAAAACCACGAATAGAGAGAGAGAATCTATTAATCTTTCAGGAATCGAGTAGATGAATGGTCGTACGATGGACGACCCAACGAGATGTGCGGCCATACCCTAGGCCGTCCAACCCTGTCGGTTGAAATTCAATAAATCATAAATATTATCCAACTATCCATCGAACTGACCGAAATCTTCGCCATGGGATTCTGATAGATGAACGGCTAATAGTAGACCTTTCATCCACAAGAGCGGCCAAGAGGAAACCGTTCATACCTGTCGATGATAAATCAAAATAAATAAGATAATTAGATAATTATCTGAAAACCACCGACGTTAGGACTCTGGAGAGATAGACGGCTTAGTATGTACCTCACAACGGTCTTATGCGGCTATGTATAGACCGTATAAATGCTTATCGGTAATAATTCAGAAAATCAGCTAAATATCCCATAAATATATGAACGGCCATGTATCAACTGCACATATTATTGAACGGCTGGGGGTTGACCGCACATATACATGGGCGCTTGAAATTCATAGAAAAGCTCGATTAATCAAAACCAATGCCCATTAAGCCCTGAATCAACTCGGACCTAGCCAGGGAGGGAGGTCACCCATAAAATAAGCCCAAAACGTGCCAGAAAATAACCCAACGAGTGATGGACAACTCGAGGCATCACCAAATGGGAGTAAGAGAAATGACTCAACTTATCGGTAAAAAACGGGTGTCAACAAGGGGTATGACATGGACCTTATGTCTAAGTCAACGAAACCCGATACCTTGCATTGGTACAATCCTAGTACCAATGATACCACTAACTCGACATCCATGACATTTAATCTTAGCTGAGGGGTATGACCTAGGCAATCCATCTAAGTCATAGAAACATGACCGCTTGCCTTGGTAGAATCCCAATGCCAATGATACAATTAAATCGACGTCCATGAGTTTTCGTCTCAGCCGATGGGTATGACCTAGACCTTCCGTCTAAGTCGATGAAACTCGATTCCTTGTGGTGTTACAAAACCAATGCAAGTGATACCACTAACTCGGCGCCCATGACATTTCATCTTAGCTGAAGGGTATGACCTAGACCTTCCGTCTAAGTCAGAGTGATGGTAATCAACTCCGGGCACTAACATCTTATTTTTGCATTTGTATCCTTCTGTTTGCATTTATATCCTTGGGTAATTGGGTTTGAAATTGTATGGCAAGTATAAGCCAATGGGTTACTTACGCTAAGTCAATGGGTTTATTTACAAAAAGGCCACGTAGGCCCGGCGGGACCCCCACTCTCTCTCCCATTCGGCCACCTAGCCTCTCTAGGACCTATGTGGGGCTGGTCTATTGTGACGACCCGGACTCCGGATACTAGATATACCCGATAGGACTACAGAGTAGACCCGATACCACTTGGAACCCGTAAAGCCTCCCAAGAGCTGTAAAGCTCCGAAGGGAAAAAGGAGTGTCGTGTACTACAATGAAGCCACAGAGATATAACAGTAAGCAATTAAATTTCATTAATCAGGTTTGCTAAAGTAGCATAAATAAAATTACTTTTTAATCAATAGTTTCAATTTACAATTATACCAGAGTCTAGTCCAAAGGAAAGACAAGCAGTACAGTCAACATAAAAGAAGGACGTACACTGAGGTCGGAGGAAGCCCGACGTAGGTACCGCTGGCAACTACGAACTTGCCACACCAGGAACGCAAAGGAAGCAGAATGACGCCACCCACCTGAAAAGTAGGGGTGAGCCTCGTGTGACTGGCCAGGTAGGGGTCATGCGGATCCCCACGGAAAAATAATGCAGTAACACACTAAAATAGTAGGTAAACAGCAGGAGTAGTAAAGCAGGAAAACTAAACTACAAAGCTGTAAAAGAAAGCCGGAAGAATAGGAGTAGGGAGCAAGTAAGGAAGAGGGAAGAAGTCGTACCGATAAAACCTAGCTGCCGAGAGGACCCCGGCCCCTAAGCTACTCCAAGCAACGGCAGAAGGGCTAACCCTGAACTCGAAAGGTTAGGAGTTACCGAACTATCGACAAGCACGAGGCCCAAGACAAAGGCCTACGAGACCAGACACACAAGCCTAGGAAAAGACCTAGACAGACAAGACAGACCTAAAGCACACATGACTCGATTATCGTGTACGCTCTTGTAGACACGACCACACACATACGACTAGAACGTCGTGCACACGACACAACACTGACCTCGGGCAAGACCACGAGAGGGCTAACCTGAAAAGGTCACGATGAACGAGAAACGCGAGAGTCACGTGTCACGTGACGGAAGCACCTCCTCACTAGAAGAACAGTCAGCTGCGTCCAGAGATGTCTTATGCTGCGCCTACAAGTGTCACGTCTACGCTGTCGCCTGAAGCACGACAGAGACTAGGACACGCTCAGAACCAGAACAGGAACTGTAGTAACGAGTGACTAGTCAGGGTCATGCCCGTCAGCGCTCATCCAACCGCCCCTGACCATGTGTGCACACACAAGCATAATGCCTTGAGCTAGGCCTCTAGCTAGTTTTCTCCCCAGCAAGACGATACTGTAAGGCAACGGAGCCCACGAAAACTGGCCTACAAATCGTATCTCGGGAACTGCCACACCATAACTTCCAGGTGGGTAGACACGCCGTAACGCGTTGTCAGGCTACGACTAGTGGCAGCTCACTAGACATAGACTCCAAAGCACGAGTGCTGAAGTATAGATAGGCAAGGAAGCACTGTCGCATGTATTACGAAGCACCAAGGCAGCACACCACTGCCGAAAGACTCAGGACAAGGCAACTAGAGCTGTAGAGACAACGATTCTTGAGTCTCACGACTCGGAGTCAAGATCGTAGTACAAAGTAGAACAAGCCGCCAATCAGTCTATTCCTAAGCCAGAGGAAATGACACAATCGAAGGAAATGACTCACGAAGACTTGAGGGAACACCGAGAACCCTCAGCACATCTGGACACACAAACCGAGGTAAGACGATACCCCGAGGCATCCAGAACCATGTCTCAGACTAGACGAAACTGCCGGGACACACATACACTTACGGGCATGTTAATCAAAGTAACTCGGAACTTCCCGACACCCCAGAAACACGGACACGGAACCCATAGGGTGTCCGGGAGACTCGTGAGGCCATAAGTCGATCATTGGGTCTCAACTGGACCGACTAGGACTCGAAACGGACAAAAATAGGGAATTCCAGTCGACCTGGCCCCTGGGGTCGGTCGACCGGCCCAGGTGGTCCGGTCGACCGGACAAACGGCCAAACCAACACGGTCAAATGGGCAACCGCCGGTCGACTGGCCCAACCGGTCCGGTCGACCGGTCACGGTGGAAATCCGGCAGAACTGAGCCCTAACACCCGATTCCACACCCCGTTCGATCCCGGTCGAAGGGGAAAACAACCACAATGATGATACCGACCTTCCACACTCCGGAAGGGGTCAAAATAACACACAAACGAATTGAAACGGGTAATTCCACCTAATTAACCCTATATGAGTCACCGGGGTTCCCGGGCTCGTACCGGCCCCAAATGACAACCAAACGACACGAAATCAGCGGATCTAGAACGCTGACATTCCAGGGGTTCGATTGATACCAACTGATCTAAAAATCATCTCCATTTTCGGGCGAACCCTGCGAACACCCCAAAAGCATGATTTTACCGAAACTGAGTGAAACCCGCTCAAACTTGCACCGAACAACATAAAATTACAGGGAAAATGTAGAGGAGAAGTAGAGCATCCATCTCCCTACCTCCACCGAAGAAACCGTGCGCCGAAGCAACAAATCCATGCCGAAAATGCCAAATCAATGAACCACGCCTTCTCGGAATCCTCCGAGGGATCGCGCCTTGCCACGCTCAAACCGTCGCCCCATTCCACATCCCGATCACTCCATCGCGTCCTCACCTCGGCCAGCTCCGCAACGGTGTGCACCCCGTGCCGAGAGACCCAGAGACGAGAGAGAATGAGAGAGAGAAAGAGAAGAGAGAAATGAGGGAGGAGAGAGGGTGTTGAGGGAATAAATAGAAAAGAAAATTAGGATTTTCCCTAATTTTCCAAAATTCTGATTTTTGTGCCGAAAATACATTAATTCAGAAAAATACACAAAAATAGTTGAAACGATCCTCGGGAAGAGTACAACGCAACTGCGGCGTCCACGAGTCCATGAACTGAGAAATAAACTCACCACAAGGTTCTATAACTAGTACGAGAGAAAAACCCACGTGGATCGTAAAACTCAACTCAAGACCCACAAAAATGATACGAAACTCTCCGAAAAAGATCCGAAAGACCCAATAAGAATACATGGTATTACATCCTCCCCTCCTTTAAGAAATTTCATCCTCGAAATTTAAGGAACGATCAAGAAGAAGCAGGGAAGAACAACCCCCAGACACAACTTGAAATAGCGCGAATCTCAAAAAATACAACTCAGAGGAACACTGTCAGACCATAATCACAGGCACACGCTCTGGATCGAGTACGGCACCCAAGTGAACACAAGTCCAACACCTCTGAAACAAGGCAACATTGCTTACGTCTCACAGGAAAGGAGACATGACTCATGTCACGACAACAGATATCGGTAAAATAAAATGACAGACACAGCAAGCATCAGCTTAAACAAGGAAACTTAGTCCTCTCAGTTGATAGCTCGACACATCATCGGCCCCAGTGCCAAAGGCAACCACGAAAGCATGGCACACAGGACGCCAATGACAGCACCGGACCACAAGCACAATCAAGTCAGTCCTCTCTCAGATATTACATCTGATCGAGTCGCAAGCTAACTCTACCAGGAGAAGAGAGTACAGCAAAGCTAACCGACAAGACCTGGTCCACATAGTGCTAAAACAAATACAAAAAATCATAAAGAAACAACAATAAAATGACAACAGCCGCACTTGCAGGATTTCGGCTCCATACTGAACACAGAACCACGGAACACAACCGCAAGCTGGGTCACATAAAGGCACAATGACAGTTGAACGCATGACCACAAGGGATGAGTCACGCATCGAGCAGCTTACCAAGAACAGACCCAAGATAACGAGAACGATAATCCCGGGGAACGCATCTCAAGGATTACGATCAAGTCCTGAGAGCACAAGACCCAAGACACCAATTCTAAGGCTTACCTCGAAAAGACTCCACCAAACAAGATGAGAAGAATCAAGCTCAACCAACAGAAGCGCACCAGGAAGGAAAATCCTAGGTCGCCTGAGCATCTTCTCAATCAAGGGAATCTAATTGAGCACTTCGACAGAAGCGAGACACATCAGAAGCTGCACGGACTTAAGTTGGGACGACCAAAACAACGTAAGAACGTGTACGGCCATCAGACCAATGCTAAAAGTCAACAGTAACCTGAACAAACCATAGAAAATCTTGAATAATGTACTGCAGATTCAAGCCTATCGGCGAACTCTGCCAAGTACAACATGATCAAAACAAACACCACGATGAAAAAGAGGATCCCGTCGCATCCTGACGAGAGCAAAACCATCTCGTATAGTGCCAACATGGCACGCACAAGACAACACATGAAAAATGAAGTGACAAAGAATCGCAAACCTAATGCCATCTGAAGACTGTACTAGACTTTCAGGACTCTGGATACTGTATATCTCGGATTCGCATGTACTTTTACACAACAATGCTGTGATACCAGTTGTGACGACCCGGACTCCGCATACCGGATATACCCGATAGGACTACCGAGTAGACCCGATACCACTTGGAACCCGCGATGCCTCCCAAGAGCTGTAAAGCTCCGAAGGGAAAAAGGAGTGTCGTGTAGTATATTGAAGCCACAGAGATATAATAGTGAGCAATTAAATTTCATTAATCAGGTTTGCTAAAGTAGCAGAAATAAAATTACTTTTTAATTAATAGTTTCAAATTACAATTATACCAGAGTCCAGTCCAAAGGAAAGACAAGCAGTACAGTCAATAGAAAAGAAGGATGTACACTGAGGTCGGGGGAAGCCCGACGCAGGTACCGCTAGCAACTACGAACTCGCCACAGCAGGAACCGCAAAGGAAGAAGAATGACGCCACCCACCTGAAAAGCAAGGGTGAGCCACGTGTCACTGGCCTAGTAGGGGTCACACAGTCCCCCACTGAAAAACAACGCAGTAACATGCTAAAACAGCAGGTAAACATTAGGAGTAGTAAAGTCGGAAAACTAAACTACAAAGTTGTAAAAGAAAGCAGGAAGAACAGGAGTAGAGAGCAGGTAAGGAAGAGGGAAGAAGCCGTACCGACAAAACCCGACTGCCAAGAGGACCTCGGCCCCTAAGCCACTCCAAGCAACGATAGAAGGGCTACCCCTGAACTTGAAAGGTCAGGAGTTACCGAACTGTCGATAAGATGAGGCCCAAGACAAAGGCCTACGAGACTAGACACACAAGCCTAGGAAAAGACCTTGATAGACAAGATAGACCTAAAGCACACACGACTCGATTGTCGTGCACGTTCTTCTAGACACGACCACACACACATGACTAGAACGTCATGCACATGACACAACACTGACCTCGGGCAAGACCACGAGAGGGCTAACCCAGAAAGGTCATGACGAACGAGAAATGCGAGAGTCACGTGACGGAAGCGCCTCCTCACTAGAAGAATAGCCAGCTGCGTCCACTGACATCTTATGCTGCGCCTACAAGTGTATTGTCTGTGCTGTAGCCTGAAGCACGACAGAGACTAGGACACACTTAGAATCAGAACACGAACTATAGTAACGAGTGACTAGTCAGGGTCAAGCCCGTCGGCGCTCTTCCAACTGCCCCTGACCACGTGTGCACACACAAGATCAATGTCATGAGCCAGGCCTCTAGCTAGTTTTCTCTACCAGTAGGATGCTATTGCAAGGCAAGGGAGCCCACGGAAACTAGCCAACAAACCGTATCTCGGGAACTGCCACGCCACCACTTCCAAGTGGGTCGACACGCCGTAACGCGTCGCCAGACTACGACTAGTGGAGGCTCACTAGACACGGACTCCAAAGCATGAGTGCTGAAGTACAGATAGGCAAGGAAGCATTATCGCACGTACTACGAAGCACCAAGGTAGTACACCATTGCCGAAAGACTCAGGACAAGGTAACTAGACCTGTAGACACAACGATCCTTGAGTCTCACGACTCCGAGTCAAGATCATCGTACAAAGCGGAACAAGCCGCCAATCGGTCTATTCCTAAGCCAGAGGAAATGACACAATCGAAGGAAACGACTCACAAAGACCTGAGGGAACATCGAGAACCCTCAGCACATCTTGACACATAAACCGAGGTATGACGATACACCGAGACATCCAGAACCATGTCTCGGACTGGATGAAATCGTCGGGACACACACACCTACGGGCACATTAATCAAAGTAAGTCGGTACTTCCTGACACCCCAGAAACACGGACACGGAACCCACAGGGTGTCCGGGACACTTGTGAGGCCATAGGTCGGTCATTGGGTCTCAACCGGACCGACTAGGACTCGAAACGGACAAAAATAAGGAATTCCGATCGACCTGGCCCCTGGGGTCGGTCGACCTGACTGGGTCGGTCGACCGGCCCAGGTGGTCCGGTCGACCGGACAAACAGCCAGACCAACACGGTCAAATGGGCAACCGCCGATCGACCGGCCCAACTAGTCTAGTCGACCGGTCACGGCAGAAATCCGGCAGAACCGAGCCCTAATGCCAGATTCCACGCCCCGTTCGATCCCGGTCGAAGGGGAAAACAACCACAGTGATGATACCGACCTTCCACACTCCGGAAGGGGTCAAAATAACCCACAAATGAATTGAAACGGGCAATTCCACCTAATTAACCCTATATGAGTCACCGGGGTTCCCGGGCTCGTACCGGCCCCAAATGACAACCAAACGACACGAAATCAACGGATCTGGAATGCTGACATTCTAGGGGTTCGATTGATACCAACTGATCTAAAAGCCGTCGCTATTTTCTGGCGAACCCTGCGAACACCCCAAAAGTATGATTTTACCAAAATTGAGCGAAGCCCGCTAAAACTTGCACCGAACAACGTGAAATTAAAGGAAAAATGTAGAGGAGAAGTAGAGCTTCCATCTCTCTACCTCCACCGAAGAAACCGTGCGCCGAAGCCACTAATCCGCGCCAAAAATGCCAAATCAATGAACCACGCCTTCTCGGAATCCTCCGAGGGATCGCGCCTTGACATGCTTAAACTGTCGCCCCATTCCGTGTCCCGACCACTCCATCGCGTCCTCGCCTCGGCCAGCTCC
This sequence comes from Amorphophallus konjac, assembly GCA_022559845.1. Classification (NCBI taxonomy): domain Eukaryota; kingdom Viridiplantae; phylum Streptophyta; class Magnoliopsida; order Alismatales; family Araceae; genus Amorphophallus; species Amorphophallus konjac. Next base: position 129,176,233 of record CM040124.1, on the reverse strand, counting down.
GCAACGGTGTGCACCCCGCGCCGAGAGACCCAGAGACGAGAGGGAATGAGAGAGAGAAAGAGATGAGAGAAATGAGGGAGGAGAGAGGGGGTTGAGGGAATAAATAGAAAAGAAAATTAGGATTTTTCCTAATTTTCTAAAATTCTGATTTTTGTGTCGAAAATACACTAATTCAGAAAAATATGTAAAAATAGTCGAAACGATCCTCGGGAAGAGTACAACGCAACTGCGACGTCCACGAGTCGATGATTGAGAAATAAACTCACGACAGGGTTCCGTAACTAGTACGAGAGAAAAACTCACGTTGATCGTAAAACTCAACTCATGACCCACAAAAGCGATCCAAAACTCTTCGAAAAGGATCCGAAAGACCCAATAAGAATCAGGCTATTACATCTATGGTCCAAGATATACTCTTGAACAAGCCCCCCATGTTGACTCCATGAAGGGGGCACCCCCTCCTATGTCCCCATGTGGGATTAAATAATCCCCCCTTTTAATTATTTATATTTGTTGTATTTGACCACACGGGAGAAAATTCTTCTCTCCCCTAATTACCCCTCCCTAACCCTAAATCTGAGGATAGTTTAGGTCATTTACATTTCATATAAAACCCATGTATTTTCCATATTTTTATAGATTAATTAGAAGAATTGTTGGAAAATCCAAGAGAGTCCAAGGGCGCCCCCCTCTCCTCTCCCCTTACAGTAGTGATTGTTGTCCCTTTCTAGGGTGTGAAGCCCTAATCTTGGTGTGACTCTAAGATCTACCCCCTCTGTTGGATGCGACTTCAAGCCACCGCCGCCGTCACCTCCGTTCGTGCCGCCATCGCACCACTACCGCCACCTCGTCGGAGTTTTGTCCATCTCTGGACAGCAAGCCGAGGCCAGATTTTTATCTCCCAATCAAGAGATCTGTTCAACCTCAAATTTTGAGGGTTTATTCTTCCTATCATCCCCCATCCCCAGCTCAAATTTTGTGTCATTCCGCCTTCATTTACTATTTTTCCCAGTAATTAAGTTTTTCCCCAGCAATCTGCCAGTTTACAGATCTGCGGGATAGTAGTATGTTGTTGTAATTTTTCCGCCCCCTTAGTCAACTCCAAAAAATCCCAAAAAATTCATATGTGTTCCTCACATCCCCCCCTTTCACCCATAATTTTCCCAGAGTCTAGGTCCATCATTTTTATGTCAGTGAAAATTCAGTCTCAGGCAGATCCTGTTCTGTCCAGATTGTCTGTAATACAAGCCAACAGAAATACTTGGGGAACAGTCATTTTCATTTCTAATCCATCGACTGGATGGACATGAAATAATTATATTTTGTAGCCCTTGGAGTCCTCTATCCAACGGTGCTGATCTCGCCTCGATCCGACACCAGATATGGGCGAAACAATTTTTTTCTCCGGGTCGCGCAAACATGTTCCGTGAAGAGGCCAACAAAGGTAACAACAAGTTAATTCTTGCAAAATTACTTCGGCGTCGATTCAGCCGCCGCCGAGTTCAGAGATCGAAGAGGGGTCTTCCACCGACGTCCCAGCCAGCCGCCGTGATCAGAATGTAACCGGAAGCCGCCGTCCAACAAGCCGAGTTCGGTTACTATCCAGCGAGTTGGAACAGTACCGACTCGGACCAGCAGCCCTCCTCCGGTTCGAGAGCCCTTCCGGCTTGCTGCCCGGCAACCCGAGACTACTACTTCTGGGCCCCACTGTAGCCCTTTACCTCCCTGCGTGGAGTGGGCATATAAATTCACTTCTGTAATTAATTACATTTACTGTACTGAGAGCTACAGTCTTGGCCAGGGTCGTCTTCCCCACGCCCGGAGCGTGGAGGTACACTCACCACCCTCCTTATTTGGCATTTTACTTATTTTGTATATCTTCATATGCCGCTGCTAGAGTGATAGGATAACTATCCCGTCAAATTTTTATCACCGCTGTGAGAGTGAGTGAGTGGAAACTGTTCCGTGACTCGATCTGAGCACGCGGAAAACCTGATACCCGAGACTCATTGTCGGTTCCTCAACCGCGCAGATCCACGCGTTTCCCTCGCTTAGGGACGTCCGCGAGCTAGAGTCCCAGGTTCGCGTCTCGTCCCGCATCAAATTGGTATCAGAGATAAATCAAGTCTAGGGTAGTCGGTTAGTCAGTCCAAGGTGTCGCATTGCATTCCTATACCCGGTATATCAAAAGGTGTTCCCGGAATGATAGGTTACGTCTATCGGGAAGGTAGCACACTTGCGTGAGTACGATCTTCGGATGAAACCTCCGCCACGTACCAGATACTGGTTGAGTCTAGGTTTGTAGTCGAGTTTGCATTCTAATTTTACGTTGTTGTTTTAGGGTCGTGTCTAGTCGATTTGTCTTGCACCAAGTGTTGGCATGGCCATCCTATACCTCCCCGTGTCCCATGGATCCCCAAAAGCCCACGTCGTATGAATGGTGGCAACACACCCAAGGAGGGGGAACCCAACCCTTCCACCTCCGTAGGCCCGAAGCCCCAGACTTCTATGGCTCCAAAGTCCCGAGCGACTACCTAAAGTGGGAAGCCGCTATGGACAACTACTTTGAGTGTTACATTATGTCCGATGCCATGGAAGTTGATTTTGCCACAAAGCGGCTTTTTCACGAGGCCGCCGAAAAAGGGAGAGAAATTGAAATCTCGAGAGAAATTAGGAGGCAATGGCCTATAGAGTCATGGCGTGAGATGAAGGGTGAGCTTCGAATGGTCTACCTACCCGGCCCAGTCACGTCCAACCAAGTGGGTCAAAGTCGGAGGCAAAGAGCTTCGCACGTTGATGAGCCTAGACCCAAGATTAGGCCAATTGAACATGATCAAACCCACCATGATGCCTCTAGTCCAAACTGCACCTTAGACGACCTCATGCGAATGTTTATGGACCGGATGGATAGGAGGGATAGGATGTGGGCACGACTCCTGCCCGAGCCTAGGGAGGTAGTAGCTGGTAGTCTGAACCCGGTGCTGTCTACGGAGTCCCCAATTCCTCTCCCCATCATGGAAGAAGTCCCTTCTCCAACCGAGGGAGATGCCATGCTAGAACCTTCACCCTTCGAACTTCAGTCGGAGCCATACCTCCTTCCCGAGGGTGAACTTGTCATTGGGGAACCTTTAGCTAGCAGGTTAAGGAAGGGCCTAAGTCTGGATGCTCCAATCTCTTGCTACCTATCTATGGACCCAGCACTCCCTGTAGTACCCATTAACTCCTTTAACACCACTTTCCAGTCCTTTTGCTTCGTAGAAAGTGTGAAGGATCTACTAAGGAGTATAGAATGTCAATGGGAGCTGACATGTATGTTGGCCTTAGGGTCTGACCAACCCTATAGTCATAGCTTCATGCTCCCGGCTTTGGGGTCCACTACCTCGGTGTACACCATGGGTCATATCACCTCCGAGGTCCTATTATTCTTCCCCATTCGTGATGAGTCGTACCCCATTCCACTTGTCCCGAAGGAGGAACCATAACTTCTACATGAGACCACTGTTCCATTGACCCTAGTGCATGAAGGTGATCATTTACACCTTCAAGAATTTCAAACTTGGGACCGTATCATTAGGGAACCCATATCAAGGGGTCACATATTCTTTGATCCCTTCAACCCCTTCCTTAGTGAGCCTCGTGACCCACAACCACCATTCCACCTTGTTAGGAAGTCCCTTATCACACCCCTACCCCACGGGCCAATCCAACTACACTCTGCAAGGAGCCCGTTTATTGGGGTACGGAAGGTGAAGTCCCACGATCAATGACACCCAAGAGGGGGGGTGAATTGGGTAATTATAGATTTAGAAAACATTTACCCGATTTAAGACAGATGTGATGAACCAGCAACACAACAATTAGATCTATCAAGATCTATCACACATGATAACTAATTATGCTAGATCTAAGGAATACAATGTGAAGGAAACAATATATACGTACGATTACACAGAATTGAGGTAGAAGAAATGAGACAAACCATACAATTCAAACCACAAGGGACAACGATTTTTAAGGTGGTTCGAATGCAACGACGGTAACCTATGTCCACCCCTCACCAAAATCCAGTGAGGCTTCACTACTGTAAACTAGCACGGGGAAGACTCCCCAAACACAGAGCAAGGCTCCAACACACACGGGGATAAATCCCGAACACGGTGGCGACGCTACAATAACACACACACGCTGGGCGACGCCTGCACAAACACACACGGTATACAACCACAAACACACATGGAGACGAAGTTTCCAGTACGATCCAATGATCGTATCACAACGCTCACACACACACACACACACACACACACACACACATACACACACGCTGTAACAAACGCAGCACAATGACACATACGATTGCACGAAGATGATCAACCACGACCGTATACATAGACGGTCACACCCACACAGAGTATGCTTTCAGAAATTAAGCAAGTGTTCCAACCAAGCTCAGATCAGTGTGAAGTACATGATAAACATCACAACCAACTAAAAATGAGATGAAGAAAGTATCCCCCTTTGGTTTCCATAATGAGAAGAGGATGTCGCTGAACAATTTGGATCGGATGATGGAGATTCTTGCGTCCTTTTATTCCTCTCGTCGATATGCTTATTTTCTTCTTCTTCCACAGAGCCTGTAGATGCCTGGATACAGATCAAATCCTTACACAACATTCTCCCACATTCTTCTCTTCTGTTCCTTGGCCTTCTTCTTCTCCTGCAAGATAGAACAATGGGCTCATTAGGGTTAGACATCCTAAATTTGTAGCTCTCACTTAAGCATATATGGAAGACACCAAACGACTAGTATATCCCTTCTAGAAACCTTCAAAAGGACCCCCAATAGGTCTCCCACCAACCCAAGGGCAAAGGGGTAAGAGTTAGGCACAAGTTGACTTGGTTTGGATGGATTTCGTAACCACGTTTTTGGGTTTTCGTCGCTGTCGGTCGACCTACACTGGCTGGGTGGTTGACCGGAATTTTACAGAGTGAAATCTCCCATCACTAGGAATTTTGGTCGACCGACCCCCTATGGGTGGTCGATCGAAATCTGGGAAAATCCCAGATTTAAGCAGTTCAGGCCCTTAACCCCTTTAGCAGCCCATTTGAGTCTGAGGCTTCAAACTCCTTTGATCTTGGGGAATATATACTGAGTGTTTTGACATGCAAATCCATAGAAAAAAGGATTAGAACTTTTCTCAATAATCCATAAGAGAAATGTATGAAACACATTCATGAAAGCCCATGTTCAAGGTGCATATGAACACTTGAAATACAAATGTTCTAAGATAAAGAACAAGGATTGTTTCTATGCATGTGAACAAGGTATGAGAACGATTTAGCCATGCACATATACAAGTGAACACTTGAAAACATGATTGACTAAAGGTCAAGATCAATAGATATGCATTTGTCCAATGTGAATGCATCATGTAACTAGGTGCCATCAAGAGTATACATAGGAAGCATTCAAGGCTTTGCAAAATAACTATGAAGCCTTAATTCACAAGAGCCATTCTTCAGAAATATGAAGCACATTCTCAACCCATCAAATCCTCAACAAAATATATGATCATTTAGACATGCACATGAGAGAAACATGTGAACATTATAAAATCCAATATCACCAAAAATCACATATGCATCCTTATCATCCTTCTCATTCTTAAAAGCATGATAAGCCTTTTTAAGAAGGCTTTCATTGATGAACTCCTTGAAATCCAACCATGAACCAGGGATGTTGATTCTGCAAGTCAAGATAGACATAGTATGAGTTCCTAAAACAACAATCATTCATATGACTTCCAAGTGAGAGTCTTGAAGTCATTTTGAACTCATCAACCAAGATGAAATCCTATAACCATTGCCGTTTGCCATCTTAATCAAGACCATATAACCATTTGCCATTTGCCATCTCAACCATATTAAGAACATTTGAAGACATCTAGCATCATACGAGCACACTATCACACACACACAATATTTTGTTATCATCAAAACCAAAACCAAGAGGGAGCACAATGAACCCAACACACCAATCTCCCCCTTTTTGATGATGGCAAAATATTGTGGCATCAACCTCAATCCAACTTTTCTCCCCTTTGGCATTATCAAAAAGTGGGGAACAGTGTAAAGCAAATTTCAACAAGGTGAACAAGTTGGATCCATGAATCAATGAAAACTCACAAGAGAAGTTCAGACAATCCAATTGCAAGGCATAGACAAGAAGACACATCAATTTTTGTATTTTCAATTTTGTAATTTTTTTTTAAAAAAAATTCCTTTGAAATGCAAACACACGGTAGCACTATGAATGACACTCTGAATGCATGCGATGCGACTAGACATTTATGCCAATGAAAAACAAACTAAGCTAATTGTGGAACTCAAAGCTGTTGATTATTTGTATGTGAGAGACACAATTTGGATTTTCATGGTTTTCAGATTTTTGAATTTTCTTAAGGAATGCATGAAACAAAATGCATATGAATGATAACAAATGAGATGCATTTTATGCAACCAAGTAAATATATATATATCTACATGCAACATAGCTCCCCCTTACTCATTTAAGAAGGGATAAGTGTAAGAAAAGTGTATGAGGATCATGACAACCGGAAGGATCATATATAGCACCTAGGAGGCTATGCAATCGCATCTAAGAGTCGTGCAATAGCCAATGTAGTCAATCAATTTTTTGAATACATATTAAATCAAATTTCCAAATGTGGAAGTGAATAACATGAAAAGTGACTGTAGTCATATGGATATTCAAATTTTCAAATCAATACAATGAATGATTACACAGACTGCATTTCAATTTTGGAGAACAGCGTATCACAGCTACGCTCTACCTCAATAATTTTTCACATCAAATTATTGATGACTTTACAAAGATAATCAAAATTTTTTAAGAATGGCCAGGTTCAAATAATTCCTTTTTATGCGAGTAGACGCATGGAGCTCATGCCAGAATCCCCGGTTACTCAGAATATTGAACCATTTCACTTCATTTTAAATAGAGACACTATAGTACAACACCTTTCTGAAATGAATCACATTACATCTCAGGTGACATGTTCCTAATTTACTCAATGAGACTAAGCATTGCTCTACCTTTCATTTCTCATTTTTTTTAACATCGATAGGTAGGTAGCTTTTTCCTCAACTGACTCTTCAACATACATGTAGTAAGTTTAATATCTCTAGAGTGTTGAAAGAAAATTCCTATATCTTTATGTTTAACACTCATTCTCACATAATGTGCAAGATGTGTGCGAATTTGATTAAGTATGTATACCGAAAATATCATGAACACATAACAGTGCAACTCCCCCTAAATAGATGCACTTATGAAATTTTGAGGGTTTATTCTTCCTATCATCCCCCATCCCCAGCTCAAATTTTGTGTCATTCCGCCTTCATTTACTATTTTTCCCAGTAATTAAGTTTTTCCCCAGCAATCTGCCAGTTTACAGATCTGCGGGATAGTAGTATGTTGTTGTAATTTTTCCGCCCCCTTAGTCAACTCCAAAAAATCCCAAAAAATTCATATGTGTTCCTCACATCCCCCCCTTTCACCCATAATTTTCCCAGAGTCTAGGTCCATCATTTTTATGTCAGTGAAAATTCAGTCTCAGGCAGATCCTGTTCTGTCCGGATTGTCTGTAATACAAGCCAACAGAAATACTTGGGGAACAGTCATTTTCATTTCTAATCCATCGACTGGATGGACATGAAATAATTATATTTTGTAGCCCTTGGAGTCCTCTATCCAACGGTGCTGATCTCGCCTCGATCCGACACCGGATATGGGCGAAACAATTTTTTTCTCCGGGTCGTGCAAACATGTTCCGTGAAGAGGCCAACAAAGGTAACAACAAGTTAATTCTTGCAAAATTACTTCGGCGTCGATTCAGCCGCCGCCGAGTTCAGAGACCGAAGAGGGGTCTTCCACCGACGTCCCAGCCAGCCGCCGTGATCAGAATGTAACCGGAAGCCGCCGTCCAACAAGCCGAGTTCGGTTACTATCCAGCGAGTTGGAACAGTACCGACTCGGACCAGCAGCCCTCCTCCGGTTCGAGAGCCCTTCCGGTTGCTGCCCGGCAACCCGAGACTCCTACTTCTGGGCCCCACTGTAGCCCTTTACCTCCCTGCGTGGAGTGGGCATATAAATTCACTTCTGTAATTAATTACATTTACTGTACCGAGAGCTACAGTCTTGGCCAGGGTCGTCTTCCCCACGCCCGGAGCGTGGAGGTACACTCGCCACCCTCCTTATTTGGCATTTTACTTATTTTGTATATCTTCATATGCCGCTGCTAGAGTGATAGGATAACTATCCCGTCAAATTTTTACCACCGCTGTGAGAGTGAGTGAGTGGAAACTGTTCCGTGACTCGATCTGAGCACGCGGAAAACCTGATACCCGAGACTCATTGCCGGTTCCTCAACCGCGCAGATCCACGCGTTTCCCTCGCTTAGGGACGTCCGCGAGCTAGAGTCCCAGGTTCGCGTCTCGTCCCACATCAAATTGGTATCAGAGATAAATCAAGTCTAGGGTAGTCGGTTAGTCAGTCCAAGGTGTCGCATTGCATTCCTATACCCGGTATATCAAAAAGTGTTCCCGGAATGATAGGTTACGTCTATCGGGAAGGTAGCACACTTGCGTGAGTACGATCTTCGGATGAAACCTCCGCCACGTACCAGATACTGGTTGAGTCTAGGTTTGTAGTCGAGTCTGCATTCTAATTTTACATTGTTGTTTTAGGGTCGTGTCTAGTCGATTTGTCTTGCACCAAGTGTTGGCATGGCCATCCTATACCTCCCCGTGTCCCATGGATCCCCAAAAGCCCACGTCGTATGAATGGTGGCGACACACCCAAGGAGGGGGAACCCAACCCTTCCACCTCCGTAGGCCCGAAGCCCCAGACTTCTATGGCTCCAAAGTCCCGAGCGACTACCTAAAGTGGGAAGCCACTATGGACAACTACTTTGAGTGTTACATTATGTCCGATGCCATGGAAGTTGATTTTGCCACAAAGCGGCTTTTTCACGAGGCCGCCGAAAAAGGGAGAGAAATTGAAATCTCGAGAGTAATTAGGAGGCAATGGCCTATAGAGTCATGGCGTGAGATGAAGGGTGAGCTTCGAATGGTCTACCTACCCGGCCCAGTCACGTCCAACCAAGTGGGTCAAAGTCGGAGGCAAAGAGCTTCGCACGTTGATGAGCCTAGACCCAAGATTAGGCCAATTGAACATGATCAAACCCACCATGATGCCTCTAGTCCAAACTGCACCTTAGATGACCTCATGCAAATGTTTATGGACCGGATGGATAGGAGGGATAGGATGTGGGCACGACTCCTGCCCGAGCCTAGGGAGGTAGTAGCTGGTAGTCTGAACCCAATGCTGTCTACGGAGTCCCCAATTCCTCTCCCCATCATGGAAGAAGTCCCTTCTCCAACCGAGGGAGATGCCATGCTAGAACCTTCACCCTTCGAACTTCAGTCGGAGCCATACCTCCTTCCCGAGGGTGAACTTGTCATTGGGGAACCTTTAGCTAGCAGGTTAAGGAAGGGCCTAAGTCTGGATGCTCCAATCTCTTGCTACCTATCTATGGACCCAGCACTCCCTGTAGTACCCATTAACTCCTTTAACACCACTTTCCAGTCCTTTTGCTTCGTAGAAAGTGTGAAGGATCTACTAAGGAGTTTAGAATGTCAATGGGAGCTGACATGTATGTTGGCCTTAGGGTCTGACCAACCCTATAGTCATAGCTTCATGCTCCCGGCTTTGGGGTCCACTACCTCGGTGTACACCATGGGTCATATCACCTCCGAGGTCCTATTGTTCTTCCCCATTTGTGATGAGTCGTACCCTATTCCACTTGTCCCGAAGGAGGAACCATAACTTCTACATGAGACCACTGTTCCATTGACCCTAGTGCATGAAGGTGATCATTTACACCTTCAAGAATTTCAAACTTGGGACCGTATCATTAGGGAACCCATATCAAGGGGTCACATATTCTTTGATCCCTTCAACCCCTTCCTTAGTGAGCCTCGTGACCCACAACCACCATTCCACCTTGTTAGGGAAGTCCCTTATCACACCCCTACCCCACAGGCCAATCCAACTACACTCTGCAAGGAGCCCGTTTATTGGGGTACGGAAGGTGAAGTCCCGCGATCAATGACACCCAAGAGGGGGGGTGAATTGGGTAATTATAGATTTAGAAAACATTTACCCGATTTAAGACAGATGTGATGAACCAGCAACACAATAATTAGATCTATCAAGATCTATCACACATGATAACTAATTATGCTAGATCTAAGGAATACAATGTGAAGGAAACAATATATACGTACGATTACACAGAATTGAGGTAGAAGAAATGAGACAAACCATACAATTCAAACCACAAGGGACAACGATTTTTAAGGTGGTTCGGATGCAACGACGGTAACCTATGTCCACCCCTCACCAAAATCCAGTGAGGCTTCACTACTGTAAACTAGCACGGGGAAGACTCCCCAAACACAGAGCAAGGCTCCAACACACACGGGGATAAATCCCAAACACGGTGGCGACGCTACAATAACACACACACGCAGGGCGACGCCTGCACAAACACACACGGTATACAACCACAAACAAACATGGAGACGAAGTTTCCAGTACGATCCAATGATCGTATCACAACGCTCACACACACACACACACACACACACACACACACACACACACACACACACACACACACACACACACACACACACACACACACACACGCTGTAACAAACGCAGCACAATGACACATACGATTGCACGAAGATGATCAACCACGACTGTATACATAGATGGTCACACCCACACAGAGTATGCTTTCAGAAATTAAGCAAGTGTTCCAACCAAGCTCAGATCAGTGTGAAGTACATGATAAACATCACAACCAACTAAAAATGAGATGAAGAAAGTATCCCCCTTTGGTTTCCATAATGAGAAGAGGATGTCGCTGAACAATTCGGATCGGATGATGGAGATTCTTGCGTCCTTTTATTCCTCTCATTGATATGCTTCTTTTCTTCTTCTTCCACAGAGCCTGTAGATGCCTGGATACAGATCAAATCCTTACACAACATTCTCCCACATTCTTCTCTTCTGTTCCTTGGCCTTCTTCTTCTCCTGCAAGATAGAACAATGGGCTCATTAGGGTTAGACATCCTAAATTTGTAGCTCTCACTTAAGCATATATGGAAGACACCAAACGACTAGTATATCCCTTATAGAAACCTTCAAAAGGACCCCCAATAGGTCTCCCACCAACCCAAGGGCAAAGGGGTAAGAGTTAGGCACAAGTTGACTTGGTTTGGATGGATTTCGTAACCACGTTTTTGGGTTTTCGTCGCTGTCGGTCGACCTACACTGGCTGGGTGGTTGACCGGAATTTTACAGAGTGAAATCTCCCATCACTAGGAATTTTGGTCGACCGACCCCCTATGGGTGGTCGATCGAAATCTGGGAAAATCCCAGATTTAAGCAGTTCAGGCCCTTAACCCCTTTAGCAGCCCATTTGAGTCTGAGGCTTCAAACTCCTTTGATCTTGGGGAATATATACTGAGTGTTTTGACATGCAAATCCATAGAAAAAAGGATTAGAACTTTTCTCAATAATCCATAAGAGAAATGTATGAAACACATTCATGAAAGCCCATGTTCAAGGTGCATATGAACACTTGAAATACAAATGTTCTAAGATAAAGAACAAGGATTGTTTCTATGCATGTGAACAAGGTATGAGAACGATTTAGCCATGCACATATACAAGTGAACACTTGAAAACATGATTGACTAAAGGTCAAGATCAATAGATATGCATTTGTCCAATGTGAATGCATCATGTAACTAGGTGCCATCAAGAGTATACATAGGAAGCATTCAAGGCTTTGCAAAATAACTATGAAGCCTTAATTCACAAGAGCCATTCTTCAGAAATATGAAGCACATTCTCAACCCATCAAATCCTCAACAAAAGATATGATCATTTAGACATGCACATGAGAGAAACATGTGAACATTATAAAATCCAATATCACCAAAAATCACATATGCATCCTTATCATCCTTCTCATTCTTAAAAGCATGATAAGCCTTTTTAAGAAGGCTTTCATTGATGAACTCCTTGAAATCCAACCATGAACCAGGGATGTTGATTCTGCAAGTCAAGATAGACATAGTATGAGTTCCTAAAACAACAATCATTCATATGACTTCCAAGTGAGAGTCTTGAAGTCATTTTGAACTCATCAACCAAGATGAAATCCTATAACCATTGCCGTTTGCCATCTTAATCAAGACCATATAACCATTTGCCATTTGCCATCTCAACCATATTAAGAACATTTGAAGACATCTAGCATCATACGAGCACACTATCACACACACACAATATTTTGTTATCATCAAAACCAAAACCAAGAGGGAGCACAATGAACCCAACACACCAATCTCCCCCTTTTTGATGATGGCAAAATATTGTGGCATCAACCTCAATCCAACTTTTCTTCCCTTTGGCATTATCAAAAAGTGGGGAACAGTGTAGAGCAAATTTCAACAAGGTGAACAAGTTGGATCCATGAATCAATGAAAACTCACAAGAGAAGTTCAGACAATCCAATTGCAAGGCATAGACAAGAAGACACATCAATTTTTGTATTTTCAGTTTTGTAAATTTTTTTTAAAAAAAATTCCTTTGAAATGCAAACACACGGTGGCACTATGAATGACACTCTGAATGCATGCGATGCGACTAGACATTTATGCCAATGAAAAACAAACTAAGCTAATTGTGGAACTCAAAGTTGTTGATTATTTGTATGTGAGAGACACAATTTGGATTTTCATGGTTTTCAGATTTTTGAATTTTCTTAAGGAATGCATGAAACAAAATGCATATGAATGATGACAAATGAGATGCATTTTATGCAACCAAGTAAATATATATATATCTACATGCAACATAGCTCCCCCTTACTCATTTAAGAAGGGATAACTGTAAGAAAAGTGTATGAGGATCATGACAACCGGAAGGATCATATATAGCACCTAGGAGGCTGTGCAATCGCATCTAAGAGTCGTGCAATAGCCAATGTAGTCAATCAATTTTTTGAATACATATTAAATCAAATTTCCAAATGTGGAAGTGAATAACATGAAAAGTGACTGTAGTCATATGGATATTCAAATTTTCAAATCAATACAATGAATGATTACACAGACTGCATTTCAATTTTGGAGAACAGCGTATCATAGCTACGCTCTACCTCAATAATTTTTCACATCAAATTATTGATGACTTTACAAAGATAATCAAAAATTTTTAAGAATGGCCAGGTTCAAATAATTCCTTTTTATGCGAGTAGACGCATGGAGCTCATGCCAGAATCTCCGGTTACTCAGAATATTGAACCATTTCACTTCATTTTAAATAGAGACACTATAGTACAACACCTTTCTGAAATGAATCACATTACATCTCAGGTGACATGTTCCTAATTTACTCAATGAGACTAAGCATTGCTCTACCTTTCATTTCTCATTTTTTTTAACATAGATGGGTAGGTAGCTTTTTCCTCAACTGACTCTTCAACATACATGTAGTAAGTTTAATATCTCTAGAGTGTTGAAAGAAAATTCCTATATCTTTATGTTTAACACTCATTCTCACATAATGTGCAAGATGTGTGCGAATTTGATTCAGTATGTATACCGAAAATATCATGAACACATAACAGTGCAACTCCCCCTAAATAGATGCACTTATGAAATATGAACTCACCCAGAGTGTATGACATGAAATACTCCAATAATGACTCAAATGCAACATTATTTATCAAGAAAATATAAGGCCATAGAAATTCTAAGGATGGGGGTAAATAGCATATAATAACATGCAAGCACACAATGGGAGCATATGTAATATCCAATGCAAGATGCAATGTAATGCAAAATTTCAAATTTTATTTGAATGTTCCAAATACATTTCAGAATTTAACATGGATGAAAAATGTGAATTTTTCAATTTTTTAGTTGAATGATCTAAATGCACATAATGCATGAATACTAATGCATGCAACCTATAACTATACGAGATTGGAATGCAAGATGTAAAATGACACAATTTACAAGAGATCAATCAGATTTGAAAGATGAGCTTGGGACATTTCATCACAAGTGGTTTATATACAAGGGTGCAGAAATCATTTGAGGCATGTAGTGGAAACCATTTATTGTCAGAAATTGTTAAGAACAAATTTTCAAAGGTTTTGAAATCATTCACAAGCCATTCAGGAGTTGAGGTATCCATTGAAGAACTCTTCACTCCAACAAGGATCAATTTTAGAAAATTTGAAGCAATTCATCATGAGCATGTTGCATGTTACAATTCGAGATCACTCAGTCAATAGAGAATGAATTAGCATTCTTTTCAACTTGTTTAGCTAGCAAGCCCCCTTTGACAAAAACATGAGTTTCAAAAAAATTCAGCGAAAGTGCAATGTTTCTCTTATGACATGGGGCTAGCTAACAAGGAGCAAAGAATAGCATCAGAAAATTCTTTCAAGGCCAAACAATCGATTTCTTTCAGTTCTGGTACAAGGAAGAGAACTTTGGTCCAAAGACTAACTCACGCATAGTGAGAGTTTCCAGGTGAACACATAATCCACCTTTTCACTACTCAGTATTTGATATACCAGATACTCAATTAAGCTCAAATGTGCTCAAGCAATCAGATTGAAGAATGTTCAATGGTCAACATAATCTTCAAGATTTTCAGTTTTATTCAACCAATAAGCAAGTTAATCACATCAGAATGGAGGAGCAATCATTTCAAGTATGTAGAAAAAGTACCTGTCATCAGAATAACATCATAAAGTCCCATAGACTAATGCATGAAATTATTGAAATAGGTGGTGCGCGGAAATAGATCCAAAGGGGGGGGGTGAATAGATCTTTTTGAGATATTGCCCAATAAAAACTGCGAACGCACTTCTAAGGACTGATTGAAATAATCACCCCCGAAGACTCCTAGAATTCAAATCTTCTATTAACCAGTGAGCAAACACTTAACCCGCTAACACGTGATCAAGGCACGCCAAGGCATATATATAATCCACTGCATTCAGGGTCAAACAGCGCTAACATCAAATTGAGTAAATGGCGCTCAAACTAGCAGTGAACCAAACCTGTGAAAGAGAAGTGAGATACGGAACAAACACACAAATGAAAACCACTACTCACAGAATTTTTAGGTGGTTCGGTCGTCCTGACCTACGTCCACCCAACACCCAATTGAGTGTGGCTTCATTGTTGACTAACAGCTTGCCGCTGATTCACAGCTTCGGGGAATTCCTTCCCTATAATCTGCTAAGCGTTACAGCTTCGCTATCTAGAGGAATCCACCTCAATCGCTGAGGATTATAGCTTTACCTGACCAGATAAATCCTTCTCTGCAACCGCTGAGAATTACAGCTTCACCTGTCCAGAGGATACCACCTCTGCAACCACTGAGGATTACAGCTTAACCTTTGCTAACACACAGCTTGAGTAACCAGAGTTTTAAAATAAAACAAATGAAAATAGATAACCAAAAATAAGACTTAGCTATAGCTTAGGACAATGAGCAGATCGGCTCTGGTTCTGAACCACAAGACCGATGAATATAACTCTCAGTTCCTCCTTCTTTCGATCTCTCTCTTATCTCTCTTACAGATCTTCTCTTTAAAATCTCAGCATCGTCATCATCATCATCTCTCATCACCATTCTACTCGCAGAAGAAGATTCTTATATATCTTCAGACAGGGACTCACGAGATCACCTACTGGGTGTGTGAAGGGAATATTCACGCCAAATGATTCCAGTAAGCTTTCAGTCACTTGTTCAATTCTTAGCACTGTAGCTTCCCTCGTGGCAGTCCTTTGTTAGGGACGGTTCACCTTGGATCACGTGCCCTCGTTAAAGATCTCAAGTAGTTGACCTGTTAACACGTTGAAACATACGATAGTCGAACAGATATGAATATTGCATAGGCTTGCCAAGAGAGTGTTCGACAGTTCATAAAGCACACATGGGCAGACTTAGTATGCACAGACTTAGTGCATACATTGGTAGGTTCTACACAAGCCATCAATGTGCACAAAGAAGTATGCACAGACTTCATGTGTGCTTAAGGTAGACAATGCACAGACCCTATATGCCAAACCTCAAGATGCACAGACTATGCGTAGCGCAAAGATTATAGTTGCACCGACTTAGTTGCACGAAGTGCAAGAGTGCACGAACTTTGATTTAGCTCGCACAAAGTGTGCACAGACTTAATAGAGTATAGGAAGAATGCATATAGACTTTGGGGTGCTTGTAGCGAGACATGCACAGACTCACTTTATGCATAAAGAAAATATGCACCGACCTAATCCCAATAGACATGAAACTATGCACAAACTTAAATGCTCGCAGCAACTAAAGTTGCACAGACCTGTGTGCATGCAGCAACGAGAGTTGCATGGACTTGGTGAGTACGCGATGTGAAGTCCCGCAATCAATGCACCCAAGAGGGGGGTGAATTGGGTGAAATCACAAATTTAACAGGGTTATACTCAATTTTAAAATTATGTAAGAACACTAAGGCCGTGTTTGACATCGGGGTAAGGGGGGGGGCTAACCGACCCCGAAGGGTCGATTGAGATACTCGGGGTCGGTTAGCCGAGTTGTGTGAGGGGGAGGGCGAGAGGAGGAGGGGCTCACCGGTTAGCCGGTGTCGGCTAACCGGGGGACAACCCCTTTGTCAAAGTCGCCCTAAGATATAAGTACAGGATAAACCAGATCTATCAAAAACAATCACTGCAATAGCCCTTGGTACTAGGCGGAGTTAACTAATCCAAAGATTTACTCACGCAAACTGTTATCTTTCCGGCAAGAGTAACCTTGTTAGTCCGAATCCAGCTTTTGATATACCGAGGATCTATTTGAAGGTGATCAGTTAATCTAGATCTAAAGATAGCAATTAAACTAAATCCACAAGCATGGGCAGAAGTGGGATAGGGGAAAAGGAACAAACCACAATGAGACAGTGATTTTTAGGTGGTTCGGATGCCACAGCGGCAACCTATGTCCACCACTCACCAACCGTGAGGATCCACACACTATCTTGTAAAGAGATACAAGATCAAACACACACACACACAAAGGCAAACAAACTTAATTGCACACACACACGGATCTGCAAAGATCCACACACACACAGATGATTTAGGAATACAACACAACCACACTTGAAGCTCAGAAAGATTGAGAATGAAAAACACAAAAGAAAAAGCTTGATTAATGCTCCCCCTTAGTTGATGAAGAATTCCTTGGATGCAGCTTGAGCTCCACTTGGTCTAGCCTTTGATCTCCTTCAGATATGGCTTGATCTTTACCTAAGAATGGAGGAAGAAGGATGAAGAACTCTTCTCGGAGCACTGTTCACGTCTACAGTGCTAACTCCCTTCACTTCCCCTTTGGTAGCCTCCTTGATCCACCTTGAGCATTAGGGTTTTCTTAACCCTCTTGTATATGTCATATAGACTTTGAATGGTCCATGGACTCCCCCAGACCAGATCCACAATTTCTGGAGGGTTTGGTTGCTTAGGGATTAAACAGTACCAAGAGGGATGGCTTTTCTCGAAGTGACAAAAAGTCAACAATTATGGACAGCTCGGGGCTGGCGGTCGACCTGCAGAGGCCAGCGGTCGACCGCTAGGAGCATTCCTATAGCCATTTGGCTGCTGGAAAAATAGGTCGACCGCTAGGGTCCTGGCGGTCGACCGCCATTTTTACAGGTCTTCTTCTTTTGGTTCTATGATTTTAGGTCGACCGCCAATGGTCCAGAGGTCGACCGCCAATCTCCAAACCTACAAAAATTAAGTGTTAGCCCGCTAAAAAACTATCCATAAGTTAGATGATTGAAATGGGCTTGTGTTATGGTTGATTACAAGTTCATTTAGGCTCGTTTTAACACATGGAAAGATTCATGAACATTAAGTTGAAAAGGAATGAAATTTGATGGTTTAGAGCATAAAACTTTGTTCAAATACAAGGCACGTAGGAGATAAATGTCTTGGGTTTTGTTATCATCAAAATCACTCAAGTATGCTCAACAATCTCCCCCTTTTTGATGATGACAAAAGTTAAGCATTTAAATTCACATGTTCAAACCAAAGTGCCTTTGAGCAAGTTTTCAAAACGAAGTCAATCACATTTGAAATTCAGTTGAAATCCATCAATATGAAATGTTGAACTCAAGAATTTAAAGTATTCGACACGTCCATTTTAGCACGACATATCACTTCCAACACAAACAATTCAACATATCCATACCAGCCATTCAATACTTATTTTCCAAATTGAAAAGAAGTGAGAGAGGAGAAGGCCAATCTTGTAAGTTCAAAGAGTGCATTCTTCCATTCATTCTCATTAGTTCAATACAGGGCACATTGAATGCAAGAGATAAAAATGGACTCGACATACGATGGAATGCAACCACTAAATGCAAATCACTAATGCAGACTCGACATACGAAGGAATGCAACCACTAAATGCAAATCACTAATGCAATACAACCAAAATGCAACCAACATGCTCAAACTACAATGCAAGAGATAGACATGCATGCGACAGACATGCATGCAAGTAGGCAAACACACATAGCATATATATAACCCTAATAGCCTACTTCTCCCCCTTTGACATCAGCAAAAAGGAGTGGGGAGGGATACAAAAGGTGGACAAAAGTGACACTAGTGACTCGAGAACATCTACACAGTAGGTTGATCCGCAACTTTCTCGCCATGAACACCATCCAGGGCACCATCATCATGGGGGGAGCCAACAGGAGCAGGAGCACGAGGGAGACAGTCTGCAATGTCATGCAAAGTTTCATCGTGATGAAGAAGTTGACGACGGAGGACAACAAGGGATTGGTTGGTCTGCCAGAAGGCTTCACGATTATCTTCATGGCTGGCATAGAGAGTGGCCATGTGGGTAGAAAGATTATCCATAGCATGGGTGAAGGAGTCCATTCGTCCAATCATGGTATCCATAAAAGTGTCCAAACGCCAAAGGGAGGAGTCAATGCGGGTTTCCAAGCCTAAAGGACGCCTGTCTAGAGTCTCATAGTCTCCCCAAGTGGGATGCCCAGCACCCTGAGTGGAAGACTCCCCAAGAAAGTACTGCGGTGGTGGAGGAAGATCTGCTGGAGGAGGCACATCCTCGGGCTGGACTGGTGTAGGTGCATCTTGGTGAGCTTACTGTTGGTCCTGTTCTTGCTCTTCTTCACTGTCATTCTCTTCCCCATAAACTGGGACAACACGATGAATTTCACCATTTACAGCATGATAATATCCCATATCGGAGAAGATCTTATGCTCATTATAGATGTCATCATGGCGGACTAGAACAAACTGCTCACCCTCCAATGGGACCCCGACAAAAGTGAAAACTCCAGTGAGTTGAGAGGCATAGGGCAGGGACCTCCGTAAATGTATGTGGCATTGACTTATCAGTTGAGTCATAAGCCATCCCATATTAACTAATTCGCCATTCTAACATGATAGAATAAGAATCGGTGAACTTCAGTCACTTCGTCTCGGCTGCCACTCTTGGGATAAAAGAGTGTAGTAAACATATGATGGAGAACCCGTTGCAGTGTGGGAAAGTGGTTGGCATTGAGCTCAATTAGGTCACTCACACCACGTACAAACTCACAGCTCGTCATGGCAATAAAACTTGCCTCAACCTCACCATGCCCAAAATTCATGTCTGCACCATGGGAAGAAACACCTAGGGCACGATAAAATAATTCTGGAGTAATGTGGATCTCAATGCCCTGAACCATTGTGTAGAACCTTCCATTTCTGTCAACCAAATTACCATAGAACTGTTGCACTAAATATGGATAGTAGCGGTTGTATCTAGTGACAAAATCAATCCATCCTGGTTGCATTGAGAAAACTACATACATGTCGGGTAGGATTTCGTTCATCTCCTCAAAATCGACAAGACGAGGGTCGATGATAGTTCTTGGAGGTAACCTAGGTGCCAGAGCTTGTGGTGGTGGTGTGACTGGAGCTTCACGTCTCTGAGCACTAGGTTCCCCTTAGAGAAGACGCCCAACACTCCTTCTAGGTGCCATTTTAGACTAAGAAACCCGCTGAAGATATGATCCTCTTGAGAGGTAGAACCTCTACCATGGGATGGAGAGAGAGACACCGGGGAGGACTGTGAACACCTTCTTCACGCTCTGGAACTCAGGGAAGGGTGACACGAGCGCACGAACGCCTGCTAGGAGTTGTTCCAAAATGGAGAACAATCGGCCGGATCGTGTTCGGAAAGAGGAGATGTGGGGTTTTTAGGGCTTAGAAGATGGCAGTGAGGTGTGCTAGGGTTAGAATGGAGTAAGGGAGAGAGAAGGGAATGCAATAGAATGAGTGAAGGAGGGAGAAAACCCCCTTAAAATGGGGTTCGGACGCGGCTGAACCGTGCCGGTTCGCCGCTGGGGGTCGACCGGCACGAAGCCAGCGGTCGACCACTGGGGCATAGAAACCCCCATTTTTGACCCTGAGAGAGAAAGAGTCTAGCCAGCGACCTCAGTGATAAAAGTGGGCTCCAAGACCCTGTGGACTCCCCCATTTTCACAAAATCATATTTTCCTTTTTTATATCTTTTTTTTCTTTTTCTTTTTCTTTTGCTAACCCAAGAATGATAGCAAGAAAGAGTCGACTACGGAATCCCCTGTTTCGAGACTGCTTAGAACACTAGATCACTAGTCCACATTTATTTGTCAAGGAGTATTCAGTCTTAGGAATGTGTCAAAGAAGAAGTGTGTAAATCTATGTATATAAGAACAAGCACACATGCTAGGTATTGTCATACACAATAGAAATAACACACACACAAGGCATGCATCTCACAAAATCTACCCAAAAGAAATCAATCTACTGTAGACCTAAGTGCGTATGCCCTCACCCTTGCACATGCCAAGTTCTCTCCTAATTTTATTGAATTGATTCTGATTTAGGGGTTTTGTGAAGATGTAAGCCAGTTGGTTAAGTGTATCAATGAACTTGAACTTAAAGACCCCTTTGCCTACATGATCTCTTAGAAAATGATGTCGAATGTCAATGTGTTTGGTTCTGGAGTGTTGAACAGAATTTTTAGATAGATTAATTACACTCGTATTATCACATAAGATCGGCACACAATCCACTTCAACATTCAAATCAAGCAATTGATTTTTGATCCAAAGTACTTGGGCTCCACAATTTTCGGCGGCTAAATATTCAGCCTCGGCCGTTGAGAGAGCTACTGAATATTGTTTCTTAGAGGCCCATGAAATGAGGCACCCGCCAAGAAATTGACAGTACCCACTTGTACTTTTACGATCTACAATGCACCTGGCATAATCCGAATCGGTATAAGCAATTAAATCAAAAGAACTACTGATGGGAAACCACAAGCCAAAATCTATTGTGCCAATAAGGTATCTAAAAATGCGTTTAACAACTGATAAGTGAGATTCTTCAAGGCATGACTAGAAACGGGCACAGAGACATACACTGAATTGAATGTTAGGGCGGCAAGCTATAAGGTACAGTAGTGATCCGATCATACCTCGAAACAGTGTAGAATCTACTGTTTTACCATTTTCATCTCTATCCAGCTTTGTGGTGGTGGCCATGGGAGTTGATATGGGTTTTGCTTCCGCCATCCCGTATTTCTTCAGCAGTTCCATAGTATATTTGGCTTGATTGATGAAGATTCCTTCTGAAGTTTGTTTCACCTGCAATCCAAGAAAAAAAGTCAGCTCCCCCATTAAGCTCATCTCGAATTCTCCTTGCATAATCTTTTCAAATTCATCGCATAAGGCATTGTTAGTAGCTCCAAAAATAATGTCATCCACATACACTTGAACTGCCAAAATGTCCTTACCTGATTTCCTTGTGAAAAGTGTTTGATCAACCTTACCTCTCTTGAACCCATTTTCAACCAGAAATTAGGTAAGTCATTCATACCATGCCCTTGGTGCTTGTTTTAGTCCGTACAAGGCCTTTTGGAGCTTGTACACATGTCGTGGATGTTTGGAATCTTCAAAACCTGGAGGCTGCTCTACAAAAACATCCTCCTTGATATAACCGTTAAGAAATGCAGATTTAACATCCATTTGAAACAATTTAAAGTTCAAAGAGCAAGCGTAGGATAGTAAGATCCGGACTACTTCAAGTCTATCAACCGGTGCAAAGGACTCATCAAAATCAATGCCCATCTCCTAGCTGTACCCCTTGGCTACAAGCCGGGCCTTATTCCTAACAACCAATCCCGCATCATTTAGCTTGTTTCTGAAAACCCAATGGGTTGCAATAGTGGGATGGTTCTTAGGACGCAGCACGAGAGTCCACACCTCGTTTCTTTCAAATTGGTGCAGCTCTTCATGCATAGCCTGAGTCTAGGATTCATTTTGAAGAGCTTCATGAATGTCCTTGGGCTCTTCTTGTGAAAGTAAAGCCATCAAATCTTCCTCTTCTACTAGCCTTAGAGAGGACCTAGTTCTTACCCCATCCTCTAAATTACCTATGATGTTCACAGCTGGATGATCCTTGAGAGATGGGGAAGAATTGGGTAAGTCAGGATGCTGCACTTGTGGTTCTTGCAGTGTCTCGAGTGTGGGATCTTCATCTTCTTCACTCTTGCTTGAGGTTGCTTTCAATGGCTCATTCTTAGCTCCGTCATTAGTTGAATTCCTAGGAGCTTCATATGCATTCATGGTTGAAGAAATTTGATTTGTCAGTTTTGATTCTGATTCATCAAAAATAACATGAGGACTTTCTTCAACGACCAAAGTCACTTTATTGAATAATCGGTAAGCTCTAGAATTAAGTGCATAACCTAAAAAGATTCCTTTGTCATTCCTTTCATCAAACTTACCCAAGTTGGACTTACCGTTGTTGAGAATATAACAAGAGCATCCAAAGGGTTTGAGATATGAGATGTTTGGTTTCTTACTCTTGTAGAGATCATATGGAGTTTTCTTCAGAATGGGCCTTACCATTGCCCTGTTGATGATGTGGAATGCTGTACTTACCGCCTCAGCCCAAAAGTACTTAGGTAGTGAGTTCTCACTGAGCATGGTCCGGGCCATGTCTATCAACGTTCTGTTTTTCCTCTCCACTACTCCATTTTGCTGGGGCGTCCTTGGTGACGAAAAATTATGTGTGTACCCCTACTCTTCACAGAAGATGTTGAATTCATGATTTTCAAATTCACCACCATGATCACTCTGGATGGTGGTGATGAGGTAACCTCTTTCATTTTAGATTTTCCTGCAAAACACTTGAAACTCCGTCAAGGCATCACTTTTTTTGGCTAAAAATAACACCCATGTGAATCTGGAGTAATCATCAACAATTACAAATCTAAACGATTTACCCCCTAGGCTGGATATCCTAGTGGGACCAAATAAATCAATATGCAGTAGTTCTAGAGGCCGAGAGGTAGAGAAAATATTTTTATTTTTGAAAGAAGTACGTGTTTGCTTGCCTTTTATGCAAGCCTTACAGATTTTGTCGCTTTTAAATTTTAATTTTGGCAAACCATTTACCAGGTCATGTCTAGACAACTTGGAGATTACTCCAAAACTAGCATGACCTAGTCTTCGGTGCCATAGCCATGCATACTCATGGTTGTTAGCCACCAAATACACATCATCAAGATCAATAGTGTAGACATTGTTATTCCTTTTACCGATAAAACTGATTTCATTTGAAATTTTATTCATGACAAGGCAGTGGGTTTTATCAAAAACTATCTTAAATCCCTTGTCACACAACTGATGTATGCTCAGCAAATTATGATTCAATCCTTTCACCAAAAGACCATTTTCAATCAAGGTTTCAGAATTCTTACCTATGTTTCCAATTTCGATTATTTTACCTTTGTCCTTTCCACCAAAAGCAACTGAGCCTCCTTCCTTTTCTTGCAGCTTGGAGAACACCTTCTTGTCTCCTGTCATATGCCTTGAGCAACCACTGTCTAAATACCATTTGCTCCCCCTCGCTTCAAGACATAGCTGCAAGAAACAAATTTCTCATGCAATTGTTTTTGGTACCCAAATAAGTTTGGGTCCATAGGAGTTAGTCCAACTTCTTGCGGGTGTTCTCTTTATCCATGGAACATGATATTTAGGTGTGCTTTGTCTAAACCAGTAGTTGGAAATCACATGACCAAATCTACCACAATGAAAGCAATTGGCATGTGAGAAAGTTCTTTGATATCTGTGTGGTTTAGGCTGAACATGTTGGGGTTTAGAATTAGAACATGAAGCATGATTATAGTCCTTTTCATGAACACAGGATGTTGTGATCTTATGCTCAAAAGATTTTTTGTTTTGAGGTGTGTACCCCAAGCCTTCCTTTTAGAAGTTGACTTTAACCCCCAATAAGTTATCCATGTTTTGTTTCCCTTTAACAAACCTAGTCAAGGTGGATCGAAGTTCAGCAACTTCTTCACCCAAAATCCCATTTCTCCTTGCGAGTTCTGAATTTGTGGATTTAAGAATTTCTTCTTCCTTTTTCAGATTTTCACACACTTTTTCAACTTCAGCCATTTTGCATGAAATCTCTTCTTTGGTTCTTTCAATATCTGAAATAGTTTACAGCAAGCTTTCTCTTTCCTCAGTTACTTCAAACCATTCATGTTCCAATTTTTCAAACTTGACAAAGATATCTTCATGTGACAGTTCATCAATTTTCTTTTTAAGAGTTTTATTTTCAGATCTGATTTTCTTGTATTTGGCATACAGTTTTTCATATTCAAATTCCCATTGTTCATTTGAAATAAAATCATGGTCCGAGTTTACCTCGGTTGAGTCATCCTCATGAGCCATAAGACACAAGCTCTCCACGAGCTCTTGTATCTCCTCCTCGGACGGTTCGTCCTCTTCATCACTCCACGTAGCAACCATGGCTTTGGGCTTTTTGAAATTGTCCTTTTTGAATTTCTTCTTCAGGTCTGGGCACTCTCCCCTCATGTGCCCAGGTTTTTTGCATTCATAGCATATGATGCTACTCGGCTTGCTCGACTCACCCTTGGTTTGAGTGGGCTTCCTTTGCCCTTTTCTGAAGTTGCCTTGGTAATTTCTTTTCTTCCTCAGAAATCTTTTTACTTGACGAGTGATCATAGCCAATTCTTCTTCTTCTTTGCTTCCGTCACTGGACTCTTCTTTTGGAGAGTCGTCATCGGATTGATGAGCTCTCAATCCAATTACTTTCTTCTTATTGATATCTTCCTCAACTGTCCTCTTCACACTTATCTCATAAGTCATGAGTGACCCTATGAGTTCATCGAGGGTAAGTGTGGACAGATTCTTGGAGTCTTCAATAACGGTGGCTTTGGTGTGCCACGCAGGAGAGAGGGATATTAGCACTTTTCTTACGAGTCCAGAATTTGTGTAATCTTTCCCAAGACTTTTGAGACCATTCGTGATCTCAGTTAGTCTTGCGAACATCTCTGAAATTGTCTCTTCAGGCTTCATCTTGAAAAGCTCATAGTCTCGAACCAGAAGGTTGGCCTTGGTCTCCTTGACCTCGGATGTCCCTTGATATATGAGCCGAAGTTTGTCCCACATTTCTTTAGCTGAGTTGCACATGGAGACACGAGAGAATTCGTTAGGGTGTATCGCACATTGCATAATATTCATAGCATTGAAATTAACAGTACATTTCATAATTTTCTCGGGTGTCCATTTTTCTTCATCATTCCCAAGTTTGTAAGGACCCTTATCCACAACTCTCCAAACTTCGTACTCTTGATCCCTCAAGAAAACATGCATTCTATTTTTCCAGTATGAGTATTTTGAGCCGTCAAAGAACGGAGGATGGTTGATGGAGTGACCCTCGGGCATCATACCCTTATTTGCCATTGATCCGGATCTCACTCTAGATCGTTAGATATGTGAAGGATAGAGCCTTAGCTCTGATACCAATTGAAGTCCCGCAATCAATGGCACCCAAGAGGGGGGTGAATTGGGTGAAATCATAATTTTAACAGGGTCATACTCAATTTCAAAATTATGCGAGAACACTAAGAGATAAGTACAGGATAAACAAGATCTATAAAAAACAATCATTGCAATAGCCCTTGGTACTAGGCGGAGTTAACTAATCCGAAGATTTACTCACGCAAACTGTTATCTTTCCGGCAAGAGTAACCATGTCAGTCCGAATCCAGCTTTTGATATGCCGAGGATCTATTTGAAGGTGATCAGTTAATCTAGATCTAAAGATAGCAATTAAACTAAATCCACAAGCATGCACAGAAGTGGGATAGGGGAAAAGGAACAAACCACAATGAGACAGCGATTTTTAGGTGGTTCGGATGCCACAACGGCAACCCACGTTCACCCCTCACCAACCGTGAGGATCCACACACTATCTTGTAAAGAGATACAAGATCAAACACACATACACACAAAGGCAAACAAACTTAATTGCACACACACACGGATCTGCAAAGATCCACACACACACGGATGATTTAGGAATACAACACAACCACACTTGAAGCTCAGAAAGATTGAGAATGAAAAACATAAAAGAAAAGGCTTGATCAATGCTCCCCCTTAGTTGATGAAGAATTCCTTGGATGCAGCTTGAGCTCCACTTGGTCTGGCCTTTGATCTCCTTCTGATATGGCTTGATCTTTACCTGAGAATGGAGGAAGAAGGATGAAGAACTCTTCTCGGAGCACTGTTCACGTCTACAGTGCTAACTCCCGTCTCTTCCCCTTTGGTAGCCTCCTTGATCCACCTTGAGCATTAGGATTTTCTTAACCCCCTTGTATATGTTATATAGACTTTCAATGGTCCATGGACTCCCCCAGACTAGATCCACAATTTCTGGAGGGTTTGGTTGCTTAGAGATTAAACAATACCAAGAGGGATGGCTTTTCTCGAAGTGACAAAAAGTCAACAATTATGGGTAGCTCGGGGCTGGCGGTCGACCTGCAGAGGCCAGCGGTCGACCGTTAAGAGCATTCCTGTAGCCATTTGGCTGCTGGAAAAATAGGTCGACCGCTAGGGTCCTGGCGGTCGACCGCCATTTTTACAGGTCTTCTTCTTTTGGTTCTGTGATTTCAGGTCGACCGCCAATGGTCCAGAGGTCGACCGCCAATCTCCAAACCTGCAAAAATCAAGTGTTAGCCCGCTAAAAAACTGTCCATAAGTTAGATGATTGAAATGGGCTTGTGTTATGGTTGATTACAAGTTTGTTTAGGCTCGCTTTAACACATGGAAAGATTCATGAACACTAAGTTGAAAAGGAATGAAATTTGATGGTTTAGAGCATAAAACTTTGTTCAAATACAAGGCACGTAGGAGATAAATGTCCTGGGTTTTGTTATCATCAAAATTACTCGGATATGCTCAACACAATGGACTTACGCCAAATGTGAGGATGCATGAAATGTTGCTTGCACCGAGTTCGGTCTTGAACATGCCAAGTGTGCACAAACTTTGTGTATGCAAGGAATAAAAAGATGCACTGACCTTAAGTGTGGAATGAACATGAACTTCACTGACTTAGCATGAACGACAGGAAAACATGCACCGACTATGAGTGTAAATGACTAAGACATATACCGACGTTATCAGGCAGATAACGTGGTATGCACAGACTTAACAAAAAGGTGCACCAGCTTTCTATACACTAGAGACATAACATGCACCGACTTTCAATGCACAAACAGAATATGCACGGACTTCTTATGCGATAGATGCAAGGTGCACAGACCTTGTATACTGAATGACGTAACTATGCATAGACTTAATCATATATGTAAAGATCAAATGCAAACACATTTATATATTCCAGTCTCACATGACTCATAGATTGTCATTATCAAAATAAGGGTTTCAACAATCTCCCCCTTTTTGATGATGGCAACTATAAGTCATGTATGATTTATTTGCTAACATTCATAACAAAGTTATCATACAAAATAAACCATGCATTCAACACAAACATGCATTCAACACAAACATGCAACACAAACATGCACTATGAAGTAATTGCATTTCTGTGTACTATAAGAAAATACAAGGTAGTGTTTGAGTGAAAAATCTCATTCAACAATCTCATTCAGCATTTTCTTTACATCAGAAAACTCATTCAGCATTTTCTTTACATCAGAAACCTGTCCATCAAACAAACTAAATTGACCACCAGTAAACTGTAAATTGTCTGTCCCTTTCATTCACACATTCTATCACACCACCACACCATAATATTCTCCCCCTTTGTCATTATCAAAAATAGGGAACTAGAAGAAATCAGTGACCTCGGTAACTCCCCCTGTCTCTTGGATGATGTGCAGAGATAGAACCAGGGGTTGAAAGTCTGTTCAGAATAGAGGTGTGAAAATCTCTAATGGAGTCGGATAGCTCATCTAGCCTTTGATGCACTGTGCTCCCCAGTCTATCCACTAGGGAGGTGGTAGAATCTTATTTTGTGAGAGTTTGTTTAACATTCTCTGAGAGGGTCTGCAATTGAGACTGGACAACTTTAAACTTGTTAATGATTTCAGGCTGACTTGCTGCAATTGTGTTCAATGTACTCTTTATCATTTCAAACTCAATCTTAAGATCAAAAGTGTGGCTAAGAATTTGAGCCAGCTTGCTGAAGGTTGAGAGTTGGGTATCTTGTATTTTGTTTATCATGTCACCAACTCTATTGCTGACACTCATGAGAGATTCCAAAATCTCTCGAACTGCTGCATCAGTTCTTTGTTTAGCAGTCATGAACTCAATCCATTGACCTTTCATAATCCTTCCCAGATGTTGCATTCGGGCAGCTGTCCAGTTGAAGGGTATTGAACAGAAACTGTTTATTCATCAATTCATTTTGATTCAGCACTATCTTAGTTAGATTAGATAGCATCTGTGCAATGTTAGACTCAGCATTAGTTCCAGGTGAACTAAATGTAGAGGCACTAGAGTCTTGAATTTCAGTATGGTACGCATGCTGCTGTCATAAGATGGAGGGGGTGGTATACCAAGACTAATTACTCCCCAGAAATGTAGACCATATTCAGGAGCTAGAGCAAAGGATATTCTTGGATGCATTATCTACTGAGGAGTAGGACCCATAACATATTCTTGTGTGTCTTCCTCAGCTACCCCTGGAGCAGGAGCAAGTGGTTTCTCTTGTGAGACTTCTTCAACAGATACTTGAGCTCCCTGTGGTTCATCCTCCTGTTCATTGACCACAGACTCAGCAATTTCTTCATAAATATTTTCAGCCTGTTCTTTCATAATCTGTGAAACCAGCTCATCTACAAATCCTTCATCCGATTCAGTTTCTTTCTCCCTTTCCTTTTCTTGATGAAATTCAGTTCTTTTCTCTTCCACACTTGCCTCTTGTTCTTGCTGATCTGTGTGCTGTTCTTGCTCATATTGTACTCCAAATCTATCAAATAACAGGTTGATGTCTTGATCCAATTGAAGATTCTTGAGATTCTTCGTAGCAGACTCAGCAGTAATTTCTTCCTGTTGTACAGTAGTTGATTGACCTCTTTCATCTGACATAAGAGTGGTTTCTTCATGAGGAACTTGAGGATGCTGTTCTGATGATGTGTCAACTTGAATTTTCTTTTTCTTCTTTAAAGGAGCTGGGTCCTGTTCTTCTGACTCTTCTTGATATTTTCCTAGACTGACCTAAGGCTGTTCACTTTGTTCTTTGGCATCTTTTAGTTTACTACCTTTGGATGTTTTCAACCTCAAGTACTTGTTAATAAAATCCAAGTTATAAATGTTTGCTTTGGGAATATCTTTTGAGGATTCCTTTTCTAGTGGAATTTTCAATTTTCTAAAGATTACTGTCAGATGAGCAACATAAGGTAAATTTCTCTTTGACTTCTTGAAAGTGCTCATTATCTGAATCATTATTGCTGGAAGACAAATCTTGATACTCCTGAGTAGGCAAAAGAGAATAAATCTCTGAGAATCGGTCACTCTCCCTCTACCTCCAACTTGTAGAGTTATCATCGTTTTAATGATTTGATGTAATAATCTCCTTAGAGGGGAAAATTTGCATGCATTGAACTAAGTGAGATATGTCTGTTTCTTTGGATCTCTGGGGTCTCTAGGCAGTTCTGTAATGAGAGAGTAGGCTTCATGCAAGTTTACATCAAATTTACCTTCTACTTCCCCTCCTTCTGGAATACGAAAGACTTTATGTAGAAAATGCCTAGACAAATCAATCTTTACTCCTTTAACTACAGACTGAACCCTTGACTTTTCAGAGTCACAACTCATATTGCAGTAACATTCTGCGACCAGTCTAGGATAATATGTCCTATAATTACTCAAGAATTTCTTCCATTTTTGAAACTCAAAAATTTCCAATAATTTAGGGAATTCAGAAATCATAGGTTGATCATCAAAATCTACATACCATGGAAGCATGATCTTTCTTGCTTCCAATATCACCTCAACCTATGTAGAAGACTTAGTAGGGACTGCTTCTTCTTCAAATTCATCCTTAGCGTCTTCTAAAGCAACAGTCTTGCGCCGCTTGGAGGAGGTTTCTTCTACCTTTCCTTTCCCTTTTTCTTTCTTTTGTTGAGATACTTCTTTGGGCACATCTGTTGGCAACTGCTCTTTCAAAGAATCCTTCACCTGAACTTCCATCTCTTTCCTCTTCCCTTTTTCTGATTTCTCCTGAACTAGTTCTGAAGATGCTCTCTTCGCATGTGACTCCTTTGATTTGCGCTCATAGCATTTACCCACATCGGTCTTCATTGCTTGAGGAGGCGGCAGCTGTTGCTCTTCTGTGCCATTCTTCTTCCCTTCACTCGTGGCGGACAAAGAAGACATGGTGGAAGCAATGAGGAGAGAAGGAAGAAACGTAGAGAAGGAATGAACGAGATGAGAAGAGGGATGACTGGAGAGGCATGCTTGCTGACTGAACTCTAGAGAGGAGGACACGAGAGCGGGAGGTCGCTTCGGCTTCAAAGGAGAGGGTATGATTGTAAAGCAAGTAGGGTTAGGTATATAAGATACACTGCCAACTTTACCAATATTCAACAGTTAATACCCAAACTACCCCTTACTTTAAAATAGAATGCCTTTCTACGCAGAAATGCAATTTTCGGCATATGAGATTATATCTTAACATGTTATTCTCCACAATTTATCCTTATGAATCAATAAAAATGAAACAACTTAATCAAGGAAATAACAAAGTCAAAGAATTCCTTAATCTTACTATCCCCTTTCATTAGCCAATTACTTATTGAAAAACCAATTTTTATATTGACCTTAAATCAGTATAAATTTAATGAAGGAACCATAGGGTCAACCATATATTTCATTGATCTTTTGCACAATTTTGATAGAACATTTCAGTATAACTACACCTTTTTACTCAAGGAAGCATGTTGATCAAACACCAGAGTCCCTGGTTACTCAGTGCAGTTTACCTTTATGTTTCATAATTTTTGAACAGAGATAACATTAATTATCATGACTTGACCTCTGAATTTCTTTGAGACAGATGGTCAGTTTCTCAAATAAAATGACATTGCTCTGCTACAATCAATTTTTCATTTAATGACATATTCCCAGGTCCTTTATCATATTTTTCTTTAGACATGACTTAAAGATTATATAAACCTCAGAATTCCTATCAGATTGGCTTATTAATAAGAACTTTTAGATTTTAGATTCCTTACTGAGCAATTTCCAATTTGGACTATTTTAAGACCATTGAGGTATCATTCAGGGTTAATTGTGAGAGCTTTTAAGAAAAGATTGAATATTCATATACTGAAAGTCACATCTTAGTTAAGATCAGCAATTTTCTTCTTAGTTCAGGGTGATCTCAGTAGTTAATTATGTTGTGCCCCTTGTGCTTTGTTGATGATGTGGTGTTTTAATGATAGCAACATAATTGAGTCACCACTTTGTCTTGAATATGTCTGATCTATTCTGTGGGAGATTGCATGAGTGTGCCATGTCTGAATTGTGAAGAATGCATGCGTATGCTTGAGTCATGCTGTGATAAATTGGTTTGTGCTTGATTTCTGTTCTGTGCATTGCTTCTCTGCTGATAATGTTCATGTTGTAGTTCATCAAGTCTATACATCCGTCTCACTGTTCACATGCATCAAGTATGTACAGCGTCCGTCTCACGTCATATGTGTTTACTTCATTCAGAACTTGGTACACAAAACAGTTTAACTGTGAGCATGGCATAGATTATACATGGCATAGATTATACACTCACCATGTCTGCATGTCTGTCTTTCATTAATATGGGTTCTGTGCAATGAGTGCGTTGACGCAGTTGGAGATTGGGTTGACGCATTGGCTGTCTATTCACTAGCTGCGTTGATGCTACAAGGACACTGCGTTGACGCAGTAGTCACTGGTTCACTAGCTGCGTTGACGCAGTGGATCAGCTGGGTTGACGCCATGCTGCTTTGTCTACTTTTTGTTGCTCATTAAGTCTTAAAGTCTATACAGGGTAGTTCATGCATCACTCTCTTTGCCAAGTGTATACATCGGTCAGCATTGCATCTTGTTCGCGAAGTCCATACATTGGGCCATTCATCAAAATCCATACATTGCATAATGTTTGTCAAGCCAATACATTGCACTGTAGATGCATCGAAGGGAAGTATGCACATTGGTCTGTTCATATGAAGTTTGTACATTAGAAGTGTTTACAGTGTTCAGTTGCCTTTCCATAAAGTCTGTACATCGCCTTCAGACTTTCAATTGTTGAGTCTTTACATGTTTTGAGGTTGACAACACTATGAGCCTTAGTGTCATTATTTGTTCCATCGTGTGCTGAACACTGCAGCACCCCGTGCTGCTTTCTGTGCCACCTCGTGTCGCTCCATCTGTGTCACCCCTATGTCTTCGAGTCTTCTGTATTTGTGTTGTTTCTTTCAAGACCCCGTGTCTTTCTTGCTTTGTGATTACACTTCGTGTCGGTTTCTGTTTTCATCTTCGAGTTGTTTTCAGCCCGTGTCATCCTCGTGTTCGAGTCATTTTCCTATATCTTCGTGTTATCTTTTGTTTTTGTGTCTTCGTATTGTTTTTATGTCTTCGTGTCAATCTTGTGTTTGAGTCTTCATGTTATTTCTGTGTTTGTGTCTTAGTGTTGTATTTGTGTCTTCGTGTTGCTTCTTTCTATCTTCGTCCAATGTTCCTCTGATCGTGTGTCTTTCTACCGTTTTACTCCGTGTTATATCTTTATGTACCTCGTGTCGTTCTCTTTTTATCTCGTGCTGTAGTCATTTTATGTATCTCGTGTCGTTCTCAATATAGTGCACCTTTTGTTGTTCCTACACACCTCGTGCAGCTTTAGCTTGAGTGTCAACCGACTTATTTCAGGTATATATATATATATATATATATATATATATAGATAACCCTGAGTATTAATGTTTTTAATCTCTTTGCAGGAGAAGAAGAAAAAGAAGAAGAAGAAGGATTCTGGGTTCAGGATCAAATCCGAACCAGTTTGCTCTATTCTACTGTTCGTGGAGCCTATGCAGAGTGGGCACGTGATACGAGGCTGACATCTAGCACATGATCCGAGATGTAGAGGAGCCTCCACGTGGACTGAAGCATTTGGGCGAGAATCGTGGAGAGCACACGCCGCCCTAATCTGCTGCTGCTATATATATGTGTCTTCTTCCTCTGAAGAAGGCTGTGAGAGAGGGCAGAGAGTGACTGAAGTAGAAGCAGCCAGAGCTAAGAGAAGAAGTGCAGAAGAGAAAGAAGAGATAGAGAAAGCTGAGAGCTAGATCGAGAGAGCAGAAGAAGAAAAAGAAAGAGAGACAATGAGATAGAGAGAGTGAGAAGAAGGAGAAGGCAGAAGCAGTAAGAAGAAGAAGAAGTAAGAAAGAAGAAGAAGAAGAAGTAAGAAAAAAGAAGAAGAAGAAGAAAAGAGAGTTCGTGCTGGGAGAAAGAGAGAAGCAGTAGAAGAAGTTCCTGCTGGACCGTGGATCAAATCCAGGCCAGCCAGCTCCTGCGAGAGCCACATTTATTTTTATCTTTTCAGCTTTCTGTTGCTGGGTTTTATTTTTCTTTTGAACTATTCACCTGCTGTATTTCCGATTCTCTGTAGAGAGGTCGGGGTCTCTCCTGTTGGTTCAGGAGAAGGGAGATTGCTATCTCCGGTTGCAAGTAGCTGGGTGCTACTTGTGGGTTCCCTCTGGTTAGAGGAAGGGAGGCTCGTCCTCCGGTTCTGGGCTTGTAGGTTTCAAGTCCAGAGGTCCCTCCGGTTGGGAGGAAGAGAGGTCCGAGACCTCTGGGTTGTAGGTGACTTAATGTCACTTGTGTTTCCCTCTGGGGTTTAGAAAAAGAGAGACTTGGGTCTCTAGGTTCCCCTCCGGTTTGGAGGAAGGGAGGTTTGGTCCTCTGGTTCTGGGCTTGTGGGTAGCAAGTCCAGGGGTTCCCTCCCGGTCTGGAGGAAGAGAGACCGTGTGTCTCTGGTTTCCAAGTGGCTGGGAGTCACTTGGGGTGTCCCTCCGGTTGGGAGGAAGAGGGGAGGTTGTTCCCCTGGTCAAGCTGTGTGGCAGCATTTGTTGCAGACTGAGTCTGTTGTGCTAGTGTTACTCGTGGAAGCCTCACTCCGATTGGGAGTGAGGGGTGGACGTAGGTCTATTGACCGAACCACCTAAAAACCCTGGTGTCCTGTGGACGCACTAAAATTCGGAGGGGGGGTCCATTCGTTTGTTGGTCGGGGTTAATTCTTCTATTTAGTGCGAGGGCGTGCCAGTCACAAAGTGACGATTTATTCGGGCTTCATGGAAGCCCATGGTGCGCTCGATCTGACTAATCAGACGATTGTGTAGTTCGTGTCGGGACCGAAACCCGCCGTGCCGTAAAGGCCACGACGTCATTTACATCCCCCATACGGGGGAACACCCTTGATTGATTGCCGGGAATAAGGGCCCTACGGCCTAAAGAGAATATTACTAATGCAGGAGGATAGTGAAAGACGAACTATGCTAGAAACCCATATCGGGACGTGAATGCTAAGACTATGTCGACCACTCATGGGCCACTTCATGTTCGAACGAAGGTCCGTGTTTGTAGTATAAAAGACGGTAGCAAAACCGCGCGAATGTCTGCCATGAACAAGGCAAGTTTAATGAGAATGCGGGATTGGATCCCGGTAGGGATGGGTCAAGTTGATAGACTGTTGGCCGGAGATGATTTCGGATTATGGCCATGTCGGAAGTTCCGTAAACCACGTCCGATACCATAAGGCGTCGTTGATTTTCTCTTTGCACCCAGTCCGAGGGAGTGAATTGTTAAATGCGTAGCCCGAGCTCAAAAATTTGATTATGGAAGGGGGAAACCTTTTTTATTAGTTTTATTCATTAGCTTTAAGTCTTTTCTCTCATTTGATTAATCATTCTTTTTCTTTTAGGTACGCCGGTTAAGGGAGAAGCCAAGGGATGGGCGCGCCGGTCAAAGACGTTAAAGGGGGGGTACGCCGGTTATGTGGCAAGAAGGAATAGGGGCCATACGCGCACCGGAATAGGGTGAGGAATAGTATAGCGCGCCGGTTTAAGGCGGCTATGCAAGGGGCGCGCCGGTTAGTGGCAAAGAAAATGAAAGGGGTTTTGAGTGTAAGGCTAAACCGGCGCGGGGGGGTACCGCGCCAGGTTAGCCCACGCAGGATTAGGGCGCGCCGGGTTAAGCTTCTACGAGGTTTTGTTTTGCTCTGTTTGATTCTTTTTGCTCTGTTCTTGTTTCTTCAACTTGCAGATTGATATTTTGGTTGGTTTATTCACTTAGTTGATGGATTAAGTTGATAGAGAAGGTGGTTAAAGCTTTCTGATCGTTTATTAAGATGAACGAGCATGCGGATTGAATATCTTATTAAGAGGGATTATGCAGGAACTTGTTCAGTTTGATTCAGAGACGGCTTCAGACATATGCTGTTCTTACTCCCAGAGGCCTTGGCTTGTTCAGCTGTTCTTATGCTTAGAGAACTCATCCTGTTCGTCTATTCTTGAGTGTTCTCATCCTGGCGAAATTTGGGCAGCACCTCCCCTGGACTGGGAGTTGCCAGAGAATAATAAGGAACACCAAACGGATAACTCCGGGGTGCACCTCGAATCTAGACCTCATGGCGGTCCAATAACCCAGATGTGAGTGCTGGAGAGCTCGAGGACTAGCCTTCAAGAGCTCTCACAACTGACGGGCGATGACTTCGTGGAACGGGACAGATGTAGGCCGCAGGTGGCCATGACTGTTCACCCTTCGAACGGGTTCCCTTAGAGTTCATGCCAAAGAAGGGCAAGCTCCCGAGGACCCCAGGTGATTCAGAGAACCAGAGAAATAAAACGGGAGAAAAAGGGGGGGAAAGGATCAGAGCCATAGAATACTGCGCATGCTCACAAAGTCATTCTTTTATTCATCCTCAAGGGAAAGGGAAGGAAGAATACAACGGAGAAGATAAAAGAAAAGCTAAATGTTGAGGTGGGGGAAGAAGATACATCGGCGGGGGAGAAGAAGGAACAGAGCACAAGCTCTTCCCCCCTCTCTCCCCTCTCTTGCTCTCACCCTCTCCCTTCTCTTCCTTCACCTTGCAGGCGTGAACGGATGGATGTAGCTTCTTCTCTTCGGAGGCTGGAGACCTCTTGAGAAGACCTCTCTCCTCTCCTTCTTCAACCTTCCTCTTCTCTTTTCTTCTGTTCCCTTCTATTGACCCTCTCTCCTTTTTTTCAGCTTCACAATGCTGCCCCTTATATACATCAGCCAGCCTAGGAGCCTTCCTGCCATTTCCACCTCGTCTGCAACGAAGTCGGGAGTTGACCAGCTATGCTGGACGCTGTTCATTTATCCCGTACACTACTGCTCGTCCGAGGATGGGACGCTCAGAGATCTGCCGGAGCTTGCCTTGCTGCTACTACTTGTGTGCTGTCGAACGAAGGTAGAAGCAGAGTTATGGGCATTGAATGTCTCTGCACGCCATAATGATGCAAAACAGAGCATCATCATGCCGACGGGACAGGATGGGGTTAAACCGGCGCGGGGGGGGGGGGGGGGGGTGAGAGCGCCGGCTTAGCATCAGGATGAGGGGAAAGGCTTAAAGCCAAGGGAATAGTAGCGCGCCGTATTAAGGTAACCTCAAGGGCAAATGCGAAATGGGGGCACGCCGGTTTATGGGGGCGCCGGATTAAGATGTTGAGGGGGGGCGCGCCGGTTTAGAGCGCGCCGGTTTAAGTCCCTTCCGTGCCGTTTTAAGCCTCAAATTGATTCTTTTCGAAGTAGCGGCCGTTTATACGAATGTCGACATTCCCAGAACATTCTGGTTGCAATGCATGGCCTCCGTAATATTTTGTTTGTAGCCTCAGGGACTCGGTCTCAGATTCTGCGTGACTTTCGGTGCATGCCGAGACTGTGCCGGAGTTCCTGACTTTTCTCTGATTCAGCTCTCGGCACGGCCGGTCGGAGCGTTGTAGCTGTATCTTCTGCTTAGGGGGCTTCCTGAGCAGGTAGCGGACCACCAAGCGGGTTCTCATCCTGATCGGGCGAGGCATGAGATTTGTTCGACATTTCCATCTTCGGCTTGCTCTCGAGTGTCGAGACGTGCATGCCGTATGATCCTCATAGACATTTTTTGGCGTTCACATGTCCCTTGTTGTTTGATCTTCTTATATGTTCACTTAATTGCTGCGCATTAGATGCTTGCTTAGGATCCTTCGA
Organism: Amorphophallus konjac; assembly: GCA_022559845.1. Taxonomy (NCBI): domain Eukaryota; kingdom Viridiplantae; phylum Streptophyta; class Magnoliopsida; order Alismatales; family Araceae; genus Amorphophallus; species Amorphophallus konjac. Next base: position 129,138,407 of record CM040124.1, on the reverse strand, counting down.
TGGCTTCTTGAGTTGTTGTCTTGCTTTGATCCTTCTAATGTTCCTCTGGCTATTTCTGCAACAGTTTTAATTCCGGATTACTGAGCTTTAGAGTTTTAATTAGGCTATATTTGAAGAGGGATACATTCACCCCCCTCTGTATCCGGGCCTTACATTCTAACAATTGGTATCAGAGCGGTGTCTGCATACAAGGTCCAGCGACCTGCAGATTCGATCTTGCTGTCTTAGGTGCTAATTTGTCTTTAGTGCATAATTATTCCTGTTGCCTTGAACTTACTCGCTATTTGTTTTTCAATGGCTTTACCACCCGTCTTTAGTGGTTCTGGTTTCAGTCAGTGGTACACTGCTTTACATGCTTATGTAAATTCTGCTAATCCTGATTTGTGGAAATTAATTTCACAAGGTCCTCACACCTTACCAACGAAAGTGTCCAAATGGACCGACAGACACAGATCAAAGGATGGAGAAAATCAGAAAGCCTTTAACCTGTTGAAAGCAGCTACTGACAGAGCCTTATGGTCTTGTCTTCATAATTACAGCTCAGCAAAGGACATCCTGGATAGGCTGAAGTAATTTCACAGGGTAAACGAGGACAACTGCATGATGGCTAACATAAGTAATCCAATTGGCAGCAATCAAGGCAGCAGTCAGACTAAAGATGATGATGATGAGGTAAATCTCTTCGAGAATTTTTCTCTAGAAGATTGGGAGAATGCATATGCTGAATTATTTGAATCTCATGAACGGTTAAGAAAATAGTATAAAAAATTGAAGAAGAGTACTGGTTTAGATAGTTCAAGTTCTCCTTGTAGAAATTATGTTGAATTGAAAAATATTCATGATGCCTGTATGTCTGATCTTCTAATGTTGAAGAAACAAATTTCTTTATTGAAAACTGAGAATCAAGATCATGTGAAAGAAATCTCTGAACTTGAAAAGAAGATTAGTCTAGCTAATCATGATTCTGTTCAGAGCAAGGATTTACTAAAAGAAATTGAATGTGTTAAGTCTGAACTAAACAAGCTGAAATCTAAAAATGATTCTCTTAAAGAGTTCTCCAATAAAAATGATGAAAAATCAGAGAAACTTAGACATGAGAACAAATTGCTGATTGAAAAGCTTAATGCCATAAAATCTGTAAACATAGAATTATAGAAAGATTCTGAAAAATAACAAGAAAATGTTTCATGAATGTCAGTCTCTCTCAGATGAATGGGTGCTTGATGCTGATCTCCTAGAGCAGAACAGTAAACTGGAAGAGGAAATCAATTAGTTGAAACATCTAAACACCCAGCTGACAGATAGGCTAATGACAATGGAAAAAGGCAAGTGTGTGAGTGTGGATAATTCTGATAGGTTGATGAATGCTGAACAAGAAATTGAGTGTCTGAAAAACATCAACTTAATGTTAAATGAAAATGTCAGTTGTAGTGAACGAAAAATAGCTGGATATGAGCTTACTATCACATCCCTTCAACAAGAAGTTGATGATCTTTATAAGTCCCTATCTGAAGCTGACAATGAAACAAAACTAAAACAGGAAGTTGAAAAACTCAAGAGTCTGAATGATGCCTTGCATCAACAAGTCATTTCTTGTGAAACAGATCTGTCCAAATATGAAGCTAAAATTGCTGATTTGAATTTTGAGATTAAAGATTTGAAAAATTCTCTATCAAAATTTGTCAAAGGTAAGGACAATCTGAATAAGCTTCTTGGAAAGAGTGATAACTTTGAGAGAAAGGGACTGGGCTATAGTCCGACAAATAAAAGGAGTAATGGGAATGAAACATCTACTGTTTTTGTCAAAGTCACCAATCAGAACACAACCTCTGCTCCTTCTGTCTTCAAATTCACTGCACAAAAATCCACTGTGAAACCCAAAACTGTGGAACAAAATCAAAAATTGAAAAAGGGTGAAACTTCACAGAAGAAGTGTTGGGTTCAGTGCAGTATTCAGAGGGGGGTGAATGAATATAACTCGTTAAATAAAAACTTTCACCCAATTGAAAACTAGAATACTAACAAGACTTTCACTCAATATAAAATTTCGCCCAAACTAGAACTATGATGCTAACTAGACAGATTTACCAAATCTGAAAGCTAGTCAACTATTCAGTTCTACCAGTTAGCAAACACATGGAGCGCCCTTATGCATTCATCTAGCGAAAGCACAAATGAACAAATCAACCCACAATGCACGAGGGGTTTTTAGGTGGTTCGGTCCTCCAGACCTACATCCACCCCACACTCAAACTGAGTGTGGCTTCCACTAGCTCCCGCTTAGAAATAGCAGACTCAGTCTGCAACAAACGCTGCCAAACAGCTAGACCAGGGGAACAACCTCCCCTCTTCCTCCCAACCGGAGGGAACCACTAATGACACCAGTCACTAGCAAACCAGAGACACAGGGTCTCTCTTCCTCCAGATCTGGAGGGAACCCCTGGACTTGAATCCACAAGCCCAGAACCGGAGACAAGTCTCCCTTCCTCCAACCCGGAGGGGAACCTAGAGACCCAAGTCTCTCTTCCTCTGAACCCCATAGGGAAGCACAACCGGAGATAAATCTCCCTTCCTCCAACCCGGAGGGAACCCACAAGCAGCCCACCTGCTGCTTGCAACCGGAGATATCAATCTCCCTTCTCCTGAACTAACAGAAGGAACCCCGACCTCTCTATAGAGTATCGGAAACACAGCAAACCAGAAAACAAAGGAAAAACAATAAACGAAAATGACTTCAGCAAAACAGAAAGCTGGAAGATGAAGTGCACAATGTAGCTCTCAACGGAGCTGACTGGCCTGGATTTGATCCATGGTCCAGTAGACGGATCTTCAGGTAAGATCTTCCTTCTTCTCCACGAGCTCTCTCGCTCACTCTCTATCTTTCTTTCTCTTTCTTCTTCTCTCCTCTCACTCTCTGCTTCTTCTTCTCTTTCTCACTCTCTTTCTCTTCTTCTTTTCTTTTTCTTCTTCTCTGGATCGTGGCTCTCTGTATGAGCTTTTCTTTTTGCCAACTCGATCACCTACATCTGTGGATGAAGGTCTCATATATATAGCAGCAGCAGCATCAGCCACGACGTGTGACCTCCACATTTCTAGCCCTAATTATTCGGACCACGTGGCAGTCTCTCAGCAGGCTTCATTCCAGCCTCGGATCACGTGCCATCCTTAAGCTTCACGATGAATGCACCTGTAAAACAGAGTATCGAATAAGTCATCAGTTTAAAGAACAACTCTGTATAGATTATCAGAAGAACAGCGCTTTAGAAGAAACCTGAACGAGGTTAAAATGAAACAACACGAAGTAACAAATAGTAACGACACGGAGACAACACGAAGACACAATAGGGAAAACGACACGAAGTCAGTAAATTCTCGATGTACAACAGTAAGTAACACGAAGTAAAACCATACAGACATAAATGATAACACGAGATGCAACTTGTAACAGAGATAACACTACAAAGAGAACTACACGCAGAAGATGAAAACAATAACCGACGCGAGGTGAAAAATAACACGAGGACAACACGGGCTGACAGCAGAAACCGACACGAAGTGGTTGCAAACAAGTAAGACACAAGGTCTTCGTAAAGCAACATGAAGTGTGGTCAAAGCGAGAACGACACGAGGTCTAATGAGAAAGACCAACATGAAGACGGTGAAAATAGCACGAAGTGAAGAACAACGACACGAAGTATAGTGGTGACAAAAACACACACTACACAGAGAATGACACAAGGTGGTGGCACAGAAAGCAACACGAAGTGCTGCAATGTTCTGCACGCAGTGGAACAAAATCGACACGGAGTGAAAAACGACACGAAGTCTGGGAGACACAACACAAAGTCACAAGAACGACAGTAACCAACACGAAGTGTGGTTACGAAACATGAACGACACGAAGACCTGAGACGGAGAAACGACACAAAGTCATGAAAACAGAAAAGTAATTTGACACGAAGTCAAAATGACAAGAAGTAAAACGATACGAAGTCAAAATGACAAGAAGTAAGACGACACGAAGATGAAATTGAAATCGACACGGGGTGAAGACAACATGAAGACGAAATACAAAGAGACGACACGAAGTGAAGTTGACACGAAGTGAAAACAACACTAAGTGAAAAACAACACTAAGTGAAACAGTAATCAACACGCGGTGAAAACAACACGATGATAGTGAGAACAACACGAGGTGAAACGACACGAGGTGTAGAAAACCAAGAATCGACACGAAGTGTGGTCAAGGCGAGAAAGACACTAAGTCAAAAACGAAAGACCAACACTAAGATAGAAACATAAAAATAACACGGAGACGTAGACACTAAAACAACACGAAGATGAAGACAAGGGAAACGACACGATGTCTAACCTCATACAAGCTTTCCTGTCACGCATGGAAATCAACACGAAGTGTTGTAAGCTCATACGACACGAGATCTTTTCGTGTTAGTGAGGAGAAACAACACGAAAGCTCAAGTACAGAAACAGCACGAAGAAGATGTACAGTCTGATGTACAGACTTTGAAAAACAATCCAAAGTATAGACTTCACGCTGTACAGACTTGGAAGACCAGTGTTGAATGTGTAGACTTGTAGTTTATCATGAAGGAAGGCCAGTGTACAGACTTGCTGTTCTCACAGCAGACGATGTATACACTTAGCCTATGCAGACCAATGTACAGACTTTGGCGAAGCAAAAGGCTGTATAGACTTAGAGACCCAAAGCCATTGTATAGACTTTGTCTAAGACAAGGCATGAGCTGACGTTGTATATACTTAGCCAATACAAACCAGTCCTATGTATAGACTTTAAGGAAATGCATGCTACAGTGCAATGTCTAGACTTGCGATGTGTTCGCCAAATGTACACTACAGTCCAATGTATGGACTTAGAAGAATGATGCATGAGACGCTCAATGTATCGACTTTGAGCTTGCTGTGCAGTGAATAGACTTAGGGCGTAAACCCTACGAAGCACTGTATAGACTATGCACATAACATAAGTCTAACATAAACAATATATCAGTTGTACCAGTCACAGTCATGATGCAATCATCAAGGCACAATGTCATGAAAACACTATATCATTGCTATCATCAAAATACAATATTAACCATCAAAACCACAGCAATGAATGAATGCTTTATGCATCAGTTTAATATGTAACAAGACCTGAACATCAAATATGTTAATCTAAACTGAGCAGCAAGATGACTGACCATTTGATTAACTCACATCAACAACCAATCATCAAAACCATCATCAAAACCACAGGGGCACAACAATCTCCCCCTTTTTGATGATGGCAACACTTTCAATATATTGAGTCATTCTGATGATGTGAGGCATTCTGAGGTATTCTTAAGACACAAATTATTCTCCCCCTTTGACTTCATCAAAAAAAAATAATTTGAGAAATTATAGCATGTATAAGAGTTCAGTCAGGTTCTCCCCCTAAATAAAAGCTCCCCCTTTGAGAAGGAAAATGAACATGATTCAGCATGACAAGGAATGCTCCCCCTGAAGAGATGCCAATTGATATGCAAGTGATGCATGACATGGAAGCTCCCCCTCAATCAGTGGAATCTTATGAGATAGGAGAAGTTCAGGTCATTGAGCCAAGGACATGAGCAGAAGAAATTCAGTTAACAGATTTTTCAAGAATGCTCCAAACCTAAGAAATTCTGCCAGATCTTCAAAGAGATATCAATCTCATAAATCTAAAGCATAAGTTTTTCAAAGTCTTCTATCATAAGGGCTTATGAATGACATTTATTGAACATCATGGTTTAAACGTGATGTATCCAGAGTTTATCAATAAAATTCTGTAATGATATCTAAAACCATGGTTTAATAACAATGAACCAAGCCCTCATATTTATCTTGATTATCCTCCCTTTGTCTTACACAATCAAATCTATTGACTTCTTTCAGAATTACATGTACTAGTATTGAAATCAAGCAATTATGAAGTCATATGATTTTGTCTAGAGTTGTAGCAATTTGATTTTGGCATCAATATTCAGACATTTCAATTTATTCAACAATTTTCCTTGCTACAAATTTTACGTGCTTTCTAGTTCAGTACACACCTTGTAACTAGAGGATATACCTTGATCAGAGGCCAATATCCCTAAGCCCTTAGTGTGACTAACTGTCATGCCTTATGTAAACAGAGTTAGCATTTACACATCATGACACACTACAGCTCAATTTTTAATGAGTGAATTGTATTTCTCAGTGTGCATGCCATTGCTCTGCCTGATTTTCAATGAATTCTCATTTTACAGAGTTAACTAAGGCACCTCATGACACAGTCCTTTGGACTTGTGTTTCTCAGTGACCAATGTCATTGCTCTGACAGATGTTACCCTTTAGACATTTCAGAAACATTCATTTGCTTCAAAATAATATTAATCTCATGTACTTAACCAATTAAAGTTATGTATTCAAAAGTGCAGATTTCAGGAGTTTTTACAAGACATAGCATGAAACAGATGGTTAAGGTTTATTAAACATGCTTCAAGTATTTTTAAGAGATTTTAAAGCCAAACTCATTGAATACATTAAACTTAAACCACATGAGTTATTTCAGTCATTCATAAAAACGTATAATAGAAGATTTCTAGTTCAAGATTTTCAGATTTATGATCGAGATAGCCCATTGAAATCTTCATGAAAGACTGATAGAATTCTGAAGCCAAATGATACCAATTGATAGGAGAATTACCAATTGTTAAGAGAGATTTTGAAGCATAAAGTTTTCAGAATATGATCAAGGTTTGTCAACAAAAATCAATAAGAAAGAATATGCTATGAATTCTGACAAATGTATGCATTTGACAACCTATATGCAATGCATTTACTCCCCCTTACAATATGCATTTAAACATACATGCAAATCACATATATGCACTTCAGATGAGTAGAGTTCAGAGGTATCAATTCAGACAATGCTGATGAGGAATGATTATGCAAACACAGAATTAACTTGCTATGCAACATACTGTCCTACATGCAGACTATGCACCAAGGATATATTAAACAAGTATGCAATCAATTCAGGTTTATGCATCCAATTCATGAGCATTTTTATCGTTTTTCAGTTTTTTCAACATATGATGCAGTTCACTGTTTTACATGAAGACTAGACCCATGGTACTAGGCGGAGGACTTGGTCCAAGGACCACCTCACACATGTCAGTAGCATCCAGACATACTCCATATGCCCTTCAACTTGTCCCATTTAATATACCATGATGATCATGTATGACAATGCAACATAAAGCGGTCCTTCATGCATTGAACAGCATCATTGACACATGTGATGATAATCAGTCTATACACAATCAGTCCAAGTGTGCATTCAATAACAAGCATGCAATGCATTAACACAAAACACATGCATGGATGCAGAGTCTGTATAGTGCATCAACCGTATATACTACAGAAGCATTCAAGTTCAGTTCAACATATAGTACGAGAAGAGCATCAGATATGCAGAGTTGAATTCAATAGCTGAGTTTGGAATGCAGACTGATCAACTAGACAAGAGAAGATCATACAACAAACAAGTAAATCAACATGGAATTCTCATTTTTCATACTCACAAGTTCAGATAATGAATTTAAAACAGATTTCAGAACTGACCTGAATTGAATCATGGGGTTTTCTTTTTGAGTGCCTTGGTTGACCCCTTTTATTTCTCCTTCCAAGGCACACCTGCAGCAAGTCAATCAAGTTGATCCTGCAGAGACCCAAGCAGTCTTGGGTCCTGCACTACCCCTATCAGGTTTCTTAGCAGGATAGTCATCAAATTCCATCAGATAGCAATTATTCATGGAATGACCAAGCCTTCCACAATATCTACATGACACCGCCGAATTAGCTGAAGTATGATGCCTATGTAGATGAGCATGAGTAATTCTTTGATTATCATGAAAATTTTTCTTTCCATAATCAGCTAGCCAACAGTTGGCAGCTTTGTGGCCTAGCTTACCACATTCAGAACATGTAAAAATCTTTCTTTTATATGCAACTTTATTTCTTCCAAAGTCATTTTTCTTTGTAGGAAATTTAGCATATTTGAAATTCTCATTCCTACCCTGGATATGCCAACAGTCTTTGACTGTGTGGCCATACTTTCTACAATGAGAACATTGAAGGGAGTTTCTTCTAAACGACCCTGACCAGCATTGTGCAGCAACATGTCCTATTTTTCCACAGTTATAACAATCAATTTTCTTATCCCACGGGACATGCTTTCTAGCCTGATTGTTTTGAGCAGCTACTAGGTCATCCTTTTCCATCAAATTACAATCATGCATCAAATGTCCGTGTTTGTGACAGTAGTGACAGATCATTTTCTTTCTAGATGTATGCGAGTGTGGGTGAGGACTGTGATCAATATGCATAGAGGAGTTCTTTCTATATGTTTTCTGTTTTTCATTCTCTTTCTGATTTTTGTACTGAGGTGAGAATGAGGTAGAGGGCTTTTCTTGTTCTGAACTTTTAACAAAAATAGTCTTCAATTTTTCTCCAAAAGCCTTCTCAGCCTTCTTCATGTCTGGACTGTAACCCAGTCCCTCCTTCTGAAAATTCACATTCGCACCAAGGAGCTTATTCAAATTGTCTCTTCCCTAAACAAATTTTGACAGGGAGTTTCTTAGATCTTCAATTTCTCTTTCCAAAGACACAATGTGGTCCTCACACAAAATGAGTTGATTTTCCAATTCATCATTCAGACTCTTCAGACTCTCATTTTCTTGTGTCAATGTGAATTCAATACTCACTTCATTTTCTTTCAGAATAGATTTCCCTCTTTCAACTGTCTGCCATTTTTCAGAAAAAATAGTATTAAGAACCATTAGCTTTTTATTTTGTTCCTTCAAATGAAGGTTTTCTTCAATCAGCTTATCTTGTAATTTATCGGTTTCCTTCTTCTGACTCAGTAGTGAATCATTTTCCTCCTTCAAGGAAGTGATTAGTTTCTTCTGTATATTATCATTAGAGTCTAAATCTTCAATCAATTCTTTCAAGAATGCACATTCATTGCAAGCAGAGTTATCAGAGCATTTTGTTTGAGCCTGAAGTTTTTCACATTGTTTCTTAAGGCATTCATTTTCGGATTTCACAATATCCAATTCAGAGCTAACACATTCAAGTTTTTTCATCAATTTTTCATTCTGGTTTTTATGCATATGGAAATCAGATAAATAGGCGTCATGAGATTTCTGCATATTTGAACAATTTTCACATTGTGGAGTAGAACTACTTCGATCACTTTTATTTTTCAATTTCTTGTATTGTTTTCTTAATTGTTCATGAGACTCGAACAACTCAGCGTATGCATTCTCCCAATCATCTGAAGAGAAGCTTTCGAAGATGTTTACCTCCTCATCATTATCCTCTTCCTGATCATTTGAGCTTGCCTTGCCATTATCATCTTCTGGATTATGGCTGTCACTATAGTCTCCTCCAATTCCGACTAAGCACAGTCCACCTTTTTCCTCATGTATGGCTTTCACTTGAGCCATGATTTCTTTTCCTGTTGAGCAACCTGCAATACAAGGAAACATGTCAATATTTACTGAGTCTCTCAGAATATTAAAGACTTCAGTATTCTCTTTAAACTTCCTCATGTCCCTCCTAGACCATCTGGCCTCATCCTGAGGCACTTTGTGTGGGCCCTTTGATATGAGATTCCATAATTTAGGATTAATGGAACTCAGGTGAATGCCAATGCCGCCCAACCAACTGCTGTAATTTGAACCATCAAATATCACGAGAGAGGACATTTAAACAAACAATTTTAGAACAGTAGTTGTTCGATGAGAGATCCAAGTAGCAGGACAGACACACACACAGATAAGAAACTTCACACGATGGCAGGATCCCCTTCAGATCGTTGGATCTGTTGAGCTAGGAACCCGCTCTGATACCAATTGTTGGGTTCAGTGCAGTATTCAGAGGGGGGGTGAATGAATATAACTCGTTAAATAAAAACTTTCACCCAATTGAAAACTAGAATACTAACAAGACTTTCACTCAATATAAAATTTCGCCCAAACTAGAACTATGATGCTAACTAGACAGATTTACCAAATCTGAAAGCTAGTCAACTATTCAGTTCTACCAGTTAGCAAACACATGGAGCGCCCTTATGCATTCATCTAGCGGAAGCACAAATGAACAAATCAACCCACAATGCACGAGGGGTTTTTAGGTGGTTCGGTCCTCCAGACCTACATCCACCCCACACTCAAACTGAGTGTGGCTTCCACTAGCTCCCGCTTAGAAACAACAGACTCAGTCTGCAACAAACGCTGCCAAACAGCTAGACCAGGGGAACAACCTCCCTTCTTCCTCCCAACCGGAGGGAACCACTAGTGACACCAGTCACTAGCAAACCAGAGACACAGGGTCTCTCTTCCTCCAGATCTGGAGGGAACCCCTGGACTTGAATCCACAAGCCCAGAACCGGAGACAAGTCTCCCTTCCTCCAACCCGGAGGGGAACCTAGAGACCCAAGTCTCTCTTCCTCTGAACCGCAGAGGGAAGCACAATCGGAGATAAATCTCCCTTCCTCCAACCCGGAGGGAACCCACAAGCAGTCCACCTGCTGCTTGCAACCGGAGATATCAATCTCCCTTCTCCTGAACTAACAGGAGGAACCCCGACCTCTCTACAGAGTATCGGAAACACAGCAAACCAGAAAACAAAGGAAAAATAATAAACGAAAATGACTTCAGCAAAACAGAAAGCTGGAAGATGAAGTGCACAATGTAGCTCTCAACGGAGCTGACTGGCCTGGATTTGATCCACGGTCCAGTAGACGGATCTTCAGGTAAGATCTTCCTTCTTCTCCACGAGCTCTCTCGCTCACTCTCTATCTTTCTTTCTCTTTCTTCTTCTCTCCTCTCACTCTCTGCTTCTTCTTCTCTTTCTCACTCTCTTTCTCTTCTTCTTTTCTTTTTCTTCTTCTCTGGATCGTGGCTCTCTGTATGAGCTTTTCTTTTTGCCAACTCGATCACCTACATCTGTGGACGAAGGTCTCATATATATAGCAGCAGCAACATCAGCCACGACGTGTGACCTCCACATTTCTAGCCCTAATTATTCAGACCACGTGGCAGTCTCTCAGCAGGCTTCATTCCAACCTCGAATCACGTGCCCTCCTTAAGCTTCACGATCAATGCACCTGTAAAACAGAGTATCGAATAAGTCATCAGTTTAAAGAACAACTCTGTATAGATTATCAGAAGAACAACGCTTTAGAAGAAACCTGAACGAGGTTAAAACGAAACAACACGAAGTAACAAATAGTAACGACACGGAGACAACACGAAGACACAATAGGGAAAACGACACGAAGTCAGTAAAGACTCGATGTACAACAGTAAGTAACACGAAGTAAAACCATACATACATAAATGATAACACGAGATGCAACTTGTAACAGAGATAACACTACAAAGAGAACTACACGCAGAAGATGAAAACAATAACCGACGCGAGGTGAAAAAACAACACGAGGACAACACGGGCTGACAGCAGAAACCGACACGAAGTGGTTGCAAACAAGTAAGACACAAGGTCTTCGTAAAGCAACACGAAGTGTGGTCAAAGCGAGAACAACACGAGGTCTAATGAGAAAGACCAACATGAAGACGGTGAAAACAGCACGAAGTGAAGAATAACGACACGAAGTATAGTGGTGACAAAAACACACACTACACAGAGAATGACACAAGGTGGTGGCACAGAAAGCAACACGAAGTGCTGCAATGTTCTGCACGTAGTGGAACAAAATCGACACGGAGTGAAAAACGACACGAAGTCTGGGAGACACAACACAAAGTCAAAAGAACGACAGTAACCAACACGAAGTGTGGTTACGAAACATGAACGACACGAAGACCTGAGACGGAGAAACGACACGAAGTCATGAAAACAGAAAAGTAATTTGACACGACGTCAAAATGACAAGAAGTAAAACGATACGAAGTCAAAATGACAAGAAGTAAGACGACACGAAGACGAAATTGAAATCGACACGGGGTGAAGACAACATGAAGATGAAATACAAAGAGACGACACGAAGTGAAGTTGACACGAAGTGAAAACAACACTAAGTGAAAAACAACACTAAGTGAAACAGTAATCGACACGCGGTGAAAACAACACGATGACAGTGAGAACAACACGAGGTGAAACGACACGAGGTGTAGAAAACCAAGAATCGACACGAAGTGTGGTCAAGGCGAGAAAGACACTAAGTCAAAAACAAAAGACCAACACTAAGACAGAAACATAAAAATAACACGGAGACGTAGACACTAAAACAACATGAAGATGAAGACAAGGGAAACGACACGAAGTCTAACCTCATACAAGCTTTCCTGTCACGCATGGAAATCAACACGAAGTGTTGTAAGCTCATACGACACGAGATCTTTTCGTGTTAGTGAGGGGAAACAACACGAAAGCTCAAGTACAGAAACAGCACGAAGAAGATGTACAGTCTGATGTACAGACTTTGAAGAACAATCCAAAGTATATACTTCACGCTGTACAGACTTGGAAGACCAGTGTTGAATGTGTAGACTTGTAGTTTATCATGAAAGAAGGCCAGTGTACAGACTTGCTGTTCTCACAGCAGACGATGTAGACACTTAGCCTATGCAGACCAATGTACAGACTTTGGCGAAGTAAAAGGCTGTATAGACTTAGAGACCCAAAGCCATTGTATAGACTTTGTCTAAGACAAGGCATGAGCTGACGTTGTATATACTTAGCCAATACAAACCAGTCCTATGTATAGACTTTAAGGAAATGCATGCTACAGTGCAATGTCTAGACTTGCGATATGTTCGCCAAATGCACACTACAGTCCAATGTATGGACTTAGACGAATGATGCATGAGACGCTCAATGTATCGACTTTGAGCTTGCTGTGCAGTGAATAGACTTAGGGCGTAAACCCCACGAAGCACTGTATAGACTATGCACATAACATAAGTCTAACATAAACAATATATCAGTTGTACCAGTCACAGTCATGATGCAATCATCAAGGCACAATGTCATGAAAACACTATATCATTGCTATCATCAAAATACAATATCAACCATCAAAACCACAGCAATGAATGAATGCTTTATGCATCAGTTTAATATGTAACAAGACCTGAACATCAAATATGTTAATCTAAACTGAGCAACAAGATGACTGACCATTTGATTAACTCACATCAACAACCAATCATCAAAACCATCATCAAAACCACAGGGGCACAACAAGAAGGATAAAGACACTCCTGCTACTATAAAGAAGGCTACACACAATTCACATGATCTCTCACACACTCACATTAAAAAGGGTTCATGTTATTATTGTGGGAAGCATGGTCATCTCATGAGTGAATGTTTTATCATGAAAGAAGATAATAAACAGCATGCCAAGTTCCCCATTCATGTTCATGGTCCATATGGATCTAACCACAATTCTAGTAAGCACATTGTGTGCTTCAACTGCAATAAGCATGGGCACAAGGCTGCTGAGTGCTGGTTTAGATCTACTTGGAGTAAAAATGTTTTTCATAGAAGAAATTCTTTTGCTTGCTCCCACTGTGGGAAAAAGGGGCATACAGTCAAGGACTGTTGGTATGTTCAAAAGAACTATGTTAAACCCCATTTTGTCAAATTCCCTGCAAAACCTTTTGTGAAAATTTCATGCTATAACTGTGGGAAGCCAGGTCATAAATCTGCCGAATGTTGGATGGTTAAGAACAAGCATCAAACTGCTCATGCACATAACAGAAAATCTTATGAACATGTTTATAAACATCACCCTGCTGTTAATATGCATCATAAGAATCAAACACCAGCCATTTCATGTAGATACTGTGGAAAATTTGGACATTCTATGGATGACTGTTCACTGATGAAATTTGATGATAATGTTGCTATGAAAATATTTAGAAAACCTGTCAGGACTAACGCAGGACCCAAAGCTGCTTGGGTCCCTGCAGGATCAAGATGATCAATTACTTTGCAGGTGTGCCTTAGAGGGAGAAATAAAAGGGGTTAACCAAGGCACTCAAAAAGAAAACCCCGGGACTCAATTCAGGTCAGTTCTGAATTCTGTTTCAATTTCATTATCTGAAATTGTTGGTTTGCTTGGTTGATTTTTGATGTTCTTCTCATGCTGTTGTTTGCACTAAATAAATGAGATTGCTTTGCATTGCATATGTCATTTGCATGACCATCATGGTATATGAAATGGAACATTGTTGGAGGGCAGTTGGAGTATGTCTGGATGCTACTGCCATGTGTGAGGTGGTCCTTGGACCAAGTCCTCTGCTCAGTACCATTGGTCAAGTCATATAGAGCAGTGTATTGCATATCATGTTGATCTGTTGGTACTAAACTGAAGTTTTCTGAAATATGAATTGAACAATTATGCTTATAGTAATTCTCTTCTGTCTAACTTGCATAAACTGCATCAATTCAGGGGGAGCTTGTTGAGTCTTATGCGAGTCACTGCATATACAAGGGGGAGCTTTATTATATTGTTGTCACTATTTGAAATTCACATTCTACACTCTTTCAAATCATCAATTGACTATTTTGAGTTCATACCTTCTTGAATCTGAAAATTTGGCTGCTAATCCTCAATCTGTTGAAGAAGGAGTGTCTCATTTTGTCTGACTGAAATGACTTTAAACTTGTATTGAGTGATTGACTCTGCTAGTGTTTTTAAACCTTATTCTCTCTTGCTGATTGACTCTTCCACCAGCTTGTACTCTTCTTTGATATACCTCGTAGCTGGTGTGACTATTTTGGCTGCATTATTGAGTTGTTGGTCAGCTAAATTTATTGTTCTGATCTGAGGAGCTTAAGCTGCATATCATGCAATTTAGTCTGAGATTTTGGTAGAAACTCCTGTCATATGGGTTTAAGAATTATCACTGAATCAGACTGATATAAGATTAATGTATTCTCTGCTTTGTAATTAAATGAATTAAAAATATCTGTTGATAAGGTTTAATAAACTTTAACCTCTTGTGTCATGTAATCCTTAAAGTCTCTCATCTGATATCTGAAAATTTGAAATCTAGGCTACTTTGGTAGAGATACATAGAGTGAGTGTTGTGGTTAAACATTAACTTGAAAAAGTTGACTAAATGAAAAAATTATGAATTCAGAGCAATGACTCGGTCACTGAGAAACTGAATTCTTTATAAATGAAATAAAGTAACTCATGTCATGAGGTGCCACAGTTATCTCTGATAAAAAATTTAGTGAAATAAAACTTGACAGAGCAATAGCTTATCTGTGTTGAGTAGCTGGGGAGTCTGGCCTTTGATAAAGGTGTCTTCTCATGTAAAAAGACACTCATATTGCTAACTCTGCTCTCAAAGTGAGAGGCAATGCCAGTTATCACACTGAGTAACTGGGTCACTTCAACTAAGACTTGTTGTGCCTCATGTAAAAAGTTGTTGATCAACTTAAATTGCTCAGGAAAAATATAATGTGCTTCAAAAAAAATTATCTTGAAAAAATCTGTCAACTCATGTTCTTGAAAAAGTGTTTAACTTCAGTACTAACCTGTGTATTTTTCAAAGGTGCAATTGAGATCATATGTGTAAGATAAAAGATGATTATTTTTGAGTGTTTTCTGACTATTTAGTTCACTTTTATTAAAACTTGGATTCAGATATGAGCATTGAGTTTAATTTGGTAAAGTTGGTATACATCAAAATTAAATCAGATTGGTTAAGTTGCCACTTCATTACTCCTTATGATAGAAGAGTCTACATCTTTTAAGACTTATTGAAGTGATGTATGCATTCAAATCCCTCATGATCAGATTCATGCATGATCAACAAAGTGAACTCATCTCTTATCAGTTGACTGATTCCATCTGCATTTTTCTGACGATACAAATGTGAGGTGCCACTCCCATTATTACCTTGTTCACTTGCATCCCTCTGAACTTCAGAATCCTTATGGTGGTGGATTTCATATTGATTCCTGAGATGCATTTCTCTCCACACTGTTGGAATCTTCCATCTTATTCTGCAATAAGTTCTGATTCTGTGGTATTTTCACCAGAATTCAGATTCTTTGTAATGGCCGATTTCAGATTGATTTATTGGATAACCAGAATCCATTCCTGTGCTTCAGGGGGAGTTATGGTTTATTTACATCTAAGGGGAGAGTAGTCAATCATGCATGTTGATAAGGGGAGAGCTGTTTCATTGTCATAAGGGGGATCTTCATTTTTAAGAACCATGACTCATTCTCTACATTTATGTGCTGTCTTTGTGTGCTGCATTTATGTGCTACATTTGACTATCAAACCATTTCCCTTCTTTTTGATTATGTCAAAGGGGGAGAATAGTTTGATGAGTCAGTGTGACTCATTATGTTGCCATCATCAAAAAGGGGGAGATTGTTGTGCCCCTTGTGCTTTGTTGATGATGTGGTGTTTTAATGATAGCAACATAATTGAGTCACCACTTTGTCTTGAATATGTCTGATCTATTCTGTGCGAGATTGCATGAGTGTGCCATGTCTGAATTGTGAAGAATGCATGCGTATGCTTGAGTCATACTGTGATAAATTGGTTTGTGCTTGATTTATGTTCTGTGCATTGCTTCTCTGCTGATAATGTTCATGTTGTAGTTCATCAAGTCTATACATCCGTCTCACTGTTCACATGCATCAAGTATGTACAGCGTCCGTCTCACGTCATATGTGTTTACTTCATTCAGAACTTGGTACACAAAACAGTTTAACTGTGAGCATGGCATAGATTATACATGGCATAGATTATACACTCACCATGTCTGCATGTCTGCATGTCTGTCTTTCATTAATATGGGTTCTGTGCAATGAGTGCGTTGACGCAGTTGGAGATTGGGTTGACGCATTGGCTGTCTGTTCACTAGCTGCGTTGACGCTGCAAGGACACTGCGTTGACGTAGTAGTCACTGGTTCACTAGCTGCGTTGACGCAGTGGATCAGCTGGGTTGACACCATGCTGCTTTATCTACTTTTTGTTGCTCATTAAGTCTTAAAGTCTGTACAGAGTAGTTCATGCATCACTCTCTTTGCCAAGTGTATACATCGATCAGCATTGCATCTTGTTCGCGAAGTCCATACATTGGGCCATTCATCAAAGTCCATACATTGCATAATGTTTGTCAAGCCAATACATTGCACTGTAGATGCATCGAAGGGAAGTATGCACATTGGTCTGTTCATATGAAGTCTGTACATTGGAAGTGTGTACAGTGTTCAGTTGCCTTCTCATAAAGTCTGTACATCGCCTTCAGACTTTCAATTGTTGAGTCTTTACATGTTTTGAGGTTGACAACACTATGAGCCTTAGTGTCGTTATTTGTTCCATCGCGTGCTGAACACTGCAGCACCCCGTGCTGCTTTCTGTGCCACCTCGTGTCGCTCCATCTGTGTCACCCCTATGTCTTCGAGTCTTCTGTATTCGTGTTGTTTCTTCCAAGACCCCGTGTCTTTCTTGCTTTGTGATTACACTTCGTGTCGGTTTCTATTTTCATCTTCGAGTTGTTTTCAACCCGTGTCGTCCTCGTGTTCGAGTCATTTTCCTGTATCTTCATGTTATCTTTATTTTTGTGTCTTCGTATTGTTTTTATGTCTTCGTGTTAATCTTGTGTTTGAGTCTTCATGTTATTTCTGTGTTTGTGTCTTAGTGTTGTATTTGTGTCTTCGTGTTGCTTCTTTCTATCTTCGTCCAAGGTTCCTCTGATCGTGTGTCTTACTACCGTTTTACTTCATGTTATTTTCTTATGTACCTCGTGTCGTTCTCTTTTTATCTCGTGCTGTAGTCATTTTATGTATCTCGTGTCGTTCTCAATATAGTGCACCTTTTGTTGTTCCTACACACCTCGTGTAGCTTTAGCTTGAGTGTCAACCGACTTATTTCAGGTATATATATATATAGAGAGAGAACCCTGAGTATTAATGTTTTTAATCTCTTTGCAGGAGAAGAAGAAAAAGAAGAAGAAGAAGGATTCTGGGTTCAGGATCAAATCCGAACCAGTTTGCTCTATTCTACTGTTCGTGGAGCCTATGCAGAGTGGGCACGTGATACGAGGATGGCATCTGGCACGTGATCCGAGATGCAGAGGAGCCTCCACGTGGACTGAAGCATTTGGGCGGGAATCGTGGAGAGCACACGCCGCCCTAATCTGCTGCTGCTATATATATGTGTCTTCTTCCTCTGAAGAAGGCTGTGAGAGAGGGCAGAGAGTGACTGAAGTAGAAGCAGCCAGAGCTAAGAGAAGAAGTGTAGAAGAGAAAGAAGAGATAGAGAAAGCTGAGAGCTAGATCGAGAGAGCAGAAGAAGAAAAAGAAAGAGAGACAGTGAGATAGAGAGAGTGAGAAGAAGGAGAAGGCAGAAGCAGTAAGAAGAAGAAGAAGTAAGAAAGAAGAAGAAGAAGAAGAAGAAGTAAGAAAGAAGAAGAAGAAAAGAGAGTTCGTGCTGGGAGAAAGAGAGAAGCAGTAGAAGAAGTTCCTGCTGGACCGTGGATCAAATCCAGGCCAGTCAGCTCCTGCGAGAGCCACATTTGTTTTTATCTTTTCAACTTTCTGTTGCTGGGTTTTGTTTTTCTTTTGAACTATTCACCTGCTGTATTTCCGATTCTCTGTAGAGAGGTCGGGGTCTCTCCTGTTGGTTCAGGAGAAGGGAGATTGCTATCTCCGGTTGCAAGTAGCTGGGTGCTACTTGTGGGTTCCCTCTGGTTAAGGGAAGGGAGGGTCGTCCTCCGGTTCTGGGCTTGCAGGTTTCAAGTCCAGGGGTCCCTCCGGTTGGGAGGAAGAGAGGTCCGAGACCTCTGGGTTGCAGGTGACTTAATGTCACTTGTGTTTCCCTCTGGGGTTCAGAGGAAGAGAGACTTGGGTCTCTAGGTTCCCCTCCGGTTTGGAGGAAGGGAGGTTTGGTCCTCCGGTTCTGGGCTTGTGGGTAGCAAGTCCAGGGGTTCCCTCCCGGTCTGGAGGAAGAGAGACCGTGTGTCTCTGGTTTCCAAGTGGCTGGGAGTCACTTGGGGTGTCCCTCCGGTTGGGAGGAAGAGGGGAGGTTGTTCCCCTGGTCAAGCTGTGTGGCAGCATTTGTTGCAGACTGAGTCTGCTGTGCTAGTGTTACTAGTGGAAGCCTCACTCCGGTTGGGAGTGAGGTGTGGACGTAGGTCTATTGACCAAACCACCTAAAAACCCTGGTGTCCCTTGTGGTTTGATCTTCTTATATATTCACTTAATTGCTGCGCATTAGATGCTTGCTTAGGATCCTTCGATGGCTTCTTGAGTTGTTGTCTTGCTTTGATCCTTCTAATGTTCCTCAGGCTATTTCTGCAACAGTTTTAATTCCGGATTACTGAGCTTTAGAGTTTTAATTAGGCTATATTTGTAGAGGGATACATTCACCCCCCTCTGTATCCGGGCCTTACATTCTAACAAATTATTGAAGATAAGTAAAGGTGACAGTGATCAGATATTACTCCCCCTGACTAGCACATTCTATTAACTTCTTTGAAGATAGATGTGGAGAGGGAGAAGAGACCATGAACAAAGTGATGTAGGTGAAGACCATATCCACGAGCAGGGTTAAGACTAAGCCCAGAAAGCATAAATCCAAGAGCACAACCTTAGATATCTACATCAGATAGCCACTCATATCTTATAAACCAGCAAACATTCAGCCTTGTGGAAATTAGTATATCCAAATACCCAATCCTCAATCAAATGGCCTCTCATCTTATATCAGACTCAAGCAGACTCCAAAGTCAACATCATAACAGCAGCACCGTACAGTTAAGCAAGCATCAGAGACTGACTATCTAAGCAGTAAGACATCATTAACCCAAATATGCAATCAATCTTTGATAAGCTCAGCTCCCCCTCAGAACGTGCAGAGATATCAAACAATCACTATTTTATTTTCTTAAAGTAAAGAGATATGTATGTGTTCTACATGAGCATGCATAGACCCATATTTGTCATGACACACAAGACTACACCGACTTCATCTGACTCGAGGCAAGGGATGCACCAAGTTATATGCATGCATATAATAAGTGCTCCGACCTTGTTACGCATATGGGACAAGACTGCACAGACCTAGTGAATGTGCAACGACATGCATGCGTGCAGCAACAATGCTTGCACCGACTTAGTGAACATACTAGCTAAGCATGTATTGATGTAGTATGCAGACACGTTTCAATGTGCATAGACTTGGTAATGCAATATGCAAGTGTATCTATTTGATAAACTAAGAAATCATGTAGATGGATGCATCTACTTATTATCATGAATTACATTCATCAACATGTATAAAAAATTTGCATCAATTAACAGCATGAATCGGTGGATTGACATTGATCACAGTAGAGAAGCAATCTGATCATGCATTCATTACTAATGGAAGAGAAGACAAGATAAACAAGAGAAGAGAGTGGGGTTGACTGACCTTTGTGTGCCTTGATTTTATTACCCCTTTATTTCCATCTTCAAGGCACAAATGCAAGTAAAAATCATTTTGGAAATTTGGGGACCCAAGAGCTCTTGGGTCCTGTCAGTTGAGTAACACCTCTGGCAGGTTCACTCCAGGATTTCCAAACCTTTCTATCATTAAATTTCATAGCATGGCAGTCATTCAAAATTTTCTTGACAGAATAAACATGGTATTTTTGTGGGTGGACATTTGTTAAGATGTTTCCGCCATGGAAGTTAGTGCTCCTTTTCACATCCCAGCACTCAAAGGCACGATGGCCAACTTTACCACACTCAAAACATGTAGGAGTTTTTCTATTAAAGGTAGTTTTATTCATAGGGAAATTCTTAGGTTTTGAGCTACCTCTTCTTCCCAAGGTATCCCAGCAGTGGGCTGCAACATGGCCCAACTTCCCACAGTGGAAGTAATGGATTTTCTTCTTTTTATTGAATGCATGGGGTTTGTCATGAATTTTCCTAGCATTCAATTCATCTTGTTCCATTATTCTACACTCATGCATTTGATGGCCAAATTTGCCACAATAATGACATGAAGTGATTTATGTGTGTGCATGTGAATGAATGGGGAAATGTTTTGTAACATGCACTTGTTCATGACATTTTTCAAAACTAGATGAAATCTTAACAACATCAGATGGAGCTTTGCCTTTCTTTTTAACTTCAACCTTTTTCTGTTTTCCTCCATTTTTCAGATTTTTATCTTGATTTTCAGTCCTCTTAGTAGTAAACTGAATTCATGTAATCCCTAAACTCTCTATGCCAGTCAAAGAAACACAATCCATCGAACAAGGGAGTAACTGTCTTAGACTCCATGGCAAGCAAATGAGATGCAAGAAACTAGATACTCAGTAGAATCAACTAATGCACCGGAAGACAGCAGGATCCACTGCAGATCGTTGGATCTGATGAATTAGTGAACCACTCTGATACCAATTGTTGAAACAGGTGGTGCACGGAAATAGATCCAAAGGGGGGGTGAATAGATCTTTATGAGATATTGCCCAACAAAAATTGCGAACGCACTTCTAAGGACTGATTGAAAGAATCACCCCCGAAGACTCCTAGAATTCAAATCTTCTATTAAACCAGTGAGCAAACACTTAACCTGCTAACACGTGATCATGGCACGACAAGGCATATATATAATCCACTGCATTCAGGGTCAAACAGCGCTAACATCAAATTGAGTAAATGGCGCTCAAACTAGAAGTGAACCAAACTTGAGAAGGAGAAGGGAGATGTGGAACAAACACACAAATGCAAACCACTGCTCACAGAATTTTTAGGTGGTTCGGTCGTCCTGACCTACGTCCACCCCACACTCAATTGAGTGTGGCTTCACTGCTGACTAACAGCTTGCCGCTGACCACAGCTTCGGGGAATTCCTTCCCTACAATCTGCTGAGTGTTACAGCTTCGCTATCCAGAGGAATCCACCTCTACCGCTGAGGATTACAGCTTTACCTGACCAGAGAAATCCTTCTCTGCAACAGCTAAGGATTACAGCTTCACCTGTCTAGAGGATACCACCTCTGCAACTGCTGAGGATTACAGCTTCACCTCTGTTGACACACAGCTTGAGTAACCAGAGTTTTAAAACAAAACAAACAAAAATAGTGAACCAAAAACAAGACTGAATTGTAGCTCAGGACAATGAGCAGATCGGCTCTGGTTCTGAACCACAAGACCGATGAATACAACTATCAGTTCTTCCTTCTTTCGATCTCGCTCTTATCTCTCTCACAGATCTTCTCTTTAAAATCTCATCATCGTCATCATCATCATCTCTCATCACCATTCTGCTCGCAGAAGAGGATTCTTATATATCTTCAGATAGGGACTCACGAGATCACCTATTGGGCTTGTGGAGGGAATATTCCCGCCAAATGATTCCAGTAACCTTTCAGTCACTTGTTCAATTCTAAGCACTGTAGCTTCCCTCGTGGTAGTCCTTTGTTAGGGATGGTTCACCTTGGATCACGTGCCCTCGTTAAAGATCTCGAGCAGTTGACCTGTTAACACGTCGAAACATACGATAGTCGAACAGATATGAATATTGCACATGCTTGCCAAGAGAGTGTTCGGCAGTTCATAAAGCACACATGGGCAGACTTAGTATGCACAGACTTAGTGCATACATTGGCAGGTTCTACACAAGCCATCAATGTGCACAAGAAAGTATCCACAGACTTCGTGTCTACTTAAGGCAGACAATGCACAGACCCTATATGCCAAACCTCAAGATGCACAGACTTTGTGTAGCGCAAAGATTAGAGTTGCATCGACTTAGTTGCACGAAGTGAACGAGTGCATGGACTTTGATTTCGCACGCACAAAGTGTGCACAGACTTAATAGAGTATAGGAAGATTGTGTACAGACTTTGGGGTGCTTGTAGCGAGACATGCATAGACTCACTTTATGCATAAAGAAAATATGCACCGACCTAATCCCAACAGACATGAAACTATGCACAAACCTAAATGCTCGCAGCAACTAAAGTTGCACAGACCTGTATGCATGCAGCAACGAGAGTTGCACGGACTTGGTGAGCATACGATGGACTTACGCCAAATGCGAGGATGCATGAAATGCTGCTTGCACCGAGTTCGGTCTTGCACACGCCAAGTGTGCACAGACTTTGTGTATGCAAGGAACAAAAAGATGCACTGACCTTAAGTGTGGAATGAACATGAACTTCACTGACTTTGCATGAACGACAGGAAAACATGCACCGACTATGAGTGTAAACGACTAAGACATATACTGACGTTATCTGGCAGATAACGTGGTATGCACAGACTTAACAAAAAGGTGCACCGACTTTCTATACACTAGAGATAGAACACGCACCGACTTTCAATGCGTAAACAGAATATGCACGGACTTCTTATGCGACAGATGTAAGGTGCACAGACCTTGTATACTGAATGATGCAACTATGCATAGACTTAGTCATATATGTCAAAATAAAATGTAAACATATTTATATATTCCAGTCTCACATGACTCATAGATTGTCATTATCAAAACCAGGGTTCCAACAGAAATTTCATTTCCATAGCAAGAGGTTGAATTACCTTAGTTCAGAAGACAATACCGTAGGCCTTCAAGCACCAAAATCACCAACCTCACAAAGGTTAGTATTTCAAATTTTTATTTTCTTACCTTGGCCTTGAGAATCCATTATTTTTCTTAAATTCTTCATTCCCTCAAGTCACTCCTGTAATCAAAGTTCTCATATTGCAGATTTGGGTATCCAAGCTTCCTTGGATCCCTGGAGTTTAGCAGCATTTTGAGAAGTGCATTCCACAGCTTCACACATGCAAATATCAAGTTGCATCAACAATGTTTATGCATGAGAATGGATGTGCATTCTAACACGAGCGGCAATTTTTACAATATGTATGAAATCCAGTGATGCAATTATGAAGGATGCTAACAAGTAAGGACACAACAGAGAATTACAATATGCATGAGATTCAATCATGCAATGATGAAAGATGCAATACATTTCAATATGAGAAACAAGTTTTTCAAACATTTATGCAAGATAGTGCATGAGAGTTTATGCAGACTCAATGTATGCAATTCTTGAAATATGCATGCATTCAAAGACTTAATGAACAAGTGACTCATGATACCAGGCAGAGGCACATTCTTACGCATGGTGATAGATTTCAGACAGGAATGACCTGCCCTTCCTCAAGTCACCATTTCATATGCCATGTAGTCATGCAAACGATACTTAGAAAGATGCAGTACAAACTCATAAGTAAAACAGATTTTCTTGATTTTCATGATGGACTTTGAATCAAACAAATTTTAGTTTTTCATAAAGAATTCAGAAATTTATTTTCAAAACCTGTGCCTTGAGCATCCATTATTTTCCAAGCCTTCCACTTGGCCTCAAGGCAATCCTACACAAAATTCTCATTCAACCGGCTCCCCTTCAACAAGATATTATATGACAAGTGATGTGCTTAAAGGTATGCAAACAACTATGAATTGAATGCATATACAACATATGCATTATCACATAAGATTCATCACAAATCAAATTAAGACATACCATCTTTTCTAGAGAAGTGAGAGGGATATCACCTGAGTGTTCAGATTCCATTTTTGGTTTTTCTTTTAACCTGACTTATGCCATTTGGCTCGTGTGCCTTACCTTCTTGACTGAAGACATGTTTCACGCTTCATGTTTCCAAGACACACCTGCAAAACAAATTTCTCATTTGGTATACTTGGGTACCCAAATCCTCTTGGGTCCCAGATGGTTAGTTGTACCTCTTATGGGTGCCTTCCACATTCTCTGGCCAAGCATATCATCAAAATACATCAAATCACAATCATGCATAGTATGCCCAAACTTTCCACAATAATGACAACATTTTGAAGACTTCACAGAATTCTTATAAACATGATAATCAAATCTCTGTGATTTAGCATTGATGTTATCATTATAAGCATGGAAATTTCTCTTCTTCACAATAGGATTAGCATAGAATTTCTGTGGGTTGGCGAAGGTATAATTATTTTTGACTTTGAAATTCTTTCTTTCATTTGCTTGCCAACACTGTGACACACGGTGTTCAAGCTTTCCACATTTGAAACAAACAACCCTTTTTCTTTCAGAAACAAGTTCATTTTTGCATGCTTTCAAATCATCCGATTTCATAATGAGATAATCATTCCTCAAATGACCATGCTTACCACAATAATGACAATTGACATTTGTTTATTTTGAAGCATGGTTTTTGTGAGCATGAATCCTATAGTTCCTAGGTTGAGCTTGAGCTTTGGGATTTGGTTTCTCAACACAGGAAGCATTTGACATATTTGAGGAACATGAAGCATGCACAAAAGATGTTTGAGTCTTAAGCCCAAAGGCTTTCTTTTTGGTGGGTTCATACCTAAGACCCTCTCTTTGAAAGTTCACTTTCATCCCCAACAATTTGTCCAGGTTTTCTTGACCATCCACGAAACTAGCTAGTGAATTTTTTAAGTCCTAGATTTCACTTTCTAAAGATGTGATGTGCAGCTGAGTGTTGGCAAGTTCTTCTTCACAAGTAGTAAGACTAACATTCAACACATCATTGATTTTCCTAAGACATTCAACTTCTTGCTTAATTTCATCCACAACTTCACACTCATCCAAAACTACCGATTTTCCTTTATCTAGAACCAACAGTCTTTCAGAAATAGCCATGTTCAATTCCTTCAGTTTCTCATTTTCTCTTGCAAGCCTTTTATCATGAGCAAGTTCATTTTGACCAGTGTCCATTGAACTTATTTTCTCTCTCAACTCTTTATTTTCATTTCTCAAGGAGGAAATTTAATCTTTGTGAAATTCAATATCAAAGACATGAGCCTCAATCAATTCCTCTAAATGTGAGCATTTTTTACATAAAGAATTACAGTTGGTTTGTTCAACATTCTTTTTCAATTTTTGTTTTCAGATTTTAGCCTTTTATATTTATTAACAAGCTCATCGTATGCAACCAATAGATCATCAAGAGATATGTTTTCAGAATCTGAATTTACCTCCAAGGGTGATCCATTCTGCTGATCACTGCTATGATCACTCGTGCCTGCCATAAGACATTTGTCTTCATGCTCTTCCTGGAATCTGGCTAAGCCATCCAATATGTCCTTTGCGGAGGTGCAAACGGATACAAAGGGAAAACTATTAGCATTAACTGCGACAGTGAATAAACTTAGAACCAAGCAGTTTTGATCATTTTTGAACTTATAATCTGCAGTCCAGACAGATTTATCTTTCGACAACTCATAAGGACCATGTGAAATAAGCTTCCATAGCTTAAGATCGTATGAGTTGACTAGACTACACATTCTTCCTAACCACAAATCAAAGTTAGAACCATCACACACCAGTGGAGAATTCAAGGTGTACATTTTGGTAGTCATTAATCTAGATCTCTCTAGATTGTTAAATCTATGAAAAATCGAGCCTTAGCTCTGATACCAATTGAAGTCCTGCGATCAATGACACCCAAGAGGGGGGTGAATTGGGTGATTACAGATTTAGAAAACGTTTACCCGATTTAAGACAGATGTGATGAACTAGCAACACAAGAATTAGATCTATTAAGATCTATCACACATGATAACTAATTATGCTAGATTAGTGGAATACAATGTGAAGGAAACAATATATACGTATGATTACACAGAATGTAGGTAGAAGAAATGAGCCAAACCACACAATTCAAACCACAAGGGACAACGATTTTTAAGGTGGTTTGGATGCAACGACGGCAACCTACGTCCACCCCTCACCAAAATCCGATGAGGCTTCACTTCTGTAAACTAGCACGGGTTAGACTCCCCAAACACGGAGCAAGGCTCCAACACACACGGGGATAAATCCCCAACACGGAGGCGACGCTCCAACAACACACACATGCAGGGCGACGCCTGCATAAACACACACGGTATACAACCACAAACACACACGGAGATGAAGTCTCCAATACAATCCAAGGATCGTATCACAACACTCACACACACACACGCGCGCTGCAACAAACGCAGCACAATGACACATACGATCGCACGAAGATGATCAACCACGACTGTATGCACCCACACAGTGTATGCTTTCAAAAATTAAGCAAGTGTTCAAACCAAGCTCAGATCAGTGTAAAGTACATGATAAACATCACAACCAAGTGAAAATGAGATGAAGAAAGTATCCCCCTTTGGTTTCCATAATGAGAAGAGGATGTCGTTGAACAATTCAGATCGGATGATGAAGATTCTTGCGTCCTCTTGTTCCTCTTGTCGATATGCTTCTTTTCTTCTTCTTCAATGAAGCCTGTAGATGCCTGGATACAGATCAAATCCTTACACAACCTTCTCCCACGTTCTTCTCTTCTGCTCCTTGGCCTTCTTCTTCTCCTGCAAGATAGAACAATGGGCTCATTAGGGTTAGACATCCTAAATTCGTAGCTCTCACTTAAGCATATATGGAAGACACCAAAAGACTATCCCTTCTAGAAACCTCCAAAAGGACCCCCAACAGGTCTCCCACCAACCCAAGGGCAAAGTGGTAAGAGTTAGGCACAAGTTGACTTGGTTTGGATGGATTTCGTAACCACGTTTTTGGGTTTTCGTCACTGTCGGTCGACCTACACGGGCTGGGTGGTCGACTGGAATTTTACAGAGTGAAATCTCCCATCACTAGGAATTTCGGTCGATCGACCCCCTATGGGTGGTCGATCGAAATCTGGGAAAATCCTAGATTTCAACAGTTCAGGCCCTTAACCCCTTTAGCAGCCCATTTGAGTCTGAGGCTTCAAACTCCTTTGATCTTGGGAATATATACTGTGTTTTTGACCTACAAATCCATAGAAAAAAGGATTAGAACTTATCTCAATAATCCATAAGAGAAATGTATGAAACACATTCATGAAAGCCCATGTTCAAGGTGCATATGAACACTTGAAATACAAATGTTCTAAGATAAATAGCAAGGATTGTTTCTATGCATGTGAACAAGGTATGAGAACGATTTAGCCATGCACATATACAAGTGAACACTTGAAAACATGAT
The DNA here is from genome assembly GCA_022559845.1 of Amorphophallus konjac. Taxonomy (NCBI): domain Eukaryota; kingdom Viridiplantae; phylum Streptophyta; class Magnoliopsida; order Alismatales; family Araceae; genus Amorphophallus; species Amorphophallus konjac. Next base: position 129,110,269 of record CM040124.1, on the reverse strand, counting down.
TGACTAAAGGCCAAGATGAATAGATATGCATTTGTCCAATGTGAATGCATCATATAACTAGGTGCCATCAAGAGTATACATAGGAAGCATTCAAGGCTTTGCAAAATAACCATGAAGCCTTAATTCACAAGAGCCATTCTTCAGAAATATGAAGCACATTCTCAACCCATCAAATCCTCAACAAAAGATATGATCATTTAGACATGCACATGAGAGAAACATGTGAACATTATGAAATCCAATATCACCAAAAATCACATATGCATCCTTATCATCCTTCTCATTCTTAAAAGCCTGATAAGCCTTTTTAAGAAGGCTTTCATTGATGAACTCCGTGAAATCCAACCATGAACTAGGGATGTTGATCCTGCAAGTCAAGATAGACATAGTATGAGTTCGTAAAATAACAATCATTCATATGACTTCCAAGTGAGAGTCTTGAAGTCATTTTGAACTCATCAACCAAGATGAAATCATATAACCATTGTTGTTTGCCATCTCAATCAAGACCATATAACCAGTTGCCATTTGCCATCTCAACCATATTAAGAACATTTGAAGACAACTAGCATCATACGAGCACACTGTCACACACACACACACAATATTTTGTTATCATCAAAACCAAAATCAAGAGGGAGTACAACGAACCCAAAACAACAGAAGGAATTGACTTCGGCTCTCCTAGCCCACCCAAACCTTCCACGCCTAGCCCACCCAAACCGTCCAAATCCAAAGGGCCGCCAGTATATGAATAGTGCATGTTAGGATGTCTAGGATCTCATTCCACCAATATTAGGTTGCATCGTGCATTTGCATGGCACACATTCGGATGTCTTGGTCCACCCTTGCATATGTATGGGTCGGTCTAACAGTAGGTTTATCTAGGGTCATGTGTGAGTCCGTGTTTTCTTTATTTGTCCAGTTTGTCAAGAGTCTCTACATACATGTGTCGAGCATATTAGGAGTCGCATAGTCGGTCTCGTGTCAGCTCACGATGTCAGTCCCTCTCGAGTGTGAGGCAAGTCGGGTCTAATGCATACGTTGTGGACTTGTCTAACGAATAGGGGATCAGCTCTACCATTCTATGTCTCGGATCCAGTCACATAAAGGGACCCAGCGGTGATTCCTAGTGAGTCATTGAGCCGTCTCCTTCCTTTGAGAGTGACCCCACCCTAGAGTGTCGACTACTAGCCTCATTGTCACAGCAGAATGTGCATATCGAACATATACGGGACGAGTAGGTGACGATTACTTAGAGTGTAGCGTACTCCGCGCTATCTGGTACGGTGACAGATCTGTAGGAGCCACACGAGCAGCCGCACCCCTTATTCGACGGGGTCGAGTTCTTCCCACCCGGGGAGAATTGATGGGAATCAACACCGGGCACTAACATTTTATTTTTACATTTGTATCCTTTTGTTTGCATTTATATCCTTGGGTAATTGAGTTTGCAATTGTATGGCAAGAATAAGCCAATGGGTTACTTAGGCTAAGTCAATGGGTTTCTTTGCAAAAAGGCCGCGTAGGCCCTGCGGGACCGCCACTCTCTCTCCCATTGGGCCATCTAGACTCTCTAGGACCCATGTGGGGCTGGTCTATGATCGAAGATAGACTCTTGACCAAGCCCCACATGTTGACTCCATGAAGGGGGCGCCCCCTCCTTTGTCCCCATGTGTGATTAAATAATCCCCCCTTTTAATTGTTTATATTTGTTGTACTTGACCACATAGGAGAAAATTTTTCTCTCCCCTAATTACCCCTCCCTAACCCTAGATCTGAGGATAGTTTAGGTCATTTACATTTCATTTAAAACCCATGTATTTTATATATTTTGATAGATTAATGAGAAGAATTGTTGGAAAATCCAACAGAGCCCAAGGGCGCCCCCTCTCCTCTCCCCTTGCAACAGTGATTGCTGCCCCTTTCTAGGGTGTGAAGCCCTAATATTGGTGTGACTCCAAGATCTACCACCTCTGCTGGATGCGACTTCCAGCCACTGCCGTCGCCGCCTCCGTTCGTGCCGCCATCGCACCACAACTGCCACCTCGTCGGAGTTCTGTCCATCTCTGGACAGCAAGCTGAGGCTAAATTTTTATCTCCCAATAAAGAGATCTGTTCGACCTCAAATTTTGAGGTTTTGTTCTACCTATCATCCCCCATCCCCCGTTTAAATTTCATGTCATTCTGCCTTCATTTACTATTTTCCCAGTAATTAAGTTTTCCCCCAACAATCTGCCAGTTTGCAGATCTGCGGGATATTAGTCTGTTGTTGTAATTTTTCCGCCCCATTAGTCAACTCCAAAAAATCCCAAAAAATTCATACGTGTTCCTCACATCCCCCCCTTTTACCCATAATTTTCCCAGAGTCTAAGTCCATCATTTTTATGTCGGCCAAAATTTAGTCTCAAGAAGATCATGTTCTGTCCTGATTATCTGTAATCCGAGCCAGCAGAAATACCTGGGGAACAGTCATTTTCATTTCTAATCCGTCTACTGGATGGACCTGAAATAATTATATGTTGTAGCCCTTGGAGTCCTCTATCCAACGGCGTTGATCTCGCCTTGATCCGACATCGGATCTGGGCAAAACAATTCTTTTCTCTGGGTCGCGCAAACCTGTTCCGTGAATGTAGATTCAATTAAAAATCCACTTAGGAATGAATAGAAATAATGAATAAATAAGCAATGTAAGGCACAAATAAGCACGAGGTGTTAAGATGGAGTTTGTGATCGCCAGAGACGCGAGGGCCTCAAAAATATAACAATAACAATATGGGAGGGATCGCGAAAAATACTTTAAGCGCGGGTGATTGTGAGTACTCCTTTCTCTTCCAATCGGCCGGCCGATGCAGAGAGTTATTCAATTAATTACCCTTGCAAACAAAGACAAACACCAATAAAGATATGGATTAGAAACATGGTGAGTGTAGCATCAATTCATAAAAAAAAAATATGAGCATGAAAGTATGATGAAGAACACACCTTAAGGGTGGTTTCCCTTAAACCTAATGCAAAGAGGGTGTGGGGAGATATGATGAATGCATGAAGATAAGAATAAAAATAAGGGAAAGAGTGCAAGAGTTGCACTTATGGGAGACCTCAATGATGGTTGAGAGGAAAATCAACATAATAATGATATATGCATGCATGAATTACGAAGATAAGAAATAAGATAAAGAGGAGATAAGATAAAAAAACTTGTTTGTGGTCCCTGGCTTGAATGCTCGGCGGGGAGAAGCTTCAAAAGATGGGATGAGGACTTGATGTTGATGTGAAGAAGCCTCCTTAGCCAAGCACCCTTCGATTCCTGTAAAAGAAAATAAACAGAAGAAGAGAAAAGAGGGACAGACAGAAGACAGAACAGAAGAAGAAGAAGGAAGGAGAAGAAGAAAAAAAAGAAAAGACAGAAAAAAATCGAAAGAAGAAAACAGAGGAAGAAGACCGAATACGGAAAAAGGGAACCGAAGCAGAAGAAAAACAAGGGGATCGAACCCCTTATAGGATTGATCAAAGGGATAAGCATGGCAAGAGTCTATCCCGAGAAAGATAAGAACGGGCAATGGCAAAGCAAGGGAGGACTCTTGGGCAGGAAAGATGCGAACGGGGGAAACGAAGGTGAAACACGACCTGGGTCAGGGCGTCAATTCAAGAATTGACGACCAGCACAAAGGCGTTATTAAAAACACGACTTAGATTAGGGCGTTAATTCAAAATATTCAAAATAGGGCCATTTTTCAATTCTCAATATTACTTTCCAATTTTTTAGGTGAAGGTACATCTCATCGCCCTGATTTCAACGACTATTTTTGCGTATTTTTCTGACACCCGGAAGGCCACCAAATCACCTCTAGAATGAGGTTAAAAATAATATTAAAATAATCAATTGGAAAGTGACGCCCGTGCCATATGTCGTGAATTCAATTTTTGATTATTTTATTCCATTCAAATTCAAAATAACGTCTTATGATAGGTCGTTAATTCCCAAAAATTCCAAAAAATTCCCAGAACAATCTAGAAAAATGGAAATTTGAAAGAATGGACGCCCTCCACTATAGTCGTCAATTTTTTTAGAAACGCCCAAGGTTTAAACCGTTATTTAAAAGATGCCCCACATCAAGTCGTTATTTCTGAAAAATAGATAAAAATGCCCAGAAAATCCAGAAAAATTTAGAAAAATAGGGAAAAATAGGAAAAGATAAGAAAAAGGGAGAAATACAAGAAAATTGAGAAAAACCACTCAAACAGAGCTAATTTGAAGGTCAAATCGGGGCATTACAAGGTAATATGAGATGTGCTCACAGTAACGTCAATTTTGGCGTGTCTACAGTTGTCCCGCCTTGGCGTCTGCTTTGCAAGGGAGCAGAGCAAACTGAAAAGTAGATGTCAAGGTGTGATGAGACACGCAATCGACATCACTTGATGAGAATTGAAATCAGAAGCACGAGATGAAGCAATCCCGGGAAATTCAATGAAATCAATGATGTTTGGATAAAAGAGGGAGTGTGCACGCGGGCACGAAGGAGATTGATCAACTTCCAGCGCGGTGGAAGTACCCCAGGTCACAAACCTATAGGTTTCACCATTGGGGAGCGATTACCAGCCAATGTGGACGTGCTGCAGCCAAGGTGGATCAAAGGAAAAGGATTGAAATAAGATGATAGAAATCCAAACAAGCAGCTTTCGAGAAAATGACCCAAAACAGCGACAAAACGAACTGTGGATTCCATTCAGCAATGAATATCTCATATCTTGGAAAATAGTGATCAATTTGACTCTCCAAATCAGCTTATCAGAATGATTTTCTAACGTTAATTCAAATTCCTATATGAATGCATGCTGGGTTTAAAGGGAAAAATTAAATCAAACAAAAATATAAGATAATCAAGGATAATATTGTTAAGCTATCCAGACTGAGTCAAGAAAACCATTCTGCGAGCTGATACTAAGCCAAAGCCCGTTTATCCGCGCACCAACTCGCAAAAGGGAACCATCGTCCCCAGTCTTAGACGGCTCAACGGCCTATCCGTATGACTAAGATGCCTCTGGAATCGTCATCGTTTTTGATGAAGGGGAACTCAAATTTCAGATTTACCAAAGCCACAAGGTCCTTGATATAATCTAATAGCGTATGTATCATATAGTAAAATGCATACAGGGAGAGATGATGATAGCAATGAGCATGGGGAAACCGAGAAATGAGGTGCAAGCACCGTGGGGCTTGGATGATGATGCCCAGTCAGTGGGACCAAGAGCTTCTTATCCTGCGCTCAAAGATTCATCAGCCAAGATATAAAAGATAACAAGCAATGAATAAGGCATTTAAGCATAGCAAGCATAGCATGAATCAAAGCATCAATCAACCATTATGAGTTGAATCATGATATTACAAAGCATCATTATTTGTTATTTCGTCATGAGGATGACAATCTTGGCTAATCAAGATGTAGAGTTGAATGATCAGAGTGATATAATGCCTAGTGGCAGAATTGATCAAGAGAAATTAGCAGGAGTTGATTGAAAGATCTGGAGATGAATAATCAGGATGATAATCAGGAGATATGATAATGAGAATGATATACGGAGATGATAATCAAAAAAATGCCCAGGGTGGCATGTCATGAGAATATCGAGAGAAATTAATAGATTGATAGCAATGAGTGGAGATAGGACTTATCCCGTGCTCTTGATCCTTGCAAAGTTGTCCCTGTAAAACACCATCAGATAATACAATGCAATTTTTTTAGAATTTTAAAATATGTAAATTTTTATGAGTTTTGGAAAAGATATTCAAATTTTTATGAATTTTTGAAAAATATTTCATATTTTTATGAATTTTGAAAATATTCAATTTTTGGTTGATTTTTGCTTAGGAAATATTCAACTTTTTTTGGATTTTGACTCAGGACATATTCAAATTTTTTTTATTTTGGTTTAGACATTGCTAATGCAGCATCAAAGGGTGTTTTGAACCACTGGCTAGGGGTCCTCGTTCATTCCCCTTTCGCTAAAATTTCCCAAAGTCGAGCGTGCATTGAAAGTGGCATCCTATAACCGACCGCCTTTGATCAACGGTGCCCCTACCAAAGCCATACCTGAGAAACGTTCGGTCTTGGAGGGAGAAGAGAAGAATAATTGAGGATAAGCTTTATGCATGATGAGAAATGTCGGGACTTGAATTCCTTCCAAGGTGTTTCCCCTCAAAGAGGTAGTCTGTTGCGCCGGGGCTTTGTACCTTTGATTTTAGACCCTTGACATGCATACGACCAGGGTTTTCCCTGCGGGGACTTTGCCACTCTTGTCATGTCATAATTCACAATTTTGCTTTTATCGAAATTTTGACTTGATTTTCAGAATAGCCCTTTTGGCTAGATGTATATCATGAAAACTCATATTGATTTTGGGTCAAGACTGCCCCTATTTGAGACTTCTCTCGTATTGGGGATTACCGAAGTTGGTCATCTCATCCGTCAACCTCTTGCCCCTGCATTCGGCCGAGTAAAGAAGAGAAAAAGACTTTCAGGAATTCTCATGGCATGGCCAAAGTAGCAACGGCGTTTTATCCAAAGGAGCCGGCTAAGGACGCCGTGAAGTGTGTGGATGCCCAGCTAAGGGTTGCTCTTAACAAGCGGGGAGAGAACGTTGAATTCCCAGCGCGGGGTTCTTATTAACCAACGGTGCTGCAGAAGCAAGCCTAAAGACTCTTTTTGGAATAATTGAATTAAATAAAGGCCTAAGATAAAGGTCTAAAACACCACTTTTAATCTTGTTAAGAAGCACTTTATTTTGAAAATCATGCGTGAAGTAATGAGAAAATGATATCATAAAAATGCGTACTTACGCCAATATTTTACCTTGCAACCTTTGTAGAAGCAGCTGTCAGAGGCGAGGTTGGTCATCGTGGGATAGTCCTCTTTGGCAGTCAAAAGGAATGGAAGCAAAAGGGTTTGAAAGTGGCTTAACAAGAAGGAGTGGTGCCCAGACCAGACTCAGACGAATAAGGAAAAAAAGGAAGAGAGGCGAGGGCTAAAACTCCCTCGTTAAGGCGTGGAGACCCTGATCACATGAAAGGTCTACAGAAGAAGCGGAGAATTAGACGGAGGAGTGAGGACTAAAGCCTCGAAAGTAGTGAGAGAATGGGCAGATGCCCAAGGCAGTGGATGTGGAAGAAGTTGGGTCGGACCCAAAATCAGGAGGAATTAGAAGAAGAAATTGATAGATGGAAAGAGGCGGATCTGGGGGGTCCGGATGTAAAGGAGGAGAATCGTGATAGAAGGAATCATCCGGAGGCTCCGGAGGGATGACGAAAGAAGGGACGCGATGCCCTGGGAAAAAATAGGGAAAAAGATGATGGGTAAGGAAGAAGAAGATGAAGGATGTGATGTCCTGGAAGAGCAGAAAGATGAATCGGAAGAAAGATGGAGGGTCTGGAGGTTCCGGAGGAATGAGATGCCGAGGGACGCGGTGCCCAAGGATGAGTGGATGAAAAGGATCAGGAGGGTCCGGAGGTTCCGGAGGGATGGAATCAGAAGGGTCAGGATGCCCCAAAAGAAGATAGAAGGAATAAGATGGAGAATCTGGAGGTTCTGGAGGGGAAAGATACCATGGGGCAGGATGCCCAAGGAGAAGAGAGAGATCTGGAGGTTCCGGAGGAATGAGAAGGGAAGGGACGCGATGCCCAAAGAAGAGGAAAATAGAATCCGGAGGCTCCTGAGGGACAACGAAAGAAGGGACGCGATGCCCCGGGAAGAAATAGGAAAAAAGGTGATGGAAAAGGAAGAAGAAGATGAAGGATGTGATGTCCCGGAGGAACAGAAGGACGAATCGGAGGAAGGATGGAGGGTCCGGAGGTTCCGGAGGAAGAAAATGGAAAGGGGGGTCGTGCCCGAAGGAAAGGCATGAAGGATCCGGAGGTTCTGGAGGAATGAGAAGGGAAGGGACGTGATGCCCAAAGAAGAGGGAAATAGAATCCGGAGGTTCCGGTGGATTAAGATGGAAAGGGGCGCGATGCCCGAGGGGAAAGTCCGGAGGTTCTGGAGGAATAAGGTGGAAAGGGGCGCGATGCCCTGGGAGAAAGTCCGGAGGTTCCGGAAGAATAAGGTGGAAAGGGGCGCGATGCCCTGGGAGAAAGTCCGGAGGTTCCGGAAGAATAAGGTGGAAAGGGGCGCGATGCCCTGGGAGAAAGTCCGGAGGTTCCGGAAGAATAAGGTGGGAAGGGGCACGATGCCCTGGGAGGAAGTGAGAGAAATCCGGAGGGTTCGGATACAAGAGCTGAAAAGGGACGCGATGCCCTGAGAAGAGATTGGGGAGGGGGCAACGCCCGAGCAATGTAAGGGGACCTACAGATCCCGAGGATGAAGATGAATAAGATGGGAAATTCGAAATATCCGGAGGTGCCGGAAGGCGGGGAAGATACGGGTTTGGAAACCCGAGAAGCAGGGGGTGCAAATGTGTGCAATGGGATGGATGCGATGAATGCAGTGAATGCATGAATGCAATGAAATGCAAACAATATGAAGAATGTGAAGGGTGAGAGGATGAGATCTTCCTTTTTACCTTTAGAGTGGCCCATGAAGAAAAAGTGATAGAAATGGATGCATAGAAGGTGGAACAAATAAGGGACGGCCCCTTAGCGCCAAGATGACTGCCCCTCCACGGCAGTGAAGGAGTATAGCCAATTGGCCCAATGGAAGAAGCTTCACTAATGAATGACAACCCCCTTGGAAGGCAAGGATCAATGATGTGAGGGAGCTGGAAAGTTGGAACATGAAGCATTGCCATGCCCATTAATTGTGGTGTAGAAGAAGTGTTGAACAAAATGGGCATTCGCCCCTTGTATGGAGGAATGGAATCAAGATTTGGAAGATGGAACAAAGGGTGCCCTGCCCGGCCCTTGGATGGCATCAACGCTTGGCATTCTCTGAGCAATGGCGGTGACCTGGCCCCTTCGACCATGTTTGGCACAATAACTCGGATCGGCATCCGGTAAATAAATTCTTGAATCTTGAATAGCTCGGCCGTGGCCAAATCTTTCTTGCCCGGCTCTTGCTCATCTTCGGCACAAGTACTTGAGGCGGAGGCGGAAGGCTTCGTGGATGGTGGAGGTATAATGGAAAATGTTGGAGAAAGGGTGAGTGGAAGCGAGGTTCAAACACGTCGAGCTTCCCCCTTTGCTCGGAAGCAGTAGGGGTTGGCTTGAGTGCAAAAACGGGTGGACCTTGCTCAGGATTAGCCACGGGTAAGGGTGATAGGTTAAGTGGTGGAATAGGGGAAAGGCCTAGAAAAGCTGGTTTTGGCATTACAGGGATAATGGATGGCTTAGGTAGCGAACAAAGAGGAGGGGTAATAGAAGGCTCAGCAGAGACCGGCGTAGTAGAGGGTGATGGAGGTTCGGCGGAGGCCGGTGGAGTGGAGAGTAGTGGAGGTTTGGCGGAGGCCGATGGAATAGAGGTTAATGGTGTAAAAGGAAAGGGTTTGGTGCGCTGAAAATGTCGGATGGGGCGAGAGGTGTCAGGTATAGGGGAAGGCGCATGATGCACCGGTGTGGGTGACTGGAGTATCGACCCATCATCGTAACACCAAGTATTGGGGTGAGGAGGAGACTCATGGTGCGGCGGTATGAGTGATTGGAGTATCGACCCATCATCGTAACACCAAGAGGTCCCATAAATTGGGGGTTGGATCGGGGACTGTGGCATAGTCCTGAGCATAGGGGTCTTCTGGCAGTGGAGGAAGAGGATGGCGAAGGAAACTCGGAAGGGATGCCTGCGGAGCTTCATCATCGTATACCGCTTCAAGTTCTTCAATTGTCGGTTCTTCATCATCAAATGCAAGTGGACACTGTAGTGGAGGCGTATATGTGGATGGAGGAATGTAATGATGTTGCGTATGTGGAGGTGGAAGGCCATATGAATGAAGTGTGCGGATGGGTGGAGGGCGGACGGTGTCCACTTGATCGTCGAAATCTGCCGGATGTTGCTTGCTTGAGCTGCCGATACCATAATCATCTCTCCTATCCTTCCATTCTTTCTCCATCTTAGTAATATTATCCAAAGCGGCATGGAGAGGATTGACCGGAGTAGGAGGAGCCATGACCCTTCTTAATTGTTCCTCCATCAAAGTGAGTTTATCAAGAAGGGTTTGTTGGAGGGGTGTAACTTGAGCAACCAAGGGTTGGCAGGGCCTTGAAGGAGGGGTGGCATAAAAAGGCCGTGGAGGGGAGTTAACGGGATGACCCACAGAAGAACCCGGATGGGCCGGATTGCAAGAAATAAATGGGCCTCGGGGTCGTGATGGAGGAGGAATAGAAGGAGGCGGGTGTCGGATCACCCGGGGAGGAATGTGAATAGAAGAGGATGGGTAATGGGCTACTCGATTAGGATTGTGAATAGAAGAGGGAGGTGAGTGATGGGCCACCCGTGTAGGATTGGAAGGAGGATGAGAAGAGTGCGATGAATGAGATGTACCCTCAACAGCGGCCTTAAGGGCTTGGATCTGTTGAGGGGTGAGATGATCTAATGCATGAATGATTTGGGAGACCTTCTCATCATCAGGAAGAGACGGTCCTGAGGGGATAGTGGCTCGCGCTTGAGGTGAGGGACCATGGGATTGGACACTGCCCATGGCTCGGGCATGGCCATAAGAATGAGGATGCGGTCCCTTGAAAATATGGTGAGAATAATGTCGAACATGTTGAGATTGAGGAGAATAAGATGTGCATGGTTGTGCATCCTCATGAATTGAATTAAACATGTCGGTTTTCTTACCATGGTAAGCCATTATACAAGCAAAGTTCAAGCAATATAATTTGTAAAAACACACAAGTTGGAATGTTGATTTGAACTTTGGTGGATTAATGACTTTTGCAAATAGATATGCTCACTCAAGGGGCGAAACTAGTTTCAAATGAGGTTTAACTTCTGTGCCAACTAGGAACCCTCTCTTACCATGCATAGGCCAACTAAACCCGGGGAACTTCAAAGGTACAACCTGCCCAGAGTCCGTGAGGGAATCCACGGGTGCGGGGACTTATGGAGGCTTGGTTTAGGAATTTCCGATCCAAAGGTGTGTGGCTCCTAAAGATGTGGGGAGAGAAGGTCTCCCAAACCAATGCCAATGAATGAAATGCAGGAGATATGAACAAATCACAGCAGTAAGCCAAACAATGAATATGATAATCAAGAACAGCACGTAGTAAGGCTCCGTGAAAACATAGGAAAAAGATGACCTGAGGAAGGTCGCTAAAAACAAAAGAGACGCCTTAGAGTGAGGGCGTCAACTCCAAAATCGCGCCTTGATCTGAGGCGCTATGCAATAAAAAGGTGCCCTGAGGCAGGGCGTGAATTCTCAGAGAATCAAGGGCTATGATAAAAGACGCCTAGTTAGAAGGTGCTACACATGAAAAAGACGCCCCTGGAAAAGGTGTTTAAATGAAAAAGTGCCTCTGTCTGAGGCGTTAATTCTCTGTGTCCCAGAAAATAGCCCTCCACCGGCCAGAAATATATCTGGAGTAACAGACCAATATGTAAAAGAGGCAAGACACTCACAATCACAATGAAATAAGGCAATCAATCATCACAAGAATATAGCATGCTCATCAAATTTTTGGATAAGTGGAATTTGTTTTTAAAAAGGAATCTATCAAACTGACAGATCACAAGTGGTGAAGGTGCTACGTGGAGCACAAAGGGGAGGTGCACCGTGGGTGCAAAATAGGGGAGATGGCACACGCGGGTGCCCAAGGGGAAAAGGGTAATAAAAGAAGAACACAAAGTGTCCCACCGTGATCGCCAATTTGTAGATTCAATTAAAAATCCACTTAAGAATGAATAGAAATAATGAATAAATAAGCAATGTAAGGCACAAATAAGCACGAGGTGCTAAGATGGAGTTTGTGATCGCCAGAGACGCGAGGGCCTCAAAAATATAACAATAACAATATTGGAGGGATCGCGAAAAATACCTTAAGCGCGGGTGATTGTGAGTACTCCTTTCTCTTCCAATCGGCCGGCCGATGGAGAGAGTTCTTCAATTAATTACCCTTGCAAACAAAGACAAACACCAATAAAGATATGGATTAGAAACATGGTGAGTGTAGCATCAATTCATAAAAAAAAAATATGAGCATGAAAGTATGATGAAGAACACACCTTAAGGGTGGTTGCCCTTAAACCCCTATGCAAAGAGGGTGTGGGGAGATATGATGAATGCATGAAGATAAGAATAAAAATAAGGGGAAAGAGTGCAAGAGTTGCACTTATGGGAGACCTCAATGATGGTTGAGAGGAAAATCAACATAATAATGATATATGCATGCATGAATTACGAAGATAAGAAATAAGATAAAGAGGAGATAAGATAAAAAAACTTGTTTGTGGTCCCTGGCTTGAATGCTCGGCGGGGAGAAACTTCAAAAGATGGGATGAGGACTTGATGTTGATGTGAAGAAGCCTCCTTAGCCAAGCACCCTTCGGTTCCTGTAAAAGAAAATAAACAGAAGAAGAGAAAAGAGGGACAGACAGAAGATAGAACAGAAGAAGAAGAAGGAAGGAGAAGAAGAAAAAAAAGAAAAGATAGAAAAAACCGAAAGAAGAAAACAGAGGAAGAAGACCGAATACGGAAAAAGGGAACCGAAGCAGAAGAAAAATAAGGGGATAGAACCCCTTATAGGATTGATCAAAGGGATAAGCATGGCAAGAGTCCATCCCGGGAAAGATAAGAACGGGCAATGGCAAAGCAAGGGAGGACTCTTGGGGAGGAAAGATGCGAACGGGGGAAACGAAGGTGAAACACGACCTGGGTCAGGGCGTCAATTCAAGAATTGACGACCTGCACAAAGGCGTTATTAAAAACACGACTTAGATTAGGGTGTTAATTCAAAATATTTAAAATAGGGCCATTTTTCAATTCTTAATATTATTTTCCAATTTTTTAGGTGAAGGTGCATCTCATCGCTCTGATTCCAACGACTATTTTGGCGTATTTTTCTGACACCCGGAAAGCCATCAAATCACCTCTAGAATGAGGTTGAAAATAATATTAAAATAATCAATTGGAAAGTGACGCCCGTGCCATATGTCGTGAATTCAATTTTTGATTATTTTATTCCATTCAAATTCAAAATAACATCTTATGATAGGTCGTTAATTCCCAAAAATTCTGAAAAATTTTCAAAAAAATCCAGAAAAATAGAAATTTGAAAGAATGGACGCCATCCACTATAGTCGTCAATTTTTTTAGAAACGCCCAAGGTTTAAGCCATTATTTAAAAGACGCCCCACATCAAGTCGTTATTTCTGAAAAATAGATAAAAATGCCCAGAAAATCTAGAAAAATCCAGAGAAATAGGGAAAAATAGGAAAAGAGAAGAAAAAGGGAGAAATCCAAGAAAAGTGAGAAAAACCACTCAAACAGAGCTAATTGGAGGGTCAAATCGGGACATTACAAGGTAATATGAGATGTGCTCACAGTAACGTCAATTTTGGCGTGTCTACAGTGATCAGGCCACCAAAGGCAGCAGCAAGTTAATTCTTGCAAAATTACTTCAACGTCGATTCAGTCGCCGCCAACTTCAGGGATCGAAGAGGGGTCTTACACCGACGTCCCAGCCAGCCGCCGTGATCAGAAGGTGACCGAAAGCCGCTGTCCCACAAGTCGAGTTCGGTTGTTGTCCATGTAGTGTCCCAGAATTTATATAAATAATTTTCTAGAATTTATAATGGCGTAAATATATTAATAAATGGATTCTGAGACTAATAAGTCATTATAAGGCCCAATTATGTTAAATAATTAACCAAGCCTATTTATACATCATCTAAAAGGTTTAAGGACCAAGCCCATTAAGTTTGGCCCATGTTCTAGAAGGTAATTTAGCTTATTTACGGATTTTAAGGATAAAGACTAATTATCTAAGATAATTATATGGATAAATGAATAAATGAGTTTTATTAATTTAGAACTCTGCATACGTTGACTGTAACGGTCTATCGCGAGACCGTCACATTCACCTAACGCGCCTGCGTTCGACCGTTACACTCTACGGATTCCGTAAGAGGAAGAAGTGATAAAAGATGGAAACTTGATGATCTTATCCACTAGGGATCAACTTAGGAAGAGTTATAACATTAATAAGGACTCTTAGAGATCAGGTTTTAGCAGATTAAGGACTCTAGAATCGATCTAATCTTCAAACCCTAGCCAAAAACCCTATAAATAGGACCTAGTTCTGAACTGCGCGACCCTTACTTTTTCTCGCGTGGAATCAAGGTAAGGAGTCATAATCTCGGGTAAGTTCTTTAAAAGTATTTGTTTATAAAACTTTAGACTAACTCATTTCCAAATTTCACATCTTTAAGTCAAGAGGTCGTGGAGTTAGAGCCCAAGGAGGTTACTGAAAAGTCACAGGAAAAGGAGAGCTAGGGCACGTTTTTTGAAACCCTAAATTTGAAGTTTAAAGCCAAGCTAAGAGGTAGGTCATCTCATGAACGGCAAAAACATCTTGATAGGACTAAAAGCCCTCTGATTTGACTGAATTTCATGCATCATAGATCATCAATTTCATGTTTTCATAGTTCCGTGCATGTCATACATCTCTTAGCCTTAAATAGAAATAAAAGAAGTTATCTTGTCTATTCACTGGAACCCATGCATACAGATAGCCTATACTTCGTTATGATGCATAGAATAGACATGGTATTTGATTTAGACATGATTTGAGTTGATCTCTTAGGTTTCATATCATTTTCTGTCAGCAGATACTGTAACGGACCATAGTAGGACCGTCACACTCAAGTAACGACCATACGATGGACCGTCACAGTCCCTGATTGCCTATTGATTTCTTGTTGACTTTGACGCATCTATGCAGGAGCGTTACATTCTCTAACGGTTGCTTGATAGATGGTCACACTCTCTGTGACGTGCCTTGGCTAGACCGTCAGGTGCCTGTGTACTGTCAACTCAAGACAGATTAGAAACTTGCCAGATTTACTTATTATTATGCCAAGTTACCTAAGTGTTAACCTGATTACGTGACTTTGAGATTATTTAATCATTCATGTTGGGAATTGCATGTTTCGATATCTCACTATTACTTTAAGTTATGTTAATTTCATGAGCCCCAAACTCTATAGTTTTGTAATTAGAATCATGATTTTTGAATGATGTATTGATAGAGTTTTTATCATGATTTCACATCGATATATATCTATATATATTCTTCCTCTATCAATAGAGTCATTTCTATAAGTACATGGCACATACTCCGGTATGTTGACCATTAGTTCACATTTTTCACTATAGGAACATATTCTTGGACATGAGGACCTCTCTATTGGATATTCCTTCCAATGGACTAGGAAATCTTGTTTCAAGGCCTCCGTAATTCTCTGCGAGCCTGGGATTCTCACTAGGACGCCGAGTTGGTTGTACCATTAAAGCCCATTAACTAGAATACACTATCGTTATTTTCTGGATCTAGTAATGTAACGGCCTTACATTGGACTGTCAGAATCACGTAACGGCCCATTGTATGACCGTCACATTTCTCTGAGTCTATCTTGATAGTTCTGGACTCTGATCATTTTAACGGCCCTCTACTGGAGTGTTACATGATGTAACGGCCCAGAGAACGACCGTCACATTGCTTAAGTACTTAACCCAAGGTTTGACCCAAGGGTTGATATTCCCAAGGTTCTAGATGAATTAATGATAGTCTAGAACTTATAATATTAATCAAGAAACATAGTATAAGGATTAGAAAGAGAAAAGATTGTACTGTTATGCTGTCAATTTATTTTATGAGCATAACCTTGTTTAATGTCATTCTTGAATTCCTCATATTCAATTGAAGCGTTCATACATTGATTTTCATTATTTGATATTGCTATATTCTTGGCCATACTTTATTATCATGTGTGGTAAGAGCTTGATTTATACTTGAAGATGCGATCGAGCACTTATTGTGTTCAAGGGCTCTATGCTAGTCCCCTCGGCTGATTGTCGAAAATATACTATTTTATAAACCATGGGGTATGATGCTACTGGCGTCGAATTGCGCTGGGAGTACTTTCTTTATAAATAAGTGAATTATCCACGGCTTGTGAAGTGAACAATCACAACGCGATGCAGCATGATCAAGTTCTTGTACATGACTTTCTTGCTCGATGTTCCACAGAAATTCACGAAGCACTTGCTCATAAGCATAAGATGTTGGAGTGTTGATTATGTGGCTTGATAGTGCATTCTCGTTACATTCTTGTTCATGAAAAGGCCAATATCATGTTCTTGTTATATTCGTGATGAGTTCATTCTTGCTCACTCTATCTTACATGATTATCTCGTTACTATGGTTTAATTGCGTGATCATCGCATTGCATGATTTTGCCTTATTTCTTTAGAGAAAAAATATTAATCACTTTAATAGTGCTTTCATGTTGATGCGAAGATACCTACTGGGCAAGTGTGCTCATTACCTATTTTCCAACATTTTTCTGGAGATGGAAGTAGTTCAGATTCGGATTCGGGCTATACTAGTGGCGGGTCCGAAAGTGAGTGAAAGTCTTGTAAAGCTACAAGCGAAGACTTAGGAAGTCTACAATGTTTAGATTGAGTCAATGTAATTTTCTTATTTCTTGAGTCTAGTAGAATGAAAGGTGATTATTGTAAAGGAATACTTTGATCATTTATGAAATAAAGTTGGAGTTTGATTAAATTCTGTGCAATTGCATTTATGTGTGTGATTGTCTCGCGCTCTGGTCGTTCTTGCTTGAAAGAGGCTTACCATGCCGGCTGTTCACATTTCTCGAGCGAGTCTTCCGCTGTAATAAAGGCTTAGGGCGTGACAGTTAAGTTGGTATCAGAGCCTAAGTCTCAAGATTTAGGGAAAGGAATCATGTCATAGGATAAGTCCATGGTTTAAGGACCCCTACCTATGAACTAAGGATGAAATTCCATACCCATGTGAGGATTGGGTAGAGCCCGGGATAAGATAATTAATTAGCTTTAAGGTTGATTTTCATGAGAAATAACAAGTTGTTATTTTTCTCTCTCAGGTACCCTATTTTGCAAATGGCTCATCGTGTAGATTGGGACGGTATGCAACAAATAGTTGCCGGCCTCACTCAGGCATTGCAAACTATAGCACAAGGTGGTGCAGGGGCAAGGGTTGGTGACCTACATCGCAACTTCCGGAGTCTAAATCCTCCACGATTCTATGGATCTTCAAATCCCGATGAGGCAGAAAATTGGATCGATGAGATGAATAGGATATTTGACGTTATTCAATGCACTGATCAAGAGAAGGTGCGTCTAGCAACATTTCAACGAAATAAAGATGCCCGTACATGGTGGAAGTCGGTTCCGGCACCTCCGGCTAATGCACCTCATACATGGGACGATTTTCTTACTTTATTCCGTACCAAGTATTTTTTCGAGCATGTAAAGGAAAGGAAAGCCTTGGAGTTCGCCTCCCTTAGACAAGGGATGATGTCGGTGGCAGAGTATGAACTACAATTCTCAAGGTTAGCACCGTACGCATCACATCTAATCAATACCGATTTATTGAAGGCAAATCGATTTATGGACGGGTTACGACTCGGCTTCATTCAGTAGCTCGGGACCCAAAACATCCATACTTATGCGGAGATGGTCCAGCGGGCATACTTGTGTGAAAGGACCTTAGAAAAGGTCGAGAAGTTAAAAGGGAAAGGAGAAGAGTCAAGCCGACGTTCTGATCGGCGTCATAAGAAGGAGAAATTTAGTATCACGGAACCCTACCAAAGCCGTGATAATAAGAAAAGATCTAGGAGTGGGAACGGTGGAAGTTCCCACAAGTAAAAGAAAGTCAAGGAAGAGAAGGAACATGCCGTCACGGCTTGCACATTCTGTGAGAAATTCAGCCATTCGGCTGAGGAGTGTTGGAAGCGCCTCGGCGCTTGTTTACGTTGTGGGAGCAGGGAGCATCGCATGCCGGATTGCCCCCTTATGAAAGACCAGTCATCTGGAGGACGCAGGAGGCAGGCTCACCTCAATGCCGTTCTAGATGAAGAGGAAGTGCCCAGGGATGATGGGCTTATGGAAGGTACTCTTCAAATTTGTTCTCGTCCTGCATTTGTGCTATTTGATACTGGTGCCTCTCATTCTTTTATTTCCACTACCTTTGCAAAAACGTTGTCCATTGCATCAGTCCCCTTACCTTCAGACCTTACTATTACTACACCTTTAGGATCTAGAACCAAGCTCACCGAGTATTATCCTAATAGCAAAGAGATAGTAGAAGGTCACAATCTCCCCGCAAATCCCGTGTGCCTTGACATGAAAGGTTATGATGTCATTTTAGGGGTGGATTGGCTTGTGGACCATGATGCTTATATCAATTGCCAAAATAGGATTATATCTTTTCGAAAGTCCGGTCTTCCAAGATTTTATTTTCTTGGCATCAAATACAAGAAGCATCCTACCATTATATCTTCTCTTCACGCTTGCAAGCTTATCTCGCAAGGATGTGAAGCTTTTCTTGCTTCAGTCATTATCACCGAATCTAAGGAAATTGTCCTAGCAAACATTCCTATTGCAAATGAGTTCCCAGGCGTGTTCCCATCTGAACTACCTAGTTTACCGCTCGAGAGGGAAGTAAACTTTACCATTGAACTCATTCCAGGAGCAGCACCTATTTCTATAGCCCCTTACAGGATGTCCCCCACAGAACTCAAGGAACTGAAAAGGCAGTTGCAAGAACTACTAGACAAGGGTTACATCAGACCTAGCACATCCCCTTGGGGGGCGATGGTTTTATTTGTCAAGAAGAAGGATGGTTCTCTCAGGCTATGCATCGATTACCGGCGACTGAATCAGCTGACAATTAAAAACAAATATCCATTGCCGCGTATTGATGAGCTCTTCGATCAGCTTTCGGGAGCAGAATATTTTTCTAAGATTGACCTCAGATCAGGTTATCATCAACTTAGAATCAAAGAGGAAGATATTTATAAATCGACTTTTCGAAGTTGTTATGGCCACTATGAATTCGTGGTAATGCCGTTTGGGTTAATTAATGCCCCAGCAACATTTATGCAACTTATGAATAGTGTCTTCTAGCCATACCTGAATCAATTCATTATCGTCTTCATCGATGATATCCTGATATACTCCAAGACAAAAGAAGAATATGAAGAATATTTGAAAATAGCTTTGCAAACACTTAGAGAACACAAGCTTTATGCCAAACTCAATAACTGTGAATTCTGGCTCGAGGAAGTCTCATTCCTAGGCCACATTATTTCAAAAGAAGGTATTGCTGTGGATCCTTCTAAGGTAGAAGCTGTCAAGAATTGGAGTCGGCCTACGACTGTGTCTGAAGTAAGGAGCTTCTGGGTCTAGCTGGTTATTATAAAAGATTCATTAAGGACTTCTCGAAAATTACGGTTCCTTTAACTAGACTCACCAGAAAAAAAATCCTTTTGTCTGGTCAGAGGAATGTGAGAAGAATTTCCAAACTCTTAAGAATCATCTTACAACAGCCCTTGTTTTGTCACTACCAATGGAGGGTGGTGGATTCGAAGTGTATACGGATGCGTCTAGCATTGGCTTAGGATGCGTTCTCATGCAGAATGGAAAGGTAATATGTTATTCTTCAAGACAACTGAAACGGCACGGGGAAAACTATCCTGTGCATGATTTAGAATTAGCAGCAATTATTTTCGCCTTAAAAATTTGGCATCATTATCTTTATGGAGAAAAGTTTATGGTCTACTCAGACCACGAGATCTTGAAATACTTATTCTCTCAAAAGGAGCTTAACATGAGGCAGAGGTGGTGGTTAGAGTACCTCAAAGACTTCGATTTTTCTATTCAGTATCATCATGGCAAAGCTAATGCTGTAGCAGATGCACTCAGCAGAAAACCAATGGGTATGCTATCAAGTCTTATGATAAGTGTAACTAACCTTGTTTCTCAACTTGCTCAGTTGAACTTAGATATTGACATAAAGGAAGAAGATTGTTTCATAGCTAATATTCGAGCTCAACCTACATTAATAGAGGACTTGGTCAAGTTGCAAGATGATAATCCTATATTACTGGAAATTAATGCCAATGTTGAACAAAGGCCGGATTTTTCTATTTCCAATGAGGAATATTGATATTTAAGGGCCGAATATGTATACCAGATCATGAGGCTACGAAGAAACTAATCCTAGATGAAGCACATAAGTCCAAGTACTCCATTCATCCAGGAGGTACAAAGATGTATCAAGATCTGAAAAGAAGTTTCTGGTGGCCCAATATGAAGAGAGAGATAGCTGATTTCGTGTCTCGTTGTCTAACCTGCCAACAAGTTAAAGCTGAACATTTTAGACCCGCAGGTAAATTACATCCCTTGGATATTCCCGAATGGAAATGGGAGAGTATAGGGATGGACTTCATTATGGGTTTACCTAAGACCAGAGGAGGACACGATGGCATATGGGTAATCATAGATCGATTGACTAAATCTGCACACTTCATACCAATAAAGAGTCGATGGTCTGTAGATATTCTAGCAGCATTGTACATAAAGAAAATTGTTAAATTACATGGTGTCCCTGTCTCTATTATATCTGATAGAGATCAGTGATTCACATCACAATTCTGGAAGGGCCTACAACATTCACTAGGGACTAGATTGAATTTCAGCACAGTCTTTCATCCACAAACTGATGGTTAGACGGAAAGAACAAATCAGGTGGTAGAAGATATGCTCAGAGCCTATGCTATCGATTTTGGAGGTAGTTGGCATGATCACTTGCCGTTGGTAGAATTTGCATATAATAACAGTTATCAGGCTAGCATACAAATGGCACCTTTTGAAGCCCTATATGGTAAAAGTTGTCGATCACCAATATGTTGGAATGAAAAAGGGGAAAAGAAATTTTTAGGCCCCGACCTTATCAGGGATTCTACGGAGAAAATCAAGCTCATTCAAGAGAGAATGAAAATGGCACAAGATAGGCAAAAGTCTTATGCCGACAATCACAGACGTGACTTGGAGTTTCAGGTAGGAGATCATGTATATTTGAAGGTTTCTCCAGGTCGTGGTATTCGAAGATTTGACATTAAAAGAAAGCTAACTCCAAGGTTCATTGGCCCATTTAAAATTCTTGAAAGGGTCGTTGAAGTGGCTTATAGATTGGCTTTACCTCCACAATTAGCAGAGTTCATGACGTATTTCACGTCTCCATGCTGAAGAAGTATGTATACGATCCTGACCATATTATCACTTATGACAATCTGGAGATCCATAAGGATATGACATATGAGCAAACGTCAATAAAGATTCTGGATCGGGAAGTGTGTCAACGAAGAAATAAGGTTATCCCTATGGTCAAAATTCAATGGAAGAAAACATGGCCATACGAATCGACATGGGAAACCGAAGCAGCCATGAGAAAAAGATTTCCAGAATTATTTAACTGTAAGTACACTCTCCACAATCTCTGTCTTAAATTTGGGGACCAAATTCTTCTAAGTGGGGGAGGGTGTAGTGCCCAAAATTTATATAAATAATTTTCTAGAATTTATAAAGGCCTAAATATATTAATAAATAGATTCTGAGACTAATAAGTCATTATAAGGCCCAATTAGGTTAAATAATTAACCAAGCCTATTTACACATCATCTAAAAGGTTTAAGGACCAAACCCATTAAGTTTGGCCCATGTTCTAGAAGGATATTTAGCTTATTTACGGATTTTAAGGATAAAGACTAATTACCTAAGATAATTATATGGATAAATGAATAAATGAGTTTTATTAATTTAGAACTCTGCATATGTTGACTGTAACAGTCTATCGCGAGACCGTCACATTCATCTAACGCGCCTGCGTTCGACCGCTACACTCTACAGATTTCGTAAGAGGAAGAAGTTATAAAAGATGGAAACTTGATGATCTTATCCACTAGGGATCAACTTGGGAAGAGTTATAACATTAATAAGGACTCTTAGAGATCAGGTTTTAGCAGATTAAGGACTCTAGAATCGATCTAATCTTCAAACCCTAGCCAAAAACCCTATAAATAGGACCTAGTTCTAAACTGCGCGACCTTTACTTTTGCTCGCGTGGAATCAAGGTAAGGAGTCATAATCTCGGGTAAGTTCTTTAAAAGTATTTGTTTATAAAACTTTAGACTAACTCCTCTCCAGATTTCACATCTTTAGGTCAAGACGTCATGAAGTTAGAGCCCAAGGAAGTTACTGAAAAGTCACAGGAAAAGGAGAGCTAGGGCACGTTTTTTCAAACCCTAAATTAGAAGTTTAAAGCCAAGCTAAGAGGTAGGTCATCTCATGAACAGTAAAAACCTCTTCATAGGACTAAAAGCCCTCTGATTTAACTGAATTTCATGCATCATAGATCATCAATTTCATGTTTTCATAGTTCCATGCATGTCATACATCTCTTAGCCTTAAATAGAAATAAAAGAAGTTATCTTGTCTATTCACTGGAACCCATGCATATAGATAGCCTATACTTCGTTATCATGCCTAGAATAGACATGGTATTTGATTTAGACATGATGTGAGTTGATCTCTTAGGTTTCATATCATTTTCTATCAGCAGATACTGTAACGGACCATAGTAGGACCATCACACTCAAGTAACGGCCATACGATGGACCGTCACAGTCCCTGATTGCCTATTGATTTCTCTGTTGACTCTGACGCATCTATGCAGGAGCGTTACATTCTCTAACGGTTGCTCGATAGACCGTCACACTCCCTGTGACGCGCCTTGGGTAGACCGTCAGGTGCCTGTGTACTGTCAACTCAAGACAGATTGGAAACTTGCCAGATTTACTTATTATTTCATCAAGTTACCTAAGTGTTAACCTGATTACATGACTTTGAGATTATTTAATCATTCATGATAGGTATTTCATGTTTCGATATCTCACTATTACTTTAAGTTATGTTAATTTCATGAGCCCCAAACTCTATAGTTTTGTAATTTGAAACATGATTTTTGAATGATGTATTGATAGAGTTTTTATCATGATTTCACATCGATATATATTCTTCCTCTATCAATACATTTCTATAAGTACATGGCACATACTACGGTATGTTGACCATTAGTTCACATTTTTCACTATAGGAACATATTCTTGGACATGAGGACCTCTCTATTGGATATTCCTTCCAATGGACTAGGAAATCTTATTTCAAGGCCTCCGTAATTCTCCGCGAGCCTGGGATTCCCACTAGGACGCCGAGTTGGTTGTACCATTAAAGCCCATTAACTAGAATACACTATCATTATTTTCTGGATCTAGTAATGTAACGGCCTTACATTGGACCGTCAGAATCACGTAACGGCCCATTGTATGACCGTCACATTTCTCTGAGTCTATTTTGATAGTTCTGGACTCTGATCATTTTAACGGCCCTCTACTGTAGCGTTACATGATGTAACGGCCCAGAGAACGACCGTCACATTGCTTAAGTACTTAACCCAAGGTTTGACCCAAGGGTTGATATTCCCAAGGTTCTAGATGAATTAATGATATTCTAGAACTTATAATATTAATCAAGAAACTTAATATAAGGATTAGAAAGAGAAAAGAATGTAATGTTATGCTGTCAATTTATTTTATGAGCATAACCTTGTTTAATGTCATTCTTGAATTCCTCATATTCAATTGAAGCGTTCATACATTAATTTTCATTATTTGATATTGCTATATTCTTGGCCATACTTTATTATCATGCGTGGTAAGAGCTTGATTTATACTTGAAGATGCGATCGAGCACTGATTGTGTTCAAGGGCTCTATACTAGTCCCCTCGGTTGATTGTCGAAAACATACTATTTTATAAACCATGGGGTATGATGCTACTGGCGTCGCATTGCGCTGGGAGTACTTTCTTTATAAATAAGTGAATTATCCACGGCTCGTGAAGTGAGCAATCACAACGCGATGCAGCATGATCAAGTTCTTGTACATGACTTTCTTGCTCGATATTCCACAGAAATTCACGAAGCACTTGCTCATAAGCATAAGATGCTGGAGTGTTGATTATGTGACTTGATAGTGCATTCTCGTTACATTCTTGTTCATGAAAAGGCCAATATCATGTTCTTGTTATATTCATGATAAGTTCATTCTTGCTCACTCTATCTTACATGATTATCTCGTTACTATGGTTTAATTGCGTGATCATCGCATTGCATGATTTTGCCTTATTTCTTTAGAGTAAAAATATTAATCACTTTAATAGTGCTTTCATGTTGATGCGAAGATACCTACTGGGCAAGTGTGCTCATTACCTATTTTCCAGCATTTTTCAGGAGATGGAAGTAGTTCAGATTCGGATTCGGGCTATACTAGTGGCGGGTCCGGAAGTGAGTGAAAGTCTTGTAAAGCTACAAGCGAAGACTTAAGAAGTCTATAATGTTTAGATTGAGTCAATGTAATTTTCTTATTTCTTGAGTCTAGTAGAATGAAAGGTGATTATTGTAAAGGAATACTTTGATCATTTATGAAATAAAGTTGGAGTTTGATTAAATTCTGTGCAATTGCATTTATGTGTGTGATTGTCTCGCGCTCTAGTCGTTCTTGCTTGTAAGAGGCTTACCATGCCGGCTGTTCACATTTCTCGAGCGAGTCTTCCACTGTAATAAAGGCTCGGGGCGTGACAATCCAGTGAGTCGGAACAGTACCGAGTCAGACCAGTAGCCCACCTCCGATCTGAGAGCCCTTCCGACTTGCTGCCTGTCAACTCGAGACCGCTACTCCTGGGCTCCACTATAGCCCTTTACCTACTTGCATGGAGTGGGCATACAAATTCACTTCTATAATTAATTACATTTACTGTACCGGGAGTTACGGTCTTGGCCAGGGTTGTCTTCCCCACGCCCGGAGCGTTAAGGTACACTCGCCACCCTCATTATTTGGCATTTTGCTTATTTTGTATATCTTCATATGCCGCTACTAGAGTGATAGGATAACTAGCTCGTCAAATTTTTATCACCGCTGCGAGAGTGAGTGAGTGGAACTCGTTCCGTGACTCGATCTGAGTACGTGGAAAAGCCGATACCCGAGACTCATTGCCGGTTCCTCAACCGCGCAGATCCACTTGTTTCCCTCGCTTAGGGACATCTGCGAGCTAGAGTCCCAGGTTCGCGTCCTGTCTCGCATCACATAGAAACCTGATTCCTTGCTTCGGTACAATCCCAGTACTGATGATACCGTTAACTCGGTGTCCATGACTTTTCATCTTAGTTGCGTGGTATGGCTTAGACCTTCTATCTGAGCCAGATAAACCCCATTCCTTACATTGGCATTAACCCAATGCCAATGATACAACCGTACTTTGTACCTGACTACTTGTCCGGACCAATTTACATAACCTAATGGCCTAGTCCTTCTGTCTAAGCTAGATGCACCTAATTCCTTGCATTGACATAAACTCAATGTCAATGATACCACCATAATTGGTACCTGACTCTCTATCAAAACCAATTAATACAACTTTATGGCCTAGACCTTCTGTCTAAGCAAGATAAGCTCAATCCCTTGCGTTGGCATAAACTCAATGTCGACGATACAACCTAATGGCCTAGACCATCCGTCTGAGGCCAAATACGCTTGATTCCTTGCGTTGGCGCAAACCTAATGCCAACGATGCTACCATGATTGGTGCTTGATTCCCTATCGGTACCAATCAATACAACCCAATGGCCTAGACCTTTCGTCTAAGGCCAGATACACCCCAATTCCTCGCGTTGGCATAAACTCAATGTCAACAATACCACCTAATGGCCTAGACCTTCCGTCTGAGGCCAGATACACTTGATTCATTGCGCTGGCACAAACCCAATTCCAACGATGCTACCATGATTGGTGCTTGATTCCATGTCAGGACCAATCAATACAACACAATGGCCTAGACCTTCTGTCTAAGCCAGATACACCTGATTCCTTGCATTGGCAATAACCTAGTGCCAATGATACAACCATGTCGGTGCTTGACACCCTTTCAAAATTGTTGCATATAACCTATTGGTTTAGGCCCTTTCCATCTGCGCCAATGCATAAAACCATGTAAAAAAAGGGGGGGTTAAGATTGAGGTGCCCTGCCGGACTTGCTCAAACATCCCCTTGAGCAAGGGTAATAATGGCTTAAAACCTGGTCGTGACGAAAACCCGAAAGGATGCTGCAAGCAAAATTGGGTACCCTACCACGTGAGAACCTCAGAATGCTCGTGGGCAAAAGCAAGAAGGGGCTGGCTCTGGTGAAAAGTCGAAAGGGCACTTGAGTCAGTAATGTGGTTTAAAAAAATAAAAATGATGATGTCCATAATCTTTAGGTCACCCGCTGAACCGAATAAAGAAAGGCTAATGTTGTCAGAAACTTCTTTTCCTTTGATGAGTAGATCCTTTTCGCATTGGAGCTTCTGTCCTTGCCAACTAAGACTCCCTTCTATCTAGCATTAACCTCTAACTTCATTGGAGGTTACTATAGGACCTTCTGCCCAAACCTTTCATATGAGCCGACGATACACCATCTGTCTTACATCGAAACTAACCCTTAGTCCCACTGGGGTTCACACCAATTCGTCGCTTTAGACCTTCCGTCTGAACCCGTACACAAATCCCTTCTTCTTTGCTTCGGCATCGACCTCATGTTGATGATTAAACCCCTCTAGAGTCGAATCTCTCGGCCCGTGTGCTCACCGCGGTGAAACGATCCCCTCATCCCTTCGCAGAAGGGGTGAGCGCTTTCTTGTATAGTCACACGACTCACCCCTCCAAGGATTGAGCAAGCCTCTCTCACGTGACTGCACCATACTGGCGAAGAATTTAAAGTTCAAACACAAAGAGAGTGATAGGGAAAATCTCATCTTTAATAAATCAATTGGTACACTGTCTTTGGGGCATACCATGACTTACACTGACTAAAAAAGAGATGAATAGGGAATACAAGGAGTGACGGGAGACTAGCACATCCTGCATAATATTTCGTCAAAAGGTAGGATGCCCAAAAATGGGAAAGTCGCCATCTCCATCATGCGGTCCTCCTGAATCTGGAGACCCTCTAGCTCGTTCTGAGCCAACATTGCCTGCCCCTCGGCTACAACAGCTTCCTCTATGTCGTTTGCCCTGCCATTTTATAATTACCTCCGCAACTCACCTTTAACTTGAACCAGATTGGCCTCTAACTCTACATACCTGCCCTCTACGAAGTAAATGCATTGAGTAGAAGTTGTGATAGCTTCTCGGTGGTGATCCACTGTCTCATTCAGAGGCTGCAGGGCTCATTTGTACTCGGACCTCTGTATCCTTAGCACATCGAGTTGATTAGACAACTCCCCTCCAATGAAGTCTCGACGGTTCACATATTTTAGCAAAAGGAGTTCCGCCGAGCCCATTCTTCGAATGGGAAACCAATCACCTGAAGCACGGTTGTCATTCTACCTACTATTTTTGACAGGCTCCTATATGTTAGATTTGGTTGAGAGGAGTCCAGTGTCGACAATACCTCCAAGTTTTGCCTCACTGACAAATATGAAGATGAAACGCCAAAAGGCACTGCTGGAGGGAGAGTAAACTCTACAATACTGTCCACTGCTTCCCATATATCGCGTTCACCATTGAAGATAAGGATGGCAGTGCTGTTGCCCGAGGGGAGGACGCCGCAACATCACCTTCGTTCTGAGCACCAAATATGACCAGTGCTAAAGGCGGTGAAGCAACTTCTATCATTAGAATGTCGAGCTCAGGCACAAGCGAAGGTGCGACAGACTCGGACTGGGGTGAGGCTGCAATAAACGCCGAGGGTGGATATCCTAATGTACAGTTTACCTCTGGTACGACCGTTGCCAGGGGATCGACTGGCAAGATACGCATAAGGACATGCCCGAAAATTTGTGCCTTTAGTGGTGTGTCCAAACATTGCGAAAAAGGATATAGAATTGAAGGGAAGACGAATACAACCGGCCTTAGAATGAATATTGGAGCCCCCATAGATGTTCTAATAACAGGTGCTAAGCTCTGCTTGGGCATTGGCCCTATAAAGACTGCCACCGCCGTATCATAAGTAGTACCCGATGAGCTGGAGGCTTCATCCAAATTGATTAGCATCTGTCCGAGCGAACAAAAAAGGGGGGTCAGGCAGCGATGCTAAATAAATTAAGTATATGATAGAAAAGGTTATACTTACATCGAGTTTGAACATCCCTAAGTTAGAGGAGCTTGAAGAAATGCTAGGCGGCGCCACAGATATTGGATTATCATCGTCGAAGAAACTAGCTTCATGTAATGTATCCTCTAGGTTAGGTGAGCTCAGCACTGCTTCTGCCATTTCCGCGCCCCTTTCACCCATGGTCGTCGGCTACAATCGGAACTCCCCAATGTCGGAAGAGACGTCTCTGAGGAGTAATCATAATCAACCTATTCATTCGAAGAAGAGCTCCCCGAAGAGATGGAGACGGGCTCCGCCCCTACTGTCGTAGAGGCCAAGCTTTCTAGTGGAACTTCATATAAATTCTTTCTGAAGCCCGCAGCCACCATGCACCCAGAAGTGCGGTGAACCAAAGCTGGCGTGGCCTTCATCACTACCTTTTTATGTTTCTATGGCACGGCAACAACGACTGATTCTGGCGGACTCGACAATGTTGTTGCTTCCCCTGGATTAACCAGAGCGCAAACAAACATCTCTAAAGGAGAAGCGCTGGAGGAAAGAGCTTGCAATTACTAATAAGAATGTTCTTACTCATAACTGCCAGCCGGCAAAGGGGACATAGTATGTTCCTCGGAGAGCTCCTCCATAGCGGCCGCTTCAGTTACCCCCCGAGTCTCACCACCCACGAGGACAGTTGAGGTTTCCTCTTCAGGGGTGGTCTCAGAAGGGAGTCCCAGTACAACGCCTGGAGAGATGAAGATGTCAGAAGTAATTCTACAATGTTACTTGTCGATACTTTAAAACCTCACCATGGGGTTTAGGTGATGCAAGCCTGGCAGCGAATTCTGCAAATGAAGGAATTACTAGGACTGTGAGTTTGGTCGGGATTGGGTGATCAGTATCTCGCCACCCTTGCTTTGCCACTCTCTCCAGACTCTGTTTAGCCAGAGAAAGAGCCGCTTCAATAGGAAACTTGGCCCACTTGCGCTTGGGGCCAGATGGCAGTAGCGTTGTCATTGGTTCAGGTGCCCAACTGACAAAATACACCAACATTTTTGCTACCGACATATGTCGTCGGTAGCTATTCAATTTTTGTAGGCTCGATCTATCTACATAAAGCAAATGAGAAGAAAAGAGAAAATGAAAGCATTAGTCCTCTTCATGCTATTATCGGAGAAAGAAATCCAATTGGCATATGAGATGAAGCACAAAAGTTATATACCTACCGGCCCATTATACAAATGAGAAAGGGACCGATAGGTCAGACATAATTTTTGATCTCAGAACGTGTCCTCCTGTATGAGTCAGCATACGCCCCCTATCTTCTTACAAAGCTCGGCCAAAGAGGCCAGATCAAGGTGATTCTATGAAGATTGGTAATGATAAAGGCTCAGATGATCCATTCCCTAGCCATCGGTGTATTTGAAGGAGGGATGCAGTTGCTAGTTCAATATCGTCTCCTCCTAATTCTCTATAGTCAGCCGATGGGTCTGCAGCAAAACAAACAGCCAGGTGGTCTGGTTGTAATAGGAAGGGTTTCTGTCTACCTTCCTTACAAAAGTTTTCTAAGGCCAAAACTTGTTGACCTCGGGACTCCATGTACTCCCCAAGGGAATGCTCTCTTCCACTGATAGGGGATAATTGGCTAACTCTAGCCCAGCAGCCCCAATCTTGCAGAGCCCCTAAAGGGTCTCCATGAATTTGTCTTCGGCTATCTTTGGCAAGATGGGTTGAGGTCTTGGGTAGTGCCTCTTTGTAGATTTTCGGGCAGCAATATAGTCCTGCACATCTTTGGCCCGATGAGATTTTAATCTCATCAGATGATCTCCGTCTATGTCAAACATCGGAAGTGACTGCTGGCTTAAAAATCTCCTCTCGGCTATGTCCAAGCATTATACTTTGTAGGCCCGATAAAAGCAGGTGCGGGCATTCCACCACTTTACATATTCTGGCGTAACCCTTGGGAATCGCCTGGAGCTGGAACCCTAAAAGAAGAAGCGTCCTGACGGTGGAAGAAATCCCACCAGACACGAGCATGCTCGACGACGGGGACTCTTGTTAATGCTTGGCCGGGTAAAGAAAACTACGCAGAGGATGGAGGAATGTGCTGATCATATCCGAAGTTCCTCCCAAAGAGCAACGGGTAATAGGGCTCCAAGTAGAGACTACCACCCTTCCTAAAGACTAGAACAGAAGGCTGAATCGACAAAGCCCATGCTACTAGCTCAGGCTCCAGAATGGGGCGGGTGAATATGTTGCCGCTCAGGGGGTGGCCGTACTCTTCCACCTGATCCACTCGGCACTCCCTAAAGCGGTTCACCAATGGGCTGCTATGTGCCAGCAAATGCCAAAAATGTATAGTCCCTGGCGAATCAACCAGGATCAAGGTTAGCCTCCCTCTGATGGCGTAAAGTTGTTATGAAATAGAGCCAGGCTGGGCGCTGGCGAACACGATCATTCGAGGGAAGAGCAGTGGGGCCAGAATGGTTCTAGGCGTGAACTCTGGGAAGAGCGAGCAGACCCAGGCATTGAAGAAGTGTAGCAGACCCACTGTCCTCAAGCTTCTTGAAATTTGGCTTCAGCTAATCTCTCTAACCCACCTATAAATTAGGCAAAGAGTTGGCGGGCATAAAGACAACCTGATACCCCACGCCATCTGGCAGGCCGGGTAAATAGCTTCTTGCTAGATGATGCTCTCATCGCCATGGGGCAAGGTGAATGCACACAGCCAGTAGGCTAGGTAGGCGGCACAGTGCGTCAGGGCATCGACTCTAGCAGGGTTGGACCACTCTTCCGACCCCTGAGCCTGGACTCAGGGAGGTCAACTTTCCTCCTGCCCCTCTTCTTCAGTTTCACGTTAGTGGCTCCAACAGAAGGAAAGTCATCATATCGCACCTCGCCGCAAAATAAGTACTTGAGCCACATGCCCATCCGCACCCGCTTCTTCTCAGGATGTTTCTTCATCTTGGAAGGGGAAGCATCAGCCAAATCTTCGCAAGAGAAAAGAAATAATTTCTGGTATACCTTCGTTAGGTACCAATATGAAAAGCCTAGTGTGTATCGACCCTCTCCATCTGTCTCATCTTTTAATGGGTCGCGAAGATATAGTTCTTCATAAGGCTCGCCCTTAATAGGTATGCCACAGAGCTGGGACAAGCTCCATATATCTAATAACGTCTCCCCCACCGCAGTAAATATAATGTTGAATTTGGAGTTGAAAACCTCGATCATTCCGCAGCAGAGCCCCTTCAAGATGGGATACCTAAAGCAGGAAGCATACACACTATGGTATACCCCAGCAGCAATCAATATTGGGGCATAATGCTGTAACACATAATCTGTGAACTTGATGGCACCCTCCCTAAAGGAATACGCGTTAGAAGCATTTAAATTTGCGAACCAGCCTGCTGCCAGCTGATGCTTGAACCTGATAGCCAGGCAGTTCAGCAGGAAAGGCTCTTCTCTCTAACCCCATTTCAGGGGGGATAAAAATGGGCAAAAGCCTGGCTCCTCTTTATGTACGCGGCCGGCAGCGTTGTCCCACCACGTAGGAGTAAATTCCAGGGCTCTTGTTAGCATGTTGTCCCCAACTGCTAGTTCTGTCAAGCCTAAAACTACATCCCATTTACGAGGCTTGCCTAGCCGATATATGGGTTCTGTCCTTGGGATATTCTCTACCAAGCTATCTCTCTCCCTCAAAATAGCATATTCCAGCTGGTGAGCCATGATGTAGTCATGCTTGCCACCAAGGCTGAAAGTCTTCAAGAACTTGACCAACTGTCGGTCCTTTGGGTGGTCGACACGGTAACCCCCTGATCGGCTGAAATGAAAGTCATTCTACACCATGGTAATCTTATCAATTTCCACCATGTCGGTCTCCTAGTCTGATGATTCCACCAGATTGGCAATTTCAGTATGCTCCTGATCCAGGTCGGTGAAATTTATCCATGTCACGACCAGGGCTTCAACAAAGCTCGTCGTCTGAGTAGCACTCGAGACGGGAAGGCCAGAAGATGAAGAAGTCCTTCAAGAAGCCATTCTACCTGAGAAGGGAAGGAAAACATATACATTAGAGACAAAACTAATACTTTAGAATTTTAAGGAAAATTCAAGAGAATCCCCCCTTAGCCAGAGGCTCCGAGGGTGGTTCAATGGGTGCTCATCCACGCATAAAGCGAGACAGCCCCGAAAAGACTAGCATGCACGATAGCAACGCCAACTGGGCACTCCAGAAGACATCAAGCCTCGAGGGCTAGCCTGCTAGAGGAGATGTCCCTGATGCTGTGGGATGGGATGGGCCCCACCCACAAAAGGGTCTATCATGATCCGGCGCCCTGGACTGGTGCCATCCTTTTGCGATCCGGTGACATCTCTGGATCGACACTATGGCCATGATCCGACGCCATCTCTGGATCGGCGCTATAGCCTTGGTCCGACATCCTCGTGAACTAGCGCGAACGGGTCAAAGTGATCGTCCGTCTCCCCCTAGGGTTCACCGTAAGACGATGGCGGCGGCAAGCCTAGTTTGAGCGAGAGAAAGAGCTCGGCAGGGAGGGGGTGCCACTATTGAGCCCTATCGAAGGGGGAAAGGAAGAAAGCCAAGGAAGAAAAGAGAGAAAAGGGGCGGGGAACCAACTCCGCCCTCGCAGAGAGAAGTGGCCAAAGGGAGGGGCCACGGTGAATAACAGCATCCACGCCGTAGGGCACGCCCTCCACCGACGATGAAGAAGGATGCGGAATCGACGGCTCAAAGCGGAAGGCCCCATGGGCTCACCGAAAAAGAAGAGGAGTTCGGAGATGCGAAGCAAGCAGCCAGCCACCAGATGATGGAGGAGAGTTCTTCGGTGGCCAACAAAATAGGGGGGAGAAGAAGGGTGAGGAGGAAGAAACCCTCCACCCAAACCCTTAAAAGTGCCCCGAGCAGGCGTAAACCGGCGCAGCGTTGCGGTCGCGCACCTGTGCTGGTTCACCCTATGCCGGATCATCCTCACTTGACGCCGGGCTGCTCCACCTTACGCCAATTCAGAGAAGGGGGGTTACGCCGGATCACCTTCACAACCGACACCGGATCAAAGTGAAGCCCTACGCCGGATCATAGGCACGCAGCTTCACCAGGAGGGTGAACGTCAGATCAAACCCAGTGCTGGTTCAAACTCATGCCGGATCATACGGCCTCCTGCGCTAGATAAAGCTCACGCCAGACTAACGGCTTGTGTTGAAATGAAGTCTACACCCGTGGGTCCTGCACACTCACCCCTCGTTTGCGCCACCCACAGATGGGGGACATTTGTTGGCACCTAAAATACGACGCCATATATAAGAAAAATTCCCCAAAACTATGATAAAAGTTTTGACACAGCGTCTGAAGAATTACGCTGGGTCGATTTAAACCTACGTCTAGAAAGGATGATGAAACCTGATCGCTTGCGGGTGTGCTCGACACACTCGATGATGCACCTAGGGAAAAGAGTCAACACACTCTTCTCGGCGACGATAATCCAAATGTTAAAGTCAACCCGAATCGGCATTAGACTACTCACGCCGAGATAACTCAAAGCCTGCATCCAAGAAGGGTGATCTGAAACCCCTGGTTAAACCCGTGTTGCTCGCCCAACGATACATCACGAGAAAAGGGGACATCACGTTTCTACCTGATGACATATGGTAAAATATCAAAGATACTCGAGCTGCATTGTTGAGCGTGATAGGTGAAATGATCTCGTGTAATTTCGGCACCGGAATAGGTTGGCTGCGCCGATTCAAGCAGCATATCACACTCTTGGCGTGGGCCGCTAGCCCACGTCGATTCAAGGTGTCGAGGCGTGCCAGGTCATCCCCTTTGCCCTTATAAGAACGAGGGAGTGGTTGAAGGGGTATATGCGAAGAGAAAAAAAAGATCAGAAAAGAGAAGGCAGAAGGAAAAGACCAGGCGATCAAAGGAGGAAGGGCGTCTGAAGAGGAGAAGAGAGAAAGGGAGAGAGAGGAGTAGTATCTGAGCGAATCCACTAGGTGGGTTGATTGTATTTCGTCTCTCTTCCCGTTCACACCCGATGGAGGGCCATAACTTTTGTACTTCCCTTTCTCCAGATGAATGAAATAGCCGGCCGTCTAGCCTTGGTTCTGGGATTTTTATTGCATTCTATGTGTTTCATGTTTGTTCTTACAGCTATTTTATTATGCGAATGAATGAAAACCTTCATCCTTCATTACCGATGGTTTTCAGCTCGTCACTGATGATCTTAGCAGTGCCCTCTTAGGCGATGGTCCCTGGAGTTTACTTCGAATGATGGGTAGGACCCCAAGATCTAAGAAGCCTGAAATCCTCTTCTGCTCCCGGAGGGGCATTGTGTTCTCACCATAGTCCTTCCCCGCCATCAACCCCATCCTTGGAAAGGTTCAGGGCCCTATCTCTTTCTCTATGCTTCATCAGAGGGAGAGGAAGCGTGGCCAGTGGTCCAGTTTGGCAGTCCACGCAATCATGCCCCTTTGTTATTTTCTTCCCTATGGAGCAATCGTCGAAAGCTCTCATGCTTCTCTGTAAGCTCTCATGCTTCTCTGTTCTCGTTCCTATGAACCGGAGTAGTGTCATCGTCAAAACTCATAAGCCTTTGCCTCCCTTTTGTACCTATTTATAGTCCATCAGTGAAAAAAAAATCTATTAGTGAGCTAGCCTTACAGGCCTGTATAGTCATCTCCTCTCTTAGCCCTTCATACGATGTCCACCGAAGAATTCCATGATACTCTGTTATTCCATTATAAGTGATGTGGCGCACTCCGAACTGTGAACTGACGTCCCCTTTTGTTCAAGCAGGTGCCCCCTCCTTTTTGTTGTTTGAATCGCCGTGGCCGATCGGCTAATCCGAGAGCCTTTTTTTTTGTAATTAATTCGGTGTTGGCGAGCGCCCAGGACACCATGTGATCCGGCGTACGCTAGGGGCAGCGATCTAGCTCCACTAGCCATTCTGATCCGACGCCTCTTCACCAGCGGAACCAGCGCTGGCGCACGCTCTTCTGGTTGACACTCTCCTCATGAGTGATTCGGCGTTGGCCTGAGCTTTTGTCAGCCAAGGATCTGGCGGCTCTTTCAGGTTGGTCCGACGCAGTATTGGCCCTTCTTCTGATTCCTTTGTCTGACTTCACTCCGATATTCCAATCGCGATTCCGTGTTTCTCTGCCCCTCTCGGGACATCCGGGCAACCACGATCCCCTAGTAGGCTATCCCTCGGGGATATGGTGCCACAGATAACTCGGTATGCTGCTATGATGAGCATATCCGAGCAATTAAGGGACCATCTCAGATTCTCCGTGGATGTGCACCAGCTATCCATCCCCCCAAATGCCTTGGGTCTAGGGGAGCTGCCATCAAATTTAGTCAGATACCCAGTTCGACTGAGAAATTAATAATAAAAGAAAAAAAGGGAAAATACACGATAAAACAAAAAAATGAGGAGGAATAAATAATGAAGAATGAAACAAGAACGAAAGATCATACAACTGGATCAATGGAATAAATAAGTAAATAAATAAAATAATAAACAGACAAGAAAAAATATAAATAAAATAATAATAATAATAAATGATAAAAAGATAGTAATAAGGAAAGGATAAAAAAATGATAGATGAAATAAAATAATAATAATAATAATAACAATAATGAATGGTGATAATGAAAAGAATAAAAAGATATTAACAACAATGGTAAACATATGTAAATGTATAACATAGAAAAAAGAAGAAGAAAAGCAGAAGGTAGAAGAGTGCCCAAGTTGACTTACCCTGCAGGCTGGGTCGACTTGCCTTCAGCCCAAGTTGACCTACCTTGTAGGCTGAGTCGACTCACACCAACCCAAGTTGACTCACCCTGCAGGCTAGGTCTACTTGACTTCAATCCAAGTCGACCTACCCTATAGGCTGAGTCGACCCAACCCAACCCAAGTCGACTCACCCTGCAGGCTGGGTCGGCCTGCCTTCAACACTGGTCGACTGATTTCTTTTAATTTTAGCTGATTGTAATAAAAAAGATTAAAAAATAAGATAAAATATAATAAAATAAATTAATATATATATATTTTAACAAAATAATAATAATGCTCAAGGAACCACTGGCATCTGATCCGGGGCCCCTCACCCCTCAGACCTTGTGCAAAGGGAACAAAAATGACA
Source organism: Amorphophallus konjac (assembly GCA_022559845.1). NCBI lineage: Eukaryota > Viridiplantae > Streptophyta > Magnoliopsida > Alismatales > Araceae > Amorphophallus > Amorphophallus konjac. Next base: position 129,073,952 of record CM040124.1, on the reverse strand, counting down.
CCCTCGCAAGCCATCCATGAATCTCGAGACCACCCTACCATGGCCATGGCCGGACCTTGCGTTGGGCAAACAACTCTTCGAATCCAACCTATTCTCACTGGGATTCATCCCACTTCTTTTACTATCAAATATCAAACTTGTCGTGTTCTTGGCAAACATTTAGCAAACGATTGTTCATGTCTTCATCATGCTTTTGACTCAGAATACTTCCCAAACGTGAAATGGACGATGGATAAATGAAGTAGTTTAAACATCTTTCCCTTCACATGAGACATGCCACTACATTTCGAGTCACCTCTCTCCTCCTTTCATTACTGCAACTTTCAGGCTATAGGGCCCCTCTTCCTGGTGACTAATCAAGGGTTTTCTTCCCTTCAGGGAGATGTAATTAACGTCGTTGCCTTTATGGCACAGCGGGCTCTAGTCCCGAAATGATGCTCACTATCCTCTGATCAGTCCGACGACGCACATTAGCGGCTCCAGACCACCTTGGTCTTTGGAGTCTGAATAAACTGTCACCTTGTGATTGGCACGCCTGCACACTAATAAACGATATGGGTAAATAAATAAAATAAGATTAAGTTAAAAAAGATGTGTTCACACCTAGCCTAACACGAAATGCTCTCAAGGTAGTGTAACAACAAAACACGATCTTCTACGATCTTGCGAGAATCCACCGTAAGACTCTATCATCTGCAGTCTCGCTAGAATCTCGAGAATGGGCCTACGTATGCACGCAAACCACCGTAAACCATGGTATGGCACCACTGGGCGCTAAGAAAACTACCCACGATTGGATGACGAAGACTAGTAGATACTGGCCCACTAATACTCATACAAGGAATACCCACCGCGATGATGGAACTCACGTAGATATGACCCTCTACGCTCACAAGCCTCACGTATTATATAATTCACCATGGGCACGCAATGTACCTGGTAACTATATATATATTTATAAATTATAAATAAGGAATTATTTATCTAATTATCCTCATAATAAAATAGAGATAATTATCCAAGTTTGCAAATAATCAACTAACATAAGTGTAAAAATTAGAATAAAGTAAAATAGGCAAATTGGGATTACTTGGCGTTCTTCTGGGTAAAAATTAGGGCTGAATTAGATAAATAATTATGGTAATAATGGGCTAAAAATCCTAAAATCAGACTAATTGGGGGAAACCCTTAATTGATGGGTGAAACCTAGATAATTGAGCTTAAAACCTTAGGGAAACCCTATCCCACTTGGAGAAGAACATTATCCTTCAAAATCCTAACCAAATTAGGGTTTTGGGTTGGCTTTGGCGGCACTAGATAGAGTAAAAGATCGAGTTTTTTGGAGTATTTTGGGGGGGACTCTATTCCTTGATTAGATCGAGTTTGGGAGGTTAAACCCCTATATATAGGACCAAATCGAACCCTAGACGACCCCTTAGCTCGTGCAAAGGCAAGGGGGAAGAGGAGAGGACTGGCTTTGGGAGAAGGAGGCGAGGATTTGCGGCGCTCGTGGAGAGTGCGAAGTTCGTTGTCCTGTTCCCTAGATCGAGTCAAAGGTAGGTTTTCTCTCAGGCACAAACCAATTAATATTCTAAATCATGTTCATATGCATGTGTAGAAGATTTAGAGTGTTAATTGCCCAATTTTCATTGCTTATATTGCATGAATTTGATGATTTAAGGCATGTTCCATCGACCCGTGCAGGAACATGATTTCTGTTCGTAATCGCAGCCTTCACAAGCACCACGTTCTGAACGCGGCTCTATGATAGACCACGATCATAAGCTTTTATTTAAAATATGTTTATCTATTTATAGTATTTTTGTTTCAAAAATTAATTACTTTACAAGAATGGGGTTCCCCCTTATACCGCGACCCTAAATTATATTTTATTCAACGTGGGGTTTTCACATATGAAAATTCTGATAAAATAGTTAGTTTCACTAGAACGTGGCCTTCATCTGACTACTATCTGATCACATCCCTAGAGTCGGCCGCGTAATGTAAAATGAGTTATTTTGAACCCTAGCTTTTCCCAGTTGGTTTTATGGCATGTCTAGGTATAATATCTTGCTGTTTAGACTGATCATGGCATCTGAATGCACTAAATAACTAGGCCATCATAAAAGAAGGTTAATTCTTAAAGTTAGATCATGAACTATGTTCCTTATAATTTCATAAGATTCCTTATTTCCATGTTATCTTAAAAGAATAGCAATATCCTGAAACCTCGAATTGATGCATCTCATGTTTGCACATGATTTGGATTGGTTTAATGATGGATTGTATATTGCCTTGTTTGAAGGTTTTATCACTCCGGTGATAATAACCTTCCGCTTGTTACTTGGTCTCTGGTAGCATGGTAGGAACACAATTATTGGTGAAGTTAAGAACCCTCTGCCAGATATTCCTTGTAATTTCCTGGAATCTTCGGATCAGAATCAGAGAGCTTTCGGAGCGCTTTCGTGGGTCCTGATACATGTTTTATGATCCACTCGGGTTTTTCCCTTGTATAACTTGCGGAACCCTGTGGAGAGTGAACCTTTGAGTTTTGTGACTCCGGGATGCTACAGCTGCATTGTGCTCGTTCCGAAGATCGTGAAGACTATTTTTTCATAATTTTCTAAGTTTACGAAATTTCGTGCAGAAAATCAGATTTCATAAATATTTCCATTTTCTTTTTTTCTTAACCCGTTTCCCGCTCTCCCCTCTCCTCACGTTCTCTCACTTTTTCTCCCTCTGTTCCCTCTCCTCTATTCTCCTCTCCCCTGGGCGCATGACCGTGGCGGAGCTGGGTGAGGTGGTGATAGTGTGGAGTTGATCTGGAGCGTGATGATGCGAGTATCGAAGCGTGGCGTTGGCGCGATCCCGCTCGTGGATTTGAAGCCGACGTGGGTTGTTCGTGTGATGGTTTTCGGCGTGGTTTGGTCATTTCGACGTGTGAGATTATCGGTGGAGGTAGGGGGATGGATACCCTACTCTTTTCCTACATCCTCTCGCGATTTGGAGTCGAATGGTGTGAGTTTGAGCGGGTTTTCCAACTTTAAGGGTGAAACCATGTTTTGGGGGTGTAAGCTGTGTTCGATGTTGCACGCGATGGTTTTCACATTAAATGGTAAAATATGAACCCCTAACATGTTGGGAATCATTTCCCTCCAGTTTTAATCCATTCGGTTGAGAATTGGGGCCCGTATCCGCCCGTTTGTCCATGTGACTAGTTTTCGGTCGATTCGTGGGAATCGCCCGTTTTCAGTCATTTTGAGGTTGGTTTGATCTATTCCGGCTTGTGGAAGGATGGTATTGTGTCTAGCGATGTTTCCACATCATTTAGGAGCGATTGGGGTGTGGAAAACTTGGTTTTGTGTGCTTCTACAGTTTTCAGATCGAAGGATGAGTCGCGGTCCATCAGTAACCGCGTTTGACTCTCGACCTCTGTAGCGGTCAGTCGTGAACCGCGTATACTTTTCAGGCTTTGTCGGTTTGAGGGTATGGCAGTGGGCTAACGCAATTGGCGTTCAACCGCGTCTGACTGAAGCGGTTGGCTTGCAACCGCGTTTTCCTGTCTTTGTCTCCACCTGCATTATCTTTTTCTAGACATAATTTTTGGCAATCTACGTCTGGGATTCTCGTAGTCAATGCTTAACCGCAACAAGACAATCACGTCTATCTTGGAACCGCATCAGTCGGTGCGTCGACTCCGCTTTGTGAAGCATCGACTCTATCTTCTTCTCCTTTTATGTATTTTCCATACATAGGCCTAAGGCGGTTTGCCTGGAACCGCGTCAGTGTAAACACGACTAGTCTTTAACCGCGTCTGAGCTAGAGCGGCTTGTTGAGAATCGCATCTGTTGGTGGCACGAATAGCTCCCGACCACGTCTGCCTTCTGGGTGTTTTCTTCATTGATTTGGCTTTCGGTTGTGGTGGCTTCGACCCCTTGGTTAGCCCATTGTTTTGTGGATGTCTTAGACGTCCTATGAGGGCTGTGGCCGTGTTATAGGGTGTTTGGGAGTGCCATTGTACTGAACGGTATTTTGTGTTATCTCGAGGGTCATTATGGTTTCTGGTCAACCCGATTATGACCCAGTGGTTGACACATGACCTCGTGAGTGTCTCGTCTATCCAATGAGGATCGAGACATGGTTTGGACACTTGGAGGTATCATCGTACCTCAATTTGCGTGCCATGTGATTTGAGGGCTTTGGTAATCCCTCATGTTCCTTGCTGCGTCTTATGCGGAATTGTGAGTCCGTTGAGTGGCCTTGGAGGCTGAGGACTCATTATTGATGTGTGGAGCTCGCTGTTTTGCGCCGTCTTCCGTATGCTTTATCGTGGGTTTTGGCTTAGTAACTAGGCTGATTAATGGCGTGTTGCCGTGATGTGCTACGATCTTGACTTGAGTCTTGTGACTGAAAGATCGATGTGAGCAAGTCTAGTTGTCTGTCTTGAGTCTGGCAATAGTTCTGTGTGCTGACTTGTGCTTTGTAGTACTTGTGACGGGTACGTCTGTGACCTATCTATACTTCATTGTTTTGAGTCTCTGTGTCTAGTGAGCCTCCACTAGTCGTAGCCTGACGACACTTTCTTGTATGTCGGCCCACCTGGGAGTGGTGGCGGGGTGTGTTCCCTGTTGAGATAGTTTGTAGGTTAGTTGTCGTGGGCCCCTTTGTCTTGCCGTGAGAGTCCTATGGGAGGGGAAAACCAGCTAGAGGCCTGGTTCAAGACATTGAGCTTGTGTGTGCGCACGTGGTCAGGAGCGTTGGACAGACGCCAATGGCCGTGACCCTGACTAGTCACTCGCTACTGTAGTTCCTTGGTGGTCAGTTAAAGTATCTCAATTACCGCCGTTCCAGGCGAGTGGGAGATACTTGTGGCGCAGTGTAAGATGTTAGTGGACGCATCTAGCTATTCTTCTAGTGAGGAGGTGCTTCTGTCACACGACACGATGACTTGTGACCTTCGTGACTATTTTTCGTCACTGTTGGCATGACTTGTTGGGTAGTCGATGTTTGGCTTCACCTGAGGTTACTGTAGCGTACAAGATAGTGGGATCGTGTATGTGTTGGTGCTTTAGACCGTCAGGTCTTGAGGTGGGATGTTGTCTTAGAAGATGAGCCTACACGACAGTGGAGTCGTGACCATGCCTTTGACTGTATAGGTCTTTTGTAGGGCCTTTGCCTATTTTGGTAGGCCTTCACGATATGGATTTTGTGGTTTATCAATGGATCGGTAACGCCTGACTTTTTGAGATCGGGGTTCACCTTTCTGTTGCTATTTGGAGTAGTTTAGAGGGACGAGGCTCGATCGGCTGTCGTGTTTCCGTGTATGGCTGTTTTCCTCTTTACTGTTATTCTTACTCCTGCTGTTACTGCATTATATAGAAGTTCAATGTACTACAAACACTCATTTTTATCCCTTCGGAGTTTTACCACTCTTGGGAGGCCTCTTAGAATCCAAGTGGTATTGGGTTTACCCAGTATCCGGAGTCTGGGTCATCACAATTGGTATTAGAGCGTGTGTTTGTTGAAGTACATGTGAATTCGAGATATTGCAGTGCTCAGAGTCCATAAGGTCTAATACAGTCGGCAGTTGGCATAGGTTTTGTGGTTCTTTACCACTTTGCTTCTCGTGTGAGCGCTTTCTTATGCTATGTTGGCACTGTACGTTATGGTTTTGCTCTCGTCAGATTCTGACAGAGTGTTCTTCTTTCATCATGGTGTTTATCTCGGTTATGTTGCGCTTGGCAGAGTTCATCGACAGGCGTGAATCTATGGTGCGGTGTTCGAGATTTTTCTGTGGCTGGTTTAGGTGGCTAGTGGCATTGTTGTTATTGGTGATGGCTATGCATGTTCTCCGGTGGAGATTAATGTTGGTTTGGCTGTCCCAGTTTAAGGTTTGTTCAGCCCCTGAGGTGTTAAGGTTGTTTTGGGGTGTTTGTTTAGATGCCTTGGTTGAGAGAGTGCTCGGGTGAACCTAGGATTTCCTTCCTGGTGAGCTACTATTAGTTGAGCTTGATCTTTCTCATCTTGTCTTGTGGCGTCTTTCTGAGGTAATCTTTGGAAGTGTTGTCTCTGTGAAGCCTTTGTCTTGTGTCTGCTTAAGTGTTGACTGTGTTAGTTTTTAACCTCATCTGCTCTTGTGCGGGGGTGGCTTGGCTTTGGACCCAGTTTGTGAATTGGGGACCGTTATGCACCATGTTCGACGTGCCGTGTTTAGCGGCTGTTGTTCGGTGAAGGTTCAGTGATTATTTCCGGACTTGAGGATAATCTGAGGTTGGCATTCTTTGCGGCTTGTGCTGTGGCTCTTGGCACGATCGTTTGCACTTTGGCGACTTGTGATCGGCTGTTCGTAGGATCGGTACTCGAGGCGTGTGTTTGACGTGAAATCTTTATGTTTATATTATTTTTTTTTTATCTCGTTATGTCGTTTAATTATTGGTTTATTGGCGTGCCAGTCACCGTGGTGACGATTCTTATTGTGCGCTCGATCTGACTTGGTCAGTCGATTGTGAGTGATCGTGTCTGGACTAGTAGTCCGTCATACCCTGAACGCTATGACGTTAATTACGTCCTCCCTAAGGAGGACAACCCTTGATTAAACGCTAGAGGTAGGAGGAAGACAGCGGTAAAACCGTATGCTCAAAGGAGACAAAGTTCATCTGTTTACAAGACGTTTAAACGTATTTGAACAGAACAGGGGTTTATTAATTACGGGGGTGTTGTGGAACCATGTGGTTTTGGTTTTGATGATGGTTTTAATGATGGCTTTGATGATTGGTTGTTGATGTGAGTTAATCAAATGTTCAGTCATCTTGCTGCTCAGTTTAGATTAACATATTTGATGTTCAGTCTTGTTACATGTTAAACTGATGCATAAAGCATTCTTTGCTGTGGTTTTGATGATTGATATTGTATTTTAATGATAGCAATGATATAGTGTTTTCATGACATTGTGCCTTGATGATTGCATCATGACTGTGACTGGTACAACTGATATATTGTTTATGTTAGACTTATGTTATGTGCATAGTCTATACAGTGCATCGTGGGGTTTATGCCCTAAGTCTATTCACTGCACATGCATCATTCGTCAGTTCATGCCTTGTCTTAGACAAAGTCTATACAATGGCTTTGGGTCTCCAAGTCTATACAGCCTTTTGCTTCGCCAAAGTCTGTACATTGGTCTGCATAGGCTAAGTGTTCACATCGTCAAGTACAATCATGCACTGGTCATGTAGTCTGTACAGCGTGAAGTCTATACTTTGGCACTGTAGCTTGCTCGTGCAAGTCTATACCTTGGACTGTTCTTCATGTCTATACATCAGATTGTACATCATCTTCGTGCTGTTTCTGTACTTGAGTTTTCGTGTTGTTTCCCCTCACTAACACGAAAAGATCTCGTGTTGTATGAGCATACAACACTTCGTGTTGATTTCCATGCGTGACAGGAAAGCTTGTATGAGGTTAGACTTCGTGTCGTTTCCCTTGTCTTCATCTTCGTGTTGTTTTTATGTTTCTGTCTGAGTGTTGGTCTTTCGTTCTTGACTCAGTGTCTTTCTAGACTTGATCACACTTCATGTCGATTCTTGGTTTTCTACACCCCGTGTCATTTCACCTCGTGCTGTTCTCACTGTCGTCGTGTTGTTTTCACCGCGTGTCGATTATTGTTTTTCACTTAGTGTTGTTTTCACTTCGTGTCAACTTCACTTCGTGTCGTCTCTTTGTACTTCGTCTTCATGTTGTTTTCACTCCGTGTCGATTTCAGTTTTTGACTTCGTGTTGATTTCAACCCGTGTCAATTCTGTTTTGTCTTTGTGTCATTTTCACTCCGTGTCGAAACCTGTGTTTCGTCTTCGTGTTGTCTTCACCCCGTGTCATTTTTTCAGACTTCGTCTCCGTGTTGTTTTCATAACTTCGTGTCGTTTTTGTTCTTCCTAGACCTTGTGTCTTTCTTGTGTTGAAACCACACTTCGTGTTGGTTTCTGTTTTGTCTCCATGTATCTCGTGTCGTTCTTCTTTTTACCTCGTGTTGTTTTATAACTTCACCTCGTGTCGTTCTCGCTTTAACCACACTTCGTGTTACTTTACGTAGACCATGTGTCTTACTTTGTTTGCAAACACTTCGTGTTGGTTACTGTCGTTCTTGTGACTTTGTGTCGTGTCTCCCAGACTTCATGTCGTTTTTTACTCTGTGTCGTCTTGTTCCACTGCGTGCAGAACATTGCAGCACTTCGTGTTGCTTTCTGTGCCACCACCTTGTGTCTTTCGTTTGTTGAAACCATACTTCATGATTGGTTTCTGTCTTGTCGTCGTTGTACCTCGTGTCATTTCCTTATTCTGTCTTCGTGTTGTCTCCGTGTTGTTGCCGTTTGTTAGCTCGTGTTGTTTCGTTCTAACCTCGTCCAGGTTTCTTCTAAAACGCTGTTCTTCTGATAAGTCTATACAGAGTTGTTCTTTAAACTGATGACTTATCCGATACCCTGTTTTACAGGTGCTTTGATCGTGAAGCTTAAGGAGGGCACGTGATCCGAGGCTGGAATAAAGCCTGCTGAAAGACTGCCACGTGGTCTGAATTCTTAGGGCTGGAAATGTGGAGGTCACACGTCGTGGCTGATACTGCTGCTGCTGCTGCTGCTGCTATATATAGGAGCCTTCGTCCACAGATGGAGGGTGATCGAGTTGGCGAGAAGAAAACTCAATACAGAGAGCCACGATCCAGACAGAAAAGAAGAAAAAGAAAAGAAGAAGGGAAAGAGAGTGAGAAAGAGAAAGAAAGAGAGATTGAGTAAGAGATCGAGATAGCAGAGTGTGAAGAAAGGAAGAGGAAGAAGAATAGAGAAGAAGAGAGAGCTAGAGTGATAGAAGCTTCAATAGAAGATCTGTTCCTGCTGTACCGTGGATCAAATCCAGGCCAGCCAGCTCCTGCGAGAGCCACATTTGTTTTTATCTTTTCAGCCTTCTGTTGCTGGTTTCGTTTTTGTTTTTATCCATTTGCTGTATTTCCGATCCTCTGTAGAGAGGTCGGGGTTCCTCCTGTGGGCTCAGGAGAAGGGAGACTTTGTGTCTTCGGTTTGCAAGTAGCTGGGTGCTACTTGTGGATGGTACCCTCCGGTGTGGAGGAAGAGAGACTTGCGTCTCTCGTTGCCTTTGACAGGGTGTCATCGGTTGTTTCCCTCCGGTTTGGAGGAAGGGAGACTTGTCTCCGGTTCTGGGCTTGTGGATTCAAGTCCAGGGGTTCCCTCCAGGTCTGGAGGAAGAGAGACCTTGTGTCTCTGGTTTGCTAGTGACTGGTCTCACTAGTGGTTCCCTCCGGTTGGGAGGAAGAGGGGAGGTTGTTCCCCTGGTCAAGCTGTTTGGCAGCGTTTGTTGCAGACTGAGTCTGCTATTTCTAGCGTGAGCTAGTGGAAGCCACACTCGGTTTGAGTGTGGGGTGGATGTAGGTCTGGAGGACCGAACCACCTAAAAACCCCTTGTGCATTGTGGTTTGATTTGTTCATTTGTGCTTCCGCTAGATGAATGCATAGGGGCGCTCTAAGCGTTTGGCTTTTGGCTGAGCAGAAGTGTTGATTAGTTTTCTTAAAATATTTTAATCTGTCAAGAGAGCGAAATTCCAGTTGAGCTTCAGATTGTCGAATCTGTCTTATTATTATTCTAGTTTTAATTGGGTGAAGTTTTTAACGGGTTATATTCATTCACCCCCCCCCCTCTGAATACTGCACCGAAACCCAACAGGGGGGGGACCCGCCGGCGTATTCCCACCATCTTGGGTGATGCCAAGTGGGGAATGGGAAACCACCCATGCAGCGGCAGGGTAGATTCCGCAAAAGATCGGGTATATGTATATATAGACATAACCCGGAATCCGGATGGGGACCGGTCCTGATGTAACACACCCGGTACGAGTGCGATATCTTATTAATATCCCCCTTTGGAGGGCCATCAGAGATCGCACAAGGGCATAACTCTGTGTGCCAGCGGGGTTATAGGAGAATACCGTGCTCAATTGGTGGGACTATATGAATTTCGGCAGCATGTTCCCTCCATCTGGATTATGCCAGGGGAGAATAGGTCATCATCCACGGAGAGCCGGGACGACGACCGAACAAAGATGGGCACCGGGCCCGGGGACATCTCTTGCCGTCATATTATTGATCAATATTCCCTTGGAACCCATCAGAACACATATAATGACATGGTTCTTTTAGGTTCATAAGGCATCGGTGAAATCCGGGTTCGGGATGAAAGCTGTAGGGGAGATCTTCCCCATTTATTGTATCTCATTAAGACACTAGTGATGGTCTATGAGTATCTCCTTAAACGGATGTAGGGGAGCTTAAGAAGTTTATAGAAGAATGGTGCAGAGGTGGGCCTCTGAGTGGGCTTCATCTGTCTGAAGAAGGGATCTCGGCTTGGCCTTTGGTTTGGACAAAATGGGGCTCTCGGCCTGGCATTTGATGGATGGAGAGGGGCTCTCGGCCTGGCGGTTTGGGCTGGCCAAAGAGGTTTTCGGCGGCCGAGGGAAGGCTCTCGGCCAAGAGCTCTCGGCGGCCAAAAGAAAGGGGGGAAGACCCTCTTGGCGTGGAGGCTCTCGGCCGGCACCTGAGCGCGCCGAGAAGGGGGGGGCGCCGAGAGGGGCAGCAGGCTTGGGCAAAAGGGGTGAACGGGCTATAGGCAAAGGGGGTTCTCGGCCTGGTCGTTTGGGCTGGCCAAAGGGAGATAAGGCCTCTCGGCCTGGGGCTTCTCGGCGGGCTCACGGGCGCGCCGGGAAGGGGGGGTGCCGAGAGGGGCAGCTTCAATATTGGGCAAAAGGTGTGGGTAGTTATGAAGACGGACTGGCTCTCGGCAGAGGGCTTCCCGGCGTGCTCCTGGCCACGCCGGGAGTCTGTACGCCTGGAGCCTTGAATGCGTAGCCTCACGAGGAAAGCGTTTGATAACCAACTGGGTTGTCGTTTAGCTAAAAGACGGGGAAAGCGTCTCGGCCTTATGGTTCTCGGCGGGGAAGCTAGCACGCCGAGGGGGTGAAACGCATGAGAATCTCAGGGTTTCCAGAGCTCAGGAACGATGCTCTGTTCTGGTATTTTCTGGGGATTTTCAGGCTCGAATCAAATGCTGGGCCAGAGGTGCAAGGGAGGAACTTCATGGGGACTTCTATCAGAAGAGTGCCAAGGGTTTTGGCTGAATGAATCAAACGGAGGAGATCAGACTACCACCTGATCCTGTTGAGGATTTTGCCCTCTGTTGCAGGTCATTTGGGGGAATCGGGGGATGACTGCCCTCCGACCCCTCCAGAAGAATCCAGTGACATTAAACCCATGGAGAATGAAGGGCTGTCAACCATATAACTTCAGACCCTAAGCATCCAACGTTTAGGATGGAGAGCCTGAGATCAGATCGTTATTCATGAGAGATGGGCAGCCCAGGAAACCAGAAAACTGATATCTCTGGCTCCTGAACCGCCAAAGGGGAGGGCTCCTCAGAAAACCCAGATCATAGATGTATATATAAAAAAAGGGGTATCGAGATCGGAGGGGGAAAGAGAGAACAAGACTCAGTAACCCATTGGATGGGGTTAGGAGTCTTGCCCTTGTCCCCCTTCAAGAAACGAACCCAGGCGATCGGCTTCTAAACCCAAAGAAAATAATCTGTGCTCTTCTCAGATGAGGGCCGTATACACTGAGAGACAGACAGACGTAGATCGGTATGTTGATCCATCAATACCCAGACGGGTCATCTTGATGCTTCATTGCATTGCATATAAAAGAGATTACACCGACCATGGAAGACAAAATGTAAAGCAGAAATCTAAAATCAAGGCCGGAACTCCGGCTACAGTTGCTAGATCGAGATGGAACTCGCCATATTACATCAGATAAAGAAAGAAAGAAAACATGGAGGGGAGGGAGGAGCATTGACTCCTCTCCCTCCCCGGTGCCCACCTTGAGCTCTCCTTCTTCTTCTCTTCTATTTCCTCTCTGTTGATCGAAAGGGGAGGGGTCGCTCTTTCTCTCAGAACGATCCCCTTTTTCTATCTGGCTTTCTCTCTTTTTTCTTTTCTTCAGCTTTTTTTTTCTCTCCAGTCGATCGATCCCGGAGTCCTCTGATCCTTTTTTTTTTCTCTCCGATGTTATCCCCCCTTTATCTCTATCGAAGGGAGGGGTTTTTATAGCCCCTTTCCTCTTCCTTCTCGGCAGGGATCTTCACGACGCGCTCAACCTTGATTTCTCGACGCCATATCTGGGCTTCGACATGGGCTTTGGGCGCCGTCTTCATATAGGCCCACTTAGAGTTTCTTCAAATGTATCATCATCCCAAATGGTCTATCATTTCTGAAATATCTTGTATTGACGTCACGATTGCAATTTTCATCAATCCGCAGACAGGGTTCTATCAGTCCGTAGATAGGGTTCTATCAGTCCGTAGACAGGGATTTATCAGTCCGTAGACATGGTTTTATCAGTCCGTAGACAGGGTTCTATCAGTCCGTAGACAGGGATTTATCATTCCGTAGACAGGGTTCTATCAGTCCGTAGACTGGGTTTTATCAGTCCGTAGACAGGGTTCTATCAGTCCGTAGACAGGGTTCTATCAGTCCGTAGACAGGGATTTATCTTATCAATATCCTCACTCGAATGGCGACGAGCTCGGACATCAGCCTCAGTCTTCCGCTGTTGGTCAGATCTTCTTTTCAATCATGCTTCCACCCCTGATCATTTTTCGGGTGTCAACAAATGCCCCCCACCTGCGGGCGGCGTAAGCGCAGAATAAGAGCCACGGGGGTTGCAGGTGTCCTTCACTATTCGAGGGTATCTTCCTCAATTTGTCTTCAATTCAGTCCTCAGACCTGATCATCTTGCTGTAACAGTATTCTGCACATCGATGTTTCTCCTCTTCATAACTTTTGTCATCATTTTCAGCATTTGAGGCTTTTCGGCCTGTAGTACCTCCCGGCGCGAAGCTTCTCGGCGCGGGTGTCTCGGCCTGGGATGTTATCGGCCTGGGGGACTTCTCGGCGCTGGGTGTCATCGGCCTGGGGGCTGGGCTCTCGGCCTGGCCCTTCTCGGCGCGCCCTGGCAAGAGGGTCTCGGCCTGGGATGTTATCGGCCTGGGGGGCTTCTCGGCACGGGGGCCTTATCGGCGCGCCCTGGCAAGAGGGTCTCGGCCTGGGGGCTTCTCGGGCGGGGGCCTCTCGGCCTGGGGCTTCTCGGCGCGCCTTATGGCCGCCAGGGGGGCTCTCGGCCGAGAGGTTCTCGGCGCGCATTTTGCCGCGCCGAGACCTCAGTCGCCTGGGCCCTATTTAGGGCGCCGATCGCCCATTTTTCCTTCATTCTCCACCTGTCTCTCTCTCTCTTCAGTTTCTTTCTCTCATTTCCTTTCTTCGGCGCGAGTAGCCTTCGCCCTCTCGGCCATCGCCGCGAGTCTTCCGTCTGGGTGACGTATTTTTGGGATTCGATCCCTTTGCTTCCGGGATCACCCCCTATTGGTTGGTGACTCCCTATTCTTTTTGGGCAGATCCCGAATAAGGGGATATGCTGTCGAAATTTCCATAGAATATCATGTTGCAATCCTTATACGACTGCCTTTTTAATCCACATTTCTTCTTTTGTTTACAGACATAGCCATGGCTTCTGCCTCTGCTGCTACATCCTCTAGAGCTGTTGGAGCTAGCTCAACGGCCCAGCCAGACATATCTCGGGCAAGAGTGAATTGGTTGAACGTGCACAGCTTGGATTATGGATATGATAAAATAGCTTCAGTTGACGAATCATCTGATTCTGAAACTGACACAGTGCAGACGGCCCGAGTATATTCCACGGTGACCGAGACATGCTTCAGGCGGGATAGTAACTATCGGCCAGACTTTCCGAAGGACCGACATCTGATGCCGTTCATACGGACCTTTACAGTGGCGGCATGCGAGACTACCGGATAGCTCGTGCAGTCGAAGCTGCCATTCTTGCTGAGCGGGATAGCCTGAAGGACTCAGTATATTGTGGCCAGGCCATTTATCTTCCCGGAGAGAAGCGGGACTGGGGTGCAGTCCTTGGAATATCGGAGCTAGAACCCGAGAAGAAAATGTTGATCTGGGCACCTGAATTCACACTAGCCCGGTGGGATAATGTCAGTGGCCGAGTTCATAGGGAGAAGCCCGGCTACGGCATGTTCTTGGCACCTATAAAGTGGGGATATCGCGAGGAGCCCTTCGTGCTAAATTGCTCGGTCATTCAGTTTAAATATCTTCTGGCGGCCGGCTGGTTTGGAGACTGCAAGATCACTGACGCTCACCTATTCCGAGTGGGGGCAGTGGAATTTACAGAGTTTGTTCTGCTAGAGTATGCCCCCCTGCTAATCAGAGCAGGAGTGTATCACAGTGTCTTTGCTTCCAGATTCTGGTATCCCATATCCCGGGGGCTGTGCTGTGGGATGTTTGAGGTGTTCTGCCCTTTGTTCAACACTTTCTATACGGCGGAGGGGGAAACATCTCTGGATCTTTGGAGCTTATCACAGCTTTCAGGCCTGCCCATTGATGGCGAGCCGTATGAAGAAGTCTGTTTGGCGGACTCCGAGAAATACAGCTCTGATGGAGAAGGCAAGTATTCCCTCGGCTTCTCTTACCGATATTTGATGAAGGTTTATCGCTCCATCTGTCTAGCATACAGTAGAGGATCCTCGAAAGGCTATCATCCTCGAGAGAAAGGTAGCAAGCTGAGGGTCCGGATCGGGCAGTGGCTTCAGTATTTCTTTGCCGGTCCCCTGAAATATGCAGATTTCCCCTCCATGGGTCCTGTCGCGAGCAAGCAGATAAGAGCTCCCCGCTATAAATCGGCATTGCCATCTTCATTGCGCCATGCGGGCAAAGGTGGTCCCAACCCGGCAGGGGTAGATCCTATCACACACTGTGCAGCCTATCTCACATTCTGGCTGTGCACTTTTGCTCTTCCACAAGGGGACGAGACAGTCATTCGACCAGAGGTCATATATCCAGCTTGTCAGATGGCATGGGGGATGAGGCTGTCGCTCTGCCCAGTGGCCCTGTGTTTGATATACAAATCCTTGGGGGACCTGTACAGACATCGGACTCCCCGTTCTTTGAGGACCGTGGGTCCTTTTCATTTCTTCAATGCCTGGGTCTGCAGCATATTCCCCGAATTAGCTCCGAGAACCTTGCAGGCGGATACAGTGTCGCCCAGGATGATTGAATTTGCCAGCGCTGAGCCTGGTCCCTTCTATGATCAGCTATTTAAAATCAGGGGCCGACTGATAAAGGTACCGATGGACGCTCCTGGTAGCATACATTTTTGGAGCTTGGCAGCAGGTTTGGCTCCTTTGATTGATCCTCAGAGAGAATGCAAGCTAGAGGAGGTAGAAACATATATCCACCCCATCTCCGGGGTCAACATTGCTCGGCCTATCCTGGAACCGGAGCTGGTGAGATGGGCTATGGCAATTCGGCCCAGTGTTTTGGTTTATAGGAAGGGTGGCCTGCTTCTGTTGGAGCTGTATTATCCGTTCCGCTTTGGGCGAAACTTTGGCTATGATCAGCATATTCCCACTTCGGCTGCCCAGTTCCCCCTAGATAGCCGGGCCAAGCACGGGTCCCTCATTGTTGGCGAGGGCCGGTTGTGGTGGGATTTCTATCATCGTCATGACGATGCAATCTTCAGGGTGCCCGTTGTTTCTAACCGTGTTCCCCGGGTAACATCAGAATATATCAAATGGTGGAATATCCGGACCGGCTTTTATAGAGACGGTAGAGGCACCTTCTGGGACGTTGCAGAGCGCTCCTTCCTAAAACAGCAGCCTGGGTCGGTGTTTGAAATTTCCGAGGCCCATCTGAGAAAGCTTTATTCGCAGAACCCGAGGGAGGCAGAGAACTATATGTCCCAGCGCCGAGCTCTGAAGGAAAAGAATTCCGAGCCGCTCGCTCCTGTCTTTGCTGCCATCAACGAGGACACCTTTATGCAGAGCCTGAGACATCTGAGCCATATAGGGGGCGCTCGCTTGGAGGAGCAGCAGTATCCATTCCCCGTTGAAGAGCCGCTCCCGGCAGTAGCTCATTGGAGGGGTCCAGTTGATAAATTTCATCCATATAGGACGTTTGTACGTCGAGAGGATAGAACTCAGACGTACTATAAGCAAACGTCCTGGCTGTTCATTCTGCTGAATTTGCATGGATTATCTGCAGAGAGCCCGATAGCTGGCATTTTGAACAAGCCGTTATTTATATCATTTCATTATGTCGATGGCTGGGGCATGGACCATCTCGACTTGTTTCGCTGCCTCGACCTTCATGGCCATAATGATTTGGCAGCTTTGGTAGAGAAGTGCCAGCTATTTGGTGATGTGTGCTGGCTCATCAAGGAGGCTGCCTCCCGCTCCAAGGAGGTAGCTTATCTATACTGGCCGCTCTCTGTATTTTACGATGGACCAACAGGTATAATCTTTTCCTTTCTGACTGCAATGTTTTTCTGTTTAGCATATGAATTTTGTATCTATTGATCCCATCATATTTCTGTCGTTCTTAACAGACCGGCCCGACATAAAGCGGCAGGGGCTCTACAGGAAGATTATTGCGCAGGCTGAGAAGCCCACTTATTTTGAAATTCCTGCTGCAGCACCGACCACTACTCCCCTGCCTCCTGGCAGGAAGAGGAAGGCT
This sequence comes from Amorphophallus konjac, assembly GCA_022559845.1. Lineage (NCBI taxonomy): Eukaryota > Viridiplantae > Streptophyta > Magnoliopsida > Alismatales > Araceae > Amorphophallus > Amorphophallus konjac. The sequence goes on along the minus strand of CM040124.1, from coordinate 129,057,298 downwards.
TCTGCAATCAAGGCTGCAGTTGGGAAGGCCAGGAAGGCCAAGAAAGCTCAGGCTCAACAATCGGCTTCGGTAGTGATGGACACCGGGACCCCTCTCCCTGAGATTCCCTCATTTGATGAGTTTGAAACTCAAAGGGAAGCCGCTCAGGCATCAGTTCAGGGTAACATCAATATTCTGACATTGCGTTCTTCAATCTCTCTTGCTGGATTTCAGAGGAGTGTTTAAATCTGACCACCCCTTTTTACATAGCCCGAGAACCAGTTGCGGCGCCCTCCGAGGTGGAGACCAGGTTGCCCTCTCCTACGCCGACTAGTGAGGCGGAGGGTAAGCATACCCCTTTCATCTTTTTATGTTTGTTTCAATTATCTTTCATCATCCCTCTCACAGGCTTTTCTTTACAGTGATGGCCGGGGAGGAGACTGAGATTACAAGAGCGGCTGGCGATATTACTCAGCCGCGGGAGGTTTATACGACCCAGGTGAAATGGGGCCTCGCTCCCGGAAGGCGCATAGTTACTCGGTCCTCCTCCAATCAGATGTTAGCATTGATGGCCCCGCCCATGGATAGAGTAGAGATCTCCTCCGGTAGCTCTGCGGCCGCTTCTGAGATAGGTGGAGAAGAAACAGATTTCAGCGGGAGCGACACGGAGGATGCCTCCAGACCAGAGGCCCCATCCGTGTGTACCGCCATTGTTTTATCATTTACACCCCCTAAGCTGCTGGTGCCATCTTCTAGAGAAGAATTACCGGAAGAGTTCGCCGCTCTGGATATCGAGGCAGACATAACTCCCCCTTTTGTGGTCCCATCAGCGGAGCTTTCCTCTTCTCTGCAATCTTTTGAGGATATTGGCATCACTTTAGAAGTGAGTCTCTTCCCTTTATGGTTTCCTTTTCCCCATCTTTATCTGCTGCTTGACGCCGCATTGATTCATTCACAGGAATCCATTGTTGCCCTCCCGACCACGAGTGCAGCCGTTGAAGCCACTTTATCTGGCACCTTGGCTATTGTTCCTGCTTCGGCAGCCATTCTTGAGATAATTCGCCCTGTGCCGGTGAGGGTGCAGTCCTCCACAGACTTAGCATCATTGGACCTGCGGAATGCAGGGGAAGGCCCGGCTCTCATCAGAGCTTTGGATTTTAGAGTTGAAATGGACCCAGCCAGGGGTTCTGCCTTTATACCAGCTGCAGTGATGACCATTGCTCCGGAATCAACAGTTCCCATAGTATCAGTCATGGAGAGCGAACCTGTGCCTCTTCAGACCGTGGCCCCCGCCGCCTTGACATTGCAGGGGGCGGGCACCGAAATGGAAGAAGGAGAGGTATCTGTTGGAGAACTGGGAGTATCGCCTATAATGACCACGGAATCTGCTTCCGTATCTTCAGAATCTGAGGGGGAGATGCCTGAAGTTGCGTTCGGGAGTATCTCAACGGCCGCCTCCGAGGAGATGGAGGTGGAAGATTTCCCGACCACCTCAGAGGCTATGGGTGGTGGTCAGTTGGTGGCTTCGGCAGACCTGCCGTCTTCTTCTTCGCAGCCGGATATCACCCTATGGGCGGATATAGACAGCGAAGTAACTTTTGAAGTAGCTCCCCTTCCTTCGCCTGGCTTCGTCTCCCCTGAGAGTTTTGTTTGGCAACATCTGGGCATGCTGCGTCAACTGGTGGAGTCCCAACCTGGACTAACTTATTTACAGTTGAAAGAGATAGCCGGGCGCTTCACCGCTGGTTTACAGGCGATGGGATGTCCCACAGAAATATGGGCCCGGCGGGTTCTTTTGCTGTTAAAATTTGTTCATCGCCGGGATTTCTTGACACATATCATGTCGGATAGATTGGCAGCCTTGAAGTTGCAAAGAATGGAGTGCAAGTCCGAGCTGGCAAAGGTGAACTCTATCTTTCAGGAGCGACAGCGTCAAATGCAGTCTTTGGCGGAGCGGGAGCATTTCGTGCGCGACCGGATAACTATCCTGGAAGCTGAACTGTCTGATCTCCGAGCTGAGCTGCCACAGCTGACAACTTCTCGACCGTAACTCGAGGAAGAAGCAACTTTATTAGAGGGGCAGGTGGCATCCTTTCGAGACCAGTCTGTTCGACTGCAGGAAGAGGAGGCTCGGCTTCATGAACTAGGAGCCGCCCCTTCTGTGGCTCTTCTGGCATTCGAGGATATCTTCCGGCAGCCATGAATCATTTTCTTTTTCTTTTCTTCTCTCCTTTTTTGCTCTTTTGTGATACAATGTCCCCTCGGGGCCCTTTATGTACTCACTTCTTAATGAAAGGAAAAATTTTGCCTTATGTGTATCCACCTTCTTTTCCATGTGGTTTTATCACTTCAGGGAAGTGGGGTATTGGTTTTGGCAAGCCCTCATGCGAATGGCGCGTATCTGGCAGGAGAGCGTCCACCCCTTCAGAGAAAGGATGGGGAACTCGCTCCACCGCGTGACGGCATCCGAAGAGGTGCTTAAACCGGATTCTGTTAGTAGCGGCGAACGTCCCTCTTGGCAATATGTGCTGTGAGGGAGACAATTTGCAGGAAATGTGAAAGAAAGGGCCTTATCAGAATAGACGGAAAGTCTAGACTGGGTAGAGGTTATAACAGGTGGGATGATTATAGGCTATGTGGTTTTCATCAAGACAGACGTAAGGTCTGGACTGAATAGGGTTTCATCATTGATCGGGCGAAAATGCCAGTCGATCAACAGCTGGTTTTATCATCGATATTGGGTTTATATCGATGTAAGAAGAGTTCATAAATTTCCTCAGAATAGACGAAAGGTCTAAACTGAGTAGGGTTTTATCATTGATCGGGCGAGGTGCCAACCGATCAACAGTTGATTTAATCATCGATATTGGGTTTATATCGATGCAAGAAGGATTTATAAGTTTCCTCGGAATAGATGAAATGTCTAAACTGAGTAGGGTTTATCATTGATCAGGCAAGGTGCCAATCGATCAACAGTTGATTTCATCATCGATATTGGGTTTATATCGATGCAAGAATTTTCATAGGTTTCCTCAGAACAGACGAAAGGTCTAAACTGAGTAGGGTTTATCATTGATCGGGCGAGGTGCCAATCGATCAACAGTTGATTTCATCATCGATATTGGGTTTATATCGATGTAAGAAGAGTTCATAAATTTCTTCAAAATAGACGAAAGGTCTAAACTGAGTAGGGTTTTATCATTGATCGGGCGAGGTGCCAACCGATCAACAGTTGATTTTATCATCGATATTGGATTTATACCGATGCAAGGATTTTCGTAAGTTTCCTCAGAATAGACGAAAGGTCTAAACTGAGTAGGGTTTATCATTGATCAGGCGAGGTGCCAATCGATCAACAGTTGATTTCATCATCGATATTGGGTTTATATCGATGCAAGAAAGATTTATAAGTTTCCTCCGAATAGACGAAAGGTCTAAACTGAGTAGGGTTTATCATTGATCGGGCGAGGTGCCAATCGATCAACAGTTGATTTCATCATCGATATTGGGTTTATATCGATGCAAGAAGGATTTATAAGTTTCCTCCGAATAGACGAAAGGTCTAAACTGAGTAGGGTTTATCATTGATCGGGCGAGGTGCCAATCGATCAACAGTTGATTTCATCATCGATATTGGGTTTATATCGATGCAAGAAGGATTTATAAGTTTCCTCCGAATAGACGAAAGGTCTAAACTGAGTAGGGTTTATTGCAGGTGGGACATGCGAAAGGGGGTATGTGGATTTCACCAGGGCAAACGTAAGGTCTGTCCCAGAAAGGCTTTATCATCGGTGGGGCATGGAGCCGTATGACCGACGGAAGGTTTTACCAACAAAGGCAGATGAAGGTATCGTGCCGGTTGGCACGGGACCTTTTTTAATTACCATATTACTGACCCAAGTGCCCTTTCGGGTTTTCACCAGAGCCAGCCCCCTCTTGCTTTTGCCCACGCGTCCTTTCGGATTTTCACGTGGCGGGGTACCCGATTTTGCCTGCAGTGCCCTTTCGGGTTTTCACCACAGCTGGGCTTTTGACCATTTTTGCCCTCGTCCAGAATGCCTGAACAAGACTGGCGGGGTATCTCTATTTTTAACCCCATTTTGTCTCTTCTTCTTCTTTTTTTTTTATATTGAAACTTTGATTCTATAACTGATAGGCGCAGCTTGTGCATATATCATCATTGACGTGGGTGCTAACATCAATGCAAGGATTTTTATAGGTCTCATCAGGATAGACGTAAGGTCTAAACTGGACGGGTTTCATCGCCGATTGGGCAAAGCGCCAATCAATCCGCAATGAGTTTCATCGTTGGTATTGGGCCTATACCAATGCAAGGATTTTTATATAAATTTCACCAGGACAGATGTAAGGTCTAAACTGGACAGATTTTATCGCTGATCGGGCAACGCGCCGATCGGTCAGCAATTGGTTTCATCATCGGTATTGGGTTTATACCAATGCAAGGATTTTTATAGGTTTCATCAGGATAGACGTAAGGTCTAAACTGGACAGATTTCATCGCTGATCGGGCAATGCGCCGATCGATCAGCAACGGGTTTCATCATTAGTATTGGGTTTATACCAATGCAAGGATTTTTATAGGTTTCATCAGGATAGACGTAAGGTCTAAACTGGACAGATTTCATCGCTGATCGGGCAATGCGCCGATCGATCAGCAACGGGTTTCATCATCGGTATTGGGTTTATACCAATGCAAGGATTTTTATAGGTTTCATCAGGATAGACGTAAGGTCTAAACTGGACAGATTTCATCGCTGATCGGGCAATGCGCCGATCGATCAGCAACGGGTTTCATCATCGATATTGGGTTTATACCAATGCAAGGATTTTTATAGGTTTCATCAGGATAGACGTAAGGTCTAAACTGGACAGATTTCATCGCTGATCGGGCAATGCGCCGATCGATCAGCAACGGGTTTCATCATCAGTATTGGGTTTATACCAATGCAAGGATTTTTATATAAATTTCACCAGGATAGACGTAAGGCCCAAACTGGATGGGTTTTATCATGGCGAGACGTAAAGAGATGTGCGGGTTTCTTCGTGGTTACCACATTACTGACCCAAGCGCCCTTTCGGATTTTCACCAGAGCCAGCCCCCTCTTACTTTTGTCCATGCGCCCTTTCGGGTTTTCGCACGGCGGGGTACCCGATTTTGCCCGCAGTGCCCTTTCGGGTTTTCACCACATCTGGGTTTTGGCCATTTTTGCCCCTGTTCAGAATATCTGAACAAGGCTGGCGGGGTATCTCTATTTTTTAACCCCATTTTTTATTTCCTCTTTTTTTTAATCCCCCCCTTCCTGTTTAGAGGGTGTTCAGATCGTGACGACACAAGGTCACGATAAGTGGTAGCCTGGTTAGGATGGAGTGTCACTATACCAAGGAAAGAATATCTCGGCTAGGGCGGAGTGCTACTAGACCAAGGAAGGGTAGTTCGGCTAGGGCGGAGCGCCGCTAGGCCAAGAAAAGGGTATCTCTTGCCCGATTACTCGGGGAATATCAGCTGTGCAGCATGATACAGCTTCAGGTGTTTACCGTTGAGTGGTGAGAATTGGATCTCCCCTCGATGATTAACAACTATGTAGGCCCCTCCTTCGTAGACCCTCTGTATCACATATGGACCTTCCCAATTGGGATTTAGCTTTCCCTTTGGGTTGGACGCCATGACTTCTTTTTTCTTGACCATGACAAGGTCACCTTTCTTAAATTCTCGTCCTTTTACGAGTTTGTTAAATGCAGTGGCCATGCGGACCTGATACATTTGGATATTCTTCTGAGCTTGGAGGCGTTTCCCTTCCAATTCAGCCAATTCTTCTAATCTTCTTTCTGCATTGGTTTGTTCGCCATGGGCTAGGTCGTATTGGACTGCCACTCTGAGTGACGGGACTTCCAGCTCTAGTGGGACTACTACCTCTGAGCCGTATACCAAGGAGTATGGTGAGCACCCTGTAGGTGTTTTGAAGACGGTGCGGTACGCCCACAGAGCTTCATACATCTTTTCTTCCTAGTCCTTCTTATTGGCGCTGACGACCTTGGCCAGCAGGGTGCACAAAGTCTTATTGAAAGCTTCTGCCAATCCATTTGCCTGTGGATTGTAAGGAGTGGAAGTCCTCCATCCGATCTTATATTTCTCGGCAAGCCGATAGACTTTCTGATTTCTGAAATGACTCCCATTGTCAGATATTATTCGGCTGGGGATCCCAAACCGGAAGATGATGTTTCGCTTGATGAATCTGGCGACCAGCTCACCAGTGACTTCTCTTAGTGCTATAGCCTCTGCCCATCGGGAGAAGTAATCTGTTATGGCCAGTATATACTTATGCCCGGCCGAGGAAGTCGGTAGTGGGCCGACTACATCAGTCCCCCATTGTGCAAACGGCCAGCTGGGGACTGTAGGGTGCAGAATCGTAGGTGGCCTTCTAGGCACAACAGCATGCTCCTGACACTTCTGGCATGACTTTGCAAATGTGCAGCAGTCTTCAAACATAGTGGGCCAATAGTAGCCCAACTTCTTGATTTCTATCTTCATCTTGGGGCCAGCCTGGTGGGCACCTGATGTCCCAGCATGTACTTCTTTCATCGCTTGCCAAGCTTCCTCAGTGGACAGGCAGCGGAGCAGAATCTTCTTGCGTGCATCTGCCATTCTTCGGAACAGGGTTCCATTTCTGAATTCATAAGAATCTTTGATCCTTAGAAGTTTCATCTTTTCTTCTCTTTTCTGCGGCAGCTGTTGATGTAAAAACCACTGTAGCAGGTGTTGTCTCCAATCAGACGCATGTTCTGTACTGATCGTGACAACTTCATTTTCTTCGGGACAGCTTTCTAGCATGCTGAGGACCTGCCGCCGATTTATAACAACAATGTTCAGTGTTTCATCTGGTGGGACTGCTATTGAGCTGGCTAGTTTTGCCAATGCATCAGCCTGGGCATTATGTGCACGGCCCACATGTTTGAGTTCAATATGATAGAATTTCGCCATGAGGCGCACAGCTTTTTGGTGGTAGGGGTTCAACTCCGGCTTCCGCACTTCGAACTCCCCTTGGATTTGTTTTATTATCAACATTGAATCCCCGAATACCTGAAGCATCTGGATACCCATGTTGAGGCTTATATGTAGTCCGATTATCAGAGCTTCATACTCGGCTTCATTATTAGTGCAGGGCTTGTTTATAGAACAGGAAGTGTGCACAACCTCCCCTTCTGGCGATTTCAGCACAATACCGGCTCCGGCCCGTATTCTGGTCTTCCCATCGGAATCCATCTCCGTTCTAGATGCTCCATCAAAGAATAGCTGCCACATAGCTGACTGAGCTTGACAGGCTTCTAGTGTCTCATCATCGGGTAACTCAGTCCCCAACATATCATTCTCTGGCACAGGATGTTCTGCGAAGAAATCGGCCACAGCCTGTCCTTTTATTGCCCTCTGGGGTATATATGTGATATCAAATTCCATCAGAATTACTGCCCATTTGCCCAACCGGCCTTTCAGTACTGGTTGAGTCAGTATGTATTTAAGTGGATCTGCCGCAGATATCAATCTGATTTCATGTGACAGCATGTAGTGCCGGAGCTTTTTAACGGCAAAGACTAGTGCCAAGCATGTCTTTTCTATATAGCTGTAGCTTTCTTCGGTTCTGATCAGCCTCCTACTCAAGTAGTATAGAGCCTGCTCTTTGCCCTCGTCATTTATCTGTGCCAGCATTGCCCCCAGGGAACAGTGTGTGGCTGCAATGTATAGTATCAGGGGTTTGCCCTTAATAGGTGCCCCCAGCACTGGAGGGGTCTTGAGATATTCTTTCAGCTTCTCAAAGGCTTCCTGACAGCCATCCTCCCATAGGAACGGCACATCTTTCATCATGAGCCTGTGAAAAGGGTGGCATTTTCCCGACAGATTTGATATGAACCGTCGGATGTAGGCCAAACGCCCTTGTAAAGATCTCAGCTCGTGGAGATTCCTTGATTAAGGGAGCTCCTGGATGGCTTTAATCTTGGATGGGTCAATCTCAATGCCCCTGTGACGGACGATGAACCCAAGGAATTTTCCACTGGATACGCCGAAGGCACATTTCATAGGGTTCATTTTGAGCTCATATTTGCGCAGCCTCTGGAATACTACTCTCAGATCCTGCAAATGGTCTTCTTTTCTGCTGGTTTTCACCACCAGGTCATCAATATAGCACTCTACTTTTTTGAAGAGCAAATCATCAAAGATCTTTGTCATAGCTCTTTGATAGGTAGCACCGGCATTCTTGAGGCCGAACGGCATTCTTTTATAATGAAATATCCCCTTCGGGGTGCGGAATGCGGTGTGCACTCTGTCCTCTTTAGCAATCCAGAACTGGTTATATCCAGATGACCCATCCATGAATGACAGGGCTTCATGGCCGGTGGTTGCATCGATCATTACTTCAGTGATTGGCACTGGGAAATCATCCTTCGGGCAAGCCTTATTCAGGTCCCTGAAGTCTACACATATTCTGATCTGCCCATTTTTCTTCTTCACGGGCACTATATTGGCCAGCCATGTAGTATACTGGTTTTCTTCAACAAAGCCCACATCAATCAGCTTGTCGACTTCTTTGTTGATCTGATTTATCAGTTCAGGACGCATTCTCCTTGAAGGCTGCTTTACAGGGCTAGCCTCTGGGTTTATCGCCAATCGGTGCTGTGCCACATCAGAGCTCAGTCCCGGCATCTCATCATATGTCCATGCAAAGCAGTCTCGGAACTCTTTCAGAAACTGTATGTACTGTTCTCTGGCAGCTGGTTCTAGCAGTGCACTGAGGAACGTCGGTCTCGGCTCATCTGCTAACCCCAGATTCACTTCTATCAGCTCATCGACGGTGGCCTGGCCTCCGTCCTCAACTTCGGGTGGGGCTTCTTGCAAATCAATGAAGCCTCCCGGGATATAATTCTCTTCAGTTTCATGTTCTTCTACATCGTCATCCTGCTCATCAGCGGGTGTCGGCTTATCATATAGGGCCGATACCATCGGATTCTGTTCAGTCTGCCCCGAGGACGAGACTGGTTCAGAAGAGAATTCAAAAGTGGAATCTTCCGCTCTTAAGGATCTTTCTGTTGCAGGTTCCCTTGAAAGGTCATCTTCTTGTAGAGCCCGGACTTCTTCCAGAATGCGCTCAAATTCCAGGCATTCTCTCAGTTCTTTGTTCATCTGGTCTTCATCCGGGGTTCCCATATCAAATTGTGCTTCGGCCTGGAACAGATCCTCCTTGCAGGACGGGTCCTTCCAGCACCGACCCCTCTCAGTTTTATCAGACATCCCTGCTTCTGGCTGGTCATCTTGGGCTTCATTGTCTGTTATGGTTTGATACATAATCTCTTCATCCTCAAAGGGATATTGATCATATCCTATCCCAGGGGAGTCTCCATGCTGGTAGAAGGTAGAGATGACATCCACCTCGGCTTCATAATATTCTTGAAGGGTATAACCCAATCCCGAATGCTGTGTGATCTTCCTCAATTCCTTATTATCTCGAGGCGGATCCCATAGCTCCCTGAATGCTTTCTTCTGGGCTGCAGATTGTAGTGATGACATTTGCATCTTGGAGAACATCTACGAAACCTGCTGGGTAGTATACTCCAGGCCTGTAATCGGCACCATATGGTTTGCGGCTTCTTCAGGGACCATGCAGTCTTGATCATCTTCTTCGACTGCCTCCCCGGTGTAGAATATGGTAGGTGGCTCGCAGAGGCGAGGGATTTCCATAGTCTTCAGTGGCAACACTGTTTGGTATTCTAGGCTGGCGACGGGTTTGATTAAACCTCGTGGGACCTTTACCGGTATGCACATTTCTTTCATTTCTTGATTAGTGCTATCTGGATGGATGCCAGGAGGGGTGATCCGAGCAAAATCATCAGCATAAGAGACGTGAGCTACTTCATGCTTTTCAACATAGCCCCTGGATGGCGGTGGAGACCAAGCTTTTGTCTTCATCGCCGGCTTCTTCTGGCTGATCACAGCCTCTTTCTTTTCATCTTTTTGTGACACCTCAGTGTAGTAGGAGGCATCGAGCATATGGCATTCGAACACTTCAAAAGGATGTAGGTCTGCAAACACCCTTTCTTCCTTTCCTTCATGGCAGTATTTTATGCATTGGTGTAGCGTGGATGGCACTATTTGATATTCATGCAGCCACGGTCTCCCCAACAGGGCCTTATACGTGGTATTGGAGTCGATCACATAGAATCGTACCACGGTAGTGAGGTCGCCCAATGTGAGGTTGAAATCAGCCACCCCGAGAGGTGTTTCACATTTCTGGTTGAACCCAGCAATCTTCATGTCTCTGACCTTGGTAAGCTGCAGGTCAAAGTAGTATTTCTGATAGATGCGATACGGGAGAATATTTACAGCAGCCCCGGGATCTATCAGTATCCTGCTCAGCGACTGACAGTTCAGGGAGCCCCTCATATACAATGGCCTGTTGTGACTGGCATTTGGGATCAGCATATCATCTTCTGTGAACGTGACTGATGGTCCAGCATTCACTTCTGTTAAGAGTGCTTCATATTGTGCCGGCGACTGCAGGGCATCCACAATTGCTTGGCGGGCCTCTTCACTCAGAGAGAGTATTTCCCAGATGGAGAATCTGGTGGGGAGCTTCTTCAACATTTTCATGATTCGACTGCCAACCCGAACATTAGACAGCCTCATTTCCTCTGCCCACCGGGGTCTTGGAGGTTCATGTGGTGCCTGCGGCCTTTGCTGCCCGGTCCCAGTTTCATTTTCTTCATCGGTCTCCCGGAGGGCTTCTTCTGTAATGACTGCCCCTGTCTTTGCTAGAGGGCTATTTTCTTCATTTTCTTTATGCTGCTTCTGCTTTCCATTTACTGTCTGCTGGCATTTATTTCTTTTAGCTGGAGCAGTATGAGACGGCTGCTCGTCTTCTAAGCTGGACAGGAACTCCAGGAATGAAGGGGCTCCTTCTGCTTTATCTTTTCCTTGGTACAAGCTGGCAGGGGGAGGAACCTGGACACCGCGCACCTCAGGTTTCGGGATCTGATAGGGTTGCTCCCCTCTGAACATAATATTATGGTTGGCTGGTGGCGGACGCCCCCATTTTCTCCCAGAACGTGTTGCATGGGCTGAGGTAGAGGCCTCAGCATGATTGGCTTCCAGCTGGACATCTGATGCTTCTTGTTCATCATCCTCCCCGGGCAGGGAGAAGAGTACCGACAGAGTATTGCATTGTACTGTCGTGGCCTTCTTTCCCTTTTTGGCCTTAGGCCGTCTCTTCTTTTTCTGGGAATTGGGCTTTGTTAGTTCCTGTCCCCAGAAGGGCTCAGTCTCATCTTTTCTTTGTTCTGCCTCCGGCTGCTCTTCAATTTTCAATTCTTCGAGCTGCTCCCAGAGTATACAGTCTTTCACCAACAGGTGTTTCGGCTCTCTCTGCTCATACTCATCAAGCTCATCAATATATTGCTGCAGACGCCTGGTTGCAAGACTTTCTTCTTTATGCGCAGGGAGGGGAGTTTGTCTCCTCCGGTTGCGAGTATGGATCCGGATGACTGGTCCGGTCTCAACTGTAGGCCATATTGGCTTTATTGGAGGCGACTCAGGCCTTGGGGTGATACCCCGGATAACTGCTCCGTTGGTTTTGACTGCGGGAGTCTTCTCTCTATTTTTTGTGGGTACCATCTGCCATCCTTCCTGATCTCTTAATGGGGTGAGGAGGCAGGCTTCATAGGTGTGCCTGGTGCATTCTTCAGCGGCTCCCTTAGGCAGCTGTTGATAGATTGAGATCATATTGGCGGCCACCCTCCAGGGCGGAAGCTCATGTGGCCGAGGCGGCTTCACCTGGTAATCTCCCAGCTGCAGTTCACCCTTCTTGACCATTCCTTCCATGATATCTTTGAAGACATAACAGTCCTCAATTGGGTGCCCCAGCACCCGGTGAAATGGACAGAACATCGGATCATCTTTCTTTTCTGCATCTTCGGGCTTCTTTGGTTCAGGCAATGTTACCTTATTGAACTTATATGCCCAGTTAAATAATGCTGTAGTCTTATCCTTGGGAAAAGAGTAAGCCCTTCTCATCCTGTCCCTTAGAGAGACTTTGTCTCTTCTTTCTGCTGTATCTGCCATCGGGGGAGCTTCATCTGCCCCTTTCTTCCCTTTTTGTTGTTCAAAGGTTCTGAAATCGACGGTGTTGGCCTCAGAGTGTGCCGGCCGCCGATCATTGGATTTCCCTTTTGGTATGGCGGGAGCATTGGCGGTCGGACGTTTGGACAATAACGTCTCGACCTCCGCCACTATATTGTTCAGTCGGTCAAATGTTTTGACATCTGCACCGATCATTTTTTCCAGTACCTCCCTCCTGAGGTTCTGCTTGCATATCTGCACTGCATCCTCCTGATGAGGAGGTCTCCTGCATCTCATGGCTAAATTCCTCCATCTTTTGATGTACTCCAGCGCAGTTTCATCCTGTTTCTGCCTGGTAGCATACAGTTCTGCTATTGTGATTTCCCTTTCCGTGACATGAAACCTGTCGCGGAATTTTCTCTGCATATCGAGCCAATCAACCACTGATCCTCCTGACAAGCTTGAATACCATTCAAAGGCCAACCCAGTGAGGGACGAGCCAAAGAACTTGAGCAGATAGGCTTCATCGACTGCTAGGTCGCCCATGATTGTAGTATAGTAGGCTATATGCTCCCTGGGGGAGCCCTGGCCATTGAACTTCTCAAACTTTGGCGGCTTGCTGACGCCTGGAGGTAGTCTTTTGGCAGCATACTGGGGAGGATATGGTACCTTGTACACATCATAGGCACTAGTATCGTCTCCGATCTTCTCTGATAGCTTCATTTCCACAATTCTTTCAATCATCTGCTTGTGGGCTACAGCCGGATCTATCTCTTCTGGGAAGAAGTTAGCTTGTTGCTGGCTGTGAGGAGTTGTCATCACAGTGGCGCGCAAGATGGGCGCGGTAGGCTGCGTCTGAGACACAGAGGGCTGAGCTACTGTTTGCTGTGGAACAGGTTGGCTTGGTGCTTTGCCCTTATCAGCTAAGAGAGGATTAGCCAGGATAGTTGTTTCTGTGGAGCTGGATGTCTGCCCCGCAGGTTCAGCTTGTTTCGAGACTGATGTAGCTTCCTGTCTCTCATTGAGCTGTCTTCGGAGAGCATTGATCTCCTGTTGGTATCTTCTGAACATCATCTGGATCATGGGATCCATGGTCGATGGAATTTGTATATCTTCAGAAGTCCCTTCAGCATCATCAACGAAGGGGTTATCTCCATCTTCCGCTGTCACCACATTAACTGTCATAGTGGTAACCCTGCGGGCTTCATCATCAATTTTGATTTTATCTTTTGCTGCCTGGCCTCTTCTGGTGACAGGACCAGGTCTAGTTGCCAGCCTGAGCAATTCATCTGGCTGAGTTGGTAATATATCTTGCCCCCTGGCCAGTCCAGCCATATTGCAGGCGAAGATTTGCATCTTTCCTTTCTGCCTGCAGACCTTTCTTTTTATTTGGCTAGGATATCTGAGCCGGTCAAAGACCGATATTCTTTCTTTGGCTTCTTTCCCGTGCAGGTCTTCTTTATCATGTCCGGCCCTGAGGCCTTCTTCATAATCATTTGAATCGGAGGAAGAGACTCCGTATATCATTTCTTGAGGGATATCTTCTTCTCCTTCAACCACGGTACCCAAGGCACGAGATAATCTTTGTTGGCCGAGGGCGGAGTTCCCAAGGTAGTGGAAGTAGTCCTGGACCACTTGCTTCATCTCTTCAGAGTTGTGCCTCTGCGGCTCAGGTTGGAACGTCAGTCTTTCCTGGCTTCTTTGCTGGCAGGCCAGTCTTGTTATCTGAGCATTCAAATGCTCGGTCTTGGAATATCTGAAGATGTCGGCCTGTCTGGCGCAGGCCCTCGATCTTCTTGGGACGGCAACCATGGCTGGTTCACACATTCCCGCATTGCCATTCTGGCAGCAGTTGGCAACAACATCATGGTTCTTTCTCTGCCATCTTCTGCCCCCGGCCCTGGGGTGGGTGACAGCAAGGTCTTCTTTCTTTTCAGGTCTTCTACCCCTCATCATGGGGCGAGCAGCAGTCAGTTTTCTTTCTCCATCATTTCTTTCATCTCTCCTACCCAAGGCTCTGGGGTGAGCAGCAATAGTATTTCCTATTCCTTTTCCCTTTCTTCTTCGGCTTCCCGCCCTGAAGTGGGCAACAGCATCATTGGTAGCCTTCTCCTCATCTTGAGCTGGAGCCCAGCTCTGCATCTTCTTCGGTTGCCATACCTGCTTATATCTTGCTGGCTTGGGCGCCAGTGGCTTCCTCCCATCAGCTTCCCAGTTGGCCTTCCTGGTGGCCAGAACTTGGAACTTGTTGTCAATCTGGATGGTCGGGACAATCCTGTCCGGCCGGACTTCTCGGGGGCGACCGTCGAGGTTCACCCTAACATCGCCCATCATCATTGTCTTCCCAGAATTTGAAAGATGACGGTCAGCAGCAGCATACCGGCTCCTCCGGTTGGTTCTTTTTCCTTTCTGGGCAGCAGTGGAGACCACGTCCCTCCTTTGAACATGGTGCACATAGCAGGCGACGGCTGTCGAGGCCGTCTTCTCCGGTAAGCTAGCCTTCTCATCAGCAGCCCTTATCGGGGCACTTGCAGCGGCGCCTTGTTTGTTGTTGTCGACCTGCAGCAGGTCGGTGAAGATAAGGCCCAGACAGTTGGGTAGCCCGACGGCGGGCGGCATTGATCCGAACGCGAGGGGTACCGCCAGGTAGCCTTCTCGCACATGCATGTCGATCGGCTGCTGGCCGAAGCAAACGGACATGATTCCGGCTGTCATTGTAGATTCCTGGAAATAAGGAAAGCACATAGAATCAGAAATTGAGGGGGGGGGGCCCGCTGGGCCTCCTACCTTAGCGCAAAGATGAAGGGAGACTAAGTCCCACCGGGCGTGCCAGACTTGTTTGACGTGAAATCTTTATGTTTATATTATTATTTTTTTATCTCGTTATGTCGTTTAATTATTGGTTTATTGGCGTGCCAGTCACCGTGGTGACGATTCTTATTGTGCGCTCGATCTGACTTGGTCAGTCGATTGTGAGTGATCGTGTCTGGACTAGTAGTCCGTCATACCCTGAACGCTATGACGTTAATTACGTCCTCCCTAAGGAGGACAACCCTTGATTAAACGCTAGAGGTAGGAGGAAGACAGCGGTAAAACCGTATGCTCAAAGGAGACAAAGTTCATCTGTTTACAAGACGTTTAAACGTATTTGAACAGAACAGGGGTTTATTAATTACGGGGGGGGACCCGCCGGCGTATTCCCACCATCTTGGGTGATGCCAAGTGGGGAATGGGAAACCACCCATGCAGCGGCAGGGTAGATTCCGCAAAAGATCGGGTATATGTATATATAGACATAACCCGGAATCCGGATGGGGACCGGTCCTGATGTAACACACCCGGTACGAGTGCGATATCTTATTAATATCCCCCTTTGGAGGGCCATCAGAGATCGCGCAAGGGCATAACTCTGTGGGCCAGCGGGGTTATAGGAGAATACCGTGCTCAATTGGTGGGACTATATGAATTTCGGCAGCATGTTCCCTCCATCTAGATTATGCCAGGGGAGAATAGGTCATCATCCACGGAGAGCCGGGACGACGACCGAACAAAGATGGGCACCGGGCCCGGGGACATCTCTTGCCGTCATATTATTGATCAATATTCCCTTGGAACCCATCAGAACACATATAATGACATGGTTCTTTTAGGTTCATAAGGCATCGGTGAAATCCGGGTTCGGGATGAAAGCTGTAGGGGAGATCTTCCCCATTTATTGTATCTCATTAAGACACGAGTGATGGTCTATGAGTATCTCCTTAAACGGATGTAGGGGAGCTTAAGAAGTTTATAGAAGAATGGTGCAGAGGTGGGCCTCTGAGTGGGATTCATCTGTCTGAAGAAGGGATCTCGGCTTGGCCTTTGGTTTGGACAAAATGGGGCTCTCGGCCTGGCATTTGATGGATGGAGAGGGGCTCTCGGCCTGGCGGTTTGGGCTGGCCAAAGTGGTTTTCGGCGGCCGAGGGAAGGCTCTCGGCCAAGAGCTCTCGGCGGCCAAAAGAAAGGGGGGAAGACCCTCTCGGCGTGGAGGCTCTCGGCCGGCACCTGAGCGCGCCGAGAAGGGGGGGGGGCGCCGAGAGGGGCAGCAGGCTTGGGCAAAAGGGGTGAACAGGCTATAGGCAAAGGGGGTTCTCGGCCTGGTCGTTTGGGCTGGCCAAAGGGAGATAAGGCCTCTCGGCCTGGGGCTTCTCGGCGGGCTCACGGGCGCGCCGGGAAGGGGGGGCGCCGAGAGGGGCAGCTTCAATATTGGGCAAAAGGTGTGGGTAGTTATGAAGACGGACTGGCTCTCGGCAGAGGGCTTCCCGGCGTGCTCCTGGCCACGCCGGGAGTCTGTACGCCTGGAGCCTTGCATGCGTAGCCTCACGAGGAAAGCGTTTGATAACCAACTGGGTTGTCGTTTAGCTAAAAGACGGGGAAAGCGTCTCGGCCTTATGGTTCTCGGCGGGGAAGCTAGCACGCCGAGGGGGTGAAACGCAGGAGAATCTCAGGGTTTCCAGAGCTCAGGAACGATGCTCTGTTCTGGTATTTTCTGGGGATTTTCAGGCTCGAATCAAATGCTGGGCCAGAGGTGCAAGGGAGGAACTTCATGGGGACTTCTATCAGAAGAGTGCCAAGGGTTTTGGCTGAATGAATCAAACGGAGGAGATCAGACTACCACCTGATCCTGTTGAGGATTTTGCCCTCTGTTGCAGGTCATTTGGGGGAATCGGGGGATGACTGCCCTCCGACCCCTCCAGAAGAATCCAGTGACATTAAACCCATGGAGAATGAAGGGCTGTCAACCATATAACTTCAGACCCTAAGCATCCAACGTTTAGGATGGAGAGCCTGAGATCAGATCGTTATTCATGAGAGATGGGCAGCCCAGGAAACCAGAAAACTGATATCTCTGGCTCCTGAACCGCCAAAGGGGAGGGCTCCTCAGAAAACCCAGATCATAGATGTATATATAAAAAAAAGGGGTATCGAGATCGGAGGGGGAAAGAGAGAACAAGACTCAGTAACCCATTGGATGGGGTTAAGAGTCTTGCCCTCGTCCCCCTTCAAGAAACGAACCCAGGCGATCGGCTTCTAAACCCAAAGAAAATAATTTGTGCTCTTCTCAGACGAGGGCCGTATACATTGAGAGACAGACAGACGTAGATCGGTATGTTGATCCATCAATACCCAGACGGGTCATCTTGATGCTTCATTGCATTGCATATAAAAGAGATTACACCGACCATGGAAGACAAAATGTAAAGCAGAAATCTAAAATCAAGGCCGGAACTCCGGCTACAGTTGCTAGATCGAGATGGAACTCGCCATATTACATCAGATAAAGAAAGAAAGAAAACATGGAGGGGAGGGAGGAGCATTGACTCCTCTCCCTCCCCGGTGCCCACCTTGAGCTCTCCTTTATCTTCTCTTCTATTTCCTCTCTGTTGATCGAAAGGGGAGGGGTGGCTCTTTCTCTCAGAACGATCCCCTTTTTCTATCAGGCTTTCTCTCTTTTTTCTTTTCTTCAGCTTTTTTTTTTCTCTCCAGTCGATCGATCCCGGAGTCCTCTGATCCTTTTTTTTTCTCTCCGATGTTATCCCCCCTTTATCTCTATCGAAGGGAGGGGTTTTTATAGCCCCTTTCCTCTTCCTTCTCGGCAGGGATCTTCACGGCGCGCTCAACCTTGATTTCTCGACGCCATATCTGGGCTTCGACATGGGCTTTGGGCGCCGTCTTCATATAGGCCCACATAGAGTTTCTTCAAATGTATCATCATCCCAAATGGTCTATCATTTCTGAAATATCTTGTATTGACGTCACGATTGCAATTTTCATCAATCCGCAGACAGGGTTCTATCAGTCCGTAGATAGGGTTCTATCAGTCCGTAGACAGGGATTTATCAGTCCGTAGATAGGGATTTATCAGTCCGTAGACATGGTTTTATCAGTCCGTAGACAGGGTTCTATCAGTCCGTAGACAGGGATTTATCAGTCTGTAGACAGGGTTCTATCAGTCCGTAGACAGGGTTTTATCAGTCCGTAGACAGGGTTCTATCAGTCCGTAGACAGGGTTCTATCAGTCCGTTGACAGGGATTTATCTTATCAATATCGTCACTCGAATGGCGACGAGCTCGGACATCAGCCTCAGTCTTCCGCTGTTGGTCAGATCTTCTTTTCAATCATGCTTCCACCCCTGATCATTTTCCGGGTGTCAACAGCGTGGTACATTACAGTTTCGTGAATTACGATGGCGCTGAGAGGTGTGCTGAGATGTAGATGTCGAGTTATCTGTGATGCTTGTGTGTTGTGTTGAGTGTGCAGAGGATGCGTTTGGGCTCATAACCCACTAGTCGAGGATCGTTTGTTGGAAGATTCGGACATGTCGAGAGGATTGTTTGCTCGATGTGACATCATCCTGGCTATATGTGCCTTGATGATGTTGGTTGTCGTGCCGTTACTTGAGGCATTATGGTTGTTGGCACTGGCAGGTTCGATAATTGGGGAAATATGTCGGCAATAATGCTGGTTGAGTACCCTTTCTTCTATACAATTCTTGGAAGTTAAGCTCTCGGGACGGATCGTGGTCCTAGAGATGCATTCTCCGAGAGATGCATTCTCCGAGGTTCGAGAAGTTATGCTCTCGTTCGAACGCTTGAAGGTTGTTGTGCCTGAGCGTTCGTAGGCTACTACGTGCTATTACTGTGGTGCCGTGCTACTGCTGGTGCGTTCGAAGGGGGCTGTTGCCTGCTGCATCGGCTTCCTCCTCTCTGCTACATGGAGGAAAGTTACATGCTGCTGCGGCTGCTATAAGAAGAAGCAGTCTTCTTCTTCTTCGTCCTCTACTTCCCCTTCATCCACCTCCCATATCTTCTTCATCCTTTATCCAGCGGTAGGTGTTCTCTCCCCCAGACAAAACCTGTTAACAGCATGCTTGATTAGTCGATTAGATGTTAGTCTCATCTTCACGTCTCCGATTAAATCCTCTACATGATATGGTTTATGTTTCACACCGCTATTTGATTTGCATGATTTACATTAGTTAAGTAATAAAGACAACATGCTTAAAAAAAATTTATACACGAAACTATGCATCTAAAAATCATAAATTTCATATCATTAGAATCCCCATGATTTTCTCTAAAATTCCATGCCTTTATATAGCGTATTAATTAGTAAGACTAACTAGTTAGTATTTTTAATAGATTTTGTTAAGTACTCGACGAATCACCCAAAAGTATTGTAGCATATTAGTTATACTCTTTTACTTTGACGATTTGTTCGTGGGCGCCGGAGTTACCTTTGGCCATGAAATTTTATGAGTGTCTTATTGGGATAGTGACCGAGGTAGTGAGGTTGATACCTCTTTTTTTGGTCCTCCTAACTCAAGATAGCCCTACTCTCAAGCAAATTTTTTTTTGAACATCATGTTAGGTAGAGTTTTTCGAGCCCTTCATTTTGGTATATAGATTGCGCGATTCCGACATAAGTGCGTCGAGAACTTGAAATTTAAAGAGGATGACACTTTTGTTAATTTAATTAACGATGACCGTTGCTGTTCATACATTCTTTTAATATATATATATATATATATATATATATATATAGTGTAATGCATGTTAATATCTTACTCGTATCTTTAAAAATATATATCTATAGAATTATGTAAAATAAAATTATAAAATATATATTTATGGAATCCTTAGATTTTTCTCCTAATTATCATAGATTTTGCTTCTCCAACTGATGGCACGACCTGAGGTGGCTGATCGAGGGCGAATTAGGGCGAGGATCGACGACGTGTTTGCGGATTAGGGTTTTTCACGTCATCCCCTTTCTTCTTCCATTTTGGTAGGTTTCTCTCAGGCCCAACCTAATTATTTAACATGATCGTATAGAGCTCGTTCTTAACTTTCATTTGAATCCATTTTGCCTAATTTTTATCAAACCATCTCTTGCATATTACTTGTTTTATTATGAACATGCGATTAGGGTTTTTACCATTCATTTCTGCTTGATTTGGGTAGGCTAATCGTAGTTAAATCCCTAAATTGATCACGCCATATTGTATATTTTTGAGTCCTCTTTCGATTGATAATAATTTGCCTAATTTTTATGGAGTGTAGGGATCAAAATTAGTCCATTTGATAACGGCGTGTTATGCATTGCTAATCCATGTTACATAACTTACTAGTAGGTTTCTTATGTTCAACATCACACTGTTAATTAGGACAAATGAAATTAATGATCCAAGGCTAATTTTCTTCATGATTATTCCTCCATGATTATCATTCTTGATATCTTATGATTGAAAATGAGTAGAGTAATTAATGTTGGTTCTCATTATTCCATTATAACCTTGCTATCTTATTAGTTCTGTTTTAAGGTCGTGCCACTCCGGTGGTGGCGACTGGACCGAATACATCATTTTTCATTGATTGTGAGCTATTGAATTCTTGGGTATCGAATTATCTCTCCGTCGGATATTCCTTCCACCGGATTAGGTGTTCATATTCCAAGGCCTCCGCAAGCCCCTACGAGCCTGGGATTCCCACTAGGACGCCGGGCGGGTTGTACCCACAAGCATGAACCTTTTTGACTCAATCGAATAGCATATTTTTGCTAAACCTAGGAATCGGGAATGTTCTGTTGATGGCGGCCTTTTTGAGACCATTTCTATCAATAACCGGTCCAGTCATGACCGCCAGACTGCTCGAACAACCCTCATGTGACCGTGTTTAACCGGCTGTGCGTCGACTTTAATCCCTTGGACTCTGTAATGTACACGGTTGCTATTAGACCGTTTACCTCTTTAAGTGGCCCAACCAGGACCGTCTAGTCCTGATCACGGCCCACCATGGACCATTTTCTACTCGTTCGCTCTAGGTTTGATCTTTGACCCTGCTAGCCTTTTTACGGTCCTGATTAGACAGTGTTCGTATCTTAGCGGTCCTTTGCTGACCATTTCACCTTCCAGCTTTTTCAGGAATTGATGTTTTCACGGTTTTGATATATGTAAGCTACTCTAGCCTAACTAGGCTATTGTACCTCGAATTTGGACCCATTGTTAGGTCTATTGTTAATATTTATCCATTCAAGAGTCATTTCTTTAAATGTCTATTCCTCTCGATTAATGAGCTTGTTGTTGGAATCTCAAGAAAATCAATATTCTTACGCATTCTACCTTGATTACATGAGCTTGATCTTAGAACTCTTGGCCATCATTATTAGTGGATGTCTAGATTCGTGGGATCTATGATCCAAACAAATCAATACCAAGGCAAACACATTAAAGGGCCCAGTCTGGTCCTAGAAGGAGCACCCGAAAAGTACTTGATCCCCGGGGAGGTGAATGACTAGGTGTGGCATTTGGCACCGGTACTATCTAGCGTGTTGGGTCTACGACATTCCACTCTCTCGTGATACTTGCTATTCATGCTTGAATGCGTGAAGTACTTACTTACATGACTTGACATGACATGACTTGACTTGAAATGGCTAATCATGGAAAAGTTCTTGATAGTGGTGCTTGATATCTAGACTTGCAAGATCCCTTTTCGTTTATCTATCGTTTACCTTCTGATCATGCTGGTTACTTAGTCTATTTTAATTGAATTTATCGCATTATTATACATTCCTGAAATGAATTAATTACTTAAATTTGCCTGATGATAGAGTATAATTCCTACTGAGCTTCTTGCTCACCCCCCCTTCTTCCCATCCTTTTCAGGTAACGCGGTAGATGGCACGCTTGACAACTGGGTTCGAGCCAGCATGATCGAGTGAACCTGGAACTTAAAGATGGCAGGCCGACCTCTTCTTCTTCTTTCTTCTTCTTTTCTCCCCCGTGAGCCGGCCGACCTTTGCAAGCCCTCTCCCCTGTCCAAGCTCGTGGTGCCCTTTCCTCCTCCGATGGCGGTCTACAGACCAAGGTGGTGGCGCGGTGACGACGGCGACAGCGAGGTGAGCGTGGAGGTGGGAGTCTCACGGCGTGGGGTGTGGAGTTTATGTTCGTCCAAGATTTTGAGATCGGCGGCTATCCGGCGGCTTTCGAGCTTTCTTGAGGTAGGGGGATGGATCCTTACCTCCTTTCCTGCTTTCCCCGTGATTTCTAGGCCGTGGGGAGGTCGAGAGGGGATTCTTTCATGCTGGGAAGGGAAATCACATGTTTGGGGTTTGAGCGCCGGATCTCTCGATTCCCTGGGTTTTTGATCGATCTATGGGTGTAGAATCATGCTAGGCGGGTTGGGGATGGATTCCCCTTTGTTTCCCCATCATCAGGGGATGATCGGGGTGTGGAATGGATTTATGGGCCGTTTCTGCCGTTCCTGTGCTCGGGTTGGGGTTGCAGTCCTTCCTGTGACCGCTAGGGCCCCTTTGGCGATCCGCAGGGGACCGCTAGGGTTTATGATTTGGCAGTTGAGCTTAGCGGCCCCTAAGGGACCGCTAGGCCTAGTAAGCGGTCACGCGACTGACCGTTACCCATTGGGTAGCGGCCAACCCATGACCATTTGCCTTGTTTGGTAGAGAACTCTTAGGGTGCGTGTTTTTGACCGTTGGGAGTCACGTACAGGATTGCGATCAGGGCATGCCCGTTTCATTGTGCTTTGCGGACCGATGAGGACCGTTTGGTTTGGGTAGCGGCCTGGTGACAGAAATAGACTGTTTTCCCCTCTGTGGCTCGGACTTGTTTTCCCGTTAGTTCGAGATCGGTTTGTTCGGTACGGTTAGTTGTAGTGAGCTTTTTCGTTTATTTGTTATTGCTTGCTGCCACTGCCGTACTCCCGCTAGGTAGCGTTACCTTTCATGCTTGTTCACGCCTTGTTGTCTTGTTTCTCTCGTGCGAGGTGGGGGTCCACGGGATTCCTACAGAGCCTATGAAATGAGGCTCACCCCTGTGTTTTCAGGTAAGGCGGGGTCGTCGAGAGGCGAGGCGGAGTTTCAGCGTGGTTCTAGTAGCCAGGGTTAGCTGCCAGTTGCCAGAGTCGGGGTATGCCCCATGTACTTGTACTTTTCTTTCCGTTGAATGTACTTATATTGGACATGAGATACTTTGGACCTTGTAGCTGTTTAGTGGTTATTTATCTTAATTTTTGCATTGTTTTTTTTATTATTGTACTAGCTCTACAGTTATTTAACTTCTCTTGTGCCCTCACACCATCCCTTAACCCTTCTAAGTCTTCGCACTCGTGGGAGGCGGGCCGAGGTTCGAGTCACATGGGTTCCTTTCCGGTACTCAGATCTCGGGTCGTTACAGCACACCTTGGGTTAGTCCATACCATCCCAGTCTTGGAACCTGAACACATTGTCACACACGTGACTGGCACGCCCTTTCGTGAGTAAAATCGATAAAAGATACAATGATATTTTATTATTATCCTGAGTGCTTCCACGTGGCATTCCCCGCGAGGAGCCTTAGCTCCCGAAAAATCATTATAGACGTACGTGCCAGTAAAATGACAACATGTCACGCCTCGAGCTTTTAATACAGCGGAAGGAATTTCGAGGACGCGAACAGCCGGCATGGTAATCCTCTCGCAAGCAAGAAATCAGAGTGCAAGACAATCACACTAAAGTAATTACACAAGTAAACTTTTCCAAACTTCACTTTATTCCATAATAATAATATCAAAGTACACAAGATCCTTGACTCTTAACACTCTTACATCATAGACTCAAGAAAAATAGAAAATTACAATAAGACTCGACTAGACATTTGATACTATGGCTTCTCTCGATTCGTTTGTCCTTCAATCACTCTCGGACCTGCTACTTGTATACTCCAAATCCGATTCATCTGTACTTCCTGAAAAGATTGAAAAAAGTAGGGTAATGAGCACACTTGCCCAATAGGTCTCTTCGCATCACCATGAAGGCAATATTTAAGTGATTAATGTCTTAGCTCTAGACTGGAAGAGAAACATAAGAAAATACGGTAAATAATCGGTATAACTTAGTAACTAAGGACATGAAATTGAGTAAGTGAACAAGATAGCCTGAATAAGTGAGATTAAGCATGTAGACGTAAATTGACCTTTCATGAACAAGAATGTACGAGTATGTAACTAGAAAGTACTTTACACAACCTTATAAAGGCTATGTACTAGAAAGTCATTATCAAGCATGTAATTTTCATACGAGTCTCGTGGCGTTTCACTCATTTATAAGAGAAAGTACTCCCAGCGCAATGCGACGCCAGTATCATCGTACCCCATGTTTTATAGCACGTTTCCGACAATCCGTCGAGCGAACTAGCATGTAGCCCTTGGACACAATCCGTACCCGATCTTGCATCTTCAAGTTATAAATCCAGTTACTTCCACGAGATAATAATTTCGGCCAATAAATCAATTCCAAATAATAAGTTTAATGATCAAGTAACCAAGGCATAGAACGTACCAAAGTTGACATGGGATATCAAAGAAAGATTTAAGGTATATTATGCTACAGTGGCAATCCGATAGCATAACGTTATATTCATTAGGTTCCATAATTCAAATTTAACTTTGTTAAACATGATTTAGGCTCAAATAATCCTATGATCATCTAGGAACTCAAGAAAACCAACCCCAAAGGTCAAACCTCAGGCTAGACACAATCAAGAACCAAGCGGTCATTTATTGGACCGTTTAGAAATTCAAGCGGTCTAGTCATTGACCGTTTAGCGTCCCCAAAATTCAAGCGGCAAGCCAGGCAGTCTAGTCATGGACTGTTTGGGTTGGGTTCAATCTAGACTGGACGGCTGGAATCAGATATACAAGCAGTCATGGGCCAGACCGTTAACTACGCCTTAGCAGTCGAATGTAAGAACGTTTAGGAATCAAGACTCCGAAATCATCGATAGTGCTTCCTAGACAAATTGGGCTTTAATGATACAACCAGCTTGGCGTTCTAGTGAGAATCCCAGGCTCACAGAGACTTACGGAGGCCTTGAAACAAGATCACCTAGTCCGGTAGAAGGAATATCTAACGGAGAGGCTTTCAAGTCCAAGATTGTGTACCTATAAGTGCAAAGGTGTATCTAATGGTCACATAACAGAGTATATGCCATGTACTTGTGAAAATGACTCTTAGATGAGAAAGTCAGTGATAACCACCAATCAAATCATAACTAGTCCATGAATCTCATAAATTCAAGTTACTACAAAAGTATATGACTTGGTCACGAAAATATCATAAGTTTAAAATAACTTTAAGTTCATAAAAAACCATGAAATCTACTAGAATGAGCTGTTAACATAATTGAGTATATGAAAATAATGTTTAAAACAGGTATAAAGCCTACTTAAGTAGGCTTAACATATAATAATTTTGACCATTCTTCATTAAGCCTCGGGTTAGCTTAAATATAGAATTCAAAAGCATAAACGGTCTAGTGGGTGACCGTCTCTTGTGGCTAGCGGTTTATCGTACGGCCGCTATGGTTTCTGGCGGTCTACAGAAAGACCGTTTCTTCCCGTGTTTACAGAAAACTCAATAATAGTAAAATACAATACTAGTCTAAGGTATATCATGCATGTAAATCAACATGAATAAACTCTATAGCATAATAGAACAAGAATAGATCAGCCAATATGCATGGGTTTATGTAATAAAAAGAGAATTTCTTTTTTACTCAATTAGGGCTAGTTCATGCACGAATATTATACTACATGCAAAGTCTTAATGAAAACATAAAATTCTCAGTGTACAATGTATGAAATCGATTGAAAACAGAGGACTTTTATCCCTAATGTCATGTTTAAGCCGTTCATGAGATAACCTACCTCAAATAGCGCTCCTAGACTGCCAATTTCTGATTGGAAGTAAGCCCTAGTTCTGCACGTTCTATACTAAACTAGCAACTTCACACTCTTGTATCTCCTGATTCCCTTGACCTATAGACGTGAAAGTTGGAGGGTAGATGTAAGATATAAAGGGTAACATAAAGTTCTAAAGACACAAGCGCTAAATACCTTCTTTAGGGGTTATAATTTCCTGATCTTCATAAGACCGTTGCAGAGATTCCTGGGTTATTGGTGCAGAATCAACAACTTTCAAAGCTTCTAACTCTTTGTAGACTTGATCTCCTAGAATGAAATTTGGAGGGTAGTTAGTCCTTAGTATTAGCAATAAAGACCTTTAAAAAACTTACCTTTAATTCTACCTCCTTACCTTAGTTCTATGCGAGCCAAAAGTAGGGGTCCCACCGGTCAAACTTGGGGTCTATTTATAGGGTTTAGTTAGGGTTTCAAAGATTTGGATGACTTTAGAGTCCTAATTATATATTAGATCGATCCTAATGCGTTCTAGTGCCTTCTAGCTAATAGATTGCATCCATCCTAGAAGATTTAGCCAAAAAAACTGGAATTTTTCATACAAGGAAGATGCTCGCGACCGGTCTCCATAAAGCGGTCCACTGATTGACCATTTTGGGTCCCATGCAGTCTCGCGATAGACCGTTTTCTATCCTGGGCGCCGAATTTGAAATTAATTCAAACTTTTCCCTCCGTTATCCATCTATTTATCGTATTTATCTCTAAATTCCGTGACTATATCAATTTCTAGCTTCTAGAATATGGGCCAAGGTCCAAAATCATAATTTGAGCCAAAAGGTATCCTTTAAATTGGCCTAATCCTCTTGGATTAGAGTAAGGCTCATTTAATATCCCGTTTAGTCCATTTAAATATTTAATAAATTCTTAGAAATTTCTCGGGTGTTACACCCTCCCCTACTTAAAAAAGAATTTATCCACAAATTCAATACATGGATTTATGGAGAGTGTACTTACATTCAAGTTATCTCTAGAAATCTTTTGCGCATGGCCTCTTTGGTTTCCCATGTTACTTCATGCGGCCAAGATTTGCTCCATTGAACTTTGCCCATAGGGATAGTTTTGTTCCGAAGTTGACGCACTTCTTGCTCAAGTATTTTGATAGGTTTTTGCTCGTACGTCAAATCCTTTTGAATTTCCAAGTTATCATAGCTTATAACATGAAACAGATCTTGAACATACCTTTTGAGCAGTGAGAAATGAAACATGTCATGAACTCCAGCCAATTGGGGAGGTAAAGCCAATCGATAAGCTACTTCGCCAACTCTCTCAAGGATTTCAAAAGGGCCAATAAATCTTGGAGTAAGCTTACCTTTGATGCCAAACCTTCGAATACCTCGACCTGGAGAGACCTTGAGGAATACATGGTTACCTACTTGGAATTCCATGTCACGCCTTTGATTATTGGCATATGATTTCTGTCTATCTTGAGCTATCTTGAGTCTTTCTCGAATTAGCTTTACTCTCTCAGTAGTATCCCTTATCAACTCGGGACCTAGCAGTTATTTTTCTCCTACTTCATTCTAGCAGATCGGTGAGCGACAACTTCTCCCATAAAGTGCCGCAAATGGTTCCATCTGAATGCTAGCCTGATAGCTATTGTTATAGGCAAATTCCACTAGAGGTAAATGGTCGTGCCAGCTTCCACCGAAGTCCATAACACACGCTCTTAGCATATCCTCCACCACTTGATTGGTTCTTTTCGTTTGTCCATCAGTTTGTGGATGAAATGCTATGCTGAAACTTAATCGGGTCCCCAAAGAATTCTGCAAACCTTTCCAGAATTGTGAAGTGAATCGAGGGTCTCGATCAGAAATAATAGTGACAGGGACACCATGTAACTTAACAATCTTCTTCATGTATAATGCCGCTAGGATATCCACAGACCATCGGCTTTTAATAGGCAGGAAATGAGCTGATTTGGTCAAACAGTCTATGATTACCCATATTCCATCATGTCCACCTCTCGACTTAGGCAGTCCCATGATAAAATCCATCCATATACTATCTCATTTCCATTCCAGAATTTCCAAGAGATGTAATTTTCCAGTGGGCCTTTGATGTTCTACCTTAATCTGTTGACAAGTAAGGCAACGTGACACATAATCTGCTATCTCTCTTTTCATATTGGGCCACCAATAGCTTATTTTAAGATCTTGATACATCTTGGTAGCACCAGGATGAATTGTGTATTTAGATTTATGAGCTTCTTCTAAGATCAATTTCTTAGTATCAGCATGATCTAGTATACAAACTCGATCTTGGAATATCAATCTTCCATCATTTGTAATAGAGAAATCCGGCTGTTGCTCTATATTGGCCTTGGTCTCCAATAACACAGGGTCATTGTCTTGCAGCTTGACCAATTCTTCTATTAAGGTGGGTTGAGTCCGGATATTGGCTATAAAGCAATCCTCTTTCTTTTTCATATCAATATCTAAATTTAATTGAGCAAATTTAGAAATGAGATTGGTCATACCTTTCATGAGACTTGATAGCTTTCCAATTGGTTTCCTACTGAGTGCATCGGCTACAGCATTCGCTTTGCCAGGATGATATTGGATAGCAAAATCGAAGTCTTTAAGGTACTCCAACCATCTCCTTTGTCTTATATTCAGCTCCTTCTGGGAGAATAGATATTTCAAGCTTTTGTGGTCCGAATAGACCGTGAATTTCCCTCCATAAAGGAGGTGACGCCAAATCGATCTTCAAGGCAAATATGATAGCTGCCAATTCCAGATCATGAACAGGATAATTTTCTTCATGTCGCTTCAATTGTCGAGAAGCATAACAGATCACCTTGCAATTATGCATAAGTACACAGCCTAAGCCAATGCCAGATGCATCGGTATAAACTTCAAATCCACCACCTTCTATGGGTAATGCTAGTACGGGTGCCATGGTGAGATGTTCTTTAAGAGCTAAGAAGTTTTCTTCACATTCCCTTGTCCACTCGAAAGGATTTTCCTTCCTAGTAAGTCTTGTTAAAGGAGCTGCGATTTTGGAGAAATCTTTGATGAATCACCTATAATCACCAGCCATACCAATAAAACTTCTAACTTCAGATACGGTATTCGGTCGGCTCCAGCTTTTCACAGCTTCTACCTTAGAAGGATCTACTGCAATGCCTTCTTTAGAAATTACATGGCCAAGGAAAGAGACTTCCTTAAGCCAAAATTCACATTTGTTCAATTTAGCATAGAGTTGATGTTCTCGTAATGTTTGCAAAGCAACCCTTAGATGTTCCTCGTGTTCCTCCTTTGTCTAAGAATAGATAAGAATATCATCAATGAATACGACTATAAATTAGTCAAAATAAGGTCAGAACACATTATTCATCAGTTGCATGAATGCAGCAGATGCATTAGTTAAACCGAACGGCATAACCACGAATTCGTAGTGCCCATATCTGCTTCGAAAAGTAGTCTTGTGTATGTCTTCTTTCTTGATCCTCAATTGATGATAACTTGACCTGAGGTCAATCTTGGATAAATATTCTACTCCTGAAAGTTGGTCAAACAGTTCATCAATACGCGGCAGTGGATATTTATTCTTGATGGTAAGTTGGATCAACTGTCGGTAATCAATGCATAATCTGAGAGAACCGTCCTTTTTCGTGACAAATAGGACTGACGCACCCCAAGGAGATGTGCTAGGTCGAATAAAACCTTTTTTATCACATCCCGAGAGCGGAAGATACCCGGGTGCGCGACGCGTCTATATCGATCGTGTCATTCATGTAAAGATAGAGTGCGTATAGTACTCGGTAATTTTATCGCTAACTTAAATTTGAACATAATACCATAGTCCAAGATGACAATTATCTACTTAACCAAATGACAATATCCCAAAATCATTCGTAAGGTTACAAGTTTAATAAGTTCCATCTAACTAGATCATAGCTGACGCAATTAAATTATACAAGCCATTAACATTAACTGGAAATACAACAATAACTGGATATATAATGTAGGACCTAGGAATAAAAAGACACGTCTAACTAACGGTACACCAAATCTAGCACTCATCACTCAGTATCGGTCCCATCCGGGTGGTGGTCGCTATCCAGGTTTCCTGAAAAATGTTAGAATGAACTAGATGAGCGAATCGCTCAGTAGGATTTATATCTCAAGCTCTAACAATCTTTAAGTTAATTACAATTTCATGCCGTATAATGATGCATGTTGGATCGAGCAAGAATATCAAAAATTGTACCAAAAGAGTATCACATGAACATCAATAAGATGTATCAATAAGGAACTATCAAGTAATTGCCAAGTAATTGCACAAGTCTTTCCAAGAAATCAATATTCAAGTAAGTCTTTCTAAGAAGGTAATAGTCAATATTCAAGCAACTCTTCCCAAGAAGATAATAATCAATATTCAAGCAAGTTATCTCAAGCTCGTGTAATAACAAGTAGTGTAATGGAATTGGCTATTTCATTCATTTCATTCAAGCAAGTAATTTGCCCCTTTTCGGGTCAAGCAATTCATGTCAAGCAAGTCATGTCATGAGAGAGCGAGTGGGAATGTCTCAAGTCAAGCAAGCAAGCAAGTACTTCGGTGCAATGCAAACACCATGGTCAATAAACTCCCATGGGCACAAGTACCTTCGGGTGCTCCTCCAGGACCAGACCGGGCCCTATATGCACAGCATTGTTTCATGTATATCTTTAGACATCCACTCTCATTTTTATAGCCAATATGGAAGTTCATGAAAAGTATACATTGTAGGAATATCTGGTAGATTTTTCAGGAATAGAGTTCAAGGACATATCACATGTAAATAATGATTTATGACCAAGCTACTTAAAATGCATGATACATAGGCCAATCCGATGGCCAGGGATCATTGGGTAAGGGCCGGACAGATGCCCCAAAATTCCAGATTACAGGGAAATCACGCCCTTGTAGAGGGTCTCTATTTCAGTAAATAGAGTCTTCTCAGAGAGTCTCTATTTCAATGCTGAAATAGAGTCTTCCGAGAGGGTCTCTATTTCAGAAAATAGAGACTTCTCAGGGAGTCTCTATTTCAGAATGCTAACAATAACTGTGTATTTAACAGGATAACAGGTTTACACATTGTGTAACCAAGTTTAACAGGCTCAACGATTAACATACTATAGATTTAACAAGCTTAACGACGACTACGTGAATAAAAAAGTTTGACAAGATATGTAATTACTAGGCTCTGTAATTAACAGGTTTAATATGCTGTAGGATTTTTACAGGCTTAACAAGGTATGAAATTCACAAGTTAACAGGTAACAAGTTTAACAGGTTTAACAAGTTTAGCAGGCTAATCAGCGGGGTTTAACAGGTAACAGGTTTAACAGGCTAATTACATGATCAGTGGGGGTTTAACATACAGATGGAAATTGTGCCCTCGCAAGGGGTGCCCCATAGGGAAATGGCGCCCTGGCTAGGGGCGGCCCATTGAATGGCGCCCTGGTCAGGGGCGCCCTTCCCCTGGGTGCCCCACTAGGCTCATAACACTGTTCATCAGGCAAATTTTCATGAAATTCGGAAATGAAGACATGGTTAAATAGAGAAAAATCTCAAGATTTTAAAGTCATGCTCATGCAAGGGTTTCATGATTTGGGTCAATAGATATAGTTTTCTGAACATGGTGGCTACTAATCACGTAACCTTACTATTCATGATTTATAACATGTTCACATAATCAAGAAGTAGACACATAGATAGACATGGAAAAATAACAGGATTTTAAGGTCATGCTCATGCAACAATTTTTGATTTTAATTCCATAGATATAAAATTTTAAACATGGATCAATTTACAAGAAATTGGGACATATTATGAGTAATGACTATACAATCAGTATGTACATGAGGTACTTGACGGAGGTAAGATCATAGATCTACTCACGCAAGAGTTAGTGTTTCAGATAGGCGTAGCCTAACCTTCCCACTAATTCTTTTGATATACCCCTGACTCAGGTGACCAGATTGTGGCTATGAAAGGTTTAACTGGCATGCATGTTAACCTATATTAACTACCAGTTAAGCCAGATCTTGAGAACACCTACCTTTTTGATGTGAATATGTAGAAGAGTTGAAGAGATAATAAAAGACCATGCCCTTCTTGCAAGGTTCCAGCAGCAGGAAGAAGAACGTAAGATGAAGTTTCCCCCCCTCACGTACATTCCTATAAAGACCTTCTTTTACAGGTGGAGATGAACCAGATGTCGGCAATCACCTTCTAACCTTAGAAGGTTGGGTATAATTATAGGGAAGGAAAAACATGAGGGTCCATTGCCAGTGAAAAAAAAGCAATTAATGCTTCAATTGATTGTCAGGTAAAAGGGTATGTTGCCAGCACAAAGGAGATGTTCAGGTTTACTTCTGGAAGGGATGACATAATGTCAGTCGGTTTGGCAGGATGCTAGCAGGAAAATGGCACCCTCCATGTAGTCTATGTTTACGTGAATAGCGCCCATGCATTTGGGCGCTATATCTTGAGGCCATTTTATTTTATTTTTTTTTGAAAAGTCAATGTGAATGGCACCCTGGTCAGGGGAGCCCTTCAGTGAATAGCGCCCATGTCAGGGGTGCTATTCTCTCTGGGTGTTGCTTCCCAGGTGCCGTGCTAAGTCAGGTGTTGAGGAGTGTTTATGATGTGTTATGTATATACATATGATTGGTCGGTTGGTGGGATCTTAAGAGAGGTATATCTAAGCATATCTATATGTATACAGTGGGATGCTTGGTGGCACTGTGGCCTTGGAAATTGACACCCTTGTATAGGGGCCGTATTTCAGGTGAATAGTCTTTTTTGGAATAGGAAGCCCCAATGCGAATGGTGGCTTTAATTGTTACATATTTATATAATGGCCCTCATTAGGTATTCTACCTTTTCATTTGGCCTTCTCATAGAGTTATTTAAGGTTTTATTTACTTGAGAAAATGTCTATTTTCTTATCATTTTCATCTAGGGTGCTACACCCTCCCCCGCTTAAAAGAATTTGGTCCCCAAATTCAATTGCATATATGAAGACAAGGAGGGTGAGAAATACTTACAGACTAGAATAATTCTGGAAATCTCCTTCTCATAGACTCTTCAGTTTCCCACGTATCTTCTTGTTCTAAGCATAGATCCCATTAGATTTTCACCATAGGGATAGTCTTGCTTCTCAAAACTCAGACTTCTCGGTCGAACATCTTCATCGGCTTCTGCTTATAGGTAAGGTCTTTCTGTATCACCAAGTCACTGTGGTCGATGACATGGAGAGGATCGTGCACATACTTCTTCAGCATAAAAATATGGAATACATTGTGCGCCTCTGATTGTTGTGGAGGCAAGGCAATGCGGTAAGCTACCTCGCCCACTCTCTCCAATACCTCGAATGGACCAATGAATCTCGGTGTAAGTTTGCCCTTAACACCGAATCTTCTAATACCTCGGTCGGGAGATACCTTGAGAAAAATATGGTCTCCAACTAGAAATTCCAGATCTCTTTTTCTATTATCAGCATATGACTTCTGCTTGGACTATGCTATCTTTAGCCTTTCCCGAATGAGGTGTATCTTTTCAATTCAGTCTCTCACCATATCTGGGCCTAGGATTTGCTTTTCACCAACCTCATCCCAGCATATTGGAGATCGACAACTTCTGCCATAGAGTGCCTCGAAAGGTGTCATCTGGATACTGGCTTAATAGCTATTATTATATGCAAATTGGGCTAGGGGTAAGTGGTCATGCCAACTACAGCCGAAATCTATAATGCAGGCCCTTAACATGTCTTCAATAACTTGATTTGTCGTTTCTTTCTGTCCATCTGTCTGGGGATGAAAAGTAGTGCTGAAGTTGAGTTTCATCCCCAGAGAGTGTTGTAGACTCTTCCAGAAATGAGAGGCGAAGCGTGGGTCTCAGTCGGATACGATCGACATGGTAACTCCATGCAATCTAACCGACTCCTTGATATACAAGTCAATAAGGACGTCAACCAACCATCGGCTTTTGATAGGTAAGAAATGAGGCAATTTAGTTAGGTGATCGATAATTACCCAAATTCTATCATGTCCACCTCTAGTCTTGGGCAAGCCCATAATAAAATCTATGCCAATGTCTTCCAACTTCCACTTGGGAATATCTAGTGAATGCAGCTTTCCGGCGGGTTTCTGATGTTCCGCCTTCACTTATTGACATGTCAGGCAGTGAGATACGAAGTCCGCTACCTCCCTTTTCATATTAGACCACCAAAAAGTTCTTTTCAAGTCTTGGTACATCTTGGTGGCTCTAGGATGGATCGTGTACCTCGATCGATGAGCTTCTTCCAGGACCTTCTTTTTTCAACTCCGGACAGTCGGGTATACATGTCCATTAATGAAATAGCAATCTACCATAGGGTGCCAGCTTGAAATCAAGTCTCTCGTCCAGCTTGCCTTTTATTTCCACCAGTGTGAGATCTTCTTCTTGCATCTTCTTAATTTCGGATGGCAAATCTGGATGTAGACTCATATCGGATAGAATAATACACCCATTCTTCTCATCTGTACTGATATTAAGCTCAGAGAAATTCTCCAGCAACTTCCATTCTGGAATCATGCAACTGGCCAATATTACTCTCGGCTTTCGACTGAGGGCATCAGCTATAGAATTACCCTTACCGGGATGGTATTGTATAGTTAAGTCAAATTCTTGAGATACTCGAGCCAACGCCTTTGCCGCATGTTTAGTTCCTTCTGGGAAAATAGATATTTGAGGCTTTTATGATCGGAGTACATAATGAATTATTCTCCGTAGAGATAGTGTCTCCAGATCTTTAAGGCAAATACCACTGCGGCTAGTTCTAAATAGTGCATCGGGTAGTTCTCTTCGTGCTTCTTCAGTTATCGGGAAGAGTATGCGATGACTCTCCCATTTTGCATCAATACACATCCGAGGCCAATACTAGAAGCATTAGTATATATCTCGTACTTTTCTCCTTCAATTGGTAATGATAAGACTGGAGCAGTGGTCAAGAGATCCTTCAAAGTTTGGAAGCTCTTCGCACAGTCTTCATTCCACTCATAAGGCACTTCCTTGCAAGTCAATCTAGTAAGAGGAATAGCAATCCTTGAGAAGTTCTTGATGAAACGTCGGTAGTAACCAGCTAGACCCAAGAAACTTTCAATCTACGTTGCATTTGTTGGTTGTTCCCAATTCTTCACGGCTTCGACCTTTGATGGGTCCACGGAAATTCCATTCTTCGAAATTATATGGCCCAAGAAGGATACTTCCTCGAGCTAGAACTTGCACTTGCTGAATTTGGCATATAATTTGTGTTCCCTCAATATCTGCAATGTCTGCTTGAGGTGTTCATCATGGTCTTCTTCAGACTTTGAATAAATCAAAATATCATCGATAAAGACCACAATGAACTGGTCCAAGTGAGGCCTGAATATGATGTTCATTAACTGCATGAAAGCTGCTAGGGCATTTGTTTGTCCGAAAGGCATAACATTAACTTTATAATGCCCATACCTACTTCAGAATGCAGTTTTATGAATGTCTTCTTCTTTGATCTTCAGTTGGTGATAACCAGATCGAAGATCAATCTTGAAGAAATATTTAGCTCCAGATATTTGGTCGAACAATTCATCAATCCTTGGAAGTGGATACTTATTCTTGATTGTAAGGTGGTTTAACTGCCGATAGTCGATGCAGAGCCTCCTCGATCCGTCCTTCTTCTTGATGAATAGCACAGGCGCTCCCCATGGGGAAGCACTTGGTCGAATGAAACCCTTGTTTAATACCTCTATTAGTTATTCCTTTAGCTCTTTCAGCTCAGCAGGAGACATTCTGTAAGGTGTCTTTGAAACATGTCCAACACTAGGGATAAGGTCGATGGTGAACGACACCTCCCGCTCCGGGGGTAAGCCAGGCAATTCTTCTGGAAAAACGTCAGAAAAATCCCGAACTACACGGATGTCTTCATGCTTAGACCCCTCGACGTCTGTGGCGGTTACAAATGCAATGAAAGCCCTACATTCTTTGCTTATAAGTTTACTGGCTCGGAGAGCTGATATAAGAGGTGATCTAGCTCGAGGGCTAATGTATACCAGTTCCGGGTAATCCATAAAAGTTATCTTGCCATTCCGGCAATCTACAGTTGCTTGGTATGTGAATAACCAATCAGCACCTAGTATGACATCATACACTTCCATATCTAGGAAAATTAGGTCGACAGTCAGATTATTTCCTTTAACCATAATCTCACAGTTTGGGTAATGATGTGTGAGGTCGGCCTTGTTCCCGAAATGTGTAGATATGACTAAGTCCAACCATTTAGGCTCCTTAGTAAATGCAGCAGCAAATTTCTTGCAAATAAATGAATGTGTTGCTCCAGTATCAAATAAAACTTTAGTAGTCTTAGAGCAAACGATTAGTGTACCTTCCACAATTCCTCCTTCCATTGGTTCCGTCTCTTGGAGAGCTTGTAGATGGCCTTGCTTCTTTGCCGGGAGCTTCTCATATTTAAAGGCTTGCTCATTCATCAGTGGGCAATTAGGGATCCGATGTTCTCAGCTTCCACATCAGAGACAGGCTCCTAGCTTCCTCTACCATTCCTCGGTCCTATGACCAGCTTTGTCACAATACTTACAAACTTCCTTGGAAGGTGTGGTGGTGGAGAAAGGCTTGACATCCTTTTGGAATTTCTTTCCTTTGGAGGACTCCCCTCCACTGTAGTACCGCTTCTTATTGAATGATGCTTTAAAATTTCCCGGGCTTGTGACAGGTTCTTTCTTGTCCCTTCCTCGGATCCTTTCTGATAATTCGATGGCATCCTCTAGCAACTGCGCACCCCGAACCATTTTCGAGTAGACTTGGATGTCCATTAGTGCAAGTTGTGTAATGTAGTGGGGCCGAAGCCCGTTGAGGAACCTTTTAGCCTTCATCTTCTCCATACACACCAAGTGGGGTGCATACCTAGCCAGTCTTGAAAATTGGGCCTCATACTCGGCTACTTTGAAGGTCCGTTGTTTCAATGCGACAAATTATGCGGCCTTCTTTTCCTGGATATGGTCGGAGAAGTATTTGTTATTGAAATGCTCAACGAATTCATCCCATGTGACGTGGTCATCGAGCAATGTTGCTTCCACGGATTCCCACCAACATCGAGCGTCCAGCTCCAGTTGGAATATGGCCAGTAGAACCTTCCCCTCGTCCGTGCATTACATCACACGAAAAAATCGTTCCATTTCGTTTAACTAATTTTCGGCATCCTCGGGGTCAGACGAACCCGTGAACCTTGGCGGGTTCATGTTATGGAAACCCCTGTGGAGATCACCGGCTCCACGGTTAGCACTACCTTGCGCCACTTGTTGTAGCGCCTGTGTAAGGCCCTGCACGGTGCGCTGCATCTCGCGCCATTGTGCTCTTTCGGTGGCCATGATCCTATAAAAAGGGTTTATGCATAATAAAGATCGGGTTTCATTATAAGGTTGAAAGTCATTAGATCTTTACCCGTGTCCCTTCCCAACTCACCAGGTAAGGTATAAATCTATCCTTAGACTATAATATATCCTTGGACTTAGGTTTTACCTAGGAAATTGAAATCCTTTCCTAGGTTTTACTTAGGTTTTACTTAGGTTTCATAAAACCGCATTCAGAAGCAGGTATGGCCATTATGAATTTGTTGTTATGCCTTTCGGACTAACGAATGCCCCTGCTGCCTTTATGCAGTTAATGAATAGTATATTCAGGCCTTATTTGGATCAATTCGTGGTGGTCTTTATTGATAATATATTGATTTATTCTAAGACCAAGGAAGAGCATGAGGAACATTTGAGGATTGCATTACAAATATTGAGGACAAACCAATTATATGCGAAACTTAGCAAGTGTGAATTCTGGCTTGAAGAAGTGACTTTTCTCGGACATGTCATATCAAAGGATGGCTTGTCTGTAGACCCATCAAAGGTTGAAGCTGTAAAGAACTGGGAAAGACCGACCAATGCTAGCGAGATCCGAAGTTTCTTAGGTCTTGCCGGCTATTACAGGTGATTCATCAAGGATTTCTCAAAGATCGCCGTGCCACTTACGAGGTTCACTCGCAAGGAGATCCGTTATGAATGGGATGAGGAATGTGAAAGAAGCTTCCAAACTCTCAAGGATCATCTTACTACAGCTCCTATCTTATCATTGCCAATTGAAGGAGAAAAGTTCGAGGTATACACTGATGCTTCTGGCATTGGCCTCGGGTGTGTTCTAATGCAACAAGGGAAGGTTATAGCCTACTCTTCTCGTCAATTAAAGAAGCATGAAGAGAACTACCCCGTCCATGACTTAGAATTGGCCGCGGTAGTATTTGCACTCAAAATATGGAGACATTATCTTTATGGAGTACAGTTTACTGTATACTCCGATCACAAGAGTCTCAAATATCTTTTCTCACAGAAGGAACTAAATATGAGGCAAAGACGATGGCTGGAATATCTCAAGGACTTCGACTTCAATATACAATATCATCCCGGAAAGGGTAATCATGTAGCAGATGCTCTTAGTCGAAAGCCGAGAGCACTGTTAGCCAATTATATGATTCAAGAATGGAGATTGCTGGAACAATTCTCTGAACTCAATATAAGCATGGACACGGACCCTAGATGTGTCACATTATCTCATGTAAGCATATAGTCAGATTTATTGTCTGAAATACAAACACTTCAGAATGATGATCCTACATTAGTAGAAATCAAGGGCAGATTAGAAGGACAATCGGATTTCCAATTAGCTTCTGATGGAAGATTAATGTTCAAGAATAGAACTTGTATACCGGACTGCCCAGAATTGAAAAAGAAGATCTTAGATGAAGCTCACAGATCAAGGTATACGATTCATCCTGGATCTACCAAAATGTACCACGATGTAAAAAGAAATTTTTGGTGGCCCAACATGAAAAGGGAAATAGCAGACTACGTATCACGCTGTCTCACGTGCCAACAAGTCAAGGCGGAACACCAAAAGCCTACTGGAAAACTACATCCTCTAGATATCCCTAAATGGAAGTGGGAGGATATTGGTATGGATTTCATCATGGGTTTATCTAAATCAAAAAGAGGACATGATCGAATATGGGTTATCATTGATCGATTGACTAAATCAGCGCATTTCTTGCCAATCAAGAGTCGATGGTCAGTTGATGTCTTAGCTGCACTATACATCAAGGAAATAGTCAGATTACATGGTATTCCTGTTTCAATCGTGTCTGACAGAGATCCCCATTTTACTTCTCATTTTTGGAAAGGACTACAACATTCGTTGGAAACGAGACTTAACTTTAGCACAGCCTTTCATCCTCAAACGGATGGTCAGACCGAGAGAACCAATCAAGTAGTCGAAGATATGCTGAGAGCATGCATTACTGATTTTGATGGAAACTGGCATGATCACTTGCCTCTGGTCGAATTTGCATACAATAATAGCTACCAGGCAAGTATACAACTGGCACCTTTTGAAGCCTTATACGGAAGGAGTTGTCGATCACCCTTATGCTGGGACGAGGTTGGAGAGAAACAACTGTTAGGTCCAGAAATGGTAAGGGACACTATCGAGAAGATACAATTGATCAGAGAAAGACTGCAAGTTGCTCAGTCTAGACAAAAGGCTTATGCTGACACAAGAAGAAGAGATCTTGAATTCCAAGTTGGAGATCATGTATTTCTCAAGATATCGCCTGGACGTGGAATACGAAGATTTGGTGTTAAGGGCAAGCTTACACCAAGATTTATCGGACCTTTTGAGATACTAGAAAGAGTTGGTGAGGTTGCTTATCGCATCGCATTGCCACCTCAACTGTCCGAAGTACATGATGTGTTCCACATATCTATGTTGAAGAAGTGTGTACATGACCCATCACATATTATTGAGTATGGAGATCTAGTGATCCAGAAAGATCTCACATATGAGCAGAAGCCTATGAAGATCTTAGATCAAGAAGTACGTACCCTGAGGAATAAGGTTATTCCCATGCTAAAAGTACAATGGAATAAGAATTCAGAACATGAAGCTACATGGGAGACCGAGGAATCTATGAGGAAACAATTTCCAGATTTAGTTTAGAAGGTACATACTCTACACTCTCCAAATGTAAATATATGATATGGAATTTGGGGACCAAATTCTTTTTAACTGGGGGAGGCTGTAGCAACCCTGATAAAATTTAAAAGGAATAAATAAATCAAAATAGATTAAAAGATTTAGTAAATAAACGAAAGAGCTTGGAATAAAAATAATTAAACCCTGATGAAAATAACGCCTCAGATATAGGCGCAACTTTACAATAAAACACCTTCACCTAAGGCGTGTTTTGAGAAAGGACGCCCACACGTCAAGGCGTCAAATTTCAAACGACCAAAATAAATAAAAAGGGCAAGTTAGCGTAACGTCCTTTAAGTGGACGCGTTTCAACAAGTAACGACGCTTGACAAGGCGTCAATTTAAATTCGACGCCCTTACTTAGGACGCTAATTCAGTTTGAGTTTCGTTCGACCCAGGAGACTATCCAGGGTAAGTTGATAACTATGAGAAAGAGTTCGAATGTAGTAATAACTCTAATATGGAAGTATTACTTCCCATCGAACACTAACCTTATTAGGATTTCCAATATCTTATAAATAACCTACTGCTTGAACCAAGAATGCTATTTGGCGTTCGGAGTTTTCTAAGGTATGCGAAGAACAACAGGTTCTTCTTCTTCCTTCTTCCTTATATTGTGTTCGATCAACGCATGAAGAACTAATGATTCTTCATACTCTTCTCTGCTTACAGGTTGAGAAGCTCCGGTGAAGGACTAGTGTCACGCCCTGAGCGCGAAAGATACTCGGATATGCACGACG
This sequence comes from Amorphophallus konjac, assembly GCA_022559845.1. Taxonomy (NCBI): domain Eukaryota; kingdom Viridiplantae; phylum Streptophyta; class Magnoliopsida; order Alismatales; family Araceae; genus Amorphophallus; species Amorphophallus konjac. The sequence continues at coordinate 129,016,567 of CM040124.1, read as the reverse complement.
AGTTTATATCAATCATGTCAATCAGAGTAGTAGTGTATTCGACACCAAAACAGAGATGCGCAAAAATAGAAAGATAACCCAATCCTTTATTTCATAATGGATAGACTATTACAAATCCAATACTCTATTCAATTAAAAAGGAAAAGTACATAGTTGACTCAAGAAAATAGGAAAAAGACTAGATGACACTTGGAGAAGTTCTATCTCTTTCACTCTTGACCATTCCCATCCGATTGACTTCCCTCGTCGTCGGAATTACCTGAAAAGTAGGGAACACACGGAGTGAGCGAACACTCAGTAGGAAATTATATCTCAAGCGCTAGCAAGGGGTGTAAATAATTACATTTTTCATGAATGTACTATAGCTATGCAGGCTCGTATAAAACGACAAGATAGAGAGAGAATTTATCAATAAGACGGCAAGATGAACTAGTCATGAGCTTTCAAGAAAAGATAACAAGATATTCAAGCAAGTACTCTTTAGCAAGTCATGTCAAGAACTTTGGCTATCATGTATCAAGCAAGCAAGTAATTACCCTTTCTCGGGTCATGCAATTCATGTCAAGTCAAGTACGAGTCAAGTACAAGATTTGTGTGGAATGCCCAATCAAGCTAGTCATGCACTCGGTATAATGCCAGATACCTTATCATTCAACTCCCATGGGCACAAGTACTTTCGGGTGCTCCTCCCAGGACCAGATCGGGCCCTATATGCGCAGGCATTTATCATGTATATATATATAGCCAATATGGAATTTCAACAATTTAAGCTTGTAGACACGTAGGATAACTTTGAGAGAATGGAGTCCAAAAATACGACATTAGACATAGATAGGCGATAACAACGGTACAATCACGATGAACGATGAAACTAGGTGGAATTAGGTTCCCTTAACTCGGGTACCATGACAAACAAGTATGGACATTCTTTATATAGAATTGAGGTCCACATGAACAGTACATCAAAGGTAAGATACCCTCACTCTTATTATAGAATTGAGGTCCACAAGAACATCAACAAATGGCATGATATCATCATCCCATTAAGAATTCTCATGATATACTCTTTGCATATCATAAGGGCCGGTATACCATGTTTCTTTAGAGTGACATGGCATTCAATAGTGTAATGGGTTTTTTAGGGTACAACCAGCTCAGTCGACCTTGAGGGAATCCAAGGTACGAGGAGTCTTACGGAGGTCTCTATGACTAACTCGCTAGTCCAAAGGAACGGAATGTCCAATGGAGAGCTTGTATGTCAATGAGAGTTAAGGGTGATCGATAAAACATCATGAAACGTGGGACTATACTCACGGAGTGGAGATATAGTGCCGATATACATATATATAGATATACTAAAACCATCGGTTATCAGAAACAGGGTAAAAATATTTTTACAGGAAAATAACGACTTAAGTAAAGTCACTACTCAAGTAGTTAACGCCTTCAGTAAGGGCGTTTATCTATTTTACATTTTTTTTCAAAATTTCAATATTTCCGTATTTTACCAAAAACGCGCCCTGGTAAGGGACGTTTAATTAAAATTTGACGACGTATACAATAGTCGTTCATTCTTTACCTCTATTTTTACAGAATATATATTTTCAGTAATTTATCGGAAACACGCCCTGGACAGGGGCGTTACTTTTCAATTCACGCCCTGAACAGGGGCGTTAGTTAAGTGAGAGACGACCTATACAGGGTCGTGTATTTTTCAATTTTTTTCAAGTATTGAAATTTCCAGAAAACGAGATATGGTCATGACAAGATAATATCAGGATTAATGATCATGCACTGGTAGAATCATGTTTAAGTGAATATTGGACTAATTAACATGGGTAATTATCAGGTAATTAAATTAACGTCTGTGTACAGGGCGTCAAATCTTTTGAATTGACGACCTTGTCAGGGTCGTTTATTTAAATAGCGCCCTTGTCGGGGTCGCGTATAAAATTAGCGCCCTTGGAAAGGGCGTTTCTTTCCAACAATAGAACTTTTAAAACTCGTGAAAACTACATGCATGAACTAATATATATGGTTTAATATAGTTATTACGGTGATTTGGGCTACAGTGCTTGAGAAAACCTACCTTGATGATGATAAACTGACGGATGAACAGATGTAGGTTCTGGGAAAAATGATACTCTGTTTTATAAACAGAGTCTTTTTGAAGCTTTCGATCCTAATAGCAGCAGCAAGGGTAGTAATAGGTTGCAGATGAAGAACCCTCAATTCTTCAGTAGGTTACGATGACTCCTACAGAGAACATATATATACAATCATTAGTATTATCTTCATAATACTTGACTGAAGGTGGAAGAAAGAAGAACTTACCCTTTGTTCTTCTCACGTTCGCCTTCTTCAACCTGTAAGAAGAGAAGAAGATGAAGAATCAGTGATTCTTCATGTAACCGAAAGAAAAGAGAGAAGAACTGATGTTCTTTACGTACCGTAGCAGTAGCAAATCGACCAAATAGCTTTAGGGTTCGATCGGCAAGGGTTTTTTATAGGATAAATGCCTGCGCATATAGGGCCCGATCTGGTCCTGGGAGGAACACCCGAAAGTACTTGTGCCCATGGGAGTTGAATGATAAGGTATCTGGCATTATACCGAGTGCATGACTAGCTTGATTGGACATTCCACACAAATCTTGTACTTGACTCGTACTTGACTTGACATGAATTACGTGACCCGAGAAAGGGTAATTACTTGCTTGCTTGATACATGATAGCCAAAGTTCTTGACATGACTTGCTAAAAAGTACTCGCTTGAATATCTGTTATCTTTCTTGAAAGCTCATGACTAGTTCATCTTGCTGTCTTATTGATAAATTCTCTCTCTATCTTGTCATTTTATACGAGCATGCATAGCTACAGTACATACATGAAAGATGTAATTATTTAAACCCCTTGCTAGCGCTTGAGATATAATTTCCTACTGAGCGTTCGCTTACTCCGTGTGTTCCCTACTTTTCAGGTAATTCCGACGACGAGGGAAGTCAATCAGATGGGAATGGTCAAGAGTGAAAGAGATAGAACTTCTCCAAGTGTCATCTAGTTTTTTTTCCTATTTTCTTGAGTCAATTATGTACTTTTCCTTTTTTTTGAATAGAGTATTGGATTTGTAATAGTCTATCCATTATGAAGTAAAGGATTGGGTTATCTTTTTTTTTTTTTTGCGCATCTCTGTTTTGGTGTCGAATACACTACTACTCTGATTGATATGATTGATATAAACTCGTCGCGCATATCTGAGTATCTTCCGCGCTCGGGGCATGACAGAATGAACTAGATGAGTGAATCGCTTGGTAGGATTTATATCTCAAGCTCTAACAATATTTAAGCTAATTATAAGTTCATGTTGTATAATGATGCATGTTGGATCGAGCAAGAATATCAAGAATTGTACCAAAAGAGTATCACATGAACATCAATAAGATGTATCAATAAGGAACTATCAAGTAATTGCCAAGTAATTGCACAAGTCTTTCCAAGAAATCAATATTCAAGCAAGTCTTTCCAAGAAGGTAATAGTCAATATTCAAACAAGTCTTCCCAAGAAGATAATAATCAATATTCAAGCAAGTGATCTCAAGCTCGTGTAATAACAAGTAGTGTAATGGAATTGGCTATTTCATTCAATTCATTCAAGCAAGTAATTTGCCCTTTTTCAGGCCAAGCAATTCATGTCAAGCAAGTCATGTCACGACAGAGCGAGTGGGAATGTCTCAAGTCAAGCAAGCAAGCAAGTACTTCGGTGCAATGCAAACACCATGGTCAATAAACTCCCATGGGCACAAGTACCTTCGGGTGCTCCTCCCAGGACAAGACCGGGCCCTATATGCGCAGCATTGTTTCATGTATATCTTTAGACATCCACTCTCATTTTTATAGCCAATATGGAACTTCAAAAAAAGTATACATTGTAGGAACATCAGGTAGATTTTTCAGGAATAGAGTTCAAGGACATATCACAGGTAAATGATGATTTATGACCAAGCTACTTAAAAGGCACGATACATAGGCCAATCCGGGTTAAAGAGATGGCCAGGGATCATTGGGTAAGGGCTGGGCAGAAGCCCAAAAATTCTAGGTTATAGGGAAATGGCGCCCTTGCAGAGGGTCTCTATTTCAGTAAATAGAGTCTTCTCAGAGAGTCTCTATTTCAATGTTGAAATAGAGTCTTCCTAGAGGGTCTCTATTTCAGAAAATAAAGACTTCCCAGGGAGTCTCTTTTTCAGAATGCGAACAATAACTGTGTTTTTAATAGGATAACAAGTTTACACGTTGTGTAACCAGGTTTAATAGGCTCTACGATTAATAGACTATAGATTTAACAAGCTTAACGACGGCTATGCGAATAACAAAGTTTGACAGGATATGTAATTACCAGGCTCTATAATTAACAGGTTTAACAGGCTGTAGGATTTTTACAGGCTTAACAAGGTATGAAATTCACAGGTATGGGTAACAGGTTTAACAGGCTAATCAGCGGGGTTGAAAAGGTAACATGTTTAACAGGCTAATCACAGGATCAGTGGGGGTTTAACACACAGATGGAAATCGCGCCATGGCCAGGGGCGCCCCATAGGGAAATGGCGCCCTGGCCAGTGGCACCCTTCCACTGGGTGCCCCACTAGACTCATAACACTGTTCATCAGGCAAATTTTCATGAAATCCGGAAATGATGACATGGTTAAATAGAGAAAAATCTCAGGATTTCAAAGTCATGCTGGTGCAGGAGTTTCATGATTTGGTTCAATAGATATAATTTTCTGAACATGGTGGCTTCTAATCACGTAACATTACTATTCATGATTTATAACATGTTAATAGAATCAGGAAGTAGACACATAGATAGACATGGAAAAATAGCAGGTTTGTAAGATCATGCTCACGCAATAATTTTTTATTTTAATTTCATAGATATAAAATTTTAAACATGGATCAATTTATAAGAAATTGGGATAGATTATGAGTAATGACTATACAATCAGTATGTACATGGGGTACTTGACGGAGGTAAGATCATAGATCTACTCACTCAAGACTTAGTGTTTTAGATAGGCGTAGCCTAACCTTCCCCCTAATTCTTTTGATATACCCCTGACTCAGGTGACCAGATTGTGGCTATGAAAGGTTTAACTAGCATGCATGTTAACCTATATTAACTACTAGTTAAGCCATATCTTGAGAACACCTACCTTTTTGACGTGAATACGTAGAAGAGATGAAGAGATAATAAAAGACCAAGCCCTTCCTGCAAGGTTTCAGCAGCAGGAAGAAGAACGTAAGATAAAGTCCCCCCCCCTCACGTACATTCCTGTAAAAACCTTCTTTTGCAGGTGGAGATGAACTAGATGTCGGCAATCACCTTCTAACCATAGAAGGTTGGGTATAATTATAGGGAAGGAAAAACATGAGGGTCCATTGCCAGTGAAAAAGAAGTAATTAATGCTTCAATCAATTGTCGGGTAAAAGGGTACGTTGCCAGCACAAAGGAGCTGTTCAGGTTTACTTATGGAAGGGATGACATAATGTCAGTCGGTTTGGCAGGATGCGAGCAAGAAAATGGCGCCCTACATGCAGTCTATGTTTAAGTGAATAGCGCCCATGCATGTGGGCACTATATTTTGAGGCCATATTATTATTATTATTATTTGAAAAGTAAGTGTGAATGGCATCATGGTCAGGGGCGCCCTTCAGTGAATAGCGCCCAGGTTAGGGGCGCTATTCTCTCTAGGTGTTGCTTCCCAGGTGCCGTGCTAAGTCAGGTGTTGAGGAGTGTTTAAGATGTGTTATGTATATACATATTATTGGTCGGTTGGTGGGATCTTAGGAGAGGTATATCTAAGCATATCTATATGTATACAGTGGGATGCTTGGTGGCACTATGGCCTTGGAAATTGACGCCCTTGCATAGGTGCTCTATTTAAGGTGAATAGACGTTTTTGGAATAGGAAGCCTCAATACGAATGGTGGCTTTAATTGTTACATATTTATATAATGGCCCTCATTGGGTATTCTACATTTTCATTTGGCCTTCTCATAGAGTTATTTAAGGTTTTATTTTATTGGGAAAAACTCTATTTCCTTATCTTTTTTATCCGGGGTGCTACATTTTTCTAGTAGCTCCTGAAGTTGCTTCTTTAACTCCTTCAACTCTGTGGGGGACATCCTGTAAGGAGATATTGACACAGGTGCTGCTCCAGGTATGAGTTCAATGGTGAAGTTAACCTCTCTTTCAGGCGGTATACCCGGTAGGTCAGAAGAAAAAATGTCAGGAAACTCTCTAACTACGGGGATTTCTTCTATTTGAATTTCCTTAGACTTGGTAATTACTACGAAAGCAAGGAAAGCTTGGCACCCTTGCAAAACGAGTTTGCAAGCATGAAGAGATGAAATTATGGTAGGATGTTTCCGATACTTGATACCAAGAAAGGTAAACTGGGGAAGACCGGGTTTCTAAAAAGAGATTATCCTACTGCAACAATTTATGTAGGCGTCGTGGTCTACAAGCCAATAGACTCCTAGGCTAGCATCATACCCCTCCATGTCAAGGCATACTAGATTGGCGGGAAGGTTATGGCCTGCTACAGTGACTTCACTATTGGGAAAATAAGTTTTTAATTCCGTTCCCGACCCTAAATGAGTGATTATGGTTAAATATGATGGTAGGGGAACATGTGAAATAGGTAATATTTTTGCAAAGGAATTAGCAATAAAGGAATGAGTAGCACCAGTATCAAATAACACAAAAGTAGGATGGGAATGAATATGAATTGTACCTTCAATAAGCTCCCCTTCCTTTGTTGTTTCATCTTCTAATATGACATTTACTCTGACCTGCCGTCTCCGTCCACCATTATTCCTCATCGGTGGCTATTCTTTCATTAAAGGACAGTTACGCATACGGTGCTCCCGACTCCCATAATGTAGGCATGCGTCTAACCTCTTCCAACATTCTTCAACCGCATGACCAAATTTATCACAAAATGAGCAAGCCGCCATGACTTGCTTATCTTCCTCTTCCTTGACCTTCTTGTTCTGGCGTTCATCCCTGCCGTTCCCACTCTGGGATCTCTTCCTGCTATCTCGAGAATTATAGGTAATGCTGAATTTTTCCGGCTTCTTACCTCGCCGATCAGACCTTCAGCTCGGCTCCTCCACTTTTCTCTTGAGTTTATCAACCTTCTCCAAGGCCTGTTCACACAGGTGTGCCCGTTGGACCATCTCCGCGTAGGTCCGAATGTTCTGTTGAGAGATCCGTTCTCACTATGTGCTGAGCATAGGGTGCCATGCGATTTACCTTTAAGAGATCCATTCTCACTAGGTGCTGAGCATTGGGTGGCAGGCGAGAAAACTGTAACTCATATTCGGCTATGGACATCATGCCCTGACGAAGTGACGTGAATTCAGCTGCCTTCCTCTCCTTAACATGCTCAAAGAAGTACTTGGCTCAAAAAAGAATCAAAAATCCATCCCGTGTGTGTGGTGCGTCTTCAGGCGGTGCTGGAATTGCCTTCCACCAGGTGCGAGAATCTTTGTTTAACTGGAACGTAGCAAGACGAACCTTTTCTTGGTCGGCACACTGCATGACCTCGAATATACGGTTCATTTCATCGATCCAGTTTTTTGCCTCATCGGGATTAGATGAACCTGAAAATCGCGTAGGATTTAAACTCCGAAAATTGTGGTGTAGGTCTCCAGCTGTTGCCCCTGCACCAACTTGAGCCATATTCTGTAATGCTTGGGTGAGACCGGCAACAGTTTGTTGCATACCATCCCAGTCAACATGATGAGCCATGATGAGAGTATGGTACCTGAGAAGGGTAACATAGTTTGTCAATTCTAATGGAATTAGTGGAATTAACCTTAGAAATAATTGTAATTACTATCTCATCCCAGGTTCTACCCCATTTCCTCTCATAGGTTGGGAGTTTCTTTCCTAGCTTCATTGGTGTGGGTCCTTAAACCTTGGACTTAACCTATGACATGTCTTTTCCCTAGGACTTCTAGTCCTATGCTCTGATACCACTTTAACTGTCACGCCTCGAGCTTTTAATACAGCGGAAGGAATTTCGGGGACGTGAACAGCCGACATGATAAGCCTCTCGCAAGCAAGAAATCAGAGCACAAGATAATCACACTAAAGTAATTGCACAAGTAAACTTTCCCAAACTTCACTTTATTCCATAATAATAATATCAAAGTACATAAGATCCTTGACTCTTAACACTCTTACATCATAGACTCAAGAAAAATAGAAAATTACAATAAGACTCGACTAGACATTTGATACTATGGCTTCTCTCGATTCGTTTGTCCTTCAATCACTCTCGGACCCGCTACTTATATACTCTGAATCCGATTCATCGGTACTTCTTGAAAAGATTGAAAAAAGTAGGGTAATGAGCACACTTGCCCAATAGGTATCTTCGCATCAACATGAAGGCAATATTTAAGTGATTAATGTCTTAGCTCTAGACTGGAAGAGAAACATAAGAAAATACGGTAAATAATCGGTATAACTTAGTAACTAAGGACATGAAATTGAGCAAGTGAACAAGATAGCCTGAATAAGTGAGATTAAGCATGTAGACGTAAATTGGCCTTTCATGAACAAGAATGTACGAGTATGTAACTAGAAAGTACTTTACACAACCTTATAAAGGCTATGTACTAGAAAGTCATTATCAAGCATGTAATTTTCATACGAGTCTCGTGGCGTTTCACTCATTTATAAGAGAAAGTACTCCCAGCGTAATGCGACGCCAGTATCATCGTACCCCAGGTTTTATAGCACGTTTTCGACAATCCGTCGAGCGAACTAGCATGTAGCCCTTGGACACAATCCGTACCCGATCTTGCATCTTCAAGTTATAAATCCAGTTACTTCCACGAGATAATAATTTCGGCCAATAAATCAATTCCAAATAATAAGTTTAATGATCAAGTAACCAAGGCATAGAACGTACCAAAGTTGACATGGGATATCAAAGAAAGATTTAAGGTATATTATGCTACAGTGGCAATCCGATAGCATAACGTTATATTCATTAGGTTCCATAATTCAAATTTAACTTTGTTAAACATGATTTAGGCTCAAATAATCCTATGATCATCTAGGAACTCAAGAGAACCAACCCCAAAGGTCAAACCTCGTGTCACGCTCGTGTCACGCCCCAAGCTTTTTATACAGCGGAAGGAATTTTGAGAACGCGAACAACCGGCATAGTAAGTCTCTCGCAAGCAAGAAATCAGAGCGCAAGTCAATCACACTAAAGTAATTGCACAAGTAAACCTTTCCAAACTTCACTTTATTCCACAATAATGATATCAAAGTACACAAGATCCTTGACTCTTAACACTCTTACATCATAGACTAAAGAAAATAGAAAATTACAATAAGACTCGACTAGACATTCGATACTATCGTTCTCTCGATTCATTTGCCCTTCAATCACTCTCGGACCCACTATTTGTGCACTCCGAATCCGATTCATCTGTACTTCCTAAAAAGATTGAAAAAGTAGGGTAATGAGCACACTTGTCTAGTAGGTATCTTTGCATCAACATGAAGGTAATATTTAAGTTATTAATGTCTTAGCTCTAGACTGGAAGAGAAATATAAGAAAATGCGGTAAACAATCGGTATAACTAAGTAACCAAGGACATGAAATTGAGCAAGTGGACAAGATAGCATGAACAAGTAAGATTAAGCATGTAGACGTAAATTGTCCTTTCATGAACAAGAATGTACGAGCATGTAACTAGAAGTACTTTACATAACCTTATAAAGGCTATGTACTAGAAAGTCAGTTATCATGCATGTAATTTTCAAAACGAGTCTCGTGGTGTTTCACTCATTTATAAGAGAAAGTACTCCCAGTGCAATGCGATGCCAGTATCATCGTACCCCATGATTTATAGCACGTTTCTGACAATCCGTCGAGGGGACTAGCCTGGAGCTCTTGGACACAATCCATGCCAGATCTTGCATCTTCAAGTTATAAATCCAGTTACTTCCACGAGATAGTAATTTCGTAAGTAAGATTAAGCATGTAGACGTAAATTGTCCTTTCATGAACAAGAATGTACGAGCATTTAACTAGAAGTACTTTACATAACCTTATAAAGGCTATGTACTAGAAAGTCATTTATCAAGCATGTAATTTTTAAAATGAGTATCGTGGTGTTACACTCATTTATAAGAGAAAGAACTCCCAGCGTAATGCGACGGCAGTATCATCGTACCCCATGGTTTATAGCACGTTTTCGAAAATCCGTCGAGGGGACTAGCTTGGAGCCCTTTGACACAATCCGTGCCCGATCTTGCATCTTCAAGTTATAAATCCAGTTACTTCCACGAGATAGTAATTTCTGCCAGTAAATCAATTCCAAATAATAAGTTTAATGATCAAGTAACCAAGGCATAGAACGTACCCAAGTTGACATGAGATATCAAAGAAAGATTTAAGGTATATTATGATACGACGACGATCCAGCAACATAACGGTATATTCATTAGGTTCCATAAGTCAAATTTAACTTTATTAAACATAATTTAGGCTCCAGATAATCCTAAGATCATCCAGGAACTCAAGAAAATCAACCTCAAAGGTCAAACCTCGGGTTAGACACAATCAGGAACCAAGCGGTCATTTACTGGACCGTTTAGCAAGCTAGGCGGTCTAGTCATGGACCGTTTGGGTTGGGTTGAATCCAGACTGGATGGCTAGACTCAGATATACAAGCGGTCATGGGCCAGACCGTTAATTGGGCCTCAGCGATCGAATGTAAGACTGTTTAGGAATCAAGACTCTGAAATCAATGGTAGTGCTTTCTAGATAAATTGAGCTTTAATGATACAACCAACGCGACGTCCTAGTGGGAATCCTAGGCTCACAGAGACTTATGGAGGCCTTGAAATAAGATCACCTAGTCCGGTAGAAGGAATATCTAACGGAGAGCCTTTCAAGTCCAAGATTGCGTGCCTATAAGTGCAAATGTGTATCTAATGGTCACATACCAGAGTATATGCCATGTACTTGTGAAAATGACTCTTAGATGAGAAAGTTAGTGATAACTAGCGATCAAATCATAACTAGTCCATGATTCTCATAAATTCAAGTTACTACAAAAGTATATGACTTGGTCATGAAAATATCATAAATTTAAAATAACTTTAAGTCTATAAGGAATCATGAAATCTACTAGAGTAAGCTGTTAACATAACTGGGTACATGAAAATAATGTTTAAAATAGGTATAAAACCTACTTAACTAGGCTTAATAGATAATAATTTGGACCATTCTGCATTAAGCATCGGGTTAGCTTAAATATAGATATCAAAAACGTAAACGGTTTAGTGGGTGACCGTCTCTTGTGGCTAGTGGTTTATCGTACGACCGTTAGGGTTTCTGGCGGTCTACAGGAAGATCGTTTCTTCCTGTGTTAACAGAAAACTCAATAATAGTAAAATACAATACTAATCTAAGGCATATCATACATGGAAATCAACATGAATAAACTTTATAACATGATAGAACAAGAATAGGTCAGTCAATATGCGTGGGTTTATGTAATAACAAGAGAATTTCCTTTTTACTCAATTAGGGCTAGTTCATGCACGAATATTACACTAGATGCATAGTTCTAATGAAAACACAAAATTCTCAATGTACAATGCATGAAATCGACTGGAAATAGAGGACTTTTATCCCTAATATCATGTTTAAGCCGTTCATGAGATCACCTACCTCAAATAGCACTCATAGAGTACCAATTTCTGATTGGAAGTAAGCCCTAATTCTGCACGTTCTATGCTAAAAAAGCAACTTCACACCCTTCTATCTCCTGATTCCCTTCACATATAGACGTGAAAATTGGAGGGTAGATGGAAGATATAAAGGGTAACATAAAGTTCTAAAGACAGAAGTGCTAAATACCTCGTTTTGGGCTTCTAATTTCTTGATCGTCACTGGAGCGTTGCATAGATTCCTGGGTTATAGGTGTAGAATCAACAACTTTGAAAGCTTCTAACTCCTTGTAGACTTGATCTCATAGAACAAAATTTGGAGGGTAGTTCGTCCTCAATATTAGCAACAAAAACCTCTAAAGAACATACCTCTAATTCTACCTCCTTACCTTAGTTCCATTCGAGCCAAAAGTAGGGGTCTCACCGGTCAAACTTGGGGTCTATTGATAGAGTTTAGTTGGGATTTCAAAGATTTGGACGACTTTAGAGTCCTAATTATATATTAGATCGATCCTAATGCATTCTAGAGCCTTCTAGCTAATAGATTGCATCCATCCTAGAAGATTTAGCAAAAAAAAATGGAATTTTTCATGCAAGGAAGATGCTCGCGATCGGTCTCTATAAAGCGGTCCACTGATTGACCGTTTTGGGTCCCATGCTGTCTCGTGATAGACCATTTTCTATCCCGGTTGCCGAAATTGAAATTAATTCAAACTCTTCCCTCCGTTATCCATCTAGTTATCGTATTTATCTCTAAATTCCGTGACTATACCAATTTCTAGCTTCTAAAATATGGGCCAAGGTCAAAAATCATAATTTGGGCCAAAAGGGTTCCTTTAAATTGGCCTAATCCTCTTGGATTAGAGTAAGGCTATACTAGCTAAAATAAATTCATTTAATATCCCATTAGTCCATTTAAATATTTAATAAATTCTTAGAAATTTCTCGGGTGTTACACCCTCCCCTACTTAAAAAAGAATTTATCCACAAATTCAATACATGGATTTATGGAGAGTGTACTTGCATTCAAATAATCTCTAGAAATCATTTGCGCATTGCCTCTTCGGTTTCCCATGTTGCTTCATGCGGCCAAGATTTGCTCCATTGAACTTTGCCCATAGGGATAGTTTTGTTCCGAAGTTGACGCACTTCTTGCTCAAGTATTTTGATAGGTTTTTGCTCGTACGTCAAATCCTTTTGAATTTCCAAATTATCATAGCTTATAACATGAAACGGATCTTGAACATACCTTTTGAGCATTGAGACATGAAATATGTCATGAACTTCAGCCAATTGGGGAGGTAAAGCCAATCGATAAGCTATTTCGCCAACTCTCTCAAGGATTTCAAAAGGGCCAATAAATCTTTGAGTAAGCTTGCCTTTGATGCCGAACCTTCGAATACCTCTACCTGGAGAGACCTTGAGGAATACATGGTTACCTACTTGGAATTTCAGGTCACGCCTTCGATTATCAGCATATAATTTCTGTCTATCTTGAGCTATCTTGAGTCTTTTTCCAATTAGGTTTACTCTCTCAATAGTATCCCTTATCAACTCGGGACCTAGCAGTTCTTTTTCTCCTACTTCGTTCCAGCAGATCGGTGAGCGACAACTTCTCTCATAAAGTGCCTCAAATGGTGCCATCTGAATGCTAGCCTAATAGCTATTGTTATAGGCAAGTTCTACTAGAGGTAAATGGTCATGCCAGCTTCCACTGAAGTCCATAACACATGCTCTTAGCATATCCTCCACCACATGATTGGTTCTTTTTGTTTGACCATCGATTTGTGGATGAAATGCTATGTTGAAACTTAATCGGGTCCCCAAAGAATTCTACAGACCTTTCCAAAATTGTGAAGTGAATCGAGGGTCTCGATCAGAAATAATAGTGACAGGGACACCATGTAACTTAACAATCTCCTTCATGTATAATGTAGCTAGGATATCCACATACCATCGGCTTTTAATAGGCAGGAAATGAGCTGATTTGGTTAAACGGTCTACGACTACCCATATTCCATCATGGCCACCTCTAGACTTAGGCAGTCCCATGATAAAATCCATCCCTATACTATACCATTTCCATTTCAGAATTTCTAAGGGATGCAATTTTCCGGTGGGCCTTTGATGTTCTGCTTTTATCTGTTGACAAGTAAGCCAATGTGACACATAATCTGCTATCTCTCTTTTCATATTGGGCCACCAATAACTTCTTTTTAGATCTTGATACATCTTGGTAGCACCAGGATGAAGGGTGTATTTAGATTTATGAGCTTCTTCTAAGATAAATTTCTTAGTATCAGCATGATCTAGTATGCAAACTCGATCTTGGAATATCAATCTTCCATCATTTGTAAAAGAGAAATCCGGCCGTTGCTCTATATTGGCGTTGATCTCCAATAACACAGGGTCATTGTCTTGTAGCTTGACAAGTTCTTCTATTAAGGTGGGTTGAGTACGGATATTGGCTATAAAGCAATCCTCTTTCTTTTTCATATCAATATCTAAATTCAATTGAGCAAATTTAGAAATGAGATTGGTCATACCTTTCATGAGACTTGATAGCTTTCCCATTGGTTTCCTGCTGAGTGCATCAGCTACAACATTCGCTTTGCCAGGATGATGTTGGATAGCAAAATAGAAGTCTTTAAGGTATTCCAACCATCTTCTTTGCGTCATATTCAGCTCCTTCTGGGAGAATAGATATTTCAAGCTTTTATGGTCTGAATAGACAGTGAATTTCTCTCCATAAAGGTAGTGGCGCCAAATCTTCAAGGTAAATATGATAGCTGCCAATTCTCGATCATGAACATGATAATTTTGTTCATGTCGCTTCAATTTTCTAGAAGCATAACAGATCACCTTGCCACTCTGCATAAGTACACAGCCTAAGCCAATGCCAGATGCATCGGTATAAACTTCAAATCCGCCACCTTCTACGGGCAATGCGAGTACGGGCGCCGTGGTGAGATGTTCTTTAAGGTCTAAGAAGTTTTCTTCACATTCCCTTGTCCACTCGAAAGGATTTTTTTTCCTAGTAAGTCTTGTTAAAGGAGCGGCGATTTTGGAGAAATCTTTGATGAATCGCCCATAATAACCAGCCAGACCAATAAAACATTGAACTTCCGATACGGTATTCGGTCGGCTCCAACTTTTCACAGCTTCTACCTTAGAAGGATCTACTGCAATGCCTTCTTTAGAAATTACATGGCCATGGAAAGAGACTTCCTTAAGCCAAAATTCACATTTGTTCAATTTAGCATAGAGTTGATGTTCTCATGATGTTTGCAAAGCAACACTTAGATGTTCCTCGTGTTCCTCCTTTGTCTTTGAATATATGAGAATATCATCAATGAATACGACTATAAATTGGTCAAGATAAGGTTAGAACACATTATTCATCAGTTGCATGAATGCAGCATGTGCATTAGTTAAACCAAATGGCCTAACCATGAATTCGTAGTGTCCAAATCTGCTTCGGAAAGTAGTCTTGTGTATGTCTTCTTCCTTAATCCTCAGTTGATGATAACCTGACCTGAGATCAATCTTGAAGAAATATTCCGCTCCCGAAAGTTGGTCAAACAATTCATCAATACGCGGCAGTGGGTACTTATTCTTGATGGTAAGTTGATTCAAATGCGGGTAATCAATTCATAATCTGAGAGAACCGTCCTTCTTCTTGACAAATAGGACTGGCACACCACAAGGGGATGTGCTAGGTCGAATAAAATCTTTTTCTAGCAGCTCCTGAAGTTACTTATTTAACTCCTTCAACTCTGTGGGGGACATCTTGTAAGGAGCTATTGATGCCGGTGTTGCTGCAGGTATGAGTTCAATGGTGAAGTTAACCTCTCTTTCAGGCGGTATACCCGGTAGGTCAGAAGGAAAAACGTCAGGAAACTCTCTAACTATGGGGATTTCTTCTAGTTGAATTTCCGAAGACTCGGTAATTACTACGGAGGCAAGGAAAGCTTTACACCCTTGCAAAATGAGTTTGCAAGCATGAAGAGATGAAATTATGGTAGGATGTTTTCGATACTTGATACCAAGAAAGGAAAATCGTGGAAGACCGGGTTTTTGGAAAGAGATTATCCTTCTGCGATAATTTATGTAGGCGTCGTGATCTACAAGCCAATCGACTCTTAGGATAACATCATACCCCTCCATGTCAAGGCATACTAGATTGGCGGGAAGGTTATGGCCTTCTACAGTGACTTCACTATTGGGAAAATAAGTTTTTAATTCCGTTCCCGACCCTAAAGGAGTGATTATGGTTAAAACTGATGGTAGGGGAACAAGTGAAATAGGTAATAGTTTTTACAAAGGAATTAGTAATAAAGGAATGAGTAGCACCAGTATCAAATAACGCAAAAGTAGGATGGGAATTAATATGAATTGTACCTTCAATAAGCTGCCCTTCCTTTGTTGTTTCATCTTCTAATACGGCATTTAATCTAGCCTGCCATCTCCATCCACCATTATTCCTCGTGGGTGGTTGTTCTTTCATTAAAGGACAGTCAGGCATACGGTGCTCCCGACTCCCACAACGTAGGCACGCGCCTAACCTCTTCCAACATTCTTCGACTGCATGACCGAATTTATCACAAAATGAGCAAACCGCCATGACTTACTTATCTTCCTCTTCCTTGACCTTCTTGTTCCGGTGTTCTTCCCTGTCGTTCCCACTCCGGGATCTCTTCCTACTATCCTGAGAATTATAGGTAATGCTGAATTTTTCTAGCTTTTTACCTCGCTGATAACACCTTCGGCTCGGCTCCTCCACTTTACTCTTGAATTTATTTCTCCAAGGTCTGTTCACACAGGTGTGCCCGTTGGACCATCTCCGCATAGGTTCTAATGTTCTGTGGGCTAAGTTGCTAGATAAAAATGAAACGTAACCCATCCATAAAGCGATTTACCTTTAAGAGATCTGTGCTCAATAGGTGTAACACTCCAGAAATTTTAATAGAGAATAAATAAAAATAATTATAATTATTAGTCATATAAAATTTTGAGAATTAAAATAAAGGAAAAGTGATAATTAGCTAAAATAGTTATTTAGCCTAAATGTTAATAAATGGGCACAAATAAAGGTATAACTAAATAGTTAAGAAATAGATATTTAATATATCCCTTTATCTATTTATTAAATTAAAAAAATATAATTCAAGTATTTATGAGGAATCTCATTACAAGAAAAATATTTATATACATACATATTTGTATATAAAGATGTTTATAAGATCGAACCCGACTCTGATACCCGAAACAACAATGGAATTAATATGGAAGACACATATATAAAGTTCTACCAATTAAATTAGATAAAACTATTTGTAAGTCGACTAAGTATAAAGTCAGCTAAATTTAAGCAACCAACCCAATTATCTTAAATTAACGAGCTTCATTAATTATCCATGCAATAAGTTGGGTAGTACACTTTTGCATTAAAATAAATATATGTAATATAGGCCTTGGCCCAAAAATCTAATACAAGGGCTTTCATCAAAACCTAATACTTTGATTCTTTATATGTGTCACCGTCACTCACGTGAATTTCTCACCAAAGACCTAACCCAAATAACCAAACTAGATAAATATATATAGGTTAAGGAATGGGCTTTTCCCCACACTACATACCCACGTGAGTCATCAAGCAACCCTTTATAACCCAACACAAAGTCATGATAGTGGACTTTAACCCAAATGCCATATACGATCCACACATGAAGATAGCTTTTAGGGTTTCACTCACAAATGTAGCAAGCGGCTGTAGTTTAAGAAAGAAGTGCAGGAAAGGAAAGGAGGATTTTAGTGGATGACTACGTGAGCAACCCAAATCGATTAGGACTCTTAAACCCCATGCGTATGCCTTCATCCCTATAAAAGCTCTTGCCCTCGAATGAGTGCCTTGTTCTGTTGATGTTTTCGTGAAGGCCGTGCCGCGTTAGCCATGCGCCGACCTCTCATTTTCCCTGCGATCGTGCCTATGTTGTAGTTGATGTTCGTGGATGAAGACCAAGCCCTTCCTCCATACTGCTGCAACGTCTTCTTCCTTCATCTTCTGTGAAGTGCAGTTGCTACATATAGGAGCAACTAGGCTTCTGCTCCTCTCCGTTCCTGCTGCTGTTTTTGCCGAGAAAGCTGCAGTAGTTGCCGTTGTTCATCGTCATCCCCATCCTAATAATTCTTCTATTTATCCGTCAGAGCATCAACGAATGTAGGCAATCTCCCAAGTAAAATATTATATAATCATCATGCTAGATCATTAGAACATGTAGAAGGACTTGCAGATTCTCTCGGTTTGCCTCTACATTTTTTTTTGCATAAAATAGGGAATTAGCGACCCTTATTAGGGCGCTAATTCAATTGACGACTCGTACACGGTCGTTATTCTTTTAGGTAATTAATTAAATACACATGTTTAAAATTTAATAACCATGCAAACTGATGTCTAAATTAATGCACGATCATAGTTCTGAAATACTGCTATTTTTTCCTACGTGACCATGTGATTATTTCTGTGAAATTTATTTTATCTGAAAAATACTACTGTTCATAAATCAATTTGGTGAAAAAGGAAATGACGCCTTATACTAAGACGTTTCTTTGAATTAACGACCCTGCCTAGGGCGTTATATTCATAGAAAATGGCAGTAGGCCAGTCGTCATTTAATGAAATTCAAAACAATGGTCCTCGACCAGACGTCAATTACATACATGTGAGTTATGAGTTCTTCGCATTAATAGTTTGTTCATGGGTATAGGAATATACTTTGGCTATGAAAATTTATGGGCATACTATTGGGGTGGAGGCCGAGGTAGTGAAAGTGATTGCACCATTTTTCGTGCCCCCTATCGCAAGATCCCTCATCTCTCAACGAAAAATTAATTTGAACGTATGGTTAGGTAGAGTTTTTCGAGCCGGTCATTTCGGTATATTATAAGCTAGATTCCGACGTGGTTAAGTCTATAAAAGAGATGATTACAAAATTGAGTTTTTTGAAATGACGACCAACTTTATGTCGTCAAAACTTGTTTTGACGCCACCCACTAAAGTCGTAAATTGTTTATTATATATAATATATATGTATATATATATATCTTCTAATTATATCTTCGAAAATCCCTATCTACCAAACTATACAACAGAAAACTATAAAAAATATATATTTGGAATCCTTGTATTTTTCTCCTAATTATCATATATTCTATTTTCTTAAATTATTTTAAATAAATCAATGTGCCTTTTAATGTATGTTTTTGAATTTATTCAATTAAATAGATTTAAATGTGAATTCTTGTTAAATAAATTGAGTTAAAAATCATGAAAATTAACGTTCCCCAAGAGGACGCTAATTAATAAATGACGCCACCCATGAGCGTCAAATAATGTAAGTTTATTTAATTATAGTTAATTATAGAGTTGAATGGACATGAATTCTATAGTTAACGCATTCGTGTTCTCACCGTTTTCTTCCGGTTTTGACCCATACCGCGGGTCTTTTGGCACTCTCATCTCACGTCCGTAGATGGAGTCTCCGTTTCATGATTGGTTCACGTTATACACCTCAACTCTCGGTGACATACGAGCCCTCCGTTGGACATTCCGTTCCTTCGGGCTGGCAAGTTAGTCATTGGGACCTCCGTAAGTCTCCTCGCAGCCTTGGATTCCCTCAAGACCGACTGAGCTGGTTGTACCTAATCACCCAGATTTTCAGAATGTCATGGTTTTCATCTGGTTTATTGATATATCATCCTTATTACAAGTTCTGTCCTTGAACTCTATGTTCCATGAAATCTATCTTAATGTTCTTACATGCTTGATCCTTGAAATTCTTGGCCATTAATATGGAATTAGTCTAGACTCAATGTCAGGGGCTATGGGTCCCACTAAAATGACATTTTAAATGCTACGGGTCCTGATCTGACCCTATTGGGCGAGGCAAAGTCCAAACGTTACCGGTATACGATGATCGGGTGCTGGCATTCACTAACTCGGTTATTGGCATTTAGGGGCAATCATATAGTCGTGAGAACTCCTAAGTGTATGACCAAATACTAACTAGTGCTATTTTCCATGAGGGGTGGTCATATTATCGTGATTTTCCCCTTAGTGCATTGGCCAATCCTATATAATGCTAGATGTGTAAACGCTCTCGTGATGGTGATGATCGGGAGTAATTGCCATCATAGTGCATCTTTCTACAACTTATTGTTCGTCATGAAAATATCTTGATTTGCCATATTGGAGGGGTTATCATATCGTCGTGATATTCCCTTAGTGTCTTGGCAAATGCTCTGTGATGCTTGTAGAAGTAATTGTCCTACTTCTATATCGATCATCATAGATGTTCTTGAATTATCCCATTGATAGTACTCGTTATCTTGTCACAAAGATCCTTCACAATAATGGATACCTTGAAGCTCTCGTGATAGTGTTCGTCATAGAGAGATGAATGTTATATTTCCTCTTGAATGCTCTTGACTAACTTGAGAAAATACTTGATTAGATCTTGCTATACTCTCTTGATTATCTTCGTCCTTACTCTTCATGAGGTTATCTAGCATCTTGCTTACTTGTTTGTTTATTATAGTTCTTGAATTTATCTCGCGTTATTATAGTTCTCGATTTCTATATCTTGCATGACCTACATGAGCATGTTAAATTGTTAATCACTTAAAGCTAGCTTGGAAGCATGAGATATTAAGTCCTACTGAGCGTTTCGCTCACCCTGTGTTTTTCAAATATTTTTCAGGTAATGACCTTAGTGACGACGAGACCGAACATGATGGGCAAGGGCAAGAGTGAAGAGTACCCCGACAACCTAGATGAACCATCTAGTGTGGTTATCTTGTGTCTTATGTCTCATTGTAATTTTTCTTTATTGAGTCTTTTCATTTATTATGGGCCCGAATATGTAAAGAACTTATATTTGAAATGAAATTTGTTATTTTGTCTAAATTGTGTTTTGTGGAATGACTATGCTCTGATTGACATGACTGTTTAACTGTCACGTTCCGAGCAAACGACACGTTCCGCTGCTATCGGTTCGGGGCGTGACAATAGGTGTTGAGCATAGGGTGCCAAGCGAGAAAACTGTAACTCATATTCGGCTACGGACATCGTGCCCTGACAAATTGACGCGAATTTAGCTACCTTCCTCTCCTTGACATGCTCGGAGAAGTACTTGGCTCGAAAAAGAGTCATAAATCCATCCCATGTGTGTAGTACATCTACAGGCAGTGCTGGAATTGCCTTCCACCAGGTGTGGGCATCTTTGTTTAACTGGAACATAGCAAGATGGACCTTTTCTTGGTCGGCACACTACATGACCTCGAATATACGGTTCATTTCATCGATCCAGTTTTCTACCTCATCGGGATTATAAGAACTTGAAAACCACGGAGGATTTAAACCCCGAAAATTACGGTGTAGGTCTCCAGCTCTTGCCCCTGCACTGGCTTGAGCCATATTCTGTAATGCTTGGGTGAGACCGGCAACGGTTTGTTGCATACCATCCCAATCAACACGATGAGCCTTAATGAGAGTAAGGTACCTGAGAAGGGTAATAGAGTTTGTTAATTCCAATGGAATGAGTGGAATTAACCTTAGAAATAATTATAATTACTATCTCATCCCAGGTTCTACCCCATTTCCTCTCATAGGTTGGGGTTTTTTTTCCTAGTTTCATAGGTGTGGGTCCTTAAACCTTGGACTTAACCTATGGCATGACTTTCCCCTAGGACTTCTAGTCCTAAGCTCTGATACCACTTTAATTGTCACGCCCCGAGCTTTTAATACAGTGGAAGGAATTTCGGAGACGCGAACAGCCGGCATGGTAAGCCTCTCGCAAGCAAGAAATCAGAGCGCAAGACAATCACACTAAGGTAATTTCACAAGTAAACATTTCCAAACTTCACTTTATTCCACACTAATAATATCAAAGTACACAAGATCCTTGACTCTTAACACTCTTACATCATAGACTCAAGAAAATAGATAATTACAATAAGACTCGACTAGACATTTGATACTATGACTTCTCTCAATTCGTTTGTCCTTCAATCACTCTCGGACCAGCTATTTGTGTACTCCGAATTTGATTCATCTGTACTGCCTGAAAAGATTGAAAAAGTAGGGTAATGAGCACACTTACCCAGTAGGTATCTTCGCATCAACATGAAGGTAATATTTAAGTGATTAATGTCTCAGCTCTAGACTGGAAGAGAAACATAAGAAAATGCGGTAAACAATCGATATAACTAAGTAACCAAGGACATGAAATTGAGCAAGTGGACAAGATAGCATGAACAAGTAAGATTAAACATGTAGACGTAAATTGGCCTTTCATGAACAAGAATGTACGAGCATGTAACTAGAAGTACTTTACACAACCTTATAAAGGCTATATACTAGAAAGTCATTTATCAAGCATGTAATTTTCATAACGAGTCTCGTGGTGTTTCACTCTTTTATAAGAGAAAGTACTCCCAGCGCAATGCGACGCCAGTATCATCGTACCCCATGGTTTATAGCACGTTTTCGACAATCCGTCGAGGGGACTAGCATGGGGCCCTTAGACAAAATCCGTGCCCGATCTTGCATCTTCAAGTTATAAATCCAGTTACTTCCACAAGATAGCAATTTTGGCCAATAAATCAATTCCAAATAATAAGTTTAATGATCAAGTAACCAAGGCATAGAACGTACCAAAGTTGACTTGAGATATCAAAGAAAGATTTAAGGTATCTTTTGCTTCGGCGTCGATCCGGCATCATAACGGTATATTCATTAGGTTCCATAAATCAAATTTAACTTTGTTAAACAAAATTTAGGCTCCAGAGAATCCTAAGATCATCCAGGAACTAAAGAAAATAAACCTCAAAGGTCAAACCTCGAGTTAGACACAATCAGGAACCAAGCGGTCATTTACTGGACCGTTTAGCAAGCTAGGCGGTCTAGTCATGGACCGTTTGGGTTGGGTTGAATCCAGACTAGACGGCTGGACTCAGATGTACAAGCGGTCATGGGCCAGACCATTAACTTGGCTTTAGCGGTCGAATGTAAGACCGTTTCAGAATCAAGACTCCGAAATCAATGGTAGTGCTTTCTAGACAAGTTGGGCTTTAATGATACAACCAGCTCGGCGTCCTAGTGGGAATCCCAGGCTCAGAGAGACTTATGGAGGTCTTGAAGCAAGATCACCTAGTCCGGTAGAAGGAATATCTAACGGAGTGCCTTTCAGGTCCAAGATTGTGTGCCTATAAGTGCAAAGGTGTATCTAATGGTCACATACCGGAGTATATGCCATGCACTTGTGAAAATGACTCTTAGATCAGAAAGTTAGTGATAACCTGTGATCAAATCATAACTAGTCCATTAATCTCATAAATTCAAGTTACTACAAAAGTATATGACTTGGTAACGAAAATATCATAAGTTTAAAATAACTTTAAGTGCATAAGGAATCATGAAATCTACTAGAATGAGCTGTTAACATAACTGGGTATATGAAAATAATATTTACAATAGGTGTAAAACCCACATAACTAGGCTTAACATATAGAAATTTGGACCATTCTACATTAAGCCTCGGGTTAGCTTAAATACAGAATTCAAAAACGTAAACGGTCTAGTGGGTGACCGTCTCTTGTGGCTAGCGGTTTATCGTATGACCGCTAGGGTTTCTGGCGGTCTACAGGAAGACCGTTTCTTCCTGTGTTAACAGAAAACTCAATAATAGTAAAATACAATATCAATCTAAGGCATATCATGCATGGAAATCAACATGAATAGACTCTATAACATGATAGAACAAGAATAGGTCAGCCAATATGCGTGGGTTTATGTAATAACAAGAGAATTTCCTTTTTACTCAATTAGGGCTAGTTCATGCACGAATATTATACTAAATGCATAGTCCTAATGAAAACATAAAATTCTCTATGTGTAATGCATGAAAATGACTGGAAACAGAGGACTTGTATCTGTAATGTCATGTTTAAGCCGTTCATAAGATAACCTACCTCAAATAGCGCTCCTACACTGCCAATTTCTGACTGGAAGTAAGCCCTAGTTCTGCACATTCTGTGCTAAACCAGCAACTTCACACCCTTGTATCTCCTGATTCTCTTTACCTAAGGTCGTGAAAATTGGAGGGTAGATGGAAGATGTAAAGGGTAACATAAAGTTCTAAAGACACAAGTGCTACATACCTCGTTTAGGGCTTCTAATTTCTTGATCTTCACTGGACCGTTGCACAGATTCTTGTTTTATTGGTGTAGAATCAGTAACATTGAACGCTTCTAACTCCTTGTAGACTTGATCTCCTAGAACGCAATTTGGAGGGTAATTGGTCCTTAGTATTAGCAACAAAAACCTCTAAAGAACTTACCTCTAATTCTACCTCCTTATCTTAGTTCCACGCGATCCAAAAGTAGGGGTCGCACTGGTTAAAAATGGGGTCTATTTATAGGGTTTAGTTAGGGTTTCAAAGATTTAGATGACTTTAGAGTCCTAATTAGGTATTAGATCGATCCTAATGCATTCTAGAGCCTTCTAGCCAATAGATTGCATCCATCCCAGAAGATTTAGCTAAAAAAATGGAATTTTTCATGCAAGGAAGATGCTCGCGATCGGTCTCTATAAAGTAGTCCACAGATTGACCGTTTTGGGTGCCATGCGGTCTCGCGATAGACCGTTTTCTATCCCGGGCGCCGAATTTGAAATTAATTCAAACTCTTCCCTCCATTATCCATCTATTTATCCTATTTATCTCTAAATTCCGTGATTATACTAATTTCTAGCTTCTAGAATATGGGCCAAGGTTCAAAACCATAATTTGGGTCAAAAGGGTTCCTTTAAATAGGCCTAATCCTCTTGGATTAGAGTAAGGCTATACTAACTAAAATAAATTCATTTAATAGCCCATTTAGTCCATTTAAATAATTAATAAATTCTTAGAATTTTTTCGGGTGTTACACCTCAGGCTAGACACAGTCAGGAACCAAGCGGTCATTTACTGGACCATTTAGAAATTCAAGCGGTCTAGTCATGGACCGTTTAGGAAGCCAAGCAGTCTAGTCATGGACCGTTTGGGTTGGGTTGAATCCAGACTGGACGGCTGGACTTAGATATACAAGCGGTCATGGGCCAGACCGTTAACTGCACCTTAGCGATCGAATGTAAGACCGTTTAGGAATCAAGACTCTGAAATCATCGGTAGTGCTTCCTAACAAATTGGGCTTTAATGATAGAACCAGCTCGGCGTTCTAGTGGGTATCCTAGACTCACAGAGACTTACGGAGGCCTTGAAACAAGATCACCTAGTCCGGTAGAAGGAATATCTAACGGAGAGGCTTTCAAGTCCAAGATTGTGTGCCTATAAGTGCAAAGGTGTATCTAATGGTCACATACCGGAGTATATGCCATGTACTTGTGAAAATGACTCTTAGATGAGAAAGTTAATGATAACCAGCGATCAAATCAAAACTAGTCCATGAATCTCACAAATTCAAGTTACTACAAAAGTATAAGACTTGGTCACGAAAATATCATAAGTTTAAAATAACTTTAAGTGCATAAATAATCATGAAATCTACTAGAATGAGCTGTTAACATAACTGAGTATATGAAAATAATGTTTAAAACATGTATAAAACCTACTTAACTAGGCTTAACATATAATAATTTGGACCATTCTGTCACGCCCCGGGCGTGGAAGATACCTGGAAGCGTGACGCGTCTATATAGATCGTGCCATTCACGTAAAATCAAAGCGTGCATAGTACTCGATAATTTATCACTAACTTAGAATTTGACATATTATCCATAGTCCAAGATGACAATTATCTACTTAACCAAATGACAATATCCCAAAATCATTCATATGGCTACAAATTTAATAAGTTCCATCTAACTAGATCATAACTGACTCAAATAAATTATACAAGCCTTTAGCAATAACTGGAAATACACAATAGGTCCTACAATTACGAAGGGTACGACTAACTGACGATACATCAAATCTAGCACTCATCACTCGGTATCATTCCCATTCATGTGGACGTCGCTATCCGAATTACCTGAAACATGTTAGGAAGCAACTAGATGAGCGAATCGCTCAGTAGGATTTATATATCAAGCTCTAACAATCTTTAAGTTAATTACAAGTTCATGCGGTATAGTGATGCATGTTGGATCGAGCAAGAATATCATGAATTGTACCAAAAGAGTATCACATGAACATCAATAAGATGTATCAATAAAGAACTAGCAAGTGATTGCCAAGTAATTGCACAAGTCTTTCCAAGAATTAAATATTCAAGCAAGTCTTTCCAAGAAGATAATAATCAATATTTAAGCAAGTGATCTTATGCTCGTGTAATAGCAAGTTGTGTAATGGAATTGGCTATTTCATTCATTTCATTCAAGCAAGTAATTGCCCTTTTTCGGGCCAAGCAATTGATTTCAAGCAAGTCAAGCATGTCATGAGAGAGTGTGTGGGAATGTCTCAAGTCAAGTCAGGCAAGCAAGTACTTCAGTGCAATGCCAAACACCATGGTCAATAAACTCCATGGGCACAAGTACCTTCAGGTGCTCCTCCTAGGACCAGACCGGGCCATATGTGCACAACATTTCATGTATACTTTTAGACATCCACTCTCATTTATATAGCCAATATAGAATTTCAAAAAGTTTACACATTGTAGGAATATCAGGTAGATCTTTCAGGAATAGAGTTCAAGGACATATCACATGTAAATGATGATTTATGACCAAGCTACTTAAAATGCATGACACATAGGCCAATCAGGGTTAAGGAGGTGGCCGAGGATCATTGGGTGAGGGCTGGACAGAAGCCCAAAAATTCCCATTTACAGGGAAATTGCACCCTTGCAGAGGGTCTCTATTTCAGTAAATAGTCTCCCTAGAGAGTCATTATTTCAATGCTGAAATACAGTCTTTCCGGAGGATCTCTATTTTGGTAAATGGAGTCTTCCCGGAGGGTCTCTATTTCAATGCTAAAATAGAGACTTCCCGGAGGGTCTCTATTTCAGAAGGTTAACAATCTAATAGGATAACATGTTTACACTTATTGTAAACAGGTTTAACATGCTATGTGATTTGACAGGCTACAGGATTAACAAAGCTTAACGACGGCTATGTAATTAACGAGGTTAACAGCTAATAGGCTTAACAAGGTAAGTAATTACCAGGTTAACGGGTGTCAGGTTTAACATGATCAGGTTTAACAGGTAACTGGTTTAACATGTGACAGGTTTAACGGGATTCAAAAATAGAGACTTCCCGGAGGGTCTCTATTTCAGAGGGTTAAAATAGAGTCTCCCCAGAGAGTCTCTATTTCAGAAAATAGAGACTTTCTGGAGGGTCTCTATTTTAGTAGGTTAAGGATCACAGGTTTCTAACAGTATAATAGGTTTACACGTGTTGTAACAGGTAACAGGTTGAATGGCTAATCACCGTGGTTTAACAGGTAACAGGTTTAACATACTATTCTCTGTAATAGGCTGTAGGATTTTTTTTCATAGGCTTAACAAGGTATATATTTTACAAGTTAACATGTAACAGTTGTAATAGGTTTAACAGGTTTACAGGCTAATCAGTAGGGTTTAACAGGTTAATCACATGGTTAGTGGGGGGTTTAACCCCAGGTGGAAATGGCGCCCTGGCCTGGGGCGCCCCAATGGGAAATGGCACCCTGGCCAGGGGTGCCCCATTAAATGGCGCCCTGGTCAGGGGCGCCCTTCACCTGGGTGCCCCAGTGGACTCATAACACTATTCATCATGCGAAATTTCACGAAATCTGGAAATGAAGACATGGTAAAATAAAGAAAAATCTGGGGATTTCAAAGTCATGTTCATGCAGGAGTTTCATGGTTTGGTTCAATAGACATAAATCCCTAAACATGTGGCTACTAATCAAGTAACTTTACAGTTCATGATTTATAACATGTTCACAGAATTAGGAAGTAGAGACATATATAGACAAGGAAAAATAGTAGGATTGCAAGGTCATGCTCATGCAATAATTTTTGAGTTTAATTTCATGGATATTAACTTTTAAACATGGATCATTTTACAAGAAATTCGGGACTAATTATTAGTAATGACAACTATATAATCAGTATGTACATGGGGTACTTGACGGAGAATCTACTCCCGCAAGATTTAGTGTTTCAGATAGGCGTAGCCTAACCTTCCCACTAAGCCTTTTGATATACCCCTGACTCAGGTGGCCAGATTGTGGCTATGAAAGGTTTAACTAGCATGCATGTTAACCTATATTAACTACTAGTTAAGCTAGATCTTGAGAACACCTACCTTTTTGATGTGGTTAACAGGTAGAACGGGGGAATCCTAGCCCTTCACATTCTCTGCAGCCAAGCTCCCAGCCGCAGGATGTGGTACGTAGCCTACACATGAAGAGAAAAGGCTAAGATTTCTCTTCTGCAGGTGTAGAATAGAAAAGGCACGAACAACCTTCTCTTCTATGGCAGGAATGGCAGGTTGACAGTAAGGTCTTCTATGTTGTATGGAGGGAATTGTTTATAGGAACTAAATCGTTAAGAGTCCATGGGGAACTAGATCTGAAAACCTTGCTGTCCATGGCCAGAGAAGGGTCCCTTGCCAGCGAACATAACCTGTTAGTGTTTTAGCTTTTTTTCTAGAAGCTTTCCGTGAAATGGCGCCTTACAGGCAGTCTTTATTTAGGTAAATAGCGTCCATGCATGTGGACGTTACATCCTTGGTTCTTACATATATATATATCATATATATATATAATGGCAAAGAGGAAATGGTGCCAGGGGTAGGGGCGCCCCATTGGGAATAGCGCCCAGGTCAGGGGCACTTTTTCATTCTAGCTGGAAGATAACTGCGCCCCTCAACAACGTGTATCCACCATGTGTTGGTCAACTCCAAGAAGAACATATATTTATATAGTTAATTAATTTAGTAGCATTGGTTGGTTGGCGAGGTTTGTAAAGTGGGTTCTATGTATACTGTGGACTTGCATACCATGGGATGTGGCCTTGTGGTTAAGGAACTGACGACCTTGTATAGAGTCACTATTTCAGGTGAATAGTCTTTTAGGAAGCCCCATTACGAATGATGACTTCAATAGTGGTATATTTATATAATGGCCCTCATTGCGCATTCTAACTTTTTATTTAACCCTCCTATAGTGTTGTCTCCTCATAGAGTTATCTAAAGTTTTTATTTACTTAGAGAAAAAGTCTATATTTTATTATTTTTATATGGGGTGCTACACCCTCCCCCATTAAAACGAATTTTGTCCCCAAATTCAATTGCATATACATAGGCATGGAGGGGGTATTTACAGACTAGAATAGTTCTGGAAATCTCCTTCTCATAGACTCCTCGGTTTCCCATGTAGCTTCTTATTCTAGGCATCGATTCCATTGGATCTTCACCATAGGGATCGTCTTCCTCCTTAGAACTCGGACTTCTTGGTCGAGGATCTTTATTGGCTTCTGCTCATAGGTAAGGTCCATGTGTATCACCAAGTCAGTGTGGTCGATGACGTGGAGAGGATCGTGCACATACTTCTTCAGCATAGAAATATGGAACACATTGTGCACCTCTGAAAGTTGTGGAGGCAAGGCAATGCGGTAAGCTACCTCGCCTACATTTTCCAATACCACAAATGGGCCAATAAACCTCGGTGTAAGTTTGCCCTTATCACCGAATCTTCTTATGCCTCGGCCGGGAGAGACCTTGAGGAATACATGGTCTTCAACTTAAAATTTCAGATCTCTTCTTCTATTGTCAGCATATGACTTTTGCCTGGATTGTGCCATCCTTAGCCTTTCCCGAATGAGGTGTATCTTTTCAGTTGAGTCTCTCACCATATCTGGGCCTAGAATTTGCTTTTCACCGACTTCATCCCAGCATATTAGAGATCGACAACTTCTGTCAGAGAGTGCCTCGAAAGGTGCCATTTGAATACTGGCCTGATAGATATTATTATATGCGAACTCAGCTAGGGGTAAGTGGTCGTGCCAACTTCCGTCGAAGTCTATAATACATGCTCTTAACATATCTTCCACAACCTGATTTGTCCTTTCGGTCTGTCCATCTATCTGGGGATGGAAAGCAGTGCTGAAGTTGAGTTTCATCCCCAGAGAGTGTTGTAGACTCTTCCAGAAATGAGAGGGGAAGCGTGAGTCTCGGTCGGATACAATCAACACGGTAACTTCATGCAATCTAACCGTTTCCTTGATATACAAGGCAGTAAGGACATCAACTGACCATCGGCTTTTGATAGGTAAGAAATGAGCCGATTTAGTTAGGCGATCGATGATCACCCAAATTCTGTCATGTCCACCTCTAGTCTTAGGCAAGCCCATAATAAAATCCATGTCAATATCTTCCCACTTCCACTTGAGAATATGTAGTGGATGTAGCTTTCCGGCGGGTTTCTGATGTTCCTCCTTCACTTGTTGACATGTCAGGTAGCGAGATACGAAGTCCGCTACCTCCCTTTTCATATTAGGCCACCAGAAAGTCCTTTTCAAGTCTTGGTACATCTTGGTGGCTCCAGGGTGGATCGTGTACCTCGATCGATGAGCTTCTTCAAGAACCTTCTTCTTTAACTCGGGACAGTCAGGTACACATGTCCGTTCATGGAATAACAGTCCTCCATCAGGTGCCAGCTTGAAATCAAGTCTCTCGTCTAGCTGGTTCCTTATCTCCACTAGTGTAGGGTCTTCTTCTTGTAGCTTCTGAAGTTCTGGTAGCAAATTTGGATGTAGACTCATATGGGCTAGAGTAATGCACCTATCTTGTTCATTAGTGCTAATATTGAGTTTAGAGAATTCCTCTAATAGCTTCCATTCTTGAATCATGCAACTGGCCAATATTACTCTTGGCTTTCGACTGAGGGCATCTGCTAAAGAATTACCCTTACCGGGAAGGTACTGTATAGTGATATCGAAATCCTTGAGATATTCGAGCCAACGCCTATGCCGTATGTTTAGTTCCTTCTAGGAAAATAAATATTTGAGACTTTTGTGATCGAAGTACATGATGAATCGTTCTCCGTAGAGATAGTGTCTCCAGATCTTTAAGGCAAATACCACTGCGGCTAGTTCTAAATCGTGCACCGGGTAGTTCCCTTCATGCTTCTTCAGTTGCCGGGAAGAGTATGCAATGACTCTCCCATGTTGCATCAATACACACCCGAGGATAATACCAGAAGCATCGGTATATACCTCGTATTTCTCACCCTCAATTGGTAGGGATAAGACATGAGCAGTGGTCAAGAGATCTTTCAAAGTTTGGAAACTCTTCTCATAGTCTTCCTTCCACTCATATAGTATTTCCTTGCGAGTCAATCGGGTAAGAGGAACAGCAATTCTTGAGAAGTCCTTGATAAAACGATGGTAATAACCAGCTAGCCCCAAGAAACTTCGAATCTCTATTGCATTTGTTGGTCGTTCCCAATTCTTTACGGCTTCGACCTTTGATGGGTCCACGAAAATTCCATTCTTCGAAATTATATGGCCCAAGAAGGATACTTCCTCGATCCAGAACTTAGACTTGCTAAATTTGGCATATAATTGGTCTTCCCTCAATATTTGCAATGCCTTCTTAAGATGTTCTTCATGGTCTTCTTCATACTTTGAATAAATCAGAATATCATCGATAAAGACCACAACGAACTGGTCCAAGTGAGGCCTGAATATGCTGTTCATTAACTGCATGAAAGCTGCGGGGGCATTTGTTAGTCCAAAAGGCATAACAGTAAATTCGTAATGCCCATACCTGCTTCGGAATGCAGTTTTATGAATATCTTCTTCTTGGATCTTTAGTTGGTGATAACCAGATCGAAGATTAATCTTGGAGAAATATTTAGCTCCAGATATTTGGTCGAACAATTAATCAATCCTTGGCAGTGGGTACTTACTCTTGATTGTAAGGTTGTTTAACAGTCGATAGTCGATGTAGAGTCTCATCGATTCGTCCTTCTTCTTGATGAATAGTAGAGGCGCTCCCTATGGGGAAGTACTTGGCCAGATGAAACCCTTGTTCAATAGCTCCATTAGTTGTTCCTTCAGCTCTTTCAGCTTAGCAGGAGTCATTCTGTAAGGTGCCTTGGAAACAGGTACAACACTAGGGATAAGGTCGATGGTAAACGACACCTCCCGCTTCGGGGGTAAGCAGGGTAATTCTTCTGGAAAAACATCAGAAAAATCCCGAACTACACGGATGTCTTCATGCTTAGACCCCTCGATGTCCGTGGTGGTTACAAATGCAATGAAAGCCCTACATCCTTTGCTTATAAGTTTACTGACTCGGAGAGCTGATATAAGAGGTGATCTAGCTCGAGGGCTAATGTATACCAGTTCCGGGTAATCCACAAATGTTATCTTGCCATTCCGGCAATCTACAGTTGCTTGGTATATGGATAACCAATCAGCACCTAGTATGACATCATACAATTCCATATCTAGGCAAATTAGGTCGGCAGGCAGATTATTTCCATTAACCATAATCTCACAATTTGGGTAATGATGTGTGACGTCGGCCTTGTTCCCGGTAGGTGTAGATATGACTATGTCTATCCATTTAGGCTCCTTAGTAAAAGCAACAGCAAATTTCTTGGAAATAAATGAATGAGTTGCTCTAGTATCAAATAAAACTTTAGCAATATTAGAGCAAACGATTAGTGTACCTTCCACGATTCCTCCTTTCATTGGTTCCGTCTCTTGGAGAGCTTGCAGATGGCCTTGCTTCTTTGCCGGGAGATTCTCATCTTTAATGGCTTGCTCATTCATCAGTGGGCAATTAGGGATCCAATGTTCTCGGCTTCCACATCAGAGACAGGCTCCTAGCTTCCTCCATCATACCTCAGTCTTATGGCCGGGTTTATCACAGTATTTACAAACTTCCTTAGAAGGTGTGGTGGTGGAGAATGGCTTGACATTCTTTTAGAATTTTTTTCCTTTGGAGGACTCCCCTCCATTGTAATACCGCTTCTTATTGAATGATGCTTTAAAATTTCCCAGGCTTGTGACGGGTTCCTTCTTTTCCCTTCCTCGGATCCTCTCCGATAATTCGGTGGCATCCTCGTGCAACTGCGCACGCCGAACCATTTCCAAATAGACTTAGATGTCCATCGGTGCAAGTTGTGTAATGTAGTGGTGCCGAAGCCCGTTGAGGAACCTTTTAGCCTTCATCTTTTCCGTACACACCAAGTGGAGTGCATACCTGGATAGTCTTGAAAACTAGGCCTCATACTCTGTAACTTTCAAGCCCCGTTCTTTTAGAGCGGCGAATTCCACGGCCTTCCTTTCCTGGATGTGGTCGGAGAAGTACTTGCTGTTGAAATGCTCAGCGAATTCATCCCATGTGACGTGGTCATCGAGCAATGTTGCTTCCACGGATTCCCACCAACATCGAGCGTCCCGCCCTAGTTGGAATATAGCTTGTCGAACTTTCTCCTCGTCCATGCATTGCATCACACGGAAAATTTGTTCCATTTCCTTTAACCAATTTTTGGCATCCTCGGGGTCAGATGAAACCGTGAACCTTGGTGGGTTCATGTTGCGGAAACCCCTGTGGAGATCACCGGCTCCACAGTTAGCACCGCCTTGCGGCACTTGCCGTAGCGCCTGTGTAAGGCCTTGCACGGTGCGTTGCATCTCGCGCTATTGTGCTCTTTCAGCGGCCATGTTCTTACAAACGGGTTTAAGCATAATAAAGATCAGGTTTAATTATAGGGTCAAATGTCAATATAGAACATAACCCATGGCTCTACCCATCACACCAGGTAAGGTATAAACCTATCATTGGACTTGGGTTTTTCCTAGGAAATTAAAATCCTAGGCTCTGATACCACGAAGACTGTCACGCCCCAAGCGCGGAAGATACCCGGAGGCATGACGAGTCTATATTGATCGTGTCATTCACGTAAAATCAGAGTGCGCATAGTACTTGATAATTTATCACTAACTTAGAATTTGACATATTATCCATAGTCCAAGATGACAATTATCTACTTAACCAAATGACAATATCCCAAAATCATTCATAAGGCTACAAATTTAATAAGTTCCATCTAACTAGATCATAACTGACTCAAATACATTATACAAGTCTTTAGCAATAACTGGAAATGCACAATAGGTCCTACAATTACGAAGGGTATGACTAACTAACGATACATCAAATCTAGCACTCATCGCTCGGTATCATTCCCATTCATGTGGATGTCGCTATCTGAATTACTTGAAAAATATTAGGAAGCAACTGGATGAGCGAATCGCTCAGTAGGATTTATATCTCATACTCTAACAATCTTTAAGTAAATTAAAAGTTCATGCGGTATAGTGATGCATGTTGGATCGAGCAAGAATATTAAGAATTGTATCAAAAGAGTATCACATGAACATCAATAAGATGTATCAATAAAGAACTAGCAAGTGATTGCCAAGTAATTGCATAAGTCTTTCCAAGAATTCAATATTCAAGCAAGTCTTTCCAAGAAAGCAATAGTTAATATTCTAGCAAGTCTTTCCAAGAAGATAATAATCAATATTCAAGCAAGTGATCTTATGCTCGTGTAATAGCAAGTAGTGTAATGGAATTGTCTATTTCATTCATTTCATTCAAACAAATAATTACCCTTTTTCAGGCAAAGTAATTCATTTCAAGCAAGTCAAGCATGTGACGAGAGAGTGAGTAGGAATGTCTCAAGTCAAGTCAAGCAAGCAAGTACTCCGGTGCAATGCCAAACACCGTGGTCAATAAACTCCCATGGGCACAAGTACCTTCGGGTGCTCCTCCTAGGACCAGACCGGGCCCTATGTGCACAACATTTCATGTATACTTTTAGACATCCACTCTCATTTATATAGCCAAAATAGAATTTCAAGAAGTTTACACATTGTAGGAATATCAGGTAGATCTTTCAGGAATAGAGTTCAAGGACATATCACATGTAAATGATGATTTATGACCAAGCTACTTAAAATGCATGACATATAGGCCAATCAGGGTTAAGGAGGTGGCCAGGGATCATTGGGTGAGGGCTGGACAGAAGCCCCAAAATTCCCACTTACCTGGAAATGGCGCCCTGCAGATAGTCTCTATTTCAATGAATAGAGTCTTCTCAGAGAGTCTCTATTTCAATGCTGAAATAGAGTCTTTCCGGAGGGTCTTTATTTTAGTAAATGGAGTCTTCCCAGAGGGTCTCTATTTCAAGGCTGAAATAGAGTCTTCCCGGAGGGTCTCTATTTCAGAGAATAGAGACTTCCCGGAGGGTCTCTATTTTAGAAGGTTAACAATCTAACAGGATAACAGGTTTACACGTACTGTAAACAGGTTTAATAGGCTATGTAATTTGACAGACTATAGGATTAACAAAGCTTAATGATGGCCATGTAATTAACGAGTTTAACAGCTAACAGGCTTAAGAAGGTAAGTAATTACCAGGTTAACAGGTGTCAAGTTTAACATGGTCAGGTTTAACAGGTAACTGGTTTAACATGTGACAGGTTTAACGAGATTAAGAAATAGAGACTTCCCAGAGGGTCTCTATTTCAGAGGGTTAAAATAGAGTCTCCCCGGAGAGTCTCTATTTTAGAAAATAGAGACTTCTCGGTGAGTCTCTATTTCAGTAGGTTAACAATCACAGGTTTCTAACAGTATAACAGGTTTACATGTGCTGTAACAGGTAACAGGTTGAACGGCTAATCACCATGGTTTAACAGGTAACAGGTTTAACATACTATTCTCGGTAATAGGCTGTAGGATTTTTTTTTCACAGGATTAACAAGGTATATAATTTACATGTTAACAGGTAATAGTTGTAACAGGTTTAACAGGTTTACATGCTAATCAGCATGGTTTAACAGGTTAATCACATGGTCAGTGGGGGGTTTAACCCCAGGTGGAAATGGCGCTCTGGCTTGGGGCGCCCCAATAGGAAATGGTGCCCCAGGCCAGGGCACCCCAATGGGAAATGGCACCCTGGCCAGGGGCGCCCCATGAAATGGCGCCCTGGTCAGGGGCGCCCTTCACTTGGGTGCCCCAGTGGACTCATAACACTATTCATCATGCGAAATTTCACGAAATCTGGAAATGAAGACAATGTAAAATAAAGAAAAATCTGGGGATTTCAAAGTCATGTTCATGCAGGAGTTTCATGGTTTGGTTCAATAGACATAAATCCCTAAACATGTGGCTACTAATCAAGTAACTTTACAGTTCATGATTTATAACATGTTCACAGAATTAGGAAGTAGAGACATATATAGACAAGGAAAAATAGTAGGATTGCAAGGTCATGCTCATGCAACAATTTTTGA
Source organism: Amorphophallus konjac (assembly GCA_022559845.1). NCBI lineage: Eukaryota > Viridiplantae > Streptophyta > Magnoliopsida > Alismatales > Araceae > Amorphophallus > Amorphophallus konjac. The sequence continues at coordinate 128,980,446 of CM040124.1, read as the reverse complement.
GTTTAATTTCATGGATATTAACTTTTAAACATGGATCATTTTACAAGAAATTCGGGACTAATTATTAGTAATGACAACTATATAATCAGTATGTACATGGGGTACTTGACGGAGAATCTACTCCCGCAAGATTTAGTGTTTCAGATAGGCGTAGCCTAACCTTCCCACTAAGCCTTTTGATAAACCCCTGACTCAGGTGGCCAGAGTGTGGCTATGAAAGGCTTAACTAGCATGCATGATAACCTATATTAACTACTAGTTAAGCTAGATCTTGAGAACACCTACCTTTTTCACGTGGTTAACTGGTAGAACTGTGGAATCCTAGCCCTCCACGTTCTCTGCAACAAAGCTCCCAGCCGCAGGATGTGGTACGTAGCCTTCACATGAAGAGAAAAGGCTAAGATTTCTCTTTTGCAGGTGTAGAATAGAAAAGGCACGAACGACCTTCTCTTCTGTGGTAGGAATGGCAGGTTGACAGTAAGGTCTTCTACGTTGTATGGAGGGAATTGTTCATAGGAACTAAATCGTTAAGAGTCCATGGGGAACCAGATCTGAAAACCTTGCTATCCATGGCTAGAGAAGGGTCCCTTCCCAGCGAACATAACCTGTTAGTGTTTTAGCTTTTTTTCTAGAACCTTTCCCTTTAGGGAAATGGCGCCTTACAGGTAGTCTTTATTTAAGTAAATAGCGCCCATGCATGTGGACGTTACATCCTTGGTTCTTACATATATATATATCATATATATATAATGCCAAAGAGGAAATGGTGCCTGGGGTAGGGGCGCCCCATTGGGAATAGCGCCCAGGTTAGGGGCGCTATTTCATTCTGGCTGGCAGACAACTGGGCCCCTCAACAACGTGTATCCACCATGTGTTGGTCAACTCCAAGAAGGATATATGTTTATATAGTTAATTAATTTAGTAGCATTGGTTGGTTGGTGGGGTTTGTAAAGTGGGTTCTATGTATACTGTGGGCTTGCATACCACGGGATGTGGCCTTATGGTTAAGGAAATGATGACCTTGTATAGAGTCACTATTTTAGGTGAATAGTGTTTTTGGAAGCCCTATTATGAATGATGAATTCAATGGTGGTATATTTATCTAATGGCCCTCATTGGGCATTCTAACTTTTTATTTAACCCTCTTATAGTGTTGTCTCCTCATATAGTTAACTAAAGTTTTTATTTACTTAGGGGAAAAGTCTATATTTTGTTATTTTTATACGGGGTGCTACAATTCTGCATTAAGCCTCGGACTAGCTTAAATACAGAATTCAAAAATGTAAACGGTCTAGTGGGTGACCGTCTCTTGTGGCTAGCAGTTTATCGTACGACCGCTAGGGTTTCTGGCGGTCTACAGGAAGATCGTTTCTTCCTGTGTTAACAGAAAACTCAATAATAGTAAAATACAATACTAGTCTAAGGCATATCATGCATAGAAATCAACATGAATAAACTCTATAGCATGATAGAACAAGAATAGGTCAGCCAATATGCGTGGGTTTTTGTAATAACAAGAGAATTTCCTTTTTACTCAATTAGGGTTAGTTCATGCACGAATATTATACTAGATGCATAGTCCTAATGGAAATATAAAATTCTCAGTGTACAATGCATGAAATTGACTGAAAATAGAGGGCTTTTTCCCCTAATGTCATGTTTAAGCCGTTCTTGAGATAACCTACCTCAAATAGCGCTCCTAGACTGTCAATTTCTGACTGGAAGTAAGCCCTCGTTCTGCACGTTCTGTGCTAAACCAGCAACTTCACACTCTTGTATCTCCTGATTCCCTTGACCTATGGACGTGAAAATTGGAGGGTAGATAGAAGATATAAAGGGTAACATAAAGTTTTAAAGGCACAAGCGCTAAATACCTCGTTTAGGGCTTCTAATTTCTTGATCTTCACTGGACCGTTGCATAAATTCCAAGGTTATTGGTGTAGAATCAGCAACTTTGAAAGCTTCTAACTCCTTGTAGACTTGATCTTCTAGAATGAAATTTAGAGAGTAGTTAGTCCTTAGTATTAGCAATAAAAACCTATAAAGAACTTACCTCTAATTCTGCCTCCTTACCTTAGTTCCACCCTAGCCAAAAGTAGGGGTCACACAGGTCAAACTTGGGGTCTATTTATAGGGTTTAGTTAGGATTTCAAAGATTTGGATGACTTTAGAGTCCTAATTAGGTATTAGATCGATCCTAATGCACTCTAGAGCCTTCTAGCCAATAGATTGCATCCATCCCAGAAGATTTAGCCAAAAAAATGGAATTTCTCATGCAAGGAAGATGCTCGCGATCGGTCTCTATAAAGCAGTCCACTGATTGACCGTTTTGGGTGCCATGCGGTCTCGCGATAGATCATTTTCTATCTCGGGCGCCGAATTTGAAATTAATTCAAACTCTTCCCTCCATTATCCATCTATTTATCCTATTTCATGATTATACCAATTTCTAGCTTCTAGAATATGGGCCAAGGTCCAAAACCATAATTTGGGCCAAAAGGGTTCCTTTTAATGGGCTTAATCCTCTTGGATTAGAGTAAGGCTATACGAACTAAAATAAATTCATTCAATAGCCTGTTTAGTCCATTTAAATATTTAATAACTTCTTAGAAATTTCTCGGGTGTTACACAACACATGAGTTTGAGGGGGCATGGAACAATAAGGAAATGGTCAACATGCGACCGATACGGCTCTGGATACCTTTTCGCACCCCAACGTGAGGCTTTCAAAGCTTTTCAACATGCTCTCTCCCACTAGCTCCAACATGCCCCCGCGAGGAGCCATAGCTCCCCATCGTCGGTGCCGCTGCTCTCTCCCACTAGCTCTAACATTCATGGGTTCCAGAGGGTTTTTGTGTGGAGAGGGGGAAATTTCACTACCCAAGAGCACGGCCCAACTTGGTCTAATTTGACCAAACTAGGCCCAGCTCCCCAAAGTGACAGCCCCATTTTGGATACCACTTACTTCAAGCCCAAAACTCACTCGGAGCAGCACTTCCTAGGTGATCCTCGTGTCCGGAAGTCCGAGCGATAGATCGGTCGAGAAGGCCCATGCGGGGACCCAGCGCGACCTATCCAAGCTACGCACCCACTGCTAGAGAGGAAACTCCGAGCAAGAGCCCCAGGCTCGGACCGACTGTTGGAAGCTTATCAAAGCATCTGTTACACATCCTTCAAGAGCAGGGAACCCCAAGAGATAAGGGAGAGCAATAGTCCTCATGCCATTAAAGAGCCCACGACGAGGACGTAAGCCCCCAGAATCCCCTCGACTCCCAGGAGTCTTACATTAAACGGATCGCTATAAAAATCGCAGGGATACCCTCCGAAGTGGTAAGCAACGATCCTGAGTGAGAACCACCACATCTCTTAGTGGAGATCAATCTCGCGCCCTCTTCTTCTCCTACCGCCTCCCCCCGTACCAGTGCTGTATCATATTCGCTGACTTAGGCATCAGAGGGTTTTCCCCGGGGTTTCATCCCTAGGCACCCCTGATCTGTTTACCATTTTGCAGATTATATACGCGTGGTGGCCGTGATCAAAGATTCCCCCCAAGATCTCACGACTTAGCATCAGCGCGAGATTATGCCTCTTCATCTAGCGCCGTCTGTGGGAAACGAGCGAAGTGCCATCATGCTGCGAAGAAATTTCGGTACGAGGATCACCGGCGGCAAAGGAAAGACCATGGTGACAGAGGAAGGAGAACCTGTGCCTTCCCATCCAACAGAAAACCTCCCCTCTAATGGCAACAGCCAAGCTGACGAGCTGCCTCCACCAACCACTGGGGAGCAACCCCCCAACAGGAGTTCTGACACTCTTAAAACCCTTAACCCAAAACTGGATATCCTCGTAGAATTAATGAGGACCCAGGCGGCTAGGGAGGAGAAGTCATGACTTCCTCGGGAAAGCCCCCCCCCCCCCCCGTGGAGAAGCTTCCCAGCAAACAGCCGAAGGTCGCTTCACCCTCTGGGGACGATGGCTTGTATGCAACAGGTCGGGAGGACCTTCGCACGCCCGTCTTCCAGAGTAAGAAGCCTCCTCCACCCCAAGGAGAGAAAGGCCCGGGATGCACCAGTCCCGGAGACTGAAGCCCCCGTGGGACGACGAGGTAGCCGGACGATGAGGCAGCCACCAAGGACGCCCTCATAGCCCCTCGACCCAGCGACAATCGGAGTTATCCCTCCGTTTGTGGGATTTCGAGCGACGTTTCGTGGAACAAGGGCGTACCCTCCGCGCCTTATAGAAGACTTCTACATGGGAGGACGAGGAGCAATCCCCGTTCTCTAACCAAATCTTGAAGGCCGAGATCTCCCATAGACTCTCACTGCCAATCTTCAAGTCATATGACGTCCAGGGACACCCGGCCGATCATTACGATAGCTTCGATGCCTTGATGACCCTTCACGGGTCCTCTGACGCTATCAAGTGCCAAGCATTCGTGACCACCTTGGTCCAGGGCGCTCAGGCCAGGTTCCGAGCACTCACCCCCGGTAGAATTCATGACTTCAGGCAGTTCGGGCGAGTATTTAAGGAAAGCTTCGCCGACAGCGTCCCTCGAAGGTCAGTAGCGGGGTTGCTGGCGCTAAAGCAGGCATAGGGGGAAAAGCTTTGGGCTTATATCAACCGATTTAAATCGTAAGCCCTGCGTATCTCTCGCCTGGATGTCACCTCAGCCATCACCGCATTGATGGAGGCACCCGCGATGAGAATCTCCAGCGAGAACTAGTCCCCCATCCCCGCACCTCCCTCGCCAATCTGGTGACCGTAGCCCTGCGTCATGCGGAGTGCGAGGAAGTCCTCAGCGCTTGCCATGGCACAATGAGCTTGGGTCGAGAAGGGGATAAGAAGCGACCATCCGAGCAAGGCTCAGGCCAGGGGAAAAGGTGGAATCGAGACGAAGACCACAAGGAGCTGTGGACTCATGTTTTTTTTATCTATTTTATTTTATTTAGTTATTTATTTATTAGTGTTTTATTTAGGCGTGCCAGTCACCGAGGTGACAAATTCATTGTGCGCTTGATCGGACTTGGTCAGTCGATTGTGAGACTCGGGTCGGGACTGGAAGTCTGTCATACCATAAAGGCTATGACGTTAATTACGCCCTTCCAAAGAAGGACACCCCTTGATTAATCGGCAAAGTAGAAGAGTCCCAGGGGCAAAACCAATATGATAGGTATGCTCATTCATTTGCAGGATAGAAGATGCATGCAGATGATCATGCGATTTGTAGTTTATTATGATTTATTGACCCAGTTCCTGGTACGAGGCGGAGAACTTAGGTCCAAAGACTACCATCGCGCATAGTGATGGCTTCCGATCAAGCACAACCTGACTTTCGGCCACACACCATTTGATATACCAGGGGCTGGAAGTAAACATTAGATTTATTCAATCATCATGCAATTGATTGTAATATAATGAATCATAGCTTTATAAGGAACTGGGCGAGTATACACAGAATATTAGATCTTACATCATCAATTTGATAGCCACAATACATATTTGCTCTTTAGCTTTATTTACAAAATCGGATATCAACACTTAAGAACATGTGAAATAATTCTGGCAGCATATCCCCTAATCCTGGACTATGCCAAGAGGGAATAGGAGACCGTCGATTCTCGTCATGCCATTCTCTCTCCTCCCGGTTTCCCCCTCCCGCTCCTCTCCCGTTAGCCTGGTTTCCCTCCTCCTCCTTGATCTTCCGGTGGCTGCTGCCCCCCGGTGATGGCCGGTGGAGGGGGGGGGGGGCTCTCAGCCCCCCCCCCTCCCTCCCTCTGGCGCCCCCTGCCGGTGGTGACCCTCCCTCGGTTGCACCCGTCATTGGCTTTTCGTCCCCTGCCGCAGCGGGCTTGGCTACAGATGGCGTTGGCTTTTCATCCTCTGGAGGTGCTCTTGGTGCACCTACTGCTGCTGGTCCCTCGGCCCTTGGAGTTCATTCGCCCCCTGGCGCTGTTCCTCCCGCGGCTTTGCCTCAGGGAACTGGCGTCTCCGACGGGCCTCTGCTTCCCGCCGGTGAGCCTTGGATTTCTCCACCAGGCCTTTTCCATCCTCCTGCCTGCCACGTCTTTGACCTCCCCCACACGCCTCCTGTCGAGGTTTCATCTCATCCATTGACTGCCATTCCCATCCCAACGCAATCCCTCCCGCAAGGCCACGTCTGTCCCTCCCCGCGTTCGTACCCTGCCACTTCTCTATCCCCACCGTCCATCCCCCCTCTCCCATCCTCTACAGCTCCCCTCTCCTCAACCGTTGCCGCCTGCCACTTCCTTATCCTCACCGCTCATCCACCTTCTCCCCCCCTCTCCCTCCTCCGTTGATCCCCACCATCCAGCGTTGACCATTGACCCGCTTGATGGGACGTTGCCGGAATACGATCCCTTGTTTTCCCTCCCAGCCCTTCCTCCGCTGAGTGCAGCTCCCCTGTCGCTGGCCGGCGGCCCGTCCGCGGCCCCCTCTTTGGCTGCGGCCCCTCCTCCACCAGCCCAGCTCCCCCAAGCGCCACCGCCTGCCTCCCTCCGGAGCCCCCCCCCCCCCCCCCGCGGCTCTGCCCTCGGAGGCCCCCCCTGTCGCTGCGCCTGGCACTGTCGCTTCATCTCGTAAGCCGCGAGGCCCACTCGCTCCGGCCGCTCCCTCCTCCAGTGGACCGCGTGCTAGCACCCTGCCGGCCACCTCCCCGTGGTCTGGGCTCGTACGGCCGGCCCTGCCTGGAGGGGTGTCTTCTGCGCCTCCCTCTTTGGACCCCTCCGGCCGCTCCCCTGCTATCGCGCCTGCCCCCTCCTTCGTGAATGTCGTCCTCCATTCGCTGGCCCCTCCACCCCTCCCTCTATCCGCTCATGCTCCAGCCTTCACCGACAATGGAGAACCAGCTGCCTTCTTTAATATGGATGAAATCCATGTGTCCTGCCGGCCTCTTGAGCACGCCCTCATTGCTAGAACGCCGCAAGGTCGTCCTCCTTTCCAAGTCATCAGATCGCACCTAGCACGGCGATTCCAGTTCAAGGCAGATTTCCTCATCAGTTCTATGGACCGCCAACATCTCCTCCTATGTTTCAACCACAGGGAAGACTACCTCCAAGTCCTCCTCAAGGACTCCCTCCTTGTTATGGGCAGGCCCTTCTCCTTCTTCAAGTGGTCCCTCAACTTCTCCACTGATGAAGATTCACCCCTTGCTCCCGTCTGGGTGGAGCTGCCAGGGCTCCCTGCGAATTTTTACCAAGAAGCAATGCTCTACTCCATTGCAGGGGGTATTGGTGTTCCCCTCAAAGTCGATCGTAACACGCTTTGCCGCACCCGCTCCCATGCAGCCAGAATCTGCGTTCTTGCGGATCTTTCCAAGAAGCTCCCTCCACGGGCTTGGGTTGGCTACGGTGGCAGTGGGTTTTGGCAACCGTTGGTGTACCCAAACCCCCCGTCCTTCTGCAGCTCCTGCAGGCGTCTTGGACATGATCTTCTTAAGTGCAATAAGCCTTCTGCTCGGCCCCCTACCTTGGTGCCGCCCAAGCCTGCTCTGCGACATCTTGGGCTACCTGCCCTGCTTGCTACCCCTTCGGCAACTGCAGTCGCGGCCCTCGCGGCTGGTTATGCCCCTGCGGCCGCTCACCCGGTGCCTGCGCCTGCCGCGGAGTCCTCCGGCCCCCCTGATGCTCCTCTGCTCCTCTCGGAACCCGCGGACTCACTGGCGCTGCCCCTCTCCACCTTGGTGCCTCCGCTCCCGACGTCTGCGGTTACCTCCACTCCTGCTGAGGACGCTTCATCGCATCTGCCGGCATGGGGGATGACTGCTGTGGCCCCGGGTGCTCCGTCTTGCGCTCCAATCTCTTCAACCCCTCCTAGCGCTAGTTGGAGGCCCGCGCATGGCTCTGGGTTCCGGCCGGGCCGTGCGTCTCCGGTGCCTCCTGTGGACGTAGTTGTGGGTGGCAGCCCTCCCGCTCCCTCTCCACTGATACCTCTTCCTCCAATTCCGGCTGACTCTGCTCAGGAGAAGCTTAAGGCGTTCGCTGCAGCACCTGTGGTCCCCCTTGTCCATGGTGCTCCCTCAGCCAAGCTGGCCAACTTGCCTTCTACCATTGCCCCTCTGCCCGCTGTGGATGATTTGGCTTCATGCCCCCTGCCTAGCCGTGCCCTCCCAGTGCCTCATTTGGACGCTGCTGCTGGAGGCAGCCCACCTACCCCCTCTCCACAGATGCCTTTGCTTCCACCTCTGCTTGTTACTGCTCAGGAGAAGCCCCAGGCGTTCGACGTAGCACCCGTGGGCCTGGGCGTCCCTGGTGCAGCCTCCGTTGAGCTGGCCCCTCCACCTGCTGTGACAGGTTTGGCTTCTTGCCATCTGCATGGCCCGCACGCCACTGGTCCCGCCACAAGTGCATCTGTGGAGGCTAACACCCCTCTTCATCGAGCTGGCGACTCTCCTGCTGCCACCCTTCTGAGCGACGCTACCTTGGAGCTGGCTCCTTCAGTCGTGGTCTCTGCTGCCCTTGCTGCTACGGCCGGCCGCAGCTGCTCCGTTTCTATTGGGCCTTCTCCAGGCTCTATCCCGGACGCGCGGAGGTGGACCGCGGACCACCCTGCACCTCTAGTTCGGGAGTGTGTTCCCCCTCAGTGCCCCCCTCAATGCCCAGCAGAGGAGCTCCCTTTTTCTATGCGCCCTATCATTCAGGTGCTCTCTATGCCAGGTTTGGAGCCCATCTCTCACTTTCCAGACCTGCCTGCTGCACATGCTAGCTTTGTTGGTCTTGCCCCTCCTCCGGGCCCAGGTAACTGTGGTGTTCGGCCTCCATCTCTCCCGGCAGTGGCCTTCACGCCTTCCCCCGCGGCTGTTCACCCGTCCGGGAAGGGCGACCCCCCACCTGCTGCCCGGGTGTCGTCCTCTTTGGCTCTCGGCCTCCCGGTGCCGGATGCTCACCCCCTTGGCGGCCCTTCCTCTGGGCTTAATGCCAGTGCGGTAGCTTGGTCCCCGGGGGCGCAGCACACCTCCCAGGCGGCTAGCGTTGAAGGTTCCTCTACTCCGTTGACCGCCCCTCGTCTCTCCTTCGCCCAAGCTTTGAAGAAGAAAATCAACCGGGCCCCGCCCGGGCCGATCGTCGACTCCGCCCCGCCTCCTGCTCCGGTGCTTCCCGTGGGTGTAGTGCCCCCCTCGGTTCTTGGCATGCATCTCCGGTTCCCTCTGCTCGCCCAGCCTCTCCACGTCCCTGGGGTTGAGCCTGTTTCGGGGCATCGTGACCTTACGGCGGCCCATACGGCTTTCGTGGGCACCTCTGGCTTGGACCGCTCTCGGCCGCCCTTGAGGATGCAAGGCGGAGCTCCTCGGCGCTCCTTCCGGCGTTCCAACTCCACTTCCTCCACGCGTGACCGACAGTGCATGTTTGAGGACGCTGCCCTCCCTCCCCGTCGTTCCCTTCGGCTCCAGTCTTCTTCGATGGCGCCTCCGCCGCCGGCTGTCTCTTCTCACACGGACGTCCCTGATACCGACGGTTCGGAGGTTGATCCCCATGATTGGCCTTTCTCTCCAGGTCGTCAGCACGGTGTCCGTTCTGTCTTCTCGTCCGACTCTGAAGGGGTCTTCGACGAAGATTCCTATTTGTAGGGGCTTTGTTTCTTATGTGGGTTCTTGGGTTTTTGTTTTGCCCCCCGCCTGGGTTTCCTTGGCCTTGCTTTCTTGGGCCTTTGGCCTTGTACGCCTCTTGCCCCTCTTTGGGTGCTTCCCCCCCCCCTTCTCATGTACCCCTTTCTTTTACTGCTTTCTTATATGAAAATCGCTTGCCTGGTGGCCGGGATAGTGTTTTCATCTTCTTCCGCAATGAAGAGATGAACCCCCTCTCCCGTCTCCCCCCTTGCAAGTATAACCTTTAGTTAAAAAAATAGGAGACCGTCCACGCTGAGCCAGGACAGAATCCATAACAAACTGGGCACCCTGAGGGGCCGAGACCATGGAGGTCGGGGATGTTGGGAGGCCATGTATGCCCATTGGGCGATTTATTTGATATTCCCCAAGGGAAATTACTGGAGGGTAATGCCATTATGAAAGACAAATGCCCATAAACTATAGGGGTTATAAAAGAACAAAACATAAAACAAAGGAGTGATATGCGATGGTTCATTCCGACAACGTCTCCCCTATTTTGATTTATGCCCAGGGAATATAAAACATCCATCCACGGAGTGCCGAGATGGAAGCCAAAAGGATGTGGGCATATCTAACCCGAGATCGGAAAGGATCAAGATACTGTGGCACACTGTACGCCATTACGGCGCTTTATTAATATCCCCCTTCAAAGAGCCATCGGAGAATATGCAATGGCAGAGCTCCGTGGGTCAGTGGGGTTAGAAGAAAACATCGTAGTCAAATGGTATAATGTGGGGGTAAGACTCCGTTAATTTAGCTCCCTTAGACTTGGATGAAGAACCATTGATTCCCCATGATATGATGAAGGTTTGCATGAAGCCTAATGATGTTGGGACATTGGGTTTAGACTGGGTTTAGGGCTCATTAAGGTTGCTGGGAGGTTGAGGGCGTCACATGCCTATGGCTTAAGTAGGTTGACGGCCACGTGTATCGGCGTGGGTAGCTTGTTGGCCTCGATGGGGGGTCGGCGCGGTCGGGAAATCGGCGCATTGGGGAATCGGCATAAGGCCGCTTGTCGGCGTGCCCGGAATCAGCGCAGTGGGTTTTAGGCGCTATGAAGGAAGGCGTCGAGGCCTTCAATAAGGCGCCGATGGGGGGCATTGAGGATTTATTCAGGGGTTCCAGTGGGTTTTTTAGGGATTCTGCAAAGTGGGTTTTGGTAAGCCATCCCTGGGGAAATGTTCATTCATAGAGGGTCTAGGGAGACCATGTGACAATCAACGAAAAATCTCATAATGATTATATTCCCCTTTGTACAGTGGATAAAGGGCCATGAGATAGTCTGTCTCAGGCCTCTGCCACACAGCAGGGGGTTAATTCATTAATTCAATGAAAACATCACACGATATGATAAAACAAGGATAGTGAATGAATTTCGCAGCATCTCCCCTAGTGTCGGGACATGCCAAAGGACACATAGAATATTCATCTACGGAGTGCCGAGACAGAATCCGTAATGTGGGTATATGGCAACCCGAGAGCCAATCGAAGGGGCTGAGGGACGGGACGTTGTTCGCCATAAGGTGGTTTGTTCTTTATCCCCCTAATGAGGCCATCGGAGAACATGCCGTGGCAGAACTCTGTGGCACGACAGGGTGATTGAGAAATCCAAAAGAATGAAATAGATGTAGGGGTAAACCCCATTAATGTAGCTCCTCCGCTTCTCACAGAAATGGGTATGAAAGGCCCAACACTATTTACATATATGCATAAGGTGAGTGGAGCCATGCATTTATGAATTGAAAATACCTAATCTTGCTTCTCATGTGCACTGTGCATCCTATGAGCCACAACATGCTCACTGTCTAATCATGCACGTGTGCATGTTGCGGGATCAGCGGGTGGGCAAATAGCCTCGGTGGCCAGCACATGGTCATGTATACTCGGCGGTAGTGGGCTATTCATGCACTCGACGCAGAAATAAAAAGGGGAGGGCCTCGGCGCTGTGTGCCCCATCCCCATCTTGATGCCGGAGTGCCAAAAAAGCTTCTCGGCGTCGATGGTGCCGATTTGGGGGACGCCGTCTGAGAAACCAGCGCCGACCGAGCGCTCACGAGCAGACAGATATTGAATGCATAAGGGAGAAATAACGGAAAGAAATCCATGACAAGGGGGTGGTTTGATTGCTTCAGAAAAGAAACTATGGGCATTAGAGTGTTCTGTGGAGCATAGAAATTAACACAGATGGAACTTAAGCCGAATAGAACCATTTCGGCGGACAGAACAGAGTGGGTTGCAACCGAAATAGAATATCATAAAACCGTGTGAATTCTCAGGTACTTCACTATGTCAGGAAACCCATTAAACGTGAAACACCAGGAAATAGTTAAAACAGGATAGCAATCTCCGATATGAAACTATACGGGAAGGGAGCATGGAGGTAATAATAAAAAATATATATATAGCCCCATTGGGCGTTCTGTCCAGCTCAGAGGAATTTCGGTCGATGGCTAATCACACACTGGGAGAGGGAGAAAGGTCAGAATAGACCGATAGACAAGATCAACTTGTATTTTATTTCTTCGTTTCGAGGGTCTCATACAAAAGAACGAGAGAAGCAATTTGAAACGACGAGTTACATGGAAAGAAATGGGCGAAGAGTGAAAATTGTAGCCCACATGGGCCTTACATAGTGGGGCTCGAGACCTCTCCCTCCTCTGCTGACTCTTTTCCTTGGCATTTTCTGGCCTCCTCATTGCTACCTCTTTTCTTTCTTCAGCTCTCGCTGCTCCGTCTCTCTCTCTTCCTTTTTCCCTCTTCTCTTCTACGTGTCCCTTTATCTACATCAGACAGAGGCTTTTATAGAGGGTTAGAAACCCCTCCCCCATCGGCGCGCCTTCCTCATCCCAGGGCACCTTTTGCTCATCGGGTCGTCTTCAATCGGCGCGCCATCCATCTTTTCCTAAAAAATAAGTGACGCGGGACAGATGACGACTGGGCTAAGACGTACGACCGACTCGTTGTGCGACCAGCACTTAGCACACTAAGGCAAGCCGGGCGGCTGACAACCGTGGTATTCTCCGGGTGGAGACGTCTCTCAACAGCGACTCTCTTGAGCCCGACGATCGTCCCTTGCGAGAGAAATGTGGGGATCGCGGAGATTAAGAAACCACCGTCGCCTAGGGTGCTATTTCGCGCTCGGTGCTCGATTGGAGCAACGGAACGGGCGCTCACAACTCACAATCGCGGTGAATTTGAAACTAGCTATTGGCCCTATTCTCACAAATGCAGCTGGAGAGGGGGATTCCTACAGCCCACTCAAAGAGCAGACCGAACTAGGCCCAACAAGGCCCAACGAGGCAAGCTCGCCCAAGTGACAGCCCACAGGGCCCACTCGGAAAAGCCCAATAAAGCAATGCTCGAGGAAACAACTCTCCTAGGCGGCCCCAAGGCTCGGAGAGCCCGAGCCTCGGTCAGGTCACAGGAAGACCCGCACACGAGCTACCCCTCCGCCCGAAGGGGGGAAGCGCTAGCCAGTCTATCTGACCCATCTCCTCACCGAGCTAGGCCTATCGCCTGATAGGGCCGGCCCCCTTAAGCTCGGGATGACCGATGAAATTATTGCAGGCGTTAGAGTCCACAGCGGGCCAAGCACTAAGAAGTCAAGGAGCTCCGGTTTCCCCGCGAGGATAATGCCCCCATGATGAGGCCATCAAAGCCCACGACGGGGACGTAACCTCCACCGGAGACCTCTTAGCTTGCAGGACTCCAGAAGGCGGCGCGCTATAAAAACCTGGGATACCCTCTGGCGAAAGGCAAGTCAATAAGGGTATGATTCCACCCCCGAACTCCTGAGCAAGGATCACTTCACCCCATCGGTGGAGAGGGATCTCGCGCCCTCATCTCCCCCTCCCTATCGCTGCTCCCACCATTGCTCTACTGACTTGAGCGTCGGAGGATTTTACCCCAGGGAATCCGTCTGGGCCCTCTGACCCGTTTCCCTATCTTGCAGTTCATTATCTTGCTGATTACCAGCCAGCTCAGGAACCAGCGCGAGATTTCGCCTCTTCATCTGGCACCGTCTGTGGGAAACGCACGAAGAGCCAATATGGTGAGGAGGAGCTTAGGGAGGAGGTCCGCCGGCGAGAGGGGTAAGGCCGTGGTAGCGGCAGGGGATGGCCCTTCCAGGGCCTCACAGAACCCTCCCTCCAACGCCAGCATCCCTGCCGACGGACCACCACCACCCCCCCCCCCCGCGACAGCGGGGCTACCCCCCTACGGTGGCGTCGAAGCCTTCCAGGCCCTCAACGTCAAACTGGATGTCCTCGTGGATCTCATGAAGACCCAGGCGGCCAGGGATGCAAGGTCCCCCGCCCCGTCAGGGAGCCCCCCCCGCAGGAGTACATCCCAGCACACAGCTGGGGGCCGCTTCACCCTCCGCGGCCAGCAGCTCATCCGTAACAGGGTCGGAGGACCCTTGCAAGCTCTGCCTCTGGAGCAAGAGGCCTCCTCCACACCAAGGAAAGGAAGGCAGGGGGCGCAACGGCCCGATCCAGAAGCCAACGCCCCCGGAGATCACCAAGGCACCCCCCCTAGCCTCGCGGCACGACAGCAACCGGAGCTATCCCTCCGGCTGCGAGACTTCGAAAGGTGCTTCGCTGAGCAGGAGCGCGCCCTTCGCGCCCTGCAGAAGGCCTCTTCCCCGAAGATGAGGAGAAATCCCTGTTCTCCGAGTATATCTTGAAGGCGGAGGTATCTCCCAGAGCCCCCATACCAACCTTCAAGCTTTACGACGGCCAAGGCGACCCCGCCGATCATTACGATAGCTTCGACGCCCTGATGACTCTACACGGAGCGTCGGACCCCATCAAGTGCCGCGCCTTCGTGACCACTCTGGTCCAGGGTGCTCAAACATGGTTCCGGGCCCTCGCCCCCAGATCTATCCGAGACTTCAAGCAGTTCGGGCGAGTCTTCAAGGAGAGCTTCGCCGGAAGTGCCCCCCCAAGGTCGGTGGCGGGGCTCTTAGCCCTTAAACAGGCACAAGGGGAAAGGCTCCGGGCTTACGTCCACCGGTTTAAATCGGAAGCCCTCCGAATCCCCCACCTGGATGTGGCCTCAGCCACAACCGCACTGACCGGGGGTACCCGGGATGATAATCTCCGCCGCGAACTCGTCCTCCACCCTCCCTCGACCCTTACCGAGCTAGTGACTCTGGCTCTGCGCCACGCCGAGTGCGAGGAAGTGCTCAGCGCTTGCCGAGACGCAACCAGCTCGGGTCGGGAGGGGGACAAGAAGCGGGGCCCCGAGCCGAATCCTAGCTCGGGAAAGAAGCGGGATCGAGATGGAGAGCGCAAGTGGAAGTACGAGCGGTACACCCCATTAACCGCCCCGGTCTATGAAATCTATGAAGACGTCAAAGACTCGGGACTTCTCCGTCGGCCCGAGCCGATGAGGTCGAAGAACCGCAAGCGAGACAGACATTGTCTATTCCACGGCGATCACGGGCATCACACCGGTGATTGCCACCAGCTCCAAGACGAGATCGAGCGCCTTGTCCGCCTAGGGCATCTGGCTCGGTTGACTGCCGAGCGCAGAGAAGATCAAGGTGCCGCAGAGGAGATTGACAACGCCCCCCGAGGGGTCCACATCAACATCATCTCTGGAGGAATAGCATCAGGAGGCGACAGCAGCCGTGGAAGGAAGCGTCATGCCGAGCGGGCGAGCCGAGCCCGAGAGCCACCCAAGGCCCCGCCCCAGGTCATAGTCTTCTCCGATCAAGACCTGGAAGGGCTGAGCACCCCGCACGATGACGCCCTCGTAATCTCGGCCAATATAAACCATTGTAACGTAGATCGGATTCTTGTGGATAATGGAAGTGCCCCTGATGTGTTGTCTTATGACTGTTTCCTCAAAATGGGAGAGAGTCCATCCAAACTCAGCCCGATCCGGATGCCCCTCTTTGGGTTCAATGGCCTGGCCACTCTCCCCGAGGGAGCCCTGAGCCTGTCGGTTACCCTCAGCACCCCACCCAAAACCGTAACGGTCATGGTAGACTTCATGGTGATCAAAGGGATGATAGCGTACAACGCCATTTTCGGCCGGGGAATCCTCAGCCAGATCAAGGCAGTACCATCTACCTATCACCAGAAAATGAAGTTCCCCACCAAGAACGGGGTAGGGGAAATCCGAGGTAACAAGGTCACGGCCCGACGGTGCTACAATATCTCGGTGGAGGCCACGCGGCCGGATGGGAATAATAAGGGCCCCCGGAAAGTCGAGGAGAAGTTCGCAGCTACTAAGCGAGGAGGCGAGTTGCTGACGATCTTCCTAAACGACGACCCGACCCTAGGAGTAAGGATCGGAGCCGACCTACCACTCGAGGAACAGCAGGAATATAAGAATTTTCTTTCTGAGTACATACGAGTATTCGCTTGGTCCGACGATCAGCTCCCTAGGATACCTGAGGAGACCGTGCTACACCGACTCAACCTCAACCCCACCATGAAGCCCGTGCAGCAGCGCCGAAGGAAGCACGCACAAGAGAAACAGACGATCATCAAGGCGCATGTCACCAAGGGGCAAGAGACTGGTCTTTTTAGGCCAGTCCTGTACCCGACGTGGCTAGCCAATGTCGTTCTGGTACCAAAGGCTTCCGGCGAGTGACGGATGTGCGTGGACTTCACCGACTTGAATAAGGCGACCCCTAAAGACTGCTATCCCTTGCCCAGCATCGACCAACTGGTCGACTCGACATCGGGCAACGAGATGCTCAGCTTCTTGGACGCCTATGCGGGTTACCATCAGATCAGGATGAACCCTGGAGACATCGAGAAGACCGCCT
The DNA here is from genome assembly GCA_022559845.1 of Amorphophallus konjac. NCBI lineage: Eukaryota > Viridiplantae > Streptophyta > Magnoliopsida > Alismatales > Araceae > Amorphophallus > Amorphophallus konjac. The sequence continues at coordinate 128,964,043 of CM040124.1, read as the reverse complement.
TCATCACCGACTACGGCATGTACTGCTATACCCGGATGCCTTTCGGGTTGAAGAATGCCGGAGCCACATACCAAAGACTGTTCAACCACATGTTTGAGGAACAGCTAGGTCGGAGCGTCGAGGCCTACATTGACGACATGCTCGTCAAGACCCCCAAGGCCCAGGACCACTTCACCGACCTCGCCGAAGCCTTCGGCGTCCTCCTGAAGTACAATATGAAGTTCAATCCTGCCAAGTGCGCCTTCAGAGTAAGATCCGGGAAGTTCCTGGGTTTCCTGGTCACTCAGCGTGGGATCGAAGCTAACCCTGACAAGGTCCAGGCCATCCTGGACATGCGCCCACCCGCCTGCATCAAGGACGTCCAGCGTCTGACAGGGCGTATCGCCGCTCTCAGCCGTTTCCTATCCCGTGCGGCCGAACGATGCTTGCCCTTTTTTAAACTGTTGAAGGGGCCCAAGTGGGCATCTGCTACATTCGCATGGGATGAGGAATGCCAGAAAGCGTTCGCTGAGCTTAAGGAGTTCTTGGCTAAGCCCCCGGTGCTCTCCAAGCCCGTGCCGGGCGAAGCTCTGCTACTCTATCTCTCGACGACGTCATCAACGGTCATCTCGGTCCTGGTCAGAAATGACTCGAGGATCGAAAGGCCAGTCTACTATACCAGCCAAGTGCTTAGCGAGGCCGAGAGGAGGTACCCCGCAACTGAAAAGCTCGTGCTAGCGCTGGTTACCTCCGCGAAACGCCTCCGACCCTACTTCCAGGGGCACCCCGTCACCGTGCTAACCGGCGAGCCGTTGAAGAAGATCTTGGCCCACCCCGAGGCCTCGGGGCGACTCGTCAAGTGGGCCCTTATGCTTGGGGCCTACGACATCTCGTATCGCCCGCGCGCAGCTATAAAAGGTCAAGCGCTCGCCGATTTCATCGCCGAGAGCACTATCACGGCCGAAGGGAGGTTACTGACCATGCCCGGGCCAACCTGGGAACACTACGTCGACGGTTCTTCCAACTCAGTCGGTAGCGGTGCTGGGATCCTCCGAAGATCCCTCGAAGGAGTAGAGCTGCAGTACATCTTGAAATTGAACTTTCAGGCGTCCAATAACGCTTCTGAGTACGAGGCCCTTATATCGGGAGCACGTATGGCCCGGCGGCTGGGGGCTGAGCGAGTTAGGATCCACACCGACTCTCAGCTGGTCACGAGCCAGGTCAACGGCGAGTACGAAGCTCGAGAGGCACCCATGATCAAATATCTCCAGCTGGTCAGGAGCTTGGCCCAACGATTCGAGGGATTCGAGGTAATTCGAATAGCCCGGGAAGAAAACTCCCGAGCGGACGCCCTCTCTCGATTGACCTCCTCCCTAGACCCAGAAGGTACCCGATCGGTCCTCCTCGAAGAGCTAGAGCGCCCGAGCATCGACTCGGAACTCCTCGCTGTTGACTCGGCCGTCCTGAGCGACTCGCGCACCCCCTACCTGTCTTGGCTTCGAGACTCCCAAGAGCCCTCCGACCCTCGGGAAGCACGCCGAATGAAGTACCAAGCCCGGCGCTTCATCGTCCTGGATGACACACTCTACCGAAGGTCCTTCACCGGCCCTCTCCTGAAGTGCCTCGGCCCCGACGACGCCAGCCGAGCCATTCGAGAGGTTCATGAAGGCCTGTGCGGAGCGCACTCAGGGGCAAGGTCACTGGCCAGAATCCTGTTACGACAGGGGTACTGGTGGCCCACCCTGTAGCGCGACTGCTCGGCCTATGCTCAACAGTGCGATCGATGCCAGCGGTTCGACCACTTGGTCCATCGGCCAGCCACAGAACTCGTCACCCTCGCCGAGCCTTATCCCTTCGCTCGGTGGGGGATCGACATTCTCGGACCATTCCCCACGGCTCAGTCCCAGAAAAGGTTCATCATCGTCGCCATCGACTACTTCACTAAATGGATCGAGGCCGAAGCCACTGCAAGGATCACCGAGATATAGTCTGGAGTTTCGTCTGGAAATCGATCATTTGTCGCTTCGGCATCCCCCGAGTGATAGTGAGCGATAACGGTCGGCAATTCGATTCTCGATATTTTTGAGACAGATGCGCCGACCTAGACATCCGCAACCACTTCACTTCGGTCGCCCACCCTCAGGCCAACGGGCTGGTCGAAAATGCCAACAAGACTATCTTGAAAGGCATAAAGACCAGACTCGGCAAAGCCAAGGGAAGTTGGCTCGAGGAATTGCCTAGCGTACTGTGGTCACACTGAACGACTCCTAGGATGGCAACCGGTGAAAGCCCTTTTCAGTTGGTGTACGGCACCGAGGCCATCATTCCATTGGAGATCGCCAACCCGTCCCTCCGTGTCATCCGCTACTCGACCGAGGAAAACAATCAAAAGTTACTCGAGAACCTCGACCTAGCAGATGAACTCCGGGACATTGCCAGCATCCGAGTGACGGAATACCAGTGACGCCTCACTCGATACTACAACGCCAGAGTCCGAAGCAGACACTTCCGACCGGGAGACTTCGTCCTCAGGAAAGCTGAAGCCTCTCGACCACTAGAGGTGGCGGGCAAGCTGTCCCCTAACTGGGAAGGCCCCTACCGAGTGATCGAGACGCTCGGGAATGCTGCGTACAGGTTAGCAACAATGGAAGGGGAACCCATTCCTCGGACATGGAACGTAGCCGCACTACGCAAATTCTATTTTTGAAATTGTACAGCAAGATGGACGGAATAAATCCCTTTTCTTTTCATTCCAAACTATTGATACATCAGAAAGGCAAAGGCCAGTACATTGCATGACAAAAAGTATGAAAATCCGTCTAGCACCGCTGCAAGGGGGCATCGCTCGGTTGACTCGATCTCGATCTCCTCGCGTCCAGCCACTGACTCTGCCTCGCGTAGAAACTGGCTCGGACAAGAGGGGGCCGATCCAGTTGACTCAGACGACCCCCAAAGGTGACAGAGGGACTACAGAGAAGATAGCCACCTTCTAAAGTTGGAGAAGGCTACCTTCCAAGTTGATGGAGGCTAAGGAGAAGGAGCACCATGAAGCCCTTCTTTTTCAACCCGCCAACTCCTTGGAAGGGAACAGAGAGCAAGCAGCCTCCGAAGAGTGAAAGAAATGAAGAGCAGAAGGGGGAAAAAGAGGCTGCAGACGGAGGAAGGCTTCGGTGAGGAGGGAACTTGATGCGCCTCCCCTCCCCCCCCCCCCATGCAGAGGGGGAGTGGCGGCAGGTTTCCCTGATACCCCCATCTGTCCTCCACCTCGGTGCCCGCCCGGAAGCCACGCCGGAACTGAGAAAGGGCAAGAGCTGTGCCCTCACACGTCGAAGCCCTTTCCAGATCCGCGCGGCGACCGTCGGACCCGTCTCAAACCCGCGCGGTGACCGTGGGACCCGTCCAACAAGCTGGGATGGCAAGAGCCCTCTGCTCCCCGTCGGCGGCGGCGTCGCCCTCCGAAGGATCCTCCATGCTCCGAATGCAACGGCACAACGCAGAGTGAAGAGGAAGGAGTGAGGAAAGACTGTTAGAGAAAATCCCAAGCAGTAAAGAGGAAAGGGTGCCTTTCGGTCCTTCTTATAGGTCAAAGGAGGCTACACGCCTTAAATGACCCCCCCTCGGAAACACGCCAAAGGATTTCTCCCCTAAACAGTCACGTCCAACTCCTCGTTTCTCGCCCTAGCGGGATTCACGAAGCGGCCTGACATTCAAAGCATGAGGGAACGGAAGGACGCCCCATCAGAAGCCTACCAAATCTGCATGCGAAAACCACGTAGGACATATCGGCACTTTCCAACTAATTCTGATACGCCAACCAAATCACGGCGAGGATGGCGATCAAACAAGTAAGTCATTTATTATCTCATAAAGAGGAAACTCCCTAAAGGAGGAAAGAGAGACAAACGAGAGAAAGGGGTAAAATAAGGTAAAATACATCAGGCCTCGGGCCCACTTTGACGCTCGAAAACAACGGAAGTAGGCGTGTTACCCCCAGCACCTTCGGTGACGGCCGACCCGAGCACTGACCTCGCCTGTGCGAGAACTGTCTCGGTCGCGAGCCCTCCCGAGGCGCTCGGAGTTGGTGACCCCACCGAGGGAGACCCCCCTGGATCCTCCCCGCTCGACACAGAGGAACTAGAAACCGACTCATCCGAGTCATAAGCCTGGCCCAAAGGGAACTCGATCCCGGAGTCTCGATCGAAGGCGTAGTCCACCGCCCGATGATAACCTTGCTTAAACCCCTTTCGGGCGCCACGGCGAAGCGCTACCTCGTAATATGATAGGGCGGCTCTCTCCAGGTCGGCTGAGTAAGCATCCAAGCTTCTATATCGCTCGACCGCCTCCGCCTCGATCTGCTCCGTCCTTCCAACGAGCTCGACTCGAGCCCGCTCCGCCTCGGCTGCACGCTCCTCTACTCCCGCTAGGCGTTCCTCTACCGCAACCATCCTTCGTTCGGCCTCGCTCGACCACCTCTCCGCCCGGACCCGGTCCGCCTCGGCCACGGAACGAAGGCGCTCCGCTACCTCCGCCCGGTCCAGTAACTCGGCCCGTTCGAGCTCCCAGCGGCCGTCCAGCTCAAGGTGATGCAGACGCTCCTCTTCCAAGAGTTTGCTTTTCCTCTCGAGTGACCCCCGGGCCTTAGCCAACTGCTCAGTCAGCGCCTCGGCTTCTAGCCGGCTCGCCCGTGCCGAGTCCCTGAAGGCGGAAAATTCCCGTCGGAGCCCCTCATGTTCCTCGCTGAGGTAGGCCAGTTTCCTCTCGCACCCCCCGAGGGTCCAGGCGAGATTCGACCGTTCCGCCTCTGCCCGAGCGTACGTCTCCGCCATCAAGGCCGCCGTCCGAGTTATGACTAGGCCGCCCTCCATGAGGACGTCAAGGATTCCAGCGAGAGAGTAGCGCTTGTCTCCCCCCCTCGTCTTCGCGGCAACCTCTCGGCAAACCCGATAGAGGTCGCCCGAAACACCGAGCCTTTCCAAGGCCTCCGACATGGAGACCCGCTCCCCACCGGACGCCCCGCCAGAAGGTTTGGGTCGAACAACGGGGCCGACCGCCCCGCACGCCGCTGTCGGTTGGGGTTGCGACGCCTCTCCGGGTGAACCCCCAACCTCGACCGACACCGCAGGATCGACCGCACCAGGAACTTCAAGCTCTTGGGGCTGCGACGCCCTCCCGGGCGAACCCCCATCCCTATCTGTCTCGACCCGCGCCTCGCCGCCCGAGACATCGCCGACCTTGACCGGTCTCCTGGTCTCGGCGACGGCCACTTCGGCACCGGTGCCCTCCATCCCCGGGGAGGGGAGAACCGACCTATCTCCGCCCTCTGAGGGGCCCCTGGTCTCCTCAGCCCCCTCTCGCCTGGTTGGTGGGGGAGCTGGCCCTGAAGGGTCGGCCCCATCTTGCCCCCGAGAGGGGAGCGCCGCCGAGCCTGAATCACCCCCGGCGGCGGTAGGATGGCCGGCCTTCTTGGCCCGTTTCTTGGCCTTCGCGGCTTCCCGCAATCTCCCCTCCAGGGGGTCCTTGCGCTTCGCCCCGCTTGACCGCGAAGATCCCTCGGAGGCCGCCCCCTTGCCCTTATCCCGGGCTTGGGAACGACCCACGGGAGCAACAGGTTCATCGGCCGCCGAATCATCCCCAAGATCGATGACCTCGGTGACCTCTTCCAAGGGCTCCCGACGAATGTCTGCAATGAAGAAGAGGATTCGGTTAGGAAACGAAAAGTCGACCCTCCGACCCCGCAGCAGAGTACGAAGAATGGCACCTGATGGCCTGAGCTGTGTAAGCAGATACCGCTCCACGTTCTCCAGCGTCACCAGCTCCTCAGTCGATCGGCGATTTGTCAACAAGCGAGCGGCGTACTCCTCCACATCGGCGGGGAACTCCTCCTGCCGCGGGAGAAGATTCGGATGGAAGTTGGGCATAACCTGGCACCTCCAGGATTCATCCACTGCTTCCGCCTTCACCCAGAAAAATTACCTCTTCCACCCTTTGTGCGAAGAATCCTTTGCCGCCAGCGGAATACAACTTCGATTCCTGCACGCCTGGATAAAATAGAAGCCTTTCCCCACCGATGGATGTGCCTTCAGGTCGAAGAAATAATAAAAAAGATCCAGGGACGGGGGAACCCCCTACAGGCGGCAGAGTATCCGAAAGGCAGAAAGCAGGAGATACGAGTTGGCCACCAGCTGAACAGGCGCCAACACGAAAAAATTGAGGAGCTTTAAGATGAAAGGCTCGAAGGGGAGGCAGAATCCGCTCTTCCACGCCAGGAGAAAAGTACAAATATGGCCCGTGCGGCTGTCCAAACTCATCTCATACGGGGCAGCGGCTACGAAGCTATACCGGAGAGGCAGGCGAAACCGATGCTCCAATTTTTTCACGTCAGCCTCCCCCAACTCACTGCGATTGGGGACGGGCTCCCGCCTCACCTGCTCGATTTTCGGGCGCAGATCCGCCATCGAGCTGGAAGAAGAACCTTCGCTAGAGCCCGAAGACTCCGGAGGAGGAGGAAGCCGCCGGATCGCCTCCGCGGTTACGCACGCCAACTCCTCAAATGCCGCCGCAAGGGCTTGCTCCCCCGCTGTATCTTCACGGCGCATCAAGGAGCCCCAGAAGCAGAGAAATGGAGGAAAGGCCGATAACCCTGAAAAGGCTGGGAAGAACGAGCAGCGCCCTACGCCTTTAAACCCTCGTGGGAGGCAGCGCGCCGTTTCAACATCCGAGAAAAAGGGGGGCCCTTCGTTTCAAAATCCGTCAGGATCATTATTACTATGGGCCCAGGCGACCACTACACGTGGCACCATCACGCCAACAGGATTCCACCCACCCGAGCCACGCCGGTCCAAAGCCTCAAAAAGACTACTCAACCGAGCCTCCTTGGCTCGGGAGTAGGAGGGGGACAAGTGGAGAGGGGGATTCCTGCAGCCCACTCAAAGAGCAGACCGAACTAGGCCCAACGAGGCCCAACGAGGCAAGCTCACCCAAGTGACAGCCCACAGGGCCCACTCGGAAAAGCCCAATAAAGCAATGCTCGAGGAAACAACTCTCCTAGGTGGCCCCAAGGCTCGGAGAGCCCGAGCCTCAATTAGGTCACAGGAAGACCCGTGCACGAGCTACCCCTCCGCCCAAAGGGGGGAAGCGCTAGCCGGTCTATCCGACCCATCTCCTCACCGAGCTAGGCCTATCGTCCTATAGGGCCGGCCCCCTTAAGCTCGGGACGACCGATGAAATCATTGTAGCCGTTAGAGTCCACAGTGGGCCAAGCACTAAGAAGTCTAGGAGCTTCGGTTTCCCCGCGAGGATACCGCCCCCATGATGAGGCCATCAAAGCCCACGATGGGGACGTATCCTCCACCGGAGACCTCTCAGCTTGCAGGACTCCAGAAGGCGGCACGCTATAAAAACCTGGGATACCCTCCGGCGAAAGGCAAGTCAAGAAGGGTATGATTCCACCCCCGAACTCCTGAGCAAGGATCACTTCACCCCATCGGTGGAGAGGGATCTCGCGCCCTCATCTCCCCCTCCCTATCGCTGCTCCCACCATTGCTCTACTGACTTGAGCGTCGGAGGATTTTACCCTAGGGAATCCCCCTGGGCCCTCTGACCCGTTTCCCTATCTTGCAGTTCATTATCTTGGTGATTACCAGCCAGCTCAGGAACCAGCGCGAGATTTCACCTCTTCAGCAGCAATATAGAAAGCATACTAAACAGCAATGCAGATGTCAGAACAAGCACGTACCTCCACGACTAGGAGTGGGGAAGAACTCCCGGCCGATTTCTGAACAACCCCAATACATAAATGAGTAACTTTACAATTTCAGAACTGAACACACACTCCACACAGGGAGGTATCGGGCTACAATTGATAAATTTTGGGTGCTGGAACCCGGGTTGACGGGCCACACTCGCAGGAGGCGTCGGACGTATGCCGGAGCCGCTCGGGTACGCCGACGGAAAGCCGACCCGGTTCTGCCGGCGCGGGTCACCCTGCGCAGCGAACATGCGGAGGCTGGTACGACCAGATCCGATGCCCGATCGGAGTGCCGTTTGTTGAAGAATGTCGGCGACTGGACGTCGTTTCTTCACTCCGAAGGGCGCGATCAGATGCCTTCAGATCTGGGAGCAGTGATGAATCTTCTCAGGTTCTGGTTTTGTGCTCACAGAACTGCACAGTGACACAGTAAAATAAGGGAATAATGGTTGGTGATGTCAGATTGGGGTGTTCTTTTTGGGAAATGGTAGGCAACGTCAAGGGGAAGAAGCTCTCCAAAGATCTCGCACAGATATCAATCGGATGAGGCGGGGCAAGCTCGGGATATTGGTGCTGGTTCTGAACCAGATCTGCTCAGATTTCTAGCGCGATCTCACGATAATCGCTGCCACGGACAGCACGGTGATCAGATCGAGGCGAGATCAGCAGCAACACGAAGATGACTTGAAATAATACGATCTATCTTCGGGAACCAACTTCAGATGGCATCGAGGTTGGGCTCCAAGAATTAAAACACAGTCATCTTCAGATCTGGGCAGTAATCAGGAACCGATCTGCGTGCCTACACGAGAAAAATCGCCACCGTTGCTCACAAACTCCGATCGATGCGAAACCAGCGCTGAAAGTTTGCTAACTCGCAGAGGTATCCCAGAGATTTTTTATGGAAGGAGAAGATAAGAGGAAGGGAGGGATACATGGTCGAGTCACACGACCTAGTTCTATCTAGTCACAGGATAGCACAATGGGAGTCACACCCAAGAACACACTAAGAGAATCACTCTCTAATGAACTTTTCTTTCAAAAAAAAATCATTCACTTCTACATAAACACTATACATGCCCTTATATAGGGAAATGCAAGGGGTAGGGGGGAGGGGACTTGCGCAAGATGCAAGAAGGGGGAGGGGGAATGCGCATGAAATATGACATGGGTGAAAGGGAAATGGAGAAGGTGACAACGGGACATGGTGGCTCACCTACCCTTTGAAATTCAAAGGTAAGAAGGTAGGTGGCAGCCATTGGAACTTGACCAGCAGCCATCTAATACTCCATGTGGTAAATGGAGGTTGAAGAAACATAAATAAACACAATTCCTAGCCTAATAAGCCAAAAGAGGGGGCGCCCCCCTTCTTGGGCCTTGAATGGGCCCAATTTGGCCATGGCTTAACCAAGCCCACCCAACCAATATTGCTTAAGGCCATTCCACCCTTGAAAGCCCATGAATAAAGAGAGCCCACTCTAGATAACCCAATCTAGATGGCCCATGTAGGAAGGAAGCCCATATGGCTTATGGATCCATTACAAATGGACCAAGGCCATTCCTTCTTAAGGAATGCTTAAGGGGCTTTAACCATTTGGCCCTTTAGGAGCCTTACAACCAGCCCATTAGCAAATTAAAAATACAATAACCATTACAAGCCCAATTTCAATGCAAAAAAGGTCCAAATTCAAGCCAAATTGTCCCCATTTTAAAGAGAAGTCGATGTAGTCCACTTGGTGCTCCGCGTATGGCACCGTCGGTTCGCCGACGTGTCACTTGATCGCCCTGGTGTCCGCACCAATTCTCCCCGGGTGGGAGGAACTCGACCCCGTCAAGTAAGGGTCTCGAAGCTTGCGCTCTCCGCATGTGATCAAGGCGTTGGTCATCCTGGGGCATCCTCGCCAACACACTAGGACGTGTGGGTATGCGCCGTTCCTTGTGGTGATCACCTGCTCATTCAGTATACAATCTATATGCATGCGTTGAGGCTGGAAGAGGTGGACTCTCGGGTGAGGGGTCACTCCCAATAGAAAGATAAAGCTCGAAACTCACTAGGGATCACCGCGGGTTCCAATATGCTACCAGAGGAAACATGGAATGTCGAATTGACACCATCGTCGTTCGGTAGTTCAATATCGTACGCTTTCGGACCCACTTGTTTCTTAACCCGGAAAGGGTGGGTATTATGGACTTAGAGTTGCTTTACGGCCCCAAAAGGAACCGTTCAGATATGACCCTGATCATCACGTACTCTCCCTTTTGAACTCACGGACATGTAGCATGCATCAGCTAATTCCTTATGAGCGCATGGCTGGCTTTTTATTGACACGACTTAATGCAAACCATATGTATGAAAGAAAACAACTAGAGAGACAAACAGACACACACACACATGACTGTAGATAAACCTATGGTTAGTCCGACCTACGCATGGACGATGGCGGACCAGGACACCCAAATTTGTGCCATGCATACACTAGATGCAACCAAAGGTAGGTAGGATTATGTACTCCTAGACACCCAAAAAGACACCATGCATGCAAGGACTTCCCATCAGATGTGGGTGTGGGTGGGCTAAGAGGTTCATCACCACTACATGTAGGTAAGGCATGCCATGCTTCCCAATAATCGGACCTATTGCTATGTGGAGTTTGATTGGCCCGAGTGGGAAGAGAGTGGTAGGGGACTTCCTTGACAAAGTAGAGGGGAAGTGGTGGGTCACGAGGCCCACTAGAGAAGGGGTCGAATGGGTCAAAGAATGTGTGACCCCCCGGTTTCTCTATTACATAGTCCCATGTTTGAAATTCATGAAGGTGATGGTCACCTCCTTCCATCGTGGTAAATGGGATAGTGTATAGAAGATATGGCTCCTCCCTCGGGATAAAAGGAGTGAAGTCGGGCTCTACCGGTAGCGGGAGGAGTAGAAGAACCTCCGTGGTAACATGACCCACAGTGTACACGGAGGTAATGGACCCTAAGGTGGGATGGGTGAAGCTACGACCGGTGGGTCGGTCAAAGCCTAGGGCCAACAAGTGCGTAAATGCCAACTGCCGGTCTAACCCTTTAAGAAGGTCGTCCAATGTATCCACATAGTGACTAGACCGGAAGGTGGTGTGAAATGAGTTGCTTGGCACTAGAGGTAGTGTGGGGTCCATGGATGGGAAGGGAGGTGGGACCAAGCCATCTTTGAGCTAGCTAAGGGGTGGCTCGGCGATGAAAAGCATTCCCGTAAGAAACACGGGTGGCTCGGGCGGAGGTGGCTCCAAACAAGACGGCTCCGGATGAAGTTCGGAAGGAGAGGATGGCAACGGAGCACTCACGGGTGATGAAGAAGGGATCTCCATAATGGGGAGAGGGCTTGGGGACCCCTTAGATGGGGCCGGGTTGGGGCTACGGGCTATGGCCTCCCTAGGTGCAGGTAGGACTACCTCCTGCCTCAAAGGTGGGCAAGGGGAGACTAATGACTCAAAATAAGCGCACCTCCTATCCACCCGATCCGAAATCATTTGCACAAGTTCGGCAACGGTCTGGGTTGGAGTAGGGGTATCAGAGTGGACTCGCCCGTAATCATCTGGCCTAGGCTTGGGTCTAGGCTCATCTACGTGTAGGACTCGTTGCCTCCGACTAGGACCCACTTGGTTGGAGGTGATTGGGTGGGATCGGTTGGAGGTGATCGGTTGGGGAACGTAGACCTTCCTAAGCTCTCTCTTCATGTCCCACCATGACTCGATGGGCCATTGCCTCCTAACCTCTCTCAAACGTTCAATGTAGTCCCACTTTTCGGCGGCCTCATGAAGAAGCCGCTCTTTGGCGAAAGAGAATTGCATTGCCTCGGACATAGTATAACACTCAAAATATGCGTCCATGGCGGCTTCCCACTTGAGGTAGTTGCTCGGGACCTCGGTTCCATAGAAGTTCGAGGCTTCGGGCCTACTGATGTGATGGGGTTGGATTCCCCAACCTTGGTGGTGTCGCCACCATTCATATGAACTAGGCGTTTGGGAACCCATGGGACTCGGGGAGCTAATGGATGACCATGCCGACACTTGGACACGACAAGACACTAGACATGACCCAAAATACTAATGCAAAGTTGGCATGAGACTCGACTACACACTTAGACATGACTATGTTGGAATGCACTAACTAGGAACCTAGACTTAACCCACTATTCGATACGTGGCGGAGCTAAGCGATCGGAAGATCACTCGTCCAAGTGTGCGGCCTTCCCGATAGGCGTAGCCTAACGTTTGTGTCGCACCTTTTGATATATCGAGTAGAGGAATGTAAATGCAACATTGGACTTAAATGACCCTAGACTTGAACAACGCTCTGATACCAATTTGACGCGGGACGGATGACGACCGGGCTAAGACGTACGACCGAATCGTTGTGCGGCCAGCACTTAGCACACTAAGGCAAGCCGGGCGGCTGACCACCGTGGTATTCTCCGGGTTGAGACGTCTCTCAACAGCGACTCTCTTGAGCCCGATGATCGTCCCTTGCGAGGGAAACGTGGGGATCGCGGCGATTAAGAAATCACCGTCGCCTAGGGTGCTAATTCGCGCTCGATGCTCGATTGGAGCCATGGAACGGGCGCCCACAACTCACAATCGCAGTTAATTTGAAACTAGCTATCGGCCCTATTCTCACAAACGTAGCAATATAGAAAGCATACTAAATAGTAATGTAGATGTCGGAACGAGCACGTACCTCCACGACTAGGCGTGGGCAAGAACTCCCGGCCGATTTCTGAACAACCCCAATACACAAATGAGTAACTTTACAATTTCAGAACTGAACACCCACTCCACACAGGGAGGTATGAAGCTACAATTGATAATTTTGGGGTGCTGGAACCAGGGTTGACGGGCCACACTCGCAGGAGGCGAGGGACGCGTGCCGGAGCCGCTCGGGTACGCCGACGGAAAGCCGACCCGGTTCTGCCGGCGCGGGTCACCCTGCGCAGAGAACTTGCGGAGGCTGGTACGACCAGATCCGATGCCCGATCAGAGCGCCGTTTGTTGGAGAATGTTGACTACTGGACGTAGTTTCTTCACTCTGAAGGGCGTGATCAGATGCCTTCAGATCTTGGAGCAGTGATGAATCTTCTCAGGTTCTGGTTTTGTGCTCATTGAACTGCACAGCGACACGGTAAAATAAGGAAATAATGGTTGCCGATGTTGGATCGGGGCCTTCTAGGTGAGAGATGGTAGGCGACGTCAAGAGAAAGAAGCTCTCCAAAGATCTCGCACAGATCTCAATCGGATGAGGCAGGGCAGGCTCGGGAAGTTGGTGCTGGTTCTGAACCGGATCTGCTCAGATTTCTTGCGCGATCTCACGAGAATCGCCGCCACGGACAGCACGGTGATCAGATCGAGGCAAGATCAGCGGCAACGCAACGATGACTTGAAATACTACGATCTCTCTTCAGGAACAAACTTCAGATGGCATCGGGGTTGGGTTCCAGGAATTAAAACACAGTCATCTTCAGATCTGGGCAGCAATCAGGAACCGATCTGCGTGCCTCCACGAGAAAAATCGCCACCGCTGCTCACAAACTCTGATCTATGCGAAACCAGTGCTGAAAGTTTGATATCTTATAGAGGTATCACAGAGAATTTTTGTGGAAGGAGAAGATAAGAGAAAGGGAGGGATACATGGTCGAGTCACACGACCTAGTTCTATCCAGTCACAGGACAGCACAATGGGAGTCACACCTAAGAACACACTAAGAGAATCACTCTCTAATGAACTTTTCTTTCAACAAAACTTCATTCACTTCTACATAAACACTATACATGCTATTATATAGGGAAATGCAAGGGGTAGGGAGGAGGGGACTTGCGCAAGATGCAAGAAGGGGGAGGGGGAATGCGCATGAAATATGACATGGGTGAAAGGGAAATGGAGAAGGTGACAACGGGACATGGTGGCTCACCTACCCTTTGAAATTCAAAGGTAAGAAGCTAGGTGGCAGCCATTGGAACTTGACCAGGAGCCATCTAATACTCCATGTGGTAAATGGAGGTGGAAGAAACATAAATAAACACAATTCCTAGCCTAATAAGCCAAAAGAGGGGGCACCCCCCTTCTTGGGCCTTGAATGGGCCAAATTTGGCCATGGCTTAACCAAGCCCACCCAACCAATATGGCTTAAGGCCATTCCACCTTTGAAAGCCCATGAATGAAGAGAGCACACTCTAGATAACCCAATCTAGATAGCCCATGTAGGAAGGAAGCCCATATAGCTTATGGATCTATTACAAATGGACCAAGGCCATTCCTTCTTAAGGAATGCTTAAGGGGCTTTAACCATTTGGCCCTTTAGGAGCCTTACAACCAGCCCATTAGCAAATTACAAATACAATAACCATTACAAGCCCAATTTCAATGTAAAAAAGGTCCAAATTCAAGCCAAATTGTCCCCATTTTGAAGAGAAGTCGATGTAGTCCACTTGATGCTCCGCGTATGGCACCGTCGGTTCGCCGACGTGTCACTTGATCGCCCTGGTGTCCGCACCAATAAGGAATAAGAAAATGAGTTAATAGAGAAATATGTTAACAAAACAAAATATATATATATATATATTATTTTTATTATCATCATTTTATTATTATTATTATTTATTATTTATTTTATTTATTAATTCTTTTTTATTCTTTTTATTATTTTTTATTCTTAATATTTTGTTGTTATTGTTATTATCGTTGTTGTTTACCGCTGTGTTTTTTGCTGGGGATCCGCGGGACCCCTACTGAGCCAATGAGATGAGGCTCACCCCTATCTTTTCAAGTGTTGTGGTTCCTCCTCGAGGTTCGGAGGTGCAGCACGGAGGTTCGTAGTTGCCAGCTCGTCGGAGCCGGGGGTGTACCCGATGTTGGAGTACATTTCTTGTTCCTATAGACTATACTTTATTGGACTGGACTCTATAGTTAGTTCTTTAATTTAAAATGCAATTTTAGTTTGTCTTATTTAAACTATTAATTATATGATGTTGCCTGCATTATTTTAAATTTCAATGTACCTCCACACACTTAAATAACCCTTCCGAGCCATCCGGCTTGTGGGTGGCGGGCTAAGATTCGAATGGTATCGAGTATTTCCTAGTATCCGGATCTTGGGTCGTTATAACTTCTAATTCGATCTAGAAAAATCAAGGGATCATAATCCGAGATAATCTCGCAATCTAGCCTTATCTAGTGCCGTCGCCCAAATTAGGGTTTCCCATGGCTAGGGTTTCGAGGTATAGTCGACCACCAAGAATGGGCTAGGCTTTAGGCTTTAATTTGAACCCATTATGATAGGGACATCTCCGGCAATCCCATTTGTTCAAGGATCCCGATGCTCGCCAACTGTGATTCATTTTGTTTGCTGCTTTATTTCGAGTCATATGATGTATTTTTCATTTGCTTATTTGAGTCTTATCATGTAATTTTACTTTTTATTTGAATCTAATACCTAGGTTAGGTAGTTATTTACCTAAGTCTTGAGTCATTATGTTGGTTTGATAGGTTAATGGGCCCAATTATATGGGCTAGGCCTAGGGGCACCCCCTTCCCCTTGGTTTAGTGTTAGTACTCCAAAAGTCAGGGACTTATGTTAAATTATGAGAATCCTATAAATAGGACCCCACTCCCACCATTTGGAACTAATGAATGATTGAAAGAAAATTTAAAATTTCACTACAATTGTGAGAATCTCTCTCTCTCTCTCTCTTCTCTCTCTCTCTAAAGGGGCCGAACCCCATTCTCTCTCCTCCCCACCTCCAATTTCAAAATTCTCTCTCTCCTCCCCATTCACCTCTCATTAAGACCCCTCCCCCTTCCCCATACACTCATTCAATTCCCCTCCAACCCCTAGGTGGAATTCCCCTCTCCTAGGCACCTCTCCATTCTCCCAAGCAACCCTTCCTCTTCCCCAAGCAACCATTCCTTTCCCCAAGCCACCCCTTCCCTTCCCCAACACACCTCTCCATCTCCCAACACACCCCTTCCCATCCCCAAGACCCCCATTAACAACCTCCATTAAGTCACATTCCAACCTTGGGAGAGATCTCTCCTTCCCTCTCTCCTTCCCAACCTAAATTCGCAGCTCCCCCTTCCTCCACCTGCTAGACCATCTTCCAGCCCCCATTCTGCCCCTCCCACACCTTGGATCACCCTCTACCAGACCCCCACACAGCCCGGGGTAGCCCCCACACCCATCCACCCCATCTCCCATTCAATCTTCCCCATTTCCCATCACCTATCACCTCCCGGTTCATCTCAGTTCGCAGGCAGCAGTCAAGGCTCGAGTTGCAGAGGCAGCCACATCTTCACTACGCATCTTATGGAGGTGTATCATATATTGCTGGAAAGCTCTTCCAGTTGGCTTCGCAGGCGAGGTGATCCTGCCTCATTCCGAGGTTGGAACCATCCGCGACGTCCGTTCTTGCCCGACTGCGCATCCGGCACTTGAGCAGAGACCAGAGCCTCAGTTCAGAAGCTGTTGCAACCACACCCCAGTGCCCCTTGGCGCACCATTTGACCGGGATGAACATCTACCAGTCCCCTATCCATCAAAACAAGCGGAGCATCGTTTGGAGTTCGGAGTACCATGTTCCAATTATTTTCCCTCAGGTACACAGGTCTGGCCAGTCAGAGACAGTCCTGATACCCCCCACTTTTTGGGCTGGTTCTCTCGACTCCAACCTCCCCTGGTGCTCTTCTTGGTTGCGGATCGAAGAAGACTTGTTCATGCTCACGTCTGTTCTAGTCCCGCATCATTCTGATCTTGGGGGAGTTCGTGGCAAGTTTGTCAACCTGCTGCATCATCCTGGGACCAGTCAGAGCCAGAACAGAGCAGCACCGGTCCAGCACCTTCCCCGGCCGTCAACGACAACTCGAACCCACAAGAAAATTCAGCAGCCCTCCCGGATCAGTCAGTGAAGATTGAGCGCTGGTTTTGACGAATTCCAAGTTCGGGAGAACCCGTGGCAGCACCAACAGCGAGTACCTATAAGGCAGTTCCAGAAGCGGGCAGAATCGGCGAAGTCCTCTTTCGGCGACTCCTTTAGCTCTCCGTCCGATCTTGCCTGGCCGGCTGACCGCCCCTCCCAGCGTGGAGGTAGTTTTCATTGTAATTAATCATCCCCACCCCTAGTCCACCCCCTCTGTGAGGGCGTAGTGATTGTACTAACAGGTAAGCGGCCGACGCGTCATCGGCGCGGCGTGCGGGTAGCCCACGCTTCCCCGCTCACCCTCGTCTCCGACCGGGATCGGCATCCTCACGCCGATCAAGTGAGCTTCTGGTCACTTCCTCTGCTGGTTTTACTTTTGCTTGTCTTAGTATCGTTTCTAGTTGCCCGTCGGCGGTGAGGTGAGCGCCCGATCTCAAACTCCATTGAATGGTGTGACCACCACGGAGTGAGTTGAAAGTGTGACCCTACAACCCACGCCCTTGGCGTGCTGGCCACCCACAGAATTGGGAATCGCAGGCCCTTAGGGGTTCATCCCAAGCTAGTCAAATCCCCAGAAAGGTGAGGTCCCTCCTCGGACCCTCTCCACTCTCGCCGGTCCGTCTACGGATCCGAGTGTGCGCTACACGGGTGAGTCCGCTAGAGTGGGTTTGTCGATCGATTGCTTGCTTGTGAATCTAGGTCCGAGGGATCGTGTCACATCAATTTGGTATCAGAGCAAGTTCTAGACTTGTCTCTACTAAGTCTTTTCCTAGGGCCATTGCATGCATCACCATTGTCCACCATCATGACTACCTCATACTTGGCATATTCGCCACTCTTAGGCCCATTAGAAGTCTTTGTGTTTGATGGATCCCGCCCTAGCATATATCTAGAATGGGAGAAGTCCATAGACCGACACTTTGGGAGGTTTACCCTGTTAGGGCCTATCCAAGTCAACTATGCCAAGAGTTTGCTCTGGCGCCAAGCTAGGAAAGAATGGGAAAACATTGTAGGTTTGAGAGAAGCCAAAGGGGAAGCACCCATTGAATCTTGGGATGAAATGAGGGCCGATCTTAGAAAGATCTACGCACCCCAACCCAAACCTCTTCAACCAACCGATCTTCCACCCCCGACCCCAACTCAAACCCAAGAACTTCCCCGACCAAGCCCAACCCAAGTCCACCCATGTTCATCACCCCGAGAGTACCATGCACTTACCATTATCACTCCACCCACCATAGACTATCCTACCCCATTATCCTTGGAAGTTGTGGCCCACACACATACCCAAGTGGAGATGGATGCCAATCCGGATCCACCTCCCACCACAGAGAACATCCTGGACCCCCCACTTCCACCCACCTCTCCTAGTCCGGGTCCTCATGAGCCGCACACCATCACCATAGATGAGTCCATACTCCAATGGCTCAAGCAAAGTCCCACCCTCCTGATCTCACCACCATTGGGATATCAATCCCAAATTGTTCCCACTCGGTTTCCCCATGTCACTTTACAAACCTTCTACTTCACGGGAGACTTGGGAGACCTTGTGGATTGCCTATATTGGCAAGTCCACTTGACCGGCTTGCTTGCCATGGGACCTTCGGAGCCTAGCACCATTAACTTTGCCCACCCCACCATTGGCTCCATCACTTCCGTTTGCACAAGTGGGCATTGCACTATTGAGATTCTTCTATTTCTCCCCAAGGATGAGAAACCCATCTTGGCCCACTCTCCACGCATTGAGGTTCCAATTGATTTGATTGGACAACCCACTAGAGACCTTGGCTCAATTACCTTAGAGGAGGATGACTCACCATTTGGGAACCTTGAAGACATAGAGTTCCTCTCTCTAGGTGGCCCCTTCCATGATCCCTTTGACCCCTTCCTTTGGGAGCTCGAGTACCCATGTGGTCCACCCACATCACTTATCACCCACTCCTTCCTACCCTCACCCACCATGTTGGACCAAGCTCATCTCTCCCAAGACTCTGATTACACCATGGGAGCCATGACTTTGGGCAATACACACTTAGGGATCGAGGAAGTGCCCCACTTCATGATATCCACCTTCCTAGATCCCTTTGACCCATTCCAATGGAGGTCCAAAAGCCCACACATAGCAGACATCTTTGGTACAAAAGTGCATAAGTCTTGGCGTACAACACCACTTGATATGATTCTTAAGTCAGGTCCACTCGTTCATATCACCCACATGTCAAGTAGAATGCATGATTGGTTCATATTCGGGTGTATCGGCCCTCCCTCATTTAACATTGGTCATACACATGTCAAAGGCATCTACGGATGTCCGGGTCCCCCGATATTTATCACCACTTTGCATGATAGGGTCACCTACGGGTGCCCTGGCCCACCTAGGTTGACCAAAGTCTACACGGCATCATTGCATGATAGGTCCACCTATGGATGTCCTGGTCCTCCCAATTCCATCAAAGTCTTCTTGGCGTCAAAGCATGACTGGTCAACATATGGTTGTCCCGGTCCACCTTTACACACCAAGCTTTTCACACCCACACCGCATCATAGTGCATAGCATACGCATTCATGCAAGCATCTAGCAACGAGCGGTGAGGTTCACAAAGAGCGGGCAAAAGCTTGCGAGCGCCACTTGGAATTCCAAGTAGGAAACTTATCGATGGTGACATTGGAGTGGCTCTACCCTAGTGTCACCTCCAACTTGAGGGCACGAGGACTTGGACCTTGCCAAGTTCCGAGTGGCTTTGGCAACCCGGCTTACGGGTTGGACTTACTAATGGGTTTTGGGATTCACTCCATTTCCCACGTGGCAGATCCGGCACCCTATATGGGCACCGCGGTGGATCCTAGTGAGTACCTTGAGCCTATATCTTCCTTTGTGAGTGATACCCTCGGAGAGCCACCAAAAATCAGCATGAGAGCCCGACGTGTGCACACAGAGGCAATACTAGGCAAGCAGGGTACCATCGCCAGCAAGAGGGTGTGCCTAAGCCACCGTGAGAGGATGAACGACTGTCCCCTGGTTGCAGACGTATGGTTGAGTTTGGAGGTTGAGGTTCACCCCGTGCTGCTTTAGAGGACCACTTCCCCGGTGGACCCATACTCGACGGAGTCGAGTTCTCCGCACCTCGGGGGTATGATGGGGACATCTCCGGCAATCCCATTTGTTCGAGGATCCTGATGCTCGCCAACTGTGCTTCATCTTGTTCGCCGCTTTATTTCGAGTCATATGATATATTTTTCATTTGCTTATTTGAGTCTTATCATGTAATTTTCCTTTTTATTTGTGTCCAATACCTAGGTTAGGTAGTCATTTACCTAAGTCTTGAGTCATTGTGTTGGTTTGATAGGTTAATGGGCCCAATTATATGGGATAGGCCCATGGGCACCCCCTTCCCCTTGGTTTAGTGTTAGTAGTCCAAAAGTCAGGGACTTATGTTAAATTGTGGGAATCCTATAAATAGGACCCCACTCCCACCATTTTGAACTAATGAATGATTGAAAGAAAATTTGAAATTCCACTACAATTGTGAGAATCTCTCTCTCTCTCTAAGGGGTGGATTCCCCTCTCTCTCTCTCTCTTCTCTTTCTCTCTAAAGGGGGCGAACCCCATTCTCTCTCTTCCCCACCCCCAATTTCGAAATTCTCTCTCTCTCCTCCCCATTCACCTCTCATTAAGACCCCTCCCCCTTCCCCATACACTCATTCAATTCCCCTCCAACCCCTAGGTGGAATTCCCCTCTCCTAGGCACCTCTCCATTCTCCCAAGCAACCCTTCATCTTCCCCAAGCCACCCCTTCCCTTCCCCAACACACCTCTCCATCTCCCAACACACCCCTTCCCATCCCCAAGACCCCCATTAACAACCCCCATTAAGTCACATTCCAATCTTGGGAGAGATCTCTCCTTCCCTCTCTCCTTCCCAACCCAAATTCGCAGCTCCCCCTCCTCCACCTGCTAGACCATCTTCCAGCGCCCATTCTGTCCCTCCCACACCTTGTATCACCCTCTACCAGACCCCCACACAGCCCGGGGTCGCCCCCACACCCATCAACCCCATCTATCCCGTTTCCGATCACCTATCACCTCCCGGTTCATCTCAGTTCGCAGGCAGCAGTCAATGGTCGAGTTGTAGAGGCAGCCACATCTTCACCGCGCATCTTCTGGAGGTGTATCATATATTTCAGGAAAGCTCTTCCAGTCGGCTTCGCAGGAGAGGTGATCCCGCCTCATTCCGAGGTTCGAGCCATCCGCGACGTCCGTTCTTGCCCAACTGCGCATCCGGCACCTGAGCAGAGACTAGAGCCTCAGTTCAGAAGCTGTTGCAACCACACCCCGGCTCCCCTTGGCGCACCATTTGACCGGGACGAACCTCTACCAGTCCCCTATCCATCAAAACAAGCGGAGCATCGTTTGGAGTTCAGAGTACCCTGTTCCAATTATTTTCCCTCAGGTACGCAGGTCTGGCCAGTCAGAGATAGTCCTGATACCCCCCCCACTCTTTGGGCTGGTTCTCTCGACTCCAACCTCCTCAGGTGCTCTTCTTGGTTGCGGATCGAAGAAGACTCGTTCACGCTCGCGTCCATTCTGGTCCCGCATCATTCGGATCTCAGGTGAGTTCGTGGCGAGTTTGTCAACCTGCTAAAGTGTCCTGAGACCAGTCAGAGCCAGAACAGAGCAGCACCGGTCCAGCACCTGCCCCGGCCGTCAACGATGACTCAAACCCACAATAAAATTCAGCAGCCCTCCCGGATCAGTCAGTGAAGATTGAGCGCTGGTTTCGACGAATTCCAAGTTCGGGAGAACCCGTGGCAGCGCCAACAGCGAGTACCTATCAGGCAGTTCCAGAAGCGGGCAGAATTGGCGAAGTCCTCTTTCGGCGACTCCTTTAGCTCTCCGTACGATCTTGCTTGGCCGGCTGACTGCCCCTCCCTGCGTGGAGGTAGTTTTGATTGTAATTAATCATCCCCACCCCTATTCCACCCCCTCTGTGAGGGCGTAGTGATTGTACTAGCAGGTAAGCGGCCGAAGCGTCATCGGCGCGGCGTGCGGGTAGCCCACGCTTCCCCGCTCGCCCTCGTCTCCGGCCGGGATCAGTGTCCTCACGTCGATCAGGTGAGCTTCTGGTCACTTCCTCTGCTGGTTTTACTTTTGCATGTCTTAGTATTGTTTCTAGTTGCCCGTTGGCGGTGAGGTGAACGCCCGATCTCAAACTCCATTGAATTGTGTGACCACCGCGGAGTGAGTTGAAAGTGCGACCCTCCAACCCATGCCCTTGGCGTGCTGGCCGCCCACGGAATTGGGAATTCCAGGCCCTTAGGGGTTCATCCCAAGCTAGTCAAATCCCCAGAAAGGCGAGGTCCCTCCTCGGACCGTCTCCACTATCGCCGGTCCGTCTACGGATCCGAGTGTGCGCTACACGGGTGAGTCCGCTAGAGTGGGTTCGTCGATCGATTGCTTGCTTGCGAATCTAGGTCCGAGGGATCGTGTCACATCCCATTAGGTCAAGATTGGGGTCCAATTAGGTTAGTTTTTGGTAGGTTTCCCCTAATTCCGAGTTAACCCAATACCATAATTTTAGCCCAATAACCTTATTTTGAATTTTCTTTAGGGGGTTTCTACTTCAGAAATTTAGTTAGAAATTCTTTTTTCTACAGGGTTATATATTTTTCATATTTTTATCATTTTGAATTTGAGAAGGTAATTAAATAATATTAATTTATTCATTATTTATATTCGGGTTGCTATACTCTCCCCCACTTTAAGAAATTTGGTCCTCCAAATTCACCTAACTTATTTTAACAAAATGGCAATTACTAACACTAACCTGAAAACAATTCTGGGTACTTCCTCTTAATAGTCTCTTTTAATTCCCACGTGGCTTCCTCAACTGCACGTCTACTCCATTGGACCTTAACCATTGGTATGGACCAATTTCTGAGTTGTTGTCGCTTTCGATCTAGAATCTTGACATGCTTCTTTTCATAAGATAAGTCTTCTTGTAGCTTCAAATATGCATATTGGATTACGTGTGATGGGTCATACACATACTTCCTTGACATCGATACATGGAAGACGTCTTGAATGCCAAAAAATTGAGGTGGTAAAGTGGTGAGGACACCCGAGCTAGAGATCGGCGCGAAGCGGAAGAGCGACACTACAAGTCGCGTAGCACTGTTCGGGACATGCATGCTTCTTTATGGCTTGGAGATTGCTTAGAGGATTAGACTGGAGCCTAGAGACCTATATTCCTTTTATTCTGGACCTTTGTAGGCCATTTTTGAGGCCAATTAGACTCCATTAGGGCCTTATTTTAGTCTTGTAGGCTAATTAGGGGCTAGTGGGCCACTTTTGGTTCACTCTCTTGGCCCAATTGGGCTGGCCGCCCCTGGGTGAACCTACAGTGGGCCACCCCTCCTCTTCCCCACTCCCTGGCCCATTAGGGTTGGGAAGAGGGCACACCCCACCTTCCCACCTCCCATGGGAGGTGTGCCCCCCCTCTCCTATCTTTTAGGAAAGATTTGACTTCCCCCCCTCCACCCTTCCCTATTATGTAGGAAACTCAAATTATTTAGGATTTTCTTTGTATTTCTTTTAGGAAACTAATTAGGACTTTTCCCCTCCCCTTATTTATACTCCCTTGTATTATTTTGGAGAAAATTGAATGAAGAAAATTTTGGAGAAAACTCTTGGAGAAGGCCGCGGCCCCCCTCTTGCTCTCTCATGGTGGGTGCGACTCCCACCTCCTCTCCCCATCTTCCTCTTCTTGGGTGCGACGCCCAAGACATCTCCCTCTGATCTCCTGCTGCTACCAAGGCTTCGTGGCATCTTCCTCGACATCCCACCAAGCCCGAAGAAGCTCGCTCGTGGTTGTGCTGGAGTGTGGAGGCCCCTTTGATACCTTGCTACCCTAGGTGCACGTGTGTGTCTGTCTGCTAGACAAAATTGCAAAGATCATGTTGGTCCGCCCCTTTCCACAATTCTTATCGCATCCACCTCTTCTGAACATTTCTTTATCCACATGTCCCCCATCCCCAGTTAAAATGTAGCAACCCTGGAAAAAATAAATATTTTTAAATAAATCAAATTAGAATAAACAAATTCTTAATTAGTCAAAATAGGCTAAAAGATTTAAGTAAGTAAAAGAAAAATCAAGAGCAACAAATAAATAGAACCAAAAATGTGAATAACGCCTTGATTCAAGGCGCTAATTAAAATTAAACGCCTCTGGCTAAGGCGTGAATTGAAAAAGGGATGCCCCCTGGATAAGGCGTCAATTCTCAAACGACCAAAATAAATAAAAGGGAAATTAAACGTAATGCCCTTTGCTTAGACGCGTTTCACTAAAGAAACGACGTTCAAAAAGGCGTTAATTTAAGTAACGCCCTATAGAAAGGCGTTAATTCAGTTCGAGTTTCGTTCGACTCTATCCAGGGAAATTTTATGGATTAGTACGAGTTAGTAGAATATAGAAAGGACTCTATTAAGGCAATACTACCCTTAATCAAACTCTAACTCTATTAGGGTTCCGCAAAACCCTATAAATAATCCTTGTCCATCAAACCCTAAAATCTATTTGGTCGAAGCTCTGCTGCTGCGTACGTGAAGAACATGTGATGTTCTTCTTCCCTTGCCTCCAGTCATAGTTACGAAGAATATTAATATTAATGTTCTTCATCTTTGTTGTAGGTTACCCTGTCGAGTTTTCCAACGTGCTGAAGAACTAAAGGTTCCTCATCGGCATCATCCTTGTCGACTGCATCTTCTTCAACCAGTAAAGAAGAAGACTTTTTCCTCTTCTCAGCAAACTCTTATCGTCACTGCATCCACTTCGGTGTGCTGCCGTTTGATTAAGTTCGGAAGCAACCATCTTCTGGGTGCTGTTCTAGTTGCTTCAGGAGGCTCTGTTTAGAACAGAGCATTGGTTCTTATCAAAACCTTCACATAACTTCATCCAGATTACCCATCAGGTAGGTTTTCTCAAGATCGTAGCCCAAACTAGCTTAAGATCTTAATAATATCATCGGTCGTGCATGCATATAGTTTTATTGTGGTTTCAGATGTTTTCTATGTAATTTCAAAAAGAAACGCCCTTGGCAAGGGCGCTAATTTAAAGAAGCGACCCACATTAGGGCGCTAATTATTATTTTGACGCCCTGCCCAGAAGTCGTCAATTACATGTAATTAATAAATACCCACGTTTAAAATTTAATATCTATGTAACCATGAATCTAATATATTGCATGAGTATACCTGTGAAATCCTGCTATTTTTCCTGTCATGATCATGTACCCTTTTTCCTGAAATTTTATTATCTGAAAATTGGTAAATTCTTGAATTCACGACCTTGTCTAGGTCGTCTCTTATTGAACTGACGCCCCAGACTAGGGCGCTAATTGAAAAGTAACGCCCCTGTACAGGGCGCGTTTTTGTTAAAATTCTGTAAATTTGAAATTCTGTAAGAATTGAGATAAGGTTTGGACGACTGCTTCACAAGTCGTCAAATGATTAATAGACGTCCTTAAGTAAGGCATTAATTATATGATTAATGACTTTGGTCAAGTCGCTATTTTTCCTGTATTATTATTTTTCCCTCGGTTAACACGGTTTCATATATATGTATAAGTATATTATCGGCACTATATTTCCATTCCGTGAATATAGTCCCATGTTTTATGATTTTTTATTGCATTACCCTCAATTCTCGGTGACATACAAGCTCTCCATTGGACACTCCGTTCCTTTGGACTAGCGAGTTAGTCATAGAGACCTCCGTAAGACTCCTCGAGCCTTGGATTCCCTCAAGGCCGACTGAGCGGGTTGTACCATAAAAACCTATCACCCTATTTTTGTCATGTCACTCTATAGAAACATGGTATACCGGCCCTCATATTATGCTATGAGTATGATATGAGAATTTTCTTAATGAACGGGGAAAGCATGCCATCAATGTGATGTTATTGTAGACCCCAATTCTATAACAACTTTGTTATGATGTTCTTGTGGACCTCAATTCTATATTAAAGGAGTGACCATCTACTTGTGGGTATTTACTTGTCATGGTACCCAAGTTAGGGAACCAATTCCACCTAGTTTTATCGATAATCGTGATTGTACCGTTATTATCGCCATTCTATGTCAAGTGTCATATTTTTGGACTCTAGTCTATCCAAGTTTATCCTACATGTCTATAAGCTTTATTCTTGAAATTCCATATTGGCTATACACAAAAGTGGATGTTAAAATACATGATTAATGCCTGCGCATATAGGGCCCGATCTGGTCCTGGGAGGAGCACCCGAAAGTACTTGTGCCCATGGGAGTTGATTGATCACGGTAATGGCATTATACCGAAGTGCATGACTAGCTTGATTGAACATTCCACAAATCTTGTACTTGACTTGATATTACATGACTTGCGTGGCCCGAAAAAGGGTAATTTCATACTTGCGTGCTTGAAACGTGATAGCCAAGTTCTGACATGACATGATGCGTCTACTTGCTTGAGTATCTTGATAGCTTTTGATATAAGGTCTTGAAAGTTCATGACTAGTTCTTCTTGCTATCTTTTTGTTATATCCTCTTTCTATCTTGTCGTTTTATGCGAGCATGCGTAGCTATAGTGCATTCATGAAAGATGTAATCACTTAAACCCCTTGCTAGTTCTTGAGATATAATTTCCTACGGAGCGTTCGCTCACTTAGTGTTTCCCTACTTTTCAGGTAAGTCCGACGATGAGGGAACTCAAACGGATGGGGAAAATCAAGAGTGAAAGAGATAGAGCTTCTCCAGTGTCATCTATTTTTTTTATATATATTTTTCTTGAGTCAAGCTTTGTATTTTTCTTTTTTTTTGAGTCTAGTATTTGCAAAGGGATTGTAATAGACATATTCTTATTACAGGAATAAAATGGATTGGGTTATCTTTACTTTTGCGCATCTCTGATTTTGGTGTCGAATACACTAATACTCTGATCGACATGATTGATATAAACTCGTCACGCGTCTCCGGGTATCTTCCGCTCTCGGGGCGTGACAGTTTTTGTGGTATCAGAGCCTAGGGTATTTAATTCCTAGGAAACCCAAGTCCAAGGATAGGTTTAACCTTTAACCGGTGAGATTGGGTAGAACCAAGGGGTAAAGTTAACATAAAAATGCTAGCTTCTAAATGAAATCATGTATTAATCTAGTTATGGTAATTGTAGGACGATGGCTGCCGAACGTGCTCAGTGGCGCAACATGCAGCGTACACTTCAAGGCATGACTCAGGTGCTGCAACAGGTAGCACAAGGAGGAGCACAACGAGCAGGGAGTCTCCACCAAGTCTTTAAAAACATGAACCCGCCTAAATTCACGGGTTCTACTGATCCGGACGACGCAGAGCACTGGATTAGGGAGACGGAACGTATATTCCGTGTTATGCAGTGCACGGATCAAGATAAAGTCTTATTAGCTACCTTTCAGTTGGAAAGGGATGCCCGATGCTGGTGGGAATCAATAGAAGCTACTTTAAATCAAGACCAAGTTACTTGGGAAGAATTCGTTGAACATTTCAACGCTAAATATTTTTCGGACCGAGTACAGGAAAAGAAAGCTGCAGAATTTGCTGCACTGAAGCAACGGTCCTTGATAGTGGCCGAGTATGAGGCCCAATTTTCTAGATTATCTCGGTATGCTAAGCACTTAGTTAGCACCGAGAAGATGAAAGCTAGGAGGTTCCTAAATGGGCTCAGGCCCCAATATATCACACAGTTGGCGCCAATGGATATCCAGGTGTACTCGGAAATTGTGCGCCGAGCTCAGCTATTAGAAGACACCACGGAACTATCTGATAGAATCCGTGGGAAGGACAAGAAAGAACAAGTTACAAGTTCGGGTTCCTTTAAACCCAACTTCAAGAAGAGGCCTAGCAATGGAGGTACTTCCTCACAAGATCAGAAGTTTAAGAAGACCAAGCCCTTCTCCATCACCACTACCCCATCAAATATAGTGTGCAAGCATTGTGACAAGGCGGGCATAGAGCAGAAGAATGCTGGAGGAAACTAGGAGCATGTCTCCGCTATGGGAGTCGCGATCATCGAATTCCCGATTGCCCATTACTTAATGATCAAGCCGGGGACAGGAAGCGCCCAGTAACCAAGAATGCTCGTCTTCACGCAATTTAGGAGACCGAACAAGAAGAAGAAGGAGGACTAGTAGAAGGTACATTGAAAGTTTGTTCCAAGTCTGCATATGTCTTAATTGATACTGGTGCTTCACATTCAATTGTTTCCAAGAAGTTCACTGATCCGTTACCCCTAGAACCGGAATGGATAAAATTAGTCTTGTCTACTCCTCTAGGAAACGAGACTGATATTACACACCATTACCAGAACTGTGAAGTATTGGTTCATAGTAAGAATCTCCCTATTGATCTTATATGTTTAGATCTAAAGGAGTATGATATCATACTAGGAGCGGATTGGTTATCTAAATATCATGCAACGGTCGATTGCCGCAATAGCAAGGTTACTTTCGAGGAATTTCCAGAACTGATCTTTACTAGCCCCAAGAGGCGAAGCAAAACCCCTCTTATTTCGGCTCTCCGAGCTAGCAAGCTCATCAGGAAAGGATGTGTATCTTTCCTTGCATTCGTCACAATTAAGGAGGCTAAGGAAACTAAGATAGAAGACATTCCGGTGGTACAAGAATTTCTAGACGTATTTTCGGAAGATTTACCTGGATTACCCCCACAAAGAGAAGTGGCCTTCACCATCGATTTAGTTCCTGGTGCAGGTCCAGTTTCTAAAGCACCGTATAGAATGTCACCTGTTGAACTCAAGGAGTTAAAGGAGTAATTGATGGAACTCATTAAGAAAGGATTCATAAGACCAAGTACTTCCCCAAGGGGAGCGCCTGTATTATTTGTAAAGAAGAAAGATGGATCCATGAGGTTATGCATCGACTATCGACAGTTGAATCATCTCACTATCAGGAACAAGTATCCACTGCCGAGAATCGATGAGTTGTTTGATCAAATTTCAGGATCCAAGTACTTTTCCAAAATTGATCTTAGGTCGGGATATCATCATTTAAGAATCAAGGATGAGGACATTCATAAGACTGCATTCAGAAGCAGGTACGGCCATTATGAATTTGTTGTTATGCCTTTCGGACTAACGAATGCCCCTACTGCCTTTATGCAGTTAATGAATAGTATATTCAGGCCTTATTTGGATCAATTCATGGTGGTCTTTATTGATGATATATTGATTTATTCCGAGACCAAGGAAGAGCACGAGGAGCATTTAAGGATTGCATTACAAATATTGAGGGCAAACCAATTATATGCAAAACTCAGCAAGTGTGAATTCTGGCTTGAGGAAGTGACTTTTCTCGGACATGTTATATCAAAGGATGGCTTATCAGTAGATCTATCAAAAGTTGAAGCTGTAAGAAATTGGGAAAGACCGACCAATGCTAGCGAGATCCGAAGTTTCTTAGGTCTTGCTGGCTATTACAGGCGATTCATCAAAGATTTCTCTAAGATCACCGTACCACTTACGAGGTTAACTCGCAAGGAGATCCGTTACAAATGGAGTGAGGAATGTGAAAGAAGCTTCCAAACTCTCAAGGATCATCTTACTACAGCTCTTGTCTTAGCTTTACCAATGGAAGGAGAGAAATTCGAGGTATATAGTGATGCTTCTGGCATTGGCCTCGGATGTGTTCTAATGCAACAAGGAAAAGTTATAGCTTACTCTTCTTGTCAATTAAAGAAGCATGAAGAGAACTACCCCGTCCATGACTTAGAATTAGCCGCGGTAGTATTTGCACTAAAGATCTGGAGGCATTATCTATATGGAGTACAGTTTACTATATACTCCGATCACAAGAGTCTCATGTATCTTTTCTCTCAAAAGGAACTAAATATGAGGCAAAGGCGTTGGCTAAAATATCTCAAGGACTTCGACTTCAATATACAATGTCATCTCGGAAAGGGTAATCATGTAGCAGATGCCCTTAGTCAAAAGCCGAGAGCACTGTTAGCCAATTGTATGATTCAAGAATGGAAGTTGCTGGAGCAATTCTCTAAGCTCAATATAAGCATGGACACGAACTTCAAATGTGTCACATTGTCTCACATAAGCATTCATCCAGACCTATAAACTGAAATACAAGCACTTCAGGATGATGACCCAATATTAGTGGAAATCAAGGGCAAACTAGAAGGACAGTCTGATTTCCAATTAGCATCAGATGGAAGGTTGTTATTCCAAAACAGAACTTGTATACCGGATTGTCCCGAGTTAAAGAAGAAGATCTTAGATGAAGCTCATAGATCAAGGTACGCGATTCATCCTGGATCTACCAAAATGTACCAAGATGTGAAAAGAAATTTTTGCTGGACCAACATGAAAAGGGAAATAGCGGACTACGTGTCGCGCTGTCTCACATGCCAATAGGTCAAGGCGGAACACCAAAAGCCTGCTGAAAAATTACATCCTCTTGATATTCCCAAATGGAAGTGGGAGAATATTAGTATGGATTTCATTATGGGTTTATCTAAATCAAAAGGAGGACATGATGGAATATGGGTTATTATTGACCAATTGACTAAATCGGCGCATTTCTTGCCAATAAAGAGTCGATGGTCAGTTGATGTTTTGGCTGCATTATGCATCAAGGAAATAGTCAGATTACATGGTATTCCTATTTCAATCGTGTCTGACAGAGATCCCCATTTTACTTCTCATTTTTGGAAGGGACTACAACATTCGTTGGGAACAAGGCTTAACTTTAGTACAGCTTTTCATCCTCAAACGGATGGTCAGATCGAGAGAACTAATCAGGTGGTTGAAGATATGCTTAGAGCTTGCATCATTGATTTCGATGGAAGCTGGCATGATCACTTGCTGCTGGTGGAATTTGCATACAATAATAGCTACCAGGCAAGTATACAAATGGCACCTTTCGAAGCTTTATACGGAAGGAGTTGCCGATCACCCTTATGCTGGGACGAAGTTGGAGAGAAACAATTGCTAGGTCCAGACATGATAAGGGTTACCACTGAAAGAATACAATTGATTCGAGAAAGACTGCAAGTTGCTCAGTCTAGGCAAAAGGCTTATGCCGACACGAGAAGGAGAGATCTTGAGTTCCAAATCGGAGATCATGTATTTCTCAAGATATCGCCGGGACGTGGCATACGGAGATTTGGTGTTAAGGGCAAGCTTACACCAAGGTTCATCAAACCTTTTGAGATATTAGAAAGAGTTGGCGAGATTGCTTATCGCATCGCATTGCCTCCTCAATTGTCTGAAGTGCATAATGTATTCCACATATCTATGTTGAAGAAGTATGTGCACGATCCATCGCATATTATTGATCATGGAGACATAGTGATCCAAAAGGATCTCACATATGAGCAGAAGCCCATGAAGATACTAGATCGTGAAGTACGTACCCTAAGGAATAAGGTTATTCCCATGCTAAAGGTACAATGGAGTAAGAGTTTCGATCAGGAAGCCACATGGGAGACCGAGGAATCCATGAGGAAACGATTCCCAGAATTATTTTAAGGTAATAGGCTCTACACTCTCCACATGTATATGCGATTGAATTTGGGGACCAAATTCTTTTAAGTGGGGGAGGGTGTAGCAACCCTGGAAAAAATAAAGATTTTTAAAAAAATCAAATTAGAATAAATAAATTCTTAATTAGTCAAAATAGGCTAAAAGATTTAAGTAAGTAAGAGAAAAATCAAGAGCAACAAATAAATAGAACCAAAAATGTGAATAACGCCTTGATTCAAGGCGCTAATTAAAATTAAACGCCTCTGGCTAAGGCGTGAATTGAAAAAGGGACGCCCCCTGGACAACGCGTCAATTCTCAAACGACCAAAATAAATAAAAGGGCAATTAAACGTAACGCCTTTTACTTAGACACGTTTCACTAAAGAAACGACGTTCAAAAAGGCGTTAATTTAAGTAACGCCCTATAGAAAGGCGTTAATTCAGTTCGAGTTTCGTTCGACTCTATCCAGGGAAAGTTTATGGATTAGTACGAGTTAGTAGAATATAGAAAGGACTCTATCAAGGCAATACTACCCTTAATCAAACTCTAACTCTATTAGGGTTCCCCAAAACCCTATAAATAATCCTTGTCCATCAAACCCTAAAATCTATTTGGTCAAAGCTCGGCTGCTGCGTACGTGAAGAACATGTGATGTTCTTCTTCCCTTGCCTCCAGTCATAGTTACAAAGAATATTAATATTAATGTTCTTCATCTTTGTTGTAGGTTACCCTGTCGAGTTTTCCAACATGCTGAAGAACTAAAGGTTCCTCATCGGCATCATCCTTGTCGACTGCATCTTCTTCAACCAGTAAAGAAGAAGACTTTTTCCTCTTCTCAGCAAACTCTTATCGTCACTGCATCCTCTTCGGTGTGCTGCCGTTTGATTAAGTTCGGAAGCAACCATCTTCTGGGTGCTGTTCTAGTTGCTTCAGGAGGCTCTATTTAGAACAGAGCATCGGTTCTTATCAAAACCTTCACATAACTTCATCCAGATTACCCATCAGGTAGGTTTTCTCAAGATCGTAGCCCAAACTAGCTTAAGATCTTAATAATATCATCGGTCGTGCATGCATATAGTTTTATTGTGGTTTCAGATGTTTTCTATGTAATTTCAAAAAGAAACGCCCTTGGCAAGGGCGCTAATTTAAAGAAGCGACCCACACTAGGGCGCTAATTATTGTTTTGACGCCCTGCCCAGAAGTCGTCAATTACATGTAATTAATAAATACCCACGTTTAAAATTTAATATCTATGTAACCATGAATCTAATATATTGCATGAGTATACTTGTGAAATCCTGCTATTTTTCCTGTCATGATCATGTACCCTTTTTCATGAAATTTTATTATCTGAAAATTGGTAAATTCTTGAATTCACGACCTTGTCTAGGTCGTCTCTTATTGAACTGACGCCCCAGACTAGGGCGCTAATTGAAAAGTAACGCCCCTGTACAGGGCGCGTTTTTGTTAAAATTCTGTAAATTTGAAATTCTGTAAGAATTGAGATAAGGTTTGGACGACTACTTCACAAGTCGTCAAATGATTAATAGATGTCCTTAAGTAAGGCGTTAATTATATGATTAATGACTTTGGTCAAGTCGCTATTTTTCCTGTATTATTATTTTTCCCTCGGTTAACACGGTTTGATATATATGTATAAGTATATTATCGGCACTATATTTTCATTCCGTGAATATAGTCCCATATTTTATGATGTTTTATTGCATTACCCTCAATTCTCGGTGACATACAAGCTCTCCATTGGACATTCCGTTCCTTTGGACTAGCGAGTTAGTCATAGAGACCTCCGTAAGACTCCTCGAGCATTGGATTCCCTCAAGACCGACTGAGCGGGTTGTACCATAAAAACCTATCACCCTATTTTTGCCATGTCACTCTATAGAAACATGGTATACCGGCCCTCATATTATGCTATGAGTATGATATGAGAATTTTCTTAATGAACGGGGAAAGCATGCCATCAATGTGATGTTATTGTAGACCCCAATTCTATAACAACTTTCTTATGATGTTCTTGTGGACCTCAATTTTATATTAAAGGAGTGACCATCTACTTGTGGGCATTTACTTATCATGGTACCCAAGTTAGGGAACCAATTCCACCTAGTTTTATCGATAATCGTCATTGTACCGTTATTATCGCCATTCTATGTCAAGTGTCATATTTTTGGATTCTACTCTATCCAAGTTTATCCTACATGTCTACAAGCTTTATTCTTGAAATTCCATATTGGCTATACACAAAAGTGGATGTTAAAATACATGATTAATGCCTGCGCATATAGGGCCCGATCTGGTCCTGGGAGGAGCACTCGAAAGTACTTGTGCCCATGGGAGTTTATTGATCACGGTATTGACATTATACCAAAGTGCATGACTAGCTTGATTGAACATTTCATAAATCTTGTACTTGACTTGATATTACATGACTTGCGTGGCCCGAAAAAGGGTAATTTCATACTTGCGTGCTTGAAACGTGATATCCAAGTTCCGACATGACATGATGCGTCTACTTGCTTGAGTATCTTGATAGCTTTTGATATATGTTCTTGAAAGTTCATGACTAGTTCTTCTTGCTATCTTTTTGTTATATCCGCTTTCTATCTTGTCGTTTTATGCGAGCATGCGTAGCTATAGTGCATTCATGAAAGATGTAATCACTTAAACCCCTTGCTAGTTCTTGAGATATAATTTCCTACTGAGCGTTCGCTCACTTAGTGTTTCCCTACTTTTCAGGTAAGTCCGATGATGAGAGAACTCAAACGGATGGGGAAAATCAAGAGTGAAAGAGATAGAGCTTCTCCAGTGTCATCTAGTTTTTTTTTATATTTTTCTTGAGTCAAGCTTTGTATTTTTTTTTTTTTTTGAGTCCAGTATTTGCAAAGGGATTGTAATAGACATATTCTTACTACAGGAATAAAATGGATTGGGTTATCTTTATATTTGCGCACTCTGTCTTGGTGTCGAATACACTACTACTCTGATTGACATGATTGATATAAACTCGTCACGCATTTCGGGTATCTTCCGCGCTCGGGACGTGACATAAAATTTCACGCCCTAACTCATCCTGTGGCCGAAGTTCCGTTCATAGCACATTTACAAGCCCAGACTGCACCTGTGCAGATCTACAGGTACAGAGGTCGACCACAGACCATCTTTTGCCCCCTAAACCATCTCCAAACGCCCTGAAATTTTGAACAATTCTTCCCCACATCCTAACCCATCCCCCATAATTTTATTATAATTTCTTGAGTCCATTTACCCCACGCCTCATCAACCCATTTCTCAGGTTCGCAGTCTGCCTGTGCGGACCTGTAGAAAAGGGCCATGCCAAAACTATTTCCCTCCCCTAAAACTTCCACTAAGCATGACCCCGCGACTTCTGCCCAATCTTCCCACGGCCCTCACCTCTCCACCAGAGAATGCCCCGCCCCAAAAGCCGCCCGGAGGCCCCGGTACCACCACCATCTTCCACCCTCTGTCCTGCTGCCAGCAGATAGACCAGAACACACAGGGGTCTGTTCCTAAATTCGCCTCGGCTTCCTCGGCGCTCCGTTGCTGCCTTCCGTCCTTGAGCATTGCAGGGACAACCATGCCCACTTCCCTGCCACGTTTCGTATTTAGTGGACGACCATAAGGCCGTGTTCCAGGCCTCCACGCCCGCTGGTCCCCTATGCCTGTGCAGATCGACCTGCAGTCTGCCCGCCGTTCGTGATCAAACCAGAGGTCCATGTCAGCGCCGTCGGCTTCCATCTTCTTCCAAGAGGATCGTCGTCCCAGCACGCTGTCAGGGACGTTTTCTCCATCCTTGGTGCCCGAGACTCCCCTTCCCCGCTGCTGGTTCCAGTTTGACCCGTTGGCGCAGTTTAGGCCACTTCGGTTCGTAGCACTCCGTAGGCGACGAGCTTCACCGACTCGTGGCCCGTCTACCCACGTCATACATCCTTGGATTCGCTATGTCACTTTTACCTCCCTGCGCGGAGTCGGTGTGTTTTGTTGTACTCTTTTAGTTCATGTACCGGGTGATCGTGTGACTTGGCCGGGATTCTTCCCCATGCCCCGAGCGTTGAGGTATGCGTCCACTACCCTCTCGGTTAGCTTGCTTATTAATATGGTCTCTGGATGCCACTGCTTGTGCGTTCATTAGGTTCCTAGCTCTCATATTTTATTTCACTGCCACTTTGAGAGAGCGAGATCGTCCCGTGACTCGTCCGAGTCACGAGTGTGGAGTTGTCTACCCTAGACCCTGCCAATTTCTCAACCGTGCGGATCGGCGTGCTTCCCTCTCTTGGGATGCCTGTGTGCTTGAGTCCTTGCTGATTGGCATAATTTTCCCTCTTGGGAGCCATAGGTGTCTAGTCTACACCGTTCGATCTAATGCATTGTTGCTGGTCACATTTGTTCGTTAGTCTCATAGTCGCGTAGAGTCATACCTTGCATAGCGTCGGGCATCAACTTTTGGTATCAGAGCCTTAGGTTTGTCTTGGGTGCATTTGAGTCAATAGGTTTGTCTAGGTTGCATTTGAGTCTGCATTCCACCTCTTTTGCATCACCTTTTAGAGTGTGTCTAGATCCTTAGAGTTTAACCCCCTATCCCTTAGTTGTCTTGCAAGTCCACCCCATATGCCCCACTCCAAAACTTCCCATGGCTTTCAAATCCCCTAGGCGATATGATTGTCTACCTAGTAGGGAGGAGAGATACACCCATGGGCTTGGGAACCACCCCCTCTCGTTCCTTAGGCCTAAAGCCCCTACCTTTGATGGCTCCATGGGCCCGAGTGACTA
Source organism: Amorphophallus konjac (assembly GCA_022559845.1). Lineage (NCBI taxonomy): Eukaryota > Viridiplantae > Streptophyta > Magnoliopsida > Alismatales > Araceae > Amorphophallus > Amorphophallus konjac. Next base: position 128,928,014 of record CM040124.1, on the reverse strand, counting down.
CCTAACTTGGGAAGCTGCCATGGATTGATATTTTGTGTGTTACCCCATGCCCGATGCCATGCAAGTCCACTTTGCCAAAGAAAGGCTTTTACACGAAGCCAAGGACAAGTGGAGCTACGTTGAGAGCTTGAGAGACATTAGGCGGCAAAGGCCTATTGAGACCTGGTACGCCATGAAAAATGAGCTTAGAAGGACCTACTTACCCCACCCTGTCACCTCCAACTAAGAAGATCACAGTCAGAGGCGAAAGGCTCCGCTTGTACATGAGTCTAGGTGTTGCACTCCTACGGTTTTGATGATGTCATACACTATAAGTCAATCATGATGGTTCATCTTAACACATTTCTTTTGCACACTTTTACATACTGCACTCCCTAGTTCTACTCAGAAAGTGATAACATGGTTAATTTTTTACATTGAGTCCATGCTGTTGTTACATATTAACTGAATAGGGTCTGTGCATGCAAGCAACAAGTCGGTGCAACCATAGTTGTTGCACGCGACTAAGTCATTGCAATATCTGTATACGCATATTGAGTCCGTGCAGTTTATCTCCTGGCCATTCATCAAGTCGGTACACATGTCCACTAGACCGCATTGCAAGTCTGTGCCTATGCCGCATCTCCAGCGAACTAGGTCTATGCATTGATGTCTGGGAGTAAAGATAAGTCTGTGCATACTTCTTTGCTAAGTCCTTGCATAAGAGGTTATAGGTCAAACCTCGGTGTAAATTTTGGCATGCACGAGTCTGTGCATGTTAGGTCTGGTCATATAAGGCTCGTGCATATTCAGCATCGAGCACATTCTAAGTCCGTGCATGTTTTGCATCGCTTGATCCAAGTCTGTGCATATCTCTGCGAAAATATTGCATTTTACTCTCACTTACCCAACAGCTGTATGTCTCTTTCATCTCCTTTTGATGATGTCAAAGGGGGAGAGTCTATTGAGGGGGAGGAGAGTGAAGGAGAGTCAAGGGGAGGAGAGTCAATTGATGGGAAGAGTGTTTTACATTGACAGCTTTTTATTGCCTCAGGCATGCTTGCTTGATTACTGCTTGTTCACTCTATTTTGATTCCATTGACATAAATTGTTTCATAGTGTTGAGTCATAGTGTTGCCATCATCAAAAAGGGGGAGACTATTGCACTCCTATAGTTTTGATGATGTCATACACTATAAGTCAATCATGATGGTTCATCTTATTCATCTTAACACATTTCTTTTGCACACTCTTACATACTGCACTCTCTAGTTCTATTCAGAAAGTCTGTGCATACATAGTTAATTTTTTACATTGAGTTCATGTTGTTGTTGCATATTAACTAAATAGGGTCTGTGCATGCAAGCAACAAGTCGGTGCAACCTTAGTTGCTGCACGTGACTAAGTCATTGCAATATCTGTATACGCATATTGCGTCCGTGCAGTTTATCTCCTGGCCATTCATCAAGTCGGTGCACATGTCCACTAGACCGCATTGTAGGTCTGTGCATATGCTGCATCTCCAGCGAACCAGGTATGTGCATTGATGTCTTGGAGTAAAGCTAAGTTTGTGAATACTTCTTTGCTAAGTCCATGCATAAGAGGTTATAGGTCAAACCTCGGTAAAATTTTGGCACGCACGAGTCCGTGCATGTTAGGTCTGGTCATATAAGGCTCGTGCATATTCAGCATCGAGCACATTCTAAGTCCGTGCATGTTTTGCATCGCTTGATCCAAGTATGTGCATATCTCTGTAAAGGTCGGTGCATATCTATCTCAGCCGTGTTAGAGTCAGTGCATGTTCTGTCCTAGCAACACCATTGTCAGTGCACATGTGTTAGAACATAAGTAAAAGCCAGTGCACATCCTTCTTCGTGCTAAACAGGGTCAGTGCATGTCAGTTAAAGTCTGTGCTAGACTTGCTATATGATACGTAAAGTCTGTGCATGACCTTGGTCAATGTTGCCTCAACTAAAATCCTCTCTGGCTTGGCAGGTTTGTCACCTGATCGAGGATGTGTTCGGCGAACCCAAAACCAGTGAAGTTACTCTATGTGGAAGTCAATGTACCAGGTTTAAGGGCTCATGATACGAGGCAAAGAATAGATAGGATGATCCTGACACGTGGAACCAAAAAGGGAACAGATCTATGAGAAGAAATGGGCGGGAATCGTGTTAGCCACACGCTATCATCTGTCTATAAAAAGAGGTTGAAGTCTGCAAGAGGCTGCTGCTGAAGATTGAAAGAAAAAAAAATGAGAGCATCTGAAGCCACTGCGAGTGCTGAAACCTCCTTATTCGAGAGAAGAGCCCGTCTAGAAATGGGAGAGTCTGAGTAATCATTTCTTTGTTTGAGCTTGAAAGACTGCTTCACTGGAAGCTACATTTTTGCTGTGTTTTGAGTCATTGTTTCCTTATTTTTTTTCTTTCATTTTCTAGTTGTTTCATCCATTTCTTGTATATTATCCTGTTACCCTCTAAGTGTTCTTAGAGGAAGGGAGATTGGTTCTCCGGTTGCGAGTGTAGGGAATTCACTCGTGTGTTTCCTCTGGTTTAGAGGAAGGGAGGTTGGTCTTCCGGTTCTGATCTTGCTGGGGCAAGCTCCGGTTCAGATCCTGTAGGTCGCACGATCAGTGTTGAGGGATTTGTTCCCTTGTGGCAAGCTGTGAGCCAGCGGATGTCAGCAGACTGAGTCTGCGGTGCTTTTATTGCTTAGTGCAAGGAAGCCTTGCTCCAGTGGAGTAAGGGGTGGACGTAGATTGCTGACCGCAATCGAACCACCTTAAAAATCTTCTGTCCCTTGGTATGGTTTGATCTTGTCTACTATACTATTTTTAGCTCGCCAGGTGTTTGATCTCTTCTCTACTTATGTCTTACTTCCATTGAGCCTTTGTCTCTCTTGTTGTTTCGTCGCTAATCTTGAGAAGGATCCTTGCTGCGTTTTTGAATTATTTTATCGATCTTTGAATTAGATTGAATGTGGGGGTGATCTATTCATCCCCCCCTTTTAGCTCACGCATCGAGTGAACTAACAGGTCCAAGACTATTCCTCATAACTATGAGCAAGTCTCCCTGATCGTCTCTATCCCATGGGATCCCACCCTCATCGAGCTCCTACAAAGCTTTAGGGAGAGACTAGAAAGGATGCGCACTCCTATTGGACCGCCGACTTCCCCTAGCCCACCCCTGAGCCAGGACGAAGTCATGCCAGAATCTACGGAGGTCAGGGCTGACACTCTCAGCCCAATACCCTCGATGGAGCACCATGGCTTTCCCCACTACATAGAGGACTCCTTTTCCCCACCCGAGGGGGAGGCTTCGCTCTTCGACCCTCATCTAGAGCCATTCTTGCCTCCCGAGGGTGGACTTGTCATTGGAGAGTCTTTAGCTGGCTGGTTAAGGAAGGGCCTACTTCTAGATCCTCCGATCCCTTGCTACCCATCCATGGAACCAGGACTCCTACCTCTTAACACCTTTCACACCACTTTTCAATCCTTCTACTTTGTAGAAAATGTGAAGGACTTTATTAGGAGTTTAGATTGTGAAAGGGAGTTGACGTATATGTTAGCCTTAGGGTTTGACCAACCCTATAGTCATAGCTTCACGCACCCTTCTTTGGGGTCCATTACCTCGGCATACACCAAAGGTCATATCACCTCCGAGGTCCTTTTGCTCTTTCCCATCCCCGATGAGCTTCACTCCACCCCATCTTATGGTGTTGTCGTCCCTAGAGAGGAACCTTGCCTTCCTTGCCTTCCACGTGAGCCCCTTGCCCTATCTATCAGAGTGCCTGAAGGTGAGCATCTGCACATTGGCGAATGTCGAACATGGGCAAGTATAGTGAAGGGACTTGTCTGGAAGAGTCATCATTTCTTTTACCCTTTCAATCACCTCCCTAGTGAGCCCCTCGACCCATATTCTTCACTCCACTTTGTCAAAGAGGTCCACTATCATACCCCTTCCACACATGCCCGTCAACATCTCACCCTGCATGCATCCACACCCTAGAGCCTGGAAGGAAAGGAACACCAGTCTTTCTCTCTTGCTTCATCATGTCCACCACATATAGGGGTGATTTCGTGAGTGAGTTTGGACATATTGGTCCCCCAGAGTCTACCACATTTAGTAGGACACCTGTGCATGATAGGTACAACTTTGGTTGTCCAGGTCCTCCCCGTATTGTCCAGTCATGAGGTCCATGTTTGGATGTCCAGGACCACCCCTGCAATTGAATAGGTATGAGTCCACACAACTATTTCAGAGTCTGCATCATCATCACCACCTTGAGTCTAGCAACGCGTGATACAAAGAATTGGCTGACGCTCATAGACACCCCCGTAAGTTCCAAGAGGGAGATTATATCATGATCCGGGTCAGATCAGAATGGTTTCCTTTTGGAGCCGTGAAGAAAATACAGGCTCGTGGTGCCGGTCCCTTTAGAGTTTTGAGGTAAGTTGAGTCCAATGCATATGTTGTAGATTTGCCGGAGGACTATGGTATCAGTTCTACATTCAACGTCTCAGATTTAGTCGCATATAGGGACTAGGCAGTGATCCCCAGTGAGTTTTTTGGGCCTTCTCCACTCCTTGTGAGCGAGCCTTCCCCTGAGATTCCACTTCCAGCCCTGTCACCTCAGAAGCGTGAGCGGATAGAGTCCATACTCGATGAGCAGGTGACAACCACTATGAGTGGCGCGTATCACCGCTACTTGGTACGTTGGAGAGGACGACCCACGTCTGAGGACACATGGATCACTGGGGCAGAGCTTGAGAGAATAGATTCGGACTTGCTCGAGCGATACCGAAGCGACAGACACCCTTGCTCGACGGGGTTGAGTTCTTCCTGCCCGGAGAGAATTGGTGATGACACCCGAGCTAGAGATCGGCCCAAAGCAGCAGAGCGACACTACAAGTCGCGTAGCACTGTTTGGGACTCGCAGGCTTCTTTATGGCTAGGAGATTGCTTGGAGGATTAGACTAGAGCCTAGAGACCTTTATTCCTTTTATTCTGGACGTTTCTAGGCCATTTTTGAGGCCAAGTAGACTCCATTAGGGCCTTATTTGAGCTTTGTAGGCTAAATAGGGGCTAGTGGGCCACTTTTGGTTCACTCCCTTGGCCCATATGGGCTGGCCGCCCCTGGGTGAGCCCACAGTGGGCCACCCCTCCTCTTCCCCTCTCCCTGGCCCATTAGGGCTGGGAAGAGGGCGCACCCCACCTTCCCACCTCCCATGGGAGGTGCACCCCCCCTCTCCTATCTTTTAAGAAAGATTTGACTTCCCCCCCTCCACCCTTCCCTATTATGTAGGAAATTTAAATTAATTAGGATTTTCTTAGTATTTCTTTTAGGAAACTAATTAGAGAATTTTCCCCTCCCCATATTAATACACTCTTGTATTATTTTGGAGAAAAAATGAATGAATAAAAATTTGGAGAAAACTCTTGGAGAAGGTCGCGGCCCCCCTCTTGCTCTCTCATGGTGGGTGCGACTCCCACCTCCCCTCCCCATCTTCCTCTTCTTGGGTGCGATGCCCAAGACCTCTCCCTCTGATCTCCTGCTGCTACCACGGCTTCATGGCATCTTCCCCGACATTCCACCAAGCCGGAAGAAGCTCGCTCATGGTTGTGCTGGAGCGTGGAGGCCCCTTTGGTACCTTGCTGCCCTAGGTGCACCTATCTGTCTGTCTGCTGGATAGAGCTGCAAATATCATGTTGGTCTGTCCCTTTGCACTCTTCAGATAGCATCCACCCTTTCTGAACATTTCTTCATCCACATGTCCCCCTTCCCCAGTTAAAATTTCATGCCCTAACTCGTCCTGTGTCTGAAGTTCCCTTCATAGCCCATTTACCCACGCAGACTACACTTGTGCAGATCTGCAGGTATAGAGGTCGACCACAAACCATCTTTCACCCCCAAAACCTTCTCCAAACGCCCTGAAATTTTTAACACTTCTTCCCCACGTCCTAACCCATCACCCATAATTTTCATATAATTTCCTGAGTCCATTTGCCCCACGCCCCATCAGCCCATTTCTCAGGTTTGTACTCTACTTGTGTGGTCCTAAAGAACTGGGCCACGCCCAAACTTTTTACCTCCCCTTAGACTTCCACTACGCACGACCCTGCCACTTCTCCCCAATCTTCCCATGACCCTCACCTGTCCACCAGAGAAAGCGTCGCCCAAAAAGCCACAGGGATGCCCCGGTACCACCCCCATCTTCCACCCTCTGTCCTGTTGCCAGCAGACATACCAGAACACACATGGGTCTATTCCTAAATTCACCCTGGCTTCCTCGGCGCTCTGTTGCGGCCCTCCTTCCTCGAGCATTGCATGGACAGCATTGCCCACGTCCCCGCCACATTTCATGTTCAGTGGATGACCAAAAGGCTGCATTCCAGGCCTCCTCGCCTGCTGGTCCCCTGTGCCTGCGCAGATCGGCCTACAGTTTACCCGCCGTTCGTGATCATGCCAGAGGTCCACGTCAGCGCCGTCGGCTTCCATCTTCTTCCAGGAGGATCATCATCCACTACAGCATGCCGTCAGGGACGTTTGCTCCATCCCTCTCACCCGGGACTCGCCTTCCCTACTGCTGGTTCCAGTTCGACCCGTTGGCGCGGTTCAGACCACTTTGGTTCGCCGCACTCCATGGGCGACGAGCTTCACCGTCCCATGGCCGGTCAACCAACGTCACACATCCCCGAATTCGCTATGTGCCTTTTACCTCCCTACGAGGAGTGGGCATGTTTGGTTGTACTCTTTTAGTTCATGTACCGGGTGATCATGTGACTTGGCCGGGATTCTTCCCCACGCCCCGAGTGTGGAGCTATGTGTCCACTACCCTCTCGATTAGCTTGCTTATTTAGTATGGTCTCTGGATGTCACTGCTTATGAGTTCATTAGGTTCCTAGCTCGCATATTTTATTTCACTGCCACAGTGATAGAGCGAGACCATCCCGTGACTCGTCCGAGTCACGAGTGTGGAGTTGTCTACCCTAGACCCTGCCAGTTTCTCAATCGTGCGGATCAATGCGCTTCCCTCTCTTGGGACGCATGTGAGCTTGAGTCCTTGTTGATTGGCATAATTTTCCCTCTTTGGAACCATAGGTGTCGAGTCTACGCCGTTCGATCTAATGCGTTGTTGCTGGCCACAGTTGTTCGTTAGTCTCACAGTCACGTAGAGTCGTAGCTTGCATAGAGTCCCGCATCATAAAGCCAGCCTGTAAGCTACCTCTCCAATTCTAAGATCCTGAAAGGGCCAACATACCTTGGAATCAATTTACCCTTGATCCGAAATCTTCAGATTCCTCTCATAGGCGAAATCTTCAGGAACACATGCTCACTGACTTGAAACTCTAAGTCTCTTCTTCTATTATCAGCATAACTCTTTTGTCTGGACGGACTATCTGTAGAAGGTCCCTGATGATCTGAATATTCTTAGATGTCTTAGAAACAAGATCTGGTGCTAACCAAGGCTTCTCACCCACTTCATCTCAACACAGAGGTGATCTACAACTCCTTCCATACAATGTCTCAAAAGGTGCCATCTGTATGCTTGACTGATAACTATTATTGTAAGTGAACTCAATCAGGGGAAAATGCTCATGCCAACTGCCTCCAAAATCAATCATACATGCTATCAACATGTCTTTAATGATCTAATTAGTCCTCTTAGTCTGCCCATCAGTTTAGGGATGAAAAGCTATACTAAAATTCAAATGGGTTCCCAAAGATGCCTACAATCCTCTCCAAAATTGGGAAGTAAATCTTGGGTCTCTGTCAGACACAATTGACATAGGAATACTGTGCAACCTCACAACTTCCTTCATATATAGAGCAGCTAGAACATCCACAATCCACTTTGACTTAATGGGCAAGAAATGCACAGACTTAGCCATCTTATCCATGATCACCCAAATAGCATCATAACGGCCATGTGTCCTTGGTAAAGCCATGATGAAATCCATGTCTATACTCTCCCTCTTCTATTGTGGTATTTCGAGAGGTTCCAATTTGTCAGCAAGTCTAAAATGTCCGGCGTTGAGTTGCTGACATACTAAACACCTGCTTACAAACTCGGCCACTTCCTTCTTCAAGTTACGCCACCAGACGGTCCTCTTAAGATCTCTGTACATCTTTGTAGCTCCTAGATGAATGGTGTACTTGGATCTATGGGCTTCTTCAAGAATCTTGTTCTTTACCTCAGTAGAATCAGGGACACACATTCTCTCATGAAATAGCAATCTACCATCCTCACCCAGAAAGAAATCCGATCAACTATTCAAGCTCTTCTTAATTTCAACAAGCAAAGGATCATTACATTGAAGCTCCTTGATTTCAAAAGGCAATTCCGAGCGAAGTTTAACATGGGCAATCATGACCCGCTCTCCCTTCTCTTCGATATTAAGATCCAAACTTGCTAGTTGCTCCAACATTCGCCATTCCTAGAGCACTAGACTTGGCAACACGGCCATCGATTTTCGACTCAAGGCATCAGCCACGACATTTCCCTTCCCTAGATGGTACTGGAGGGAAAAATTAAAATTTTTTAAATACTCGAGCCACCTTCTTTGCCTCATATTAAGGTCTTTCTGAGAGAACAAATACTTCAAGTTCTTGTGATCATAATACACAACAAAAGACTCTCCATATATATAATGCCTCTACTTTTCTAGGCAAAGACAACTGCGGCAAGTTCTAAGCCATGGACAGAATAATTCTCTTCTTGCTTCCATAGGTGTCTAGACAAATAAGCAATTACTTTACCCTACTGCATCAACACACAGCCTAAACTAATTCCAGATGCATCCATATAAACTTCAAATTCTCCTCCTTCTGAAGGTAAGGCAAGCATAAGGGTAGTGGTCAAACATTCCTTCAAGGTCTAAAAGCTCTTCTCACATTCTTCCATCCACTCATAACGAATTTTCTTCCTTGTTAATCTGGTCAAAGGCACCGCAATCTTGAAGAAATCCTTGATAAACCTTCTATAATACCCTACTAAGCCCAAGAAACATCTGATCTCAGTCGTATTGGTAGGTCTCTCCCAATTCCTCACGGTCCCAATTTTAGAAGGATCTATAGAAATTCCATCCTTTGAGATTATATGGCCTAAACACGCGACTTCTGGCAGCTAGAATTCACACTTACTAAACATAGCAAACAATTGGTGATCTCTTAATATCTTCAAAGCCTTCTTTAGATGTTCCTCATGCTACTTCTTGCCCTTGGAGTATATTAGAATATCATCAATAAAAACCATGAACCACTGATCCAGGTAGGGCCGGAACACACCATTCATTAACTGAATAAAAGCTGCAGGAGCATTCGTTTGTCCAAAAGGCATTACAATAAATTCAAAATGCCCATACCTGCTCCTAAATGCCGTTTTGTGGATATCTTCATTCTTAATCATCAATTGATGATAACCTGACTTGAGATCAATGTTCAAAAAATATTGAGCTCCTGAGATATGATCAAATAACTCATTAATTCTCGGTAGCGGTGTAGCATCCTGAATTTTTTATTATAATATCCCCATATAAATTACGTTTGGTTCAACTTATAGAAAAATCATTAAAAATCTGGGAAAATATGTATCTAGTGTAAAATTGAATTTTTAGCAACTTTGTCTTCAGGTTAGAGCCCAAAATAAAATTGGTTAAGGCCCAATTTCGCGTTTTTAGCAGATTTTTGTTGGCTTAGGAGTTCGAGTTTTATCATCTTGAATTGGGTCCATTTCTAGCCCATTTGCGCTCCAATTGGAGCCAAATCCTAGCCCATTGTTAGGTCCATATTTTCCATTTGAAAACCCTAGGTCTAGACTCTTCTACTGGCGGCGGCGGCGGTGGATTAGAACCCCATCCGAAGTTTTTGCCAGAGTTTCCTCATTGGACTCTTTAACAAAATTCGATCGCTAGAAGTCCCTATAGGTTCTATATATTGAGGGCTTTCGACCCTCTGGAACCCTATTTGCACCAGCGGCGGGTGGCGTGACCGATCGTGACTGGACGAGGGAGAATTTTGGCGTTTTAGGAGCAATACCTAGGGTTCCGGCGACCCTCTTTTCTTCTTCCTCCTTTTCTTCAAGCAAAGGTAGGTGTCTCTCAGGCTAAACAAAATTCTAATTTTACCATCTTGTTCGTCTTCTTGAGCCCTTTCTTTTGATACCTAAATGCTCAAATTTCATGCATCATGCTGCCCTAATTTCATGTTTTACTTCGAGGTATACACAAAGGGTAACTTTCATGTTAACTAGTCTTATGTTGAATTTAATCGTTTTAGGTCTTAATCAAAGCATGTCATCTTATACGATTTTTAATGCTCTTTCTAATGGTAGTATTTTCCATAATTGTGTTCACTCTATCATGAGAAATCGAAGTTTTTAACGTAGCATGTCGAGGTTTGGCGTCGGCGGGTCTCAGGTTGAGTTGACGGTTCTTTTAGTGACCGCTAGAACTCTGGCGGTCACACGATAACCGCCAACAGGCTCTGGCGGCCCCACGATAAACCGCCACAGGCCCTGCGTTTTTAAATTTATAAGATTGATGTATATTTATTTTCCGATATGAAACGGCACCACGATAGACCATTTTATGCTTATGGCGACCCTTACATAGACCGTTTCTTTCCTATGGCAGGGTGTTTTAAACTCTAATTCATGCATTTTTAACCAGGCACTTACTATGTTTTGATATGACATCTTGACCTGTAACATTGTAGAACATGATATTAATGGTTAGAGGCATAATTTCCATTATTTTCAATGAAAGTTGTTGACAATCATCAGTTAAATGATCATATGAAACTTGATAATAGCGTGGTTAATAATCTTGTCAATTTTGAACCTGGCTATTATAAATTGTTATATTATGATCTTGGCATTATTGCTTGACAGTCATGCCACTCCGGTGAGATTGACTGACCGCATTGACTCGTTTTCCGTGTTTCGTCTAGCCTCAATCTTGTAATAGTTGGGACTCTCCGCCGGATATTCCTTCCGTCCGACAAGGACCACTATTATGAGACCTCCGTAAGTCCCCGTGAGCCAGGGATTCCCAGTAGGACACCGGGCGGGTTGTACCCCAAGGACTTGAACCCATGAACGTGATTTGATTCTTGTTTTGGGCCAGTCCAAACTGGACAGATCTGTGACCGTAGCAGCCCATCTTGAGACCGCTAAGTGATCTTGGCGACCCAAGGTTAGATCGCTACTGTTCTCCTGGCCTGGTTAGTGATGGGCTTGGTTTAGTAGATCCTTTTGAGCCCATTCAGTTCTAACCTGGACCAATCCATCTATTTCGACTCTAGCTAGTGGGTTGAACTCTTGTTTGGAACCGTTCTAATTCGGGCTGAAGTAAGGACCCTTTTTGGGTTAACTGTAAAGCCTGCTGATACTGAACCATTAGCGGTCTCAAGGGGCCGTTCACCGTAAGACCGTACACCGTAAGGCGGTTCTTCAGGGGCCGTTCATATACCCAGCGCTGCAACTTAGGCGAGTACTCTCCCCTCTTTCTAAGGTACGGCGTGTCCATCACGTACGGCACCTTGGTGGCGATCACGGTCTTTTGTTTTATGTTCTCCTCTGAACGTTGTTATTTGCTCATCGCATATTGTTCCATTCATGACGCATATTGATCTTTAGTAGGAGGAGAAAAATATATCTACACCTCTTTTGTGGCGATCACGGTGGGACGCCTAATGCCCATCGTGCTTTTGAGTTGCTGACCCCCCTTGTTGTGCAAGTTTTCTTCTTGGAGTGACTTGCAGGTTGGATGCGTTTTCTGCCTCCTGGGACATGAGCGGTTCTTCCAGAGCCGTCCATCTTCAGGAGCGGCTGATACTCAACCGTCCATCCCCTGCGACCAGAGCCTGTCCCGCTTCTGTTCCCTATTTCGCACGGTGCCTGGTATACCGTTCATCAGTTTAAGCGACTGGAATATAGCCGTCCATCTCTTCAGCACAGGTACGTGTCACGGTGTTTCGATTGCAGGCACACGGTTGTTGGAGGATCGTTCAAAAGATTACGCGGTTGGTCACAGACCGCGCTTCTGGTATTTTCCTGTCACTGCGTGTAGCAACCCTAGGAAAAAAATAAAAGGAAATAAAAACCCCAAATTAATCAAATTTGATAAAGTATGAATGAGAAACATCAGAAATAATAAATACAACGACAGAATGGAAATAACGCCTTTGGTCAAGGCGCTACTTCATTAAGAAACGCCTCTATATAAGGCGCTAATTAAAAATGGACGCCCAAACGACAAGGCGTCAATTATCAAACGGCCAAAAAAATAAAAAAGGGGAAGTAAATGTAACGCCCTCCACCTGGGCGCGTTTTTCACAAGAAATGACATAGGCAAAGGCGTCAATTTAAATTCAACGCCCTCACTTAAGACGTCAATTCAGTTCGAGTTTCGTTCGACCCAGGAGACTATCCAGAGCAAGTTCTGGATAACTACGTCGAGGATAGAATAGAGTAAGGACTCTATCAAGGGAATACTACCCTTAATCAAATTCTAACTCTATTAGGATTCCCAAAACCCTATAAATAACCCTTCCTGTCGAACCCTAATAAGCTATTTGGCTGAAGGAAGCTCTGCTGCTGCATACGTAAAGAAGAGGTAATGTTCTTCTTCCCTGCCTTCGGTCATAATCATGAAGAATATTAATGATTCTTCATCGTCTTTACTGCAGGAAGTCTGCCGTAAGTAGTAACTCTTCTGCCTAGTTGAAGGACGTGGAGTTCTTCATCATCTTCTTCTTCTTCCGGTGATCAGAACACTTTGTTTAGAACAGAGTATCGTTCTCTCTTCAACTCTCTTCACGTTCCTTCACCAGAACATTCATCAGGTAGGTTTTCTCAAGAACGTAGCCAAACTAGTATAAATTATGAAATAAACTCATCCATGATCTCATGCATATAGTTTTACTGCGTTTCCAAATGTTTTCTGAGTGATTTTAAAGAAGCGACCCAGACAAGGGCGCTAATTCTTGTTTTGACGCCCTACCCAGGAGTCGTCAATTTCATATAAATGATAATTATCCATGTTTAAAATTCTATAACTATGAAATCATGAATCTAAATTAATGCATGATCATACCTATTGAATCCTACTATTTTTCTTATCTTGACCATGAAATTGTTCCCTGAAATTTTATTATCTGAAATCTGGTAAAATCTTGAAATAACGACCTGATGCAAGACGTCTCTTATAAAAGTGACGCCCTAGAACAGGGCGCTAATTGAAAAGTAACGCCCCTGTCCAGGGCGCGTTTTTATTAAATTCCATATTATCTAAATTCTAAAAAAATAGAAATACAGAGTGGACGACTGTTTAACAAGCCATCAATTTGTAAAAAAACGCCCCTGTGTAAGGCGTTAATTCCATGATTAATGACTTAGATTAAGTCGCTAGTTTCCTGTGATACTATTTTACACTGTTACTGTTAACCGAGGGTTTCATATGTATATTATATATATATATTGGCACTATATTCCAGTCTGTGAATATAGTCCCATATTTTATGATGTCTTATCGCATTACCCTCAATTCTCGGTGACATACAAGCTCTCCATTGGACATTCCGTTCCTTTGGACTAGCGAGTTAGTCATAGAGACCTCCGTAAGACTCCTCGAGCCTTGGATTCCCTCAAGGCCGACTGAGCTGGTTGTACCATAAAAACCCATTACACCATCTTTGCCATGTCACTCTATAGAAACATGGTATACTGGCCCTCATGTCATGCCATGGGTATGATGTGAGAATTATCTTAATAAACGGGGAAAACATGCCGTTGATGTGCTGTTTTTGTAGACCCCAATTCTATATCAAACATGATGTTCTTGTGGACCTCAATTCTATATTAAAAGAAGTGACCATTTAGTTGAGGGCACTTACTTGACATGGTACCCAAGTTAGGGAACCAATTCCACCTAGTTTTATCGATAATCGTGATTGTACCGTTATTATCGTCTATCTATGTCAAGTGTCCTATTTTTAGACTCTATTCTATCAAAGTCTATCCTACATGACTAATTTCTTGAAATTTCATATTGGCTATACACAAGAGTGGATGTTAAAATACATGATTAATGCCTGCGCATATAGGGCCCGATCTGGTCCTGGGAGGAGCACCCGAAAGTACTTGTGCCCATGGGAGTTGATTGATCACAGTATTGGCATTATACCGAAGTGCATGACTAGCTTGATTAAACATTCCACAAATCTTATACTTGACTTGATATTACATGACTTGCGTGGCCCGAGAAAGGGTAATTGTAGACTCGCTTGCTTGAAACATGATAGCCAAATTCCAACATGACATGATGAGTCTACTTGCTTAAATATCTTGATATCTTTTAATATAAGTTCTTGAAAGTTCATGACTAGTTCTTCTTGCCATCTTATTGTTATATTCTCTTGCTATCTTGTCGTTTTGCGAGCATGCCTAGCTATAGTGCATTCATGGAAAAATGTAATTACTTAAACCCCTTGCTAGTCCTTGAGATATAATTTCCTACTGAGCGTTCGCTCACTCAGTGTTTCCCTACTTTTCAGGTATGTCCGACGATGAGGGAATTCAATCTGATAGGGAAAGCCAAGGGTGAAAGAGTTAGAGCTACTCAAGCATCAATTAGTCCTGTCTTTTCTCTATTTTCCTTGAGTCAAGCGTTGTATTTTTCTTTTATTGAGTCTAGTATTTGCAAGGGTTTGTAATAGACAAATTCTTATTAAAGGAATTAATTGATTGGGTTATCTTTATATTTGCGCACTCCATCTTTGTGTCGAATACACTACTACTGTAGCAACCCTGATAAATGAATATTTGAAATAAATTAAAACATATATATATTACAGTAGTAATACAGAGAATGAGAATAGGATTAATCAGAAGAAGTAAAACAAAATTAAAATAACGCCTCTTATTAGGGCGTTAATTCCAAAAGAAATGCCTCTATCAAAGGCGTGACTAAAGAAAGGACGCCCACACGTGCGGTCGTCAACTCTCACGACCAAATAGGCAAGTAAAAGAAACGCCCATATATGGGGCGTGTTTCAAAAACAAGGAACGCCCTTATCCAAGACGTTTCTTAAGAAACGACCTGAACAAGGTCGTCAATTCAAGAATCGACGCCCTGACCAAAGGCGTTAATTCAGTTCGTAAACCGTTCGACCCAGAAACTTATCCAGGGTAATGGATAAGTATTAGAAAGAGTTAAAAGGTGGTAAGGACTCTATTAGGGATATATTACTCCCAATAAAAACTCTAGCCCTAATAGGACCCCTAAATCCCTATAAATAATCTACTGCTCGAACCCTTCAACGCTATTTGGCGTTCGGAATCTGCAAGGTACGTGAAGAACATCAAGTTCTTCGATTTTTCTTCTTCCTTTCATTATGAACGTAGTATGTGAAGAACTAATGTTCTTCATCTATATCTCTTCTACAGGTTAAGAAGCCCTGTCTTCCTAGGAGAACCAGTAAGTTATTCTCCTCCTTTATCTTCGGTTAGGTTATTACGAAGCATAATACCTTCGTATTCTATCCTCTGTAGGTCGTCCATCTTCATCTAGGTTGCTGTGACTTTGTTACTACAGAAAGCTTCAGAACAGTTAACAGAGCAGCATCTTCTTCTAGTTAAAATCCCTCAAGTTCATCTTCAATCGACTATCAAGGTAGGATTTTCTCAAGTTACTGTAGCCCAAATAATTTAAGACAAGACTTATATACGTATTGACATGACATGCATACGGTTTAATATGGTTTTATTATGTTTCTGCAATATTTTGAAAGAGACGCCCCTGTCCAGGGCGCTAATTTACAAGACACGACCATGTCCAGGTCGTCAATTTCATATTTGACGCCCTGTACACAGGCGTTAATTTCATGTAAATCTTCAGAACGGATTATCCATGCAATTACATGAAATCAAT
Organism: Amorphophallus konjac; assembly: GCA_022559845.1. NCBI lineage: Eukaryota > Viridiplantae > Streptophyta > Magnoliopsida > Alismatales > Araceae > Amorphophallus > Amorphophallus konjac. The sequence goes on along the minus strand of CM040124.1, from coordinate 128,912,103 downwards.
CAATAATTGTTAACGGTTAAAAGTCAATAAGCATGAAACATCAAATCCAATATACTGCATCTGAATTCCTGCCAATTTTCCTGTCATGACTATATGATTGTTATCCTTGATTATCGTGCAAATCTTGCTAATTCCTGATATTTCTTGAATTCACGACCTAGACTAGGTCGTTTTTCCCTGTGGTAACGCCCCATCACAGGGCGTGAATTAAAAATAAACGCCCCTTACTAGGGCGCGTATCTGTTAAAATCCTGGAATATATATTCTGAGAAAATAAGAATTTAATGATTAACGCCCCTGCCAAGGGCGCGTTTTTGATAATTTCTGAAAATAAATATGTTCTGAAAATTATTGTAAATAAAAGACGCCTGCTACAGTAGTCGTCAACTCTTGAAGAAACGCCCCTGACGAAGGCGCGTTTTAGATAAATTATTGAAATTATTGAAAATTCTGCAAAAACGGACCATATGTAAACGCCCTTCTGTTAGGCGTTAATTACTTGAGAAACGACTTGACCTAAGTCGTTATTTTACTGTAAACTGATTTTTCCTCTGATTTGCTAACCGATGGTTTTATATATCATAATATATATATATATCGGCACTATTCTCCACTCCGTGAGTATAGTCCCACTTTTCACGGTGTTTTATCGATCACACTCAATTCTCATTGACATACAAGCTCTCCATTGGACATTCCGTTCCTTTGGACTAGCGAGTTAGTCATAGAGACCTCCGTAAGACTCCTCATAGCCTTGGATTCCCTCAAGGCCGACTGAGCTGGTTGTACCCTAAAAACCCATTACACTATTGATGCCATGTCACTCTAAAGAAACATGGTATACCGGCCCTTATGATTATACAAAGAGTATATCATAAGAAAATTCTTAATAGGATAATGATATCATGCCATATCATGTCGTTCTTGTAAACCCCAATTCTATGATAAGAATGAGGGTATCTTACTTTGATATGCTGTTCATGTGGACCTCAATTCTATATAAAGAATGTCCATATTGATTTGTCATGGTACCTAAGTTAAGGGAACCATATTCTACCTAGTTTTATCAATATCGTGATTATACCGTTATTATCGCCATTCTATGTCCTTTGTCATATTTGGGACTCTATTCTATCAAAGTTGTCATACGTGTCTACAAGCTTGATTATTGAAATTCTATGTTGGCTATAAACAAGAGTGGATGTCAAAACACATGATAAATGCCTGCGCATATAGGGCCCGATCTGGTCCTAGGAGGAGCACCCGAAAGTACTTGTGCCCATGGGAGTTAAAATGATAAGGTATCTGGCATTATACCGAGTACTTGACTTGCTTGATTGGACATTCCACAAACATCTTGTACTTGAATCGTACTTGACTTTACATGAAATGTGTGGCCCGAAAGGGGTAATTTACTTGCTTGATACATGATAGCCAAAGTTCTTGACATGACTCGATAATGGTACTTGCTTGAATATCTTGAATAACTTGTATCTTGTTCATGAAAGTTCATCTTATTTCCTTGATATTACATTCTCTCTATCTTGTCGTTTCATGCGAGCATGCATAGCTTTATTGCATTCATGAAAATGTAATTACTTAAACCCCTTGCTAGTACTTGAGATATAATTTCCTACTGAGCGTTCGCTCATTCCGTTTGTCCCTTTTTACTTTTCAGGTAAGTCCGACGACGATGGAAGTCAATCGGATGGGAATGGTCAAGAGTGAAAGTGATAGAGCTTCTACAAGTGTCGTCTAGTCTTTTCCATAGTTTCTTGAGTCAAATATGTATTCTTTTCCTTTTTGTTAAACAGAGTATTGGATTTGTAATAGTCTATCCATTATGAAATAAAGGATTGGGTTATCTTGCTATTTTGCGCATCTCTGTCTTTGTGTCGAATACACGACCACTCTGATTGACATGATTGATATAGACACGTCGCGCATCTCCGGGTATCTTCCGCGCTCGGGGCGAGACAACTACTCTGATTGACATGATTGATATAAACTCGTCGTACATCTCCGGGTACCTTCCGCGCTCGGGGCGTGACAGTTTTTGTGGTATCAGAGCCTAGGTTGTTCAATTCCTAGGAAACCTAAGTCCAAGGATAGGTTTAAACCATTAACCAGTGAATTTGGGTAGAACCAAGGGTGGAGCTAACATGGAAAATTTAGGAGCTCTTAACGAAATTGCACACTGATATAGCTATTGTAATTGTAGGATAATGGCTGCCGAATGTGCTCAATGGCGCAACATGCAGCGTACACTCCAAGGAATGACCCAGGTGCTGCAACATGTAGCACAGGGAGGTGCACAGTGGGCCGGGAGTCTCCACCAGAACTTTAAAAATATGAACCCTCCAAAATTCATGGGATCTACTGATCCAGACGACGCAGAGCACTGGATCAGGGAGACGGAGCGTATATTCCATGTCATGCAATGCACGGATCAAGAGAAACTCTTATTAGCTACTTTTCAGTTAGAGAGAGATGCCAGATGCTGGTGGGAGGCAGTCGAAGCCACTATAAATCCGGACCAAATTACTTGGGAAGAATTTGTTGAACATTTCAACAATAAATATTTTTCAGACCGAGTCCAAGAAAAGAAAGCTACCGAATTTGCCGCACTCAAGCAACGGTCATTATCGGTGGCAGAGTACGAGGCACAATTCTCTAGATTGTCTCGGTATGCTAAGCACTTGGTTAGCACCGAGAAGATGAAAGCTAGGGGGTTCCATAATGGGCTCAGACCCCAATATATTACCCAGCTGGCGCAAATGGATATTCTGGTCTACTCAGAGTTAGTACGCCAAGCTCAATTGTTAGAAGATGCCACGGAGCTATCAGATAGAATCCGTGGGAAAGATAAGAAAGAACAAGTTACAAGTTCGGGTTCCTTTAAACCCAACTTCAAGAAGAGGCCTAGCACTGGAGGTACTTCTTCTCAAGACCAAAAATTTAAGAAGACCAAGCCATTCTCTATCACTACTACCCCTTTGAATATAATATGCAAGCATTGTGACAAGGCTGGTCATAAAGCCGAAGAGTGCTGGAGGAAACTTGGAGCATGTCTCCGTTGCGGGAGCCGTGAGCATCGGATTCCCGATTGCCCATTACTTAATGATCAAGCCGGTGACAGAAAGCGCCCGATAACCAAGAACGCTCGTCTTCACGTAATTAAGGAGACTGAAGAAGAAGAAGGCGGACTAGTAGAAGGTACATTGAAAGTTTACTCCAAGTCTGCATGTGTCTTATTTGATACGGGTGCTTCACATTCAATTATTTCTAAAAAGTTTGCTGCTCCGTTACCCTTAGAACCGGAATGGATAAAATTAGTTTTGTCTAGTCCTCTTGGTAATGAAACTGATATCACTCACCATTACCAAAACTGTGAAGTATTGGTTCAGGGTAGGAATCTCCCTATTGATCTTATATGTTTAGATCTAAAGGAGTATGATGTCATACTAGGAGCGGATCGGTTTTCCAAATACCAGGCAACTATCGATTGCCGCAATAGCAAGGTTACTTTCAAAGAGTTTCTGGAATTAATCTTTACTAGCCTCAAGAGTCGAAGCAAATCGCCACTTATTTTAGCTCTCTGAGCTAGCAAGTTAATCAGGAAAGGATGTGTATCTTTCCTTGCATTTATCACCCTTAAGGAGAATAAGGAGACTAAGATAGAAGATATCCCAGTTGTGCAAGAATTTCCGGACGTGTTTCCGGAGGAATTGCCTGGATTACCTCCACAAAGAGAAGTGGCCTTCACCATCGATTTAATTCCTGGTGCTGGACCAGTTTCTAAGGCACCATATAGAATGTCACCTGCCGAACTCAAGGAGTTAAAGGAGCAATTGATGGAACTTCTCAAGAAGGGATTTATTAGACCAAGCACTTCCCCGTGGGGACCACCTGTGCTATTTGTAAAGAAGAAAGATGGATCCATGAGGTTATGCATCGACTATCGACAGTTGAATCATCTCACTATCAAGAACAAGTATCCACTACCAAGAATCGATGAGTTATTTGATCAAATATCTGGATCCAAGTATTTTTCAAAGATTGATCTCAGGTCAGGATATCACCAACTAAGAATCAAGGATGATGATATTCATAAGACCGCATTCAGAAGCAGGTATGGCCATTATGAGTTTGTTGTTATGCCTTTCGGACTAACAAATGCCCCTGTTGCCTTTATGCAGTTGATGAATAGTATATTCAGATCTTATCTAGATCAATTCGTGGTGGTTTTCATTGATGATATACTGATTTACTCCAAGACCAAGGGAGAGCATGAGGAACATTTAAGGATTACATTACAGATATTGATGACAAACCAATTATATGCAAAGCTCAGTAAGTGTGAGTTCTGGCTCGAAGAAGTGACTTTTCTCGGACAAGTTATATCAAAAGATGGCTTGTCTGTAGATCCATCAAAAGTGGAATGATGCGGGACGGACACGGGAGACGACACTATTAGGTGCCACCCTCGGACTCTAGATGAAGACGCGACCAGCAGCACACACCAGGGAGACACTAAGCCCGACACTACGAGCTCCTAGTGGCAAAACGTCGCTAACAGAAGTGAAGCTCACTCGTCGTCCCAAGCGAGGGAAAGCGCGGACCGTGCGCGGTTAAGGAACCGGCGGAGGTCAAGGGTAGTCCAACTCAACTTTCGGACTCGGATCGAGTCACGGGACGGGTCACTCTCACTCTCACAGCTGTGACATGGACACACGGGCTAGTACCTACACTCTCGACAGCGGCCTAAGACCGTATACTAGCTAAGCAATGTAACGCCAAGAAGTTCGGACTATTACCTTCACGCACCCGGCGTGGCGAAGACAACCCCGGCCAATCACGGACCCCGGTTAACACAATTTTACAGCAGTACAATAATTTGACCCACTCCACGCAGGGAGGTAAAAGGTCACATGCGGGGCCCGGGAATCACGCGAATTGGGTTGACGGGCAGCATCTTGATGTCGCCCGGCGGTGCCGAACTCCGCGTTTTCGTGCTTTCCGAACGGCGGGTTCTGCGGGCCCGCGGGGCCCACGGATGGCGCTGTCCTCCGGAGTTATGGGGGTGGGACCCACTATAATGGTGACCCCTGGTGGCGCGCCTCCACGGACGGCGGTCGGCCAGGAACACCAATCGGGGGTCGATCGGTCCCGATCTCCAAGCTTTGAAGTTGCTGTTTTAGCAGCGCACGCTCCGGCGAAAACGGCCGCTGCGATCAGCCCCGTCGTCGGAATGCGATGAAACCAGCGCCGTTGGAAAGAGGATTCAAAAGCCTTTAACCTAGAGCTAGTGGAATCTTCTGAACCTCTGTGGACCTGGGCTTTAACTATTTTTCAATCCTCTATTGCACAGCTCCCGAAATATCAGATCAACATATGAGTTTCCTGTAAATAGCCATTGGCCGCCTGCTTGCCGTTGGACTCAGGCTTCGAGCTCTTCTTAAAAGTTGTAGGTAATCAAACCACGAAATTGGGACAATTTTGGGAATTAGATTTGGAGGTGTTGGCGATTTGATATGATTTTTGGAGTGACTGGTGGTCGGATCTGGGAACAGGTGGATAGAACTGTAGATGGGACAGAGAACGATTTTAAGAAAATAAGAAATGGGAGAAACAGAAATTTAGAAAAATTGTGGATGAAGGGGTGGATGGAAGGAAACTCCAGTAAAATTCATGGGACTAAAAAAAATCAAAAGATGTACCTAAGACATGAAACACAGGGAGGATATGAATCTGGACAGAACTCTGCAAGAACTGAAATGGAATAGTAGACAAAAATTAAAAATTATGAAACGGGATCTGAATGACAAACCAAAATTTATGGGATATCCTTGACACCTCTGAAACCTCCAGTAAATTCCCAAATCTATCTGAGCTCGTGGCTGAGACACAAATTTCGTGGAAGTTGCTGTGGTACTGCGCGGGCAGAACTCCGATGAAGACGATGGCGGTGCGGTGGCGGCTCGTGGCGACGGCGGCGATCGTCGGAACTGATAAATGAGGCTTCACACCTCAGAATGGAAGCCTTCACAGCATCCAATGTGGAGAGGGAGGGGAGAGGAGGGGGGCGCACCAGCCCTTTACTCTTGAATTTGTGTGAATCAAATGGCATTAATTCTCCAAAATGAAAAATACAAGCTTAAATAGGTTACATCTCACATCCATCCACAACCGTAGGATCTAGGAGTGGGAGATGAAGAGCTGGGATGGCATGAGACACACACACACACAAAAATAAATAAAAAATCCAAGGGGAGGGGTGCACCATTGACTAGAGGGACAAGCTTGACATGGTAGGTGGGGTGGGTGGCCAAAATGTGGACTTTCCAAGCCACTTGTCCCCCACTTGGCCCACCCTTCTAGAAGCCTCCATGTGGAAGGTTGACTGACCCCACATGGGACCCTAGGTTGAGGTGGCTCAATGGGATGGGGCCTGGGGGGCCCGTGGGGCCCACGGGGTCTAAATTGCACATAAGCCCCTCTTACAATCAAAATAGCAAACCGAATACAACAAAATAAACACAAATTACACACACATAAATTCTAACTAAATATGATAAATGGGGAGGCTCAAGGCGGAGTCTCCAGGCTGTCTCCGAGCCAGATGGACGCTGAGGTGGCTCGAGTCGTGCTCCGTGTGCGGTACCGGTGGCTCGGCGTATCACGCCGCTCAACTGCTCGGGTGTCCGCACCAATTCTCCCCGGGTGGGAGAAACTCGACCATGTCGAGTAAGGGTCTGCATCGCTCCTGTATCGCTCTAGAAGGTCCGGATCAATCTGCTGCAACTCGCCATGTGTGATCGATGTGTCCTCGGTAGCGGGCCGTCCTCTCCATCGCACTAGGTAGCGCGGGTAAGATCCACTCCTGGTAACTGTCACTTGCTCGTCCAGTATGCGATCTATATGCTCACGCTGCCGTGAAAAAGGGGCTGGAGGTGGAAGTGGGCACTCAGGTGTGGGATCACTCTCAAGGGGAGGAGATGGCCCAAAAGGCTCACTAGGGATCACCGTTGGGTCCCTATATGCAACAAGATCCGATACATTGAAGGTAGAGCTTATACCATATTCCTCGGGCAGGTCCACAACATACGCATTGGATCCAACGCGTTTCAACACTCTAAAGGGACCGGCTCCGCGAGCTTGCAACTTCTTAACGGTTCCAGAGGGAAACCGTTTAGGTCTTACCCTGATCATGACGTATTCGCTCTCGTGGAACTCTCGGTGGTGTCGATGGGCATCGGCTAACTCCTTGTACCGTGCATTGCTGGCCTCAATGTGACGACGGATGTCGTCATGCAAACTCCTAACATGCCTAGCAAACGACTCGGCAGATTCACTATGCACTCCTAAAATGCTTAGCAAAATAAAAACACACGGATGCACACACAACCCTAAACAACCCTACAGTTAGTCTGACCCAATCATATGCAAGGTGGTCCAGGACATCCGAATGTGTGCCATGCATACCCTAGGTGTGATCGAGGGTCGGTACAATCATAAGACGGTCCTTTGGATTTGGGAGGTTTGAGTGGGAATGGAGGGTCGGGTGTCTCTCGCCCGTGAACGGACTCGGTGGGTGCCAATGGCCCGGTCCATGGGGGAGGGGTATAATGGTGACCTCCCCTAAAGAAGTGGAATGGAGATTGTGGACCAAGGGGCCCACTAAGAAAGGGATCGGAGGGATCAAAGAATGTGTGACCCCTCGATATGGATTCCCTCATCTCAAGATCCCATGTGTGGAAGTCTAGAAGGTGTTGTTGATCTCCTTCATCCATGAAGGGAGATGAGACGGTGGGGGTATGATGGTGGACTCTCTCGAAAAGGTGAAGTAAATGTGGTGGGTCACGGGGTCCACAAGAGAATGGGTCAAAGGGATCAAAGAAGGTATGACCCCTCGGACTAGGCTTCCACAAATCACTGTCCCACATTTGGAAATCTTGGAGGTGTTAATGATCACCTTCATTCATTGTGAGAGATGGGACGACAGTCATAGGTAGAAAGTAAGATTCCTCCCTTGGGCAAAAGGAAATGAAGTCGGACTCGGCCGGCATAGGGAGGAGTAGAAGAACCTCCGTGGTAACATGACCCACGGTGTACACGGAGGTGATGGACCCTAAAGCGGGATGAGTGAAACTACGACCTGTGGGTCGGTCGAAGCCTGGAGCCAACAAGTGCGTAAATGTCAACTGCCGATCTAATCCTTTAAGAAGATCATCTAAGGTATCCACATGGTGACTAGACCGAAAGGTGGTATGGAATGGGTTGACCGGCACTAATGGTAGGGTAGGGTCCATGGATGGGAGGAGAGATGGGGCCAAGCTGTTCTTGAGCCAACTAAGAAGTGGTTCGGCTATGAAAAGTGTACCCATTGGAAACACGGGTGGCTCGGGCTTTGGTGGCTCCAAATGAGAGGGATCCAAAATAAGGTCGGAAGGTGAGTGTGATGGTAATGGAGCTCTCATGGGTGGGGAAAGAGGATCCACTATGATGGGGAGAGGGCTTGGGGACTCCGTTGATGGGGCCGGGTTAAGACTACCGGCGATGACCTCCTTAGGCTCGGGTAGGAGTACATCACTAGGAGTACGTGTCCTATCCACCCCATCCAATCGGTCCAAAATCATTTGCATAAGTTCGGCAACGGAGTGGGTTGGAATAGGGATATCATGGTGGACTCGTCCGTAGTCAACCGTCCTAGGATTGGGTCTTGGCTCATCTACGTGTGGGGCTCTTTGCCTCCGACTAGGACCCACTTGGTTGGAAGTGATTGGGTGGGGCCGGTTGGAGGTGACCGGTTGGGGCACGTAGACCTTCCTAAGCTCTCTCTTCATGTCCCACCATGATTTGATGGGCCATTGCCTCCTAACCTCTCTCAAGCGCTCAATGTGGTCCCACTTTTCGGCGGCCTCATGAAGAAGCCGCTCTTTAGCGAAAGAGAATTGCATGGCCTCTGACATAGTATAACAATCAAAGTATGTGTCCATGGCGGCCTCCCACTTGAGGTAGTCGCCCGGGCCATTGGAGCCATAAAAATCGAGGCTTCGGGCCTACGGAAGTGGAGTGGGTGGTTGCCAAGCCCATGGGTGGACCAACGGCCATAATTCCCGGGTGATTGGGAATCCATGGGAAATTGGGGGGGGAACTATATGTTGGACATGCCGACACTTGGACACTACACTAGATCGGCTATGCAAGGTTGGAATGCACTAACTAATGCAAACACCGACTAATGCACCTAGACCTAAACCAATATCCGGTACGGGGCGGAGTTAATCGATCCGAAGATCACTCCCGCAAGTGTGCGACCTCCTGGTAGGCGTAGCCAAACGTTCGGACAACACCTTTTAAGATGCCGAATAAAGGGTCCAAATGCAATTTAAAACACACTTTTTTTTGTTTTGAAAATACTGATGGTCCTAGACTCGACTTAGACCATGATGCATGCAAGACTTATGCAAAGACAACCCTAGACTCAACCCGCTCTGATACCAAACTGATGCGGGACGGACACGGGAGACGACACTATTAGGTGCCACCCTCGGACTCTACATGAAGACGCGACCAGCAGCACACACCAGGGAGACACTAAGCCCGACACTATGAGCTCCTAGTGGCAAAACGTCGCTAACAGAAGTGAAGCTCACTCGTCGTCCCAAGCGAGGGAAAGCGCGGACCGTGCGCGGAACCGGCGGAGGTCAAGGGTAGTCCGACTCAACTTCCGGACTCGGATCGAGTCACGGGACGGGTCACTCTCACTCCCACAGCGGTGACATGGACACACGGGCTAGTACCTACACTCTCGGCAGCGGCCTAAGACCGTATACTAGCTAAGCAATGTAACGCCAAGAAGTTCAGACTATTACCTCCACGCACCCGGCGTGGCGAAGACAACCCCGGCCAATCACGGACCCCGGTTAACACAATTTTACAGTAGTACAATAATTTGACCCACTCCACGCAGGGAGGTAAAAGGTCACATGCGGGGCCCGGGAATTACGCGAATTGGGTTGACGGGCAGCATCTTGATGTCGCCCGGCGCTGCCGAACTCCGCATTTTCGTGCTTTCCGAACGGCGGGTTCTGTGGGCCTGCCGGGCCCACGGATGGCGCTATCCTCCGGATCTGTGGGGGTGGGACCCACTATGATGGTGACCCCTGGTGGCGCGCCTCCACGGACGGCGGTCGGTCGGGAACACCAATCGGGGGTCGATCGGTCCCGATCTCCAAGCTTTGAAGTTGCTGTCCACGAGCTGAGGTTGCTGTTTTAGCAGCACGCGCTCCGGCGAAAACGGCCCCTGCGATCAGCCCCGTCGTCGGAATGCGATAAAAACAGTGCCGTTGGAAAGAGGATTCAAAATCCTTCAACCTAGGGCCAATGGAATCTTCTGAACCTCTGCGGACCTGGGCTTTAACTATTTTTAAATCCTCTATTGCACAGCTCCTGAAATATCAGATCAGCATATGAGTTTCATGTAAATGACCGTTGACCGCCTGCTTGCCGTTGGAATCAGGCTTCACGCTCTTCTTCAAAGTTGTAGGGAATCAAACCACAAAATTGGGACAATTTTGGAAATTGGATTTGGAGGTGGTGGCGATTTGATATGATGTTTGGAGTGACTGGTGGTCGGATCTGGGAACAGGTGGACAGAACTGTAGATGGGACTGAGAACTATTTTAAGAAAATAGGAAATGGGAGAACCAGAAATTTAGAAACATTATGGATGAAGGGGTGGATGAAAAGAAACTCCAGTAAAATTCATGGGACTAACAAAAATCAAAAGATGGACCTAAGACATGAAACACAGGGTGGATATGAATCTGGACAGAACTCTGGCAGAACTAAAATGGAAGAGTGGACGAAAATCAAAAATTATGAAACGAGATCGTAATGACAAACCAAAATTTATGGGATATCCTTGACACCTCTGGAACCTCTAGTAAAATTCCCAGATCTATCTGAGCTCGTGGCTGAGACACAAATTTCATGGAAGTTGCTGTGGTACTGCGCGGGCAGAACTCCGATGAAGACGATGGCAGTGCGGTGGCGGCTCGTGGCGGCGGCGGCGATCGTCGGAACTAATAAATGAGGCTTCACACCTCAGAATGGAAGCCTTCACAGCATCCAAGGTGGAGAGGGAGGGGAGAGGAGGGGGGCGCACCAGCCCTTTACTCTTGAATTTGTGTGAATCAAATGGCATTAATTCTCCAAAATGAAAAATACAAGCTTAAATAGGTTACATCTCACATCCATCCACAACCGTAGGATCTAGGAGTGGGAGATGAAGGGCTGGGATGGCATGAGACACACACACACAAAAATAAATAAAAAATACAAGGGGAGGGGCGCACCATTGACTAGAGGGACAAGCTTGACATGGTAGGTGGGGTGGGTGGCCAAAATGTGGACTTTCCAAGCCACTTGTCCCCCACTTGGCCCACCCTTCTAGAAGCCTCCATGTGGAAGGTTGACTGACCCCACATGGGACCCTAGGCTGAGGTGGCTCAATGGGATGGGGCCTGGGGGGCCCGTGGGGCCCACGGGGTCAAAATTGCACATAAGTCCGTCTTACAATCAAAATAGCAAATCCAATACAACGAAATAAACACAAATTACACACACATAAAGTCTAACTAAATATGATAAATGGGGAGGCTCAAGGCAGAGTCTCTAGGCTGTCTCCGAGCCAGATGGACGCTGAGGTGGCTCGAGTCGTGCTCCGTGTGCGGTACCGGTGGCTCGGCGTATCACGCCGCTCAACTGCTCGGGTGTCCGCACCATGGAAGCTGTAAGAAATTTGGAAAGACTGACCAATGTTAGCAAGATCTGAAGTTTCTTAGGTCTTGCGGGCTATTACCGGCGGTTCATCAAAGATTTCTCTAAGATCGCCGTGCCACTTACAAGGTTGACTCGCAAAGAGATCCGCTATGAATGGAGCGAGGATTGTGAACGAAGCTTCCAAGCTCTCAAAGATCATCTGACCACAGCCCCGGTCTTAGCTTTACCAGTGGAACGAGAGCAATTCGAGGTATACTCTGATGCTTCTGGCATTGGCCTCGGATGTGTCCTAATGCAACAAGGAAAGGTTATAGCTTATTCTTCTCGTCAATTGAAGAAGCACGAGGAGAACTACCCAGTTCATGATCTAGAATTAGCTGCGGTCGTATTTGTACTAAAAATATGGAGACATTATCTTTATGGAGTATAGTTTCTTGTATACTCTGACCATAAAAGTCTTAAGTATCTCTTCTCTCAGAAGGAATTGAATATGAGGCAAAGACGTTGGCTAGAATATCTTAAGGACTTCGACTTTACTATACAATATCATCCTGGAAAGGGTAATCCGGTAGCTGATGCCCTTAGTCGAAAGCCGAGAGCATTATTAGCCAATTGTATGGGTCAGGAGTGGAAGTTGCTAGAACAATTTACTAGACTTAATATAAGCATGGACAAGGACAGTAGGTGTGTCACCTTATCCCATACGAGCATACAATCAGATTTGTTATCTGAAATACAAGGACTTCAAGGTAGTGACCCGGTATTAGTGGAAATCAAGGGCAAACTAGAAGGACAATCTGTGTTCCAACTAGCTTCAGATGGAAGGTTGTTATTCCAAAATAGAACTTGTATACCGGATTGTCCAGAATTAAAGAAGAAGATCTTAGATGAAGCTCACAGATCAAGGTACACAATCCATCCAGGATCTACTAAGATGTACCAAGATTTAAAAAGGATCTTTTGGTGGCGCAATATGAAAAGAGAAATAGCGGATTTTGTGTCTCGCTGTCTCACATGTCAACAAGTTAAGGCTGAACACCAGAAGCCTGCCGGAAAGCTACATCCTCTGGATATTCCGAAATGGAAGTGGGAGGACATTGGTATGGATTTCATCATGGGTCTAACTAAATCAAAAGGAGGATATGATGGAATATGGGTTATCATTGATCGATTGACCAAATCAGCGCACTTCTTGCCGATCAAGAGTCGATGGTCAGTTGATGTTCTGGCTGCATTATATATAAAAGAGATAGTCAGATTACATGGTATCCCTGTCTCGATTGTGTCTGATAGAGATCCCCGTTTTACTTCACATTTTTGGAAAGGACTACAAAATTCGTTGGGATCGAGACTTAACTTTAGCACAGCTTTTCATCCCCAAACGGATGGTCAGACCAAGAGAACTAATCAGGTAGTGGAAGATATGCTCAGAGCTTGCATCATTGATTTTGGAGGAAGCTGGCATGATCACTTACCTCTAGTTGAATTTGCATACAATAATAGCTACCAGGCAAGTATACAAATGGCACCTTTCGAAGCTTTATACGGAAGGAGTTGCCGATCACCCTTATGCTGGGACGAAGTTGGAGAGAAACAACTATTAGGTCCAGACATGGTAAGGGATACCATCGAGAAGATACAAGTGATCCGAGAAAGACTGCAAGTAGCTTAGTCTAGACAAAAGACTTATGCTGACACAAGAAGGAGAGATCTTGAATTCCAAGTCGGAGATCATGTATTTCTCAAGATATCGCCTAGACGTGGAGTACGGAGATTTGGTGTTAAGGGCAAGCTTACACCAAGATTCATCGGACCTTTCGAGATACTGGAAAGAGTAGGCGAGGTTGCTTATCGCATCGCGTTGCCTCCTCAACTGTCCGAAGTACATAATGTGTTCCACATATCTATGTTGAAGAAGTATGTACATGATCCATCACATCTTATTGAACATGGAGACTTAGTTATCCAGAAGGATCTCACATATGAACAGAAGCCCATAAAGATACTAGATCGTGAAGTACGTACCCTAAGGAATAAGGTTATTCCCATGCTAAAGGTACAATGGAATAAGAGTTCCGAGCATGAAGCCACATGGGAGACCGAGGAATCCATGAGGAAGCGATTTCTAGAATTATTTTAAGGTATATACTCTAAACTCTCCATATATATATATATACTATTGAATTTGGGGACCAAATTCTTTTAAGTGGGGGAGGGTGTAGCAACCCTGGGAAAAAAATAAAAGGAAATAAAAACCCCAAATTAATCAAATTTGATAAAGTATGAATGAGAAACATCAGAAAGAATAAATACAACGACAGAATGGAAATAACACCTTTGGTCAAGGCGCTACTTCATTAAGAAACGCCTCTAGATAAGGCGCTAATTAAAAAGGGACGCCCAAACGACAAGGCGTCAATTATCAAACGGCCAAAATAATAAAAAAGGAGAAGTAAATGTAACACCCTCCACCTGGGCGCGTTTTTCACAAGAAACGACATAGGCAAAGGCGTCAATTTAAATTCAACGCCCTCACTTAAGACATCAATTCAGTTCGAGTTTCGTTCGACCCAGGAGACTATCCAGAGCAAGTTCTGGATAACTACGTCGAGGATAGAATATAGTAAGGACTCTATCAAGGGAATACTACCCTTAATCAAATTCTAACTCTATTAGGATTACCAAAACCCTATAAATAACCCTTCGTGTCGAACCCTAATAGGCTATTTGGCTGAAGGAAGCTCTGCTGCTGCATACGTAAAGAACAGGTAATGTTCTTCTTCCCTGCCTTCGGTCATAATCATGAAGAATATTAATGATTCTTCATCGTCTTTGCTGTAGGAAGTCTGTCGTAAGTAGTAACTCTTCTGCCTAGTTGAAGGATGTGGAGTTCTTCATCATCTTCTTCTTCTTACGGTGATCAGAACACTCTGTTTAGAACAGCGTATCGTTCTCTCTTCAACTCTCTTCACGTTCCTTCACCAGAACATTCATCAGGTAGGTTTTCTCAAGAACGTAGCCAAACTAGTATAAATTATGAAGTAAACTCATCCATGATCTCATGCATATAGTTTTACTGCGTTTCTAAATGTTTTCTGAGTGATTTTAAAGAAGCGACGCAGACAAGGGCGCTAATTCTTGTTTTGACGCCCTACCCAGGAGTCGTCAATTTCATATAATTGATAATTATCCATGTTTAAAATTCTATAACTATGAAATCATGAATCTAAATTAATGCATGATCATACCTATCGAATCCTGCTATTTTTCTTGTCTTGACCATGAAATTGTTCCCTGAAATTTTATTATCTGAAATCTGGTAAAATCTTGAAATAACGACCTGATGCAAGACGTCTCTTATAAAAGTGACGCCCCAGAACAGGCAGCTAATTGAAAAGTAACGCCCCTGTCCAGGGCGCGTTTTTATTAAATTCCATATTATCTAAATTCCGCAAAAATAGAAATACAGAGTGGACGACTGTTTAACAAGCCGTCAATTTGTAAATAAATACCTCTGTGTAAGGCGTTAATTCCATGATTAATGACTTAGATTAAGTCGCTAGTTTCTTGTGATACTATTTTACACTGTTACTGTTAACCGAGGGTTTCATATGTATATTATATATATATATCGGCACTATATTCCAGTCCGTGAATATAGTCCCATGTTTTATGATGTCTTATCGCATTACCCTCAATTCTCGGTGACATACAAGCTCTCCATTGGACATTCCGTTCCTTTGGACTAGCGAGTTAGTCATAGAGACCTCCGTAAGACTCCTCGAGCCTTGGATTCCCTCAAGGCCGACTGAGCTGGTTGTACCATAAAAACCCATTACACCATCTTTGCCATGTCACTCTATAGAAACATGGTATACCGGCCCTCATGTCATGCCATGGGTATGATGTGAGAATTATCTTAATAAACGGGGAAAATATATCGTTGATGTGCTGTTCTTGTAGACCCCAATTCTATATCAAACATGATGTTCTTGTGGACCTCAATTCTATATTAAAAGAAGTGACCATTTACATGAGGGCACTTACTTGTCATGGTACCCAAGTTAGGGAACCAATTCCACCTAGTTTTATCGATAATCGTGATTGTACCGTTATTATCGCCTACCTATGTCAAGTGTCCTATTTTTGGACTCTATTCTATCAAAGTCTATCCTACGTGACTAATTTCGTGAAATTTCATATTGGCTATACACAAGAGTGGATGTTAAAATACATGATTAATGCCTGCGCATATAGGGCCCGATCTGGTCCTGGGAGGAGCACCCAAAAGTACTTGTGCCCATGGGAGTTGATTGATCACGGTATTGGCATTATACCGAAGTGCATGACTAGCTTGATTGAACATTCCACAAATCTTGTACTTGACTTGATATTGCATGGCTTGCGTGGCCCGAGAAAGGGTAATTGTATACTCGCTTGCTTGAAACATGATAGCCAAATTCCAACATGACATGATGAGTCTACTTGCTTAAATATCTTGATATCTTTTGATATAAGTTCTTGAAAGTTCATGACTAGTTCTTCTTGCCACCTTATTGTTATATACTCTTGCTATCTTGTAGTTTTGCGAGCATGCCTACCTATAGTACATTCATGGAAAAATGTAATTACTTAAACCCCTTGCTAGTCCTTGAGATATAATTTTCTACTGAGCGTTCGCTCACTCAGTGTTTCCCTACTTTTCAGGTATGTCCGACGATGAGGGAATTCAATCTGATAGGGAAAGCCAAGAGTGAAAGAGTTAGAGCTACTCAAGCATCAATTAGTCATGTCTTTTCTCTATTTTCCTTGAGTCAAACGTTGTATTTTTCTTTTATTGAGTCTAGTATTTGCAAGGGTTTGTAATAGACATATTCTTATTAAAGGAATTAATGGATTGGGTTATCTTTATATTTGCGCACTCTGTCTTTGTGTCGAATACACTACTACTCTGATTGACATGATTGATATAAACTCGTCGCGCATCTCTGCGTACCTTCCGCGCTCGGGCC
This sequence comes from Amorphophallus konjac, assembly GCA_022559845.1. Classification (NCBI taxonomy): domain Eukaryota; kingdom Viridiplantae; phylum Streptophyta; class Magnoliopsida; order Alismatales; family Araceae; genus Amorphophallus; species Amorphophallus konjac. The sequence goes on along the minus strand of CM040124.1, from coordinate 128,895,301 downwards.
GTGACAATTTTTGTGGTATCAGAGCCTAGGTTGTTCAATTCCTAGGAAACCCAAGTCCAAGGATAGGTTTAAACCATTAACCAGTGAATTTGGGTAGAAACAAGGGTGGAGCTAACATGGAAAATTTAGGACCTCTTAACGAAATTGCACACTGATATAGCTATTGTAATTGTAGGATAATGGCTGCCGAACGTGCTCAATGGCGCAACATGCAGCGTACACTCCAAGGAATGACCCAGGTGCTGCAACATGTAGCACAGGGAGGTGCACAGTGAGCCGGGAGTCTCCACCAGATGTTTAAAAACATGAACCCTCCCAAATTCATGGGATCTACTGATCCAGACGACGCAGAGCACTGGATCAGGGAGACGGAGCGTATATTCCATGTCATGCAATGCACGGATCAAGAGAAACTCTTATTAGCTACTTTTCAGTTAGAGAGAGATGCCAGATGCTGGTGGGAGGCAGTCGAAGGCACTATAAATCTGCACCAAATAACTTGGGAAGAATTTGTTGAACATTTCAACAATAAATATTTTTCAGACCGAGTCCAAGAAAAGAAAGCTACCGAATTTGCCGCACCCAAGCAACGGTCATTATCAGTGGCGGAGTACGAGGCACAATTCTCTAGATTGTCTCGGTATGCTAAGCACTTGGTTAGCACCGAGAAGATGAAAGCTAGGGGGTTCCTTAATGGGCTCAGACCCCAATATATTACCCAGCTGGCGCCAATGGATATTCAGGTCTACTCAGAATTAGTACGCCGAGCTCAATTGTTAGAAGATGCCACGGAGCTATCAGATAGAATCCGTGGGAAGGATAAGAAAGAACAAGTTACAAGTTCGGGTTCCTTTAAACCCAACTTCAAGAAGAGGCCTAGCACTGGAGGTACTTCTTCTCAAGAACAAAAATTTAAGAAGACCAAGCCATTCTCTATCACTACTACCCCTTTGAATATAATATGCAAGCATTGTGACAAGGCTGGTAATAAAGCCGAAGAGTGCTGGAGGAAACTTGGAGCATGTCTCCATTGCGGGAGCCGTGAGCATCGGATTCCCGATTGCCCACTACTTAATGATCAAGCCGGTGACGGAAAGCGCCCGATAACCAAGAACGCTCATCTTCATGCAATTAAGGAGACCGAAGAAGAAGAAGGCGGACTAGTAGAAGGTACATTGAAAGTTTACTCCAAGTCTGCATGTGTCTTATTTGATACGGGTGCTTCACATTCAATTATTTCCAAAAAGTTTGCTGCTCCGTTACCCTTAGAACCGGAATGGATAAAATTAGTTTTGTCTAGTCCTCTTGGTAACGAAACTGATATCACTCACCATTACCAAAACTGTGAAGTATTGGTTCAGGGTAGGAATCTCCCTTTTGATCTTATATGTTTAGATCTAAAGGAGTATGATGTCATACTAGGAGCGGATTGGTTATCCAAATACCAGGCAACTGTCGATTGCCGCAATAGCAAGGTTACTTTCAAACAGTTTCCGGAATTAATCTTTACTAGTCTCAAGAGTCGAAGCAAATCGCCACTTATTTCAGCTCTCCGAGCTAGCAAGTTAATCAGGAAAGGATGTGTATCTTTCCTTGCATTTATCACCCTTAAGGAGAATAAGGAGACTAAGATAGAAGATATCCCAGTTGTGCAAGAATTTCCGGACGTGTTTTCGGAGGAATTGCCTAGATTACCTCCACAAAGAGAAGTGGCCTTCACCATCGATTTAATTCCTAGTGCTGGACCAGTTTCTAAGGCACCATATAGAATGTCACCTGCCGAACTCAAGGAGTTAAAGGAGCAATTGATGAAACTTCTCAAGAAGGGATTTATTAGACCAAGCACTTCCCCGTGGGGAGCACCTGTGCTATTTGTAAAGAAGAAAGATGGATCCATGAGGTTATGCATCGACTATCGACAGTTGAATCATCTCACTATAAAGAACAAGTATCCACTACCGAGAATCGATGAGTTATTTGATCAAATATCTGGATCCAAGTATTTTTTAAAGATTGATCTCAGGTCAGGATATCACCAACTAAGAATCAAGGATGATGATATTCATAAGACCGCATTCAGAAGCAGGTATGGCCATTATGAGTTTGTTGTTATTCCTTTTGGACTAACAAATACCCCTGCTGCCTTTATGCAGTTGATGAATAGTATATTCAGATCTTATCTAGATCAATTCGTGGTGGTTTTCATTGATGATATATTGATTTACTCCAAGACCAAGGGAGAGCATGAGGAACATTTAAGGATTGCATTACAGATATTGAGGACAAACCAATTATATGCAAAGCTCAGTAAGTGTGAGTTCTGGCTCGAAGAAGTGACTTTTCTCGGACATGTTAATTCAAAAGATGGCTTGTCTGTAGATCCATCAAAAGTGGAATGATGCGGGACGGACACGGGAGACGACACTATTAGGTGCCACCCTCGGACTCTAGATGAAGACGCGACCAGCAGCACACACCAGGGAGACACTAAGCCCGACACTACGAGCTCCTAGTAGCAAAACGTCGCTAACAGAAGTGAAGCTCACTCGTCGTCCCAAGCGAGGGAAAGCGCGGACCGTGCGCGGTTAAGGAACTGGCGGAGGTCAAGGGTAGTCCGACTCAACTTCCGGACTCGGATCGAGTCACGGGACGGGTCACTCTCACTCTCACAGCGGTGACATGGACACACGGGCTAGTACGTACACTCTCGGCAGCGGCCTAAGACCGTATACTAGCTAAGCAATGTAACGCCAAGAAGTTCGGACTATTACCTCCACGCACCCGGCGTGGCGAAGATAACCCCGGCCAATCACGGACCCCGGTTAACACAATTTTACAGCAGTACAATAATTTGACCCACTCCACGCAGGGAGGTAAAAGGTCACATGCGGGGCCCGGGAATCACGCGAATTGGGTTGACGGGCAGCATCTTGATGTCACCCGGCGGTGCCGAACTCCGCGTTTTCGTGCTTTTCGAACGGCGGGTTCTGTGGGCCCGCGGGGCCCACGGATGGCGTTGTCCTCCGGATCTCTGGGGGTGGGACCCACTATAATGGTGACCCATGGTGGCGCGCCTCCACGGACGGCGGTCGGCCGGGAACACCAATCGGGGGTCGATCGGTCCCGATCTCCAAGCTTTGAAGTTGCTGTCCACGAGCTGAGGTTGCTGTTTTAGCAGCGCGCACTTCGGCGAAAACGGCCGCTGCGATCAACCCCGTCGTCGGAATGCGATGAAACTAGCGCCGTTGAAAAGAGGATTCAAAAGCCTTCAACCTAGGGCCAGTGGTATCTTCTGAACCTCTGCTGACCTGGGCTTTAACTATTTTTCAATCCTCTATTGCACAGCTCCCGAAATATCAGATCAGCATATGAGTTTCCTGTAAATAGCCATTGGCCGCCTGCTTGCCGTTGGACTCAGGCTTCGAGCTCTTCTTAAAAGTTGTAGGGAATCAAACCACGAAATTGGGAAAATTTTGGGAATTGGATTTGGAGGTGGTGGCGATTTGATATGATTTTTGGAGTGACTGGTGGTCGGATCTGGGAACAGATGGACAGAACTATAGATGGGACAGAGAATGATTTTAAGAAAATAAGAAATGGGAGAACCAGAAATTTAGAAAAATTGTGGATGGAGGGGTGGATGGAAGGAAACTCCAGTAAAATTCATGGGACTAACAAAAATCAAAAGATGGACCTAAGACATGAAACACAGGGAGGATATGAATCTGGACAGAACTCTGGCAGAACTGAAATGGAAGAGTAGACGAAAATCAAAAATTATGAAACGGGATCTGAATGACAAACCAAAATTTATGGGATATCCTTGACACCTCTGAAACCTCCAGTAAAATTCCCAGATCTATCTGAGCTCGGGGCTGAGACACAAATTTCGTGGAAGTTGTTGTGGTACTGCGCGGGCAGAACTCCGATGAAGACGATGGCAGTGCGGCGGCGGCTCGTGGCGGCGGCGGCGATCGTCAGAACTGATAAATGAGGCTTCACACCTCAGAATGGAAGCCTTCACAGCATCCAAGGTGGAGAGGGAGGGGAGAGGAGGGGGGCGCACCAGCCCTTTACTCTTGAATTTGTGTGAATCAAATGGCATTAATTCTCCAAAATGAAAAATACAAGCTTAAATAGGTTACATCTCACATCCATCCACAACCGTAGGATCTAGGAGTGGGAGATGAAGGGCTGGGATGGCATGAGACACACATACACACACAAATAAATAAAAAATACAAGGGGAGGGGTGCACCATTGACTAGAGGGACTTGCTTGACATGGTAGGTGGGGTGGGTGGCAAAAATGTGGACTTTCCAAGCCACTTGTCCCCCACTTGGCCCACCCTTCTAGAAGCCTCCATGTGGAAGGTTGACTGACCCCACATGGGACCCTAGGCTGAGGTGGCTCAATGGGATGGGGCCTGGGGGGCCCATGGGGCCCACGGGGTCCAAATTGCACATAAGCCCCTCTTACAATCAAAATAGCAAACCGAATACAACGAAATAAACACAAATTACACACACATAAAGTCTAACTAAATATGATAAATGGGGAGGCTCAAGGCGGAGTCTCCAGGCTGTCTCTGAGCCAGATGGACGCTGAGGTGGCTCGAGTCGTGCTCCGTGTGCGGTACCGGTGGCTCGGCGTATCACGCCGCTCAACTGCTCGGGTGTCCGCACCAATTCTCCCCGGGTGGGAGAAACTCGACCCTGTCGAGTAAGGGTCTGCATCGCTCCTGTATCACTCTAGAAGGTCCGGATCAATCTGCTGCAACTCGCCATGTGTGATCCATGTGTCCTCGGTAGCGGGCCGTCCTCTCCATCGCACTAGGTAGCGCGGGTAAGATCCACTCCTGGTAACTGTCACTTGCTCGTCCAGTATACGATCTATATGCTCACGCTGCCGTGAAAAAGGGGCTGGAGGTGGAAGTGGGCACTCAGGTGTGGGATCACTCTCAAGGGGAGGAGATGGCCCAAAAGGCTCACTAGGGATCACCGTTGGGTCCCTATATGCAACAAGATCCGATACATTGAAGGTAGAGCTTATACCATATTCCTCGGGCAGGTCCACAACATACGCATTGGATCCAACGCGTTTCAACACTCTAAAGGGACCGGCTCCGCGAGCTTGCAACTTCTTAACGGTTCCAGAGGGAAACCGTTTAGGTCTTACCCTGATCATGACGTATTCGCCCTCGTGGAACTCTCGGTGGTGTCGATGGGCATCGGCTAACTCCTTGTACCGTGCATTGCTGGCCTCAATGTGACGACGGATGTCGTCATGCAAACTCCTAACATGCCTAGCAAACGACTCGGCAGACTCACTATGCACTCCTAAAATGCTTAGCAAAATAAAAACACACGGATGCACACACAACCCTAAACAACCCTACAGTTAGTCCGACCCAATCATATGCAAGGTGGTCCAGGACATCCGAATGTGTGCCATGCATACCCTAGGTGTGACCGAGGGTCGGTACAATCATAAGACGGTCCTTTGGATTTGGGAGGTTTGGGTGGGAATGGAGGGTCGGGTGTCTCTCGCCCGTGAACGGACTCGGTGGGTGCCAATGGCCCGGTCCATGGGGGAGGGGTATAATGGTGACCTCCCCTAAAGAAGTGGAATGGAGATTGTGGACCAAGGGGCCCACTAAGAAAGGGATCGAAGGGATTAAAGAATGTGTGACCCCTCGATATGGATTCCCTCATCTCAAGATCCCATGTGTGGAAGTCTAGAAGGTGTTGTTGATCTCCTTCATCCATGAAGGGAGATGAGACGGTGGGGGTATGATGGTGACTCTCTCGAAAAGGTGAAGTAAATGTGGTGGGTCACGGGGTCCACAAGAGAATGGGTCGAAGGGATCAAAGAAGGTATGACCCCTCGGACTAGTCTTCCACAAATCATTGTCCCACATTTGGAAATCTTGGAGGTGTAAATGATCACCTTCATTCATTGTGAGAGATGGGACGACAGTCATAGGTAGAAAGTAAGATTCCTCCCTTGGGCAAAAGGAAATGAAGTCGGACTCGGCCGGCATAGGGAGGAGTAGAAGAACCTCCGTGGTAACATGACCCACGGTGTACACGGAGGTGATGGACCGTAAAGCGGGATGAGTGAAACTACGACCTGTGGGTCGGTCGAAGCCTGGAGCCAACAAGTGCGTAAATGTCAACTGCCGATCTAATCCTTTAAGAAGATCATCTAAGGTATCCACATGGTGACTAGACCGAAAGGTGGTATGGAATGAGTTGACCGGCACTAATGGTAGGGTAGGGTCCATGGATGGGAGGAGAGATGGGGCCAAGCTGTTCTTGAGCCAACTAAGAAGTGGTTCGGCTATGAAAAGTGTACCCGTTAGAAACACGGGTGGCTTGGGCTTTGGTGGCTCCAAATGAGAGGGCTCCAAAATATGGTCGGAAGGTGAGTGTGATGGTAATGGAGCTCTCATGGGTGGGGAAAGAGGATCCACTATGATGGGGAGAGGGCTTGGGGACTCCGTTGATGGGGCCGGGTTAAGACTACCGGCGATGACCTCCTTAGGCTCGGGTAGGAGTACATCACTAGGAGTACGTGTCCTATCCACCCCATCCAATCGGTCCAAAATCATTTGCATAAGTTCGGCAACGGAGTGGGTTGGAATAGGGATATCATGGTGGACTCGTCCGTAGTCAACCGTCCTAGGATTGGGTCTTGGCTCATCTACGTGTGGGGCTCTTTGCCTCCGACTAGGACCCACTTGGTTGGAAGTGATTGGGTGGGGCCGGTTGGAGGTGACCGGTTGGGGCACGTAGACCTTCCTAAGCTCTCTCTTCATGTCCCACCATGATTCGATGGGCCATTGCCTCCTAACCTCTCTCAAGCGCTCAATGTGGTCCCACTTTTCGGCGACCTCATGAAGAAGCCGCTCTTTAGCGAAAGAGAATTGCATGGCCTCTGACATAGTATAACAATCAAAGTATGTGTCCATGGCGGCCTCCCACTTGAGGTAGTCGCCCGGGCCATTGGAGCCATAAAAATCCGAGGCTTCGGGCCTACGGAAGTGGAGTGAGTGGTTGCCAAGCCCATGGGTGGACCAACGGCCATAATGCCCGGGTGATTGGGAATCCATGGGAAATTGGGGGGGGAACTATATGTTGGACATGCCGACACTTGGACACTACACTAGACCGGCTATGCAAGGTTGGAATGCACTAACTAATGCAAACATCGACTAATGCACCTAGACCTAAACCAATATCTGGTACGGGGCGGAGTTAATCGATCCGAAGATCACTCCCGCAAGTGTGCGACCTCCCGGTAGGCGTAGCCTAACGTTCGGACAACACCTTTTAAGATACCGAATAAAGGGTGCAAATGCAATTTAAAACACACTTTTTTTTGATTTGAAAATACTGATGGTCCTATACTCGACTTAGACCATGATGCATGCAAGACTTATGCAAAGACTACCCTAGACTCAACCCGCTCTGATACCAAACTGATGCGGGACGGACACGGGAGACGACACTATTAGGTGCCACCCTCGGACTCTACATGAAGACGCGACCAGCATCACACACCAGGGAGACACTAAGCCCGACACTACGAGCTCCTAGTGGCAAAACGTCGCTAACAGAAGTGAAGCTCACTCGTCGTCCCAAGCGAGGGAAAGCGCGGACCGTGCGCGGTTAAGGAACCGGCGGAGGTCAAGGGTAGTCCGACTCAACTTCCGGACTCGGATCGAGTCACGGGACGGGTCACTCTCACTCTCACAGCGGTGACATGGACACACGGGCTAGTACCTACACTCTCGGCAGCGGCCTAAGACCGTATACTAGCTAAGCAATGTAATGCCAAGAATTTCAGACTATTACCTCCACGCACCCGGCGTGGCGAAGACAACCCCGGCCAATCACGGACCCCGGTTAACACAATTTTATAGCAGTACAATAATTTGACCCACTCCACGCAGGGAGGTAAAAGGTCACATGCGGGGCCCGGGAATTACGTGAATTGGGTTGACGGGCAGCATCTTGATGTCGCCCGGCGGTGCCGAACTCCGCATTTTCGTGCTTTCCGAACGGCGGGTTCTGTGGGCCCGCCGGGCCCACGGATGGCGCTGTCCTCTGGATCTGTGGGGGTGGGACCCACTATGATGGTGACCCCTGGTGGCGCGCCTCCACGGACGGCGGTCGGCCGGGAACACCAATCGGGGGTCGATCGGTCCCGATGTCCAAGCTTTGAAGTTGCTGTCCACGAGCTGAGGTTGCTGTTTTAGCAGCGCGCGCTCCGGTGAAAACGGCCGCTGCGATCAGCCCCGTCGTCGGAATGCGATGAAACCAGTGCCGTTGGAAAGAGGATTCAAAATCCTTCAACCTAGGGCCAATGGAATCTTCTGAACCTCTGCGGACTTGGGCTTTAACTATTTTTAAATCCTCTATTGCACAGCTCCTGAAATATCAGATCAGCATATGAGTTTCTTGTAAATGACCGTTGACCGCCTGCTTGCCGTTGGAATCAGGCTTCGCGCTCTTCTTCAAAGTTGTAGGGAATCAAACCAAAAAATTGGGACAATTTTTGGAATTGGATTTGGAGGTGCTGGCGATTTGATATGATGTTTGGAGTGACTGGTGGTCGGATCTGGGAACAGGTGGACAGAACTGTAGATGGGACTGAGAACGATTTTAAGAAAATGGGAAATGGGAGAACTAGAAATTTAGAAAAATTCTGGATGAAGGGGTGGATGAAAAGAAACTCCAGTAAAATTCATGGGACTAACAAAAATCAAAAGACGGACCTAAGACATGAAACACAGGGTGGATATGAATCTGGACAGAACTCTGGCAGAACAAAAATGGAATAGTGGACGAAAATCAAAAAGTATGAAACGAGATCGGAATGACAAACCAAAATTTATGGGATATCCTTGACACCTCTGGAACCTCCAGTAAAATTCCCAGATCTATCTGAGCTCGTGGCTGAGACATAAATTTCGTGGAAGTTGTTGTGGTACTGCGCGGGCAGAACTCCGATGCAGACGATGGCAGTGCGGTGGCGGCTCGTGGCGGCGGCGGCGATCGTCGGAACTAATAAATGAGGCTTCACACCTCAGAATGGAAGCCTTCACAGCATCCAAGGTGGAGAGGGAGGGGAGAGGAGGGGGGCGCACCAGCCCTTTACTCTTGAATTTGTGTGAATCAAATGGCATTAATTCTCCAAAATGAAAAATACAAGCTTAAATAGGTTACATCTCACATCCATCCACAACCGTAGGATCTAGGAGTGGGAGATGAAGGGCTGGGATGGCATGAGACACACACACACAAAAATAAATAATAAATACAAGGGGAGGGGTGCACCATTGACTAGAGGGACAAGCTTGACATGGTAGGTGGGGTGGGTGGCCAAAATGTGGACTTTCCAAGCCACTTGTCCCCCACTTGGCCCACCCTTCTAGAAGCCTCCATGTGGAAGGTTGACTGACCCCACATGGGACCCTAGGCTGAGGTGGCTCAATGGGATGGGGCCTGGGGGGCCCGTGGGAGCCACGGGGTCCAAATTGCACATAAGCCCCTCTTACAATCAAAATAGCAAATCGAATACAACGAAATAAACACAAATTACAGACACATAAAGTCTAACTAAATATGATAAATGGGGAGGCTCAAGGCGGAGTCTCCAGGCTATCTCTGAGCCAGATGGACGCTGAGGTGGCTCGAGTCGTGCTCCGTGTGCGGTACCGGTGGCTCGGCGTATCACGCCGCTCAACTGCTCGGGTGTCCGCACCATGGAAGCTGTAAGAAATTGGGAAAGACCGACCAATGTTAGCAAGATCCGAAGTTTCTTAGGTCTTGCGGGCTATTACCGGCGGTTCATCAAAGATTTCTCTAAGATCGCCGTACCACTTACAAGGTTGACTCGCAAAGAGATCCGCTATGAATGGAGCGAGGATTGTAAACGAAGCTTCCAAGCTCTCAAAGATCATCTGACCACAGCCCCGGTTTTAGCTTTACCAGTGGAAGGAGAGCAATTCGAGGTATACTCTGATGCTTCTAGCATTGGCCTCGGATGTGTCCTAATGCAACAAGGAAAGGTTATAGCTTATTCTTCTCGTCAATTGAAGAAGCACGAGGAGAACTACCCAGTTCATGATCTAGAATTAGCTGCGGTTGTATTTGCGCTAAAAATATGGAGACATTATCTTTATGGAGTACAGTTTCTTGTATACTCTGACCATAAAAGTCTTAAGTATCTCTTCTCTCAGAAGGAATTGAACATGAGGCAAAGACGTTGGCTAGAATATCTTAAGGACTTCGACTTTACTATACAATATCATCCTGGAAAGGGTAATCCGGTAGCTGATGCCCTTAGTCGAAAGCCGAGAGCATTATTAGCCAATTGTATGGGTCAGCAGTGGAAGTTGCTAGAACAATTTACTAGACTTACTATAAGCATGGACAAGGACAGTAGGTGTGTCACCTTATCCCATATGAGCATACAGTCAGATTTGTTATCTGAAATACAAGGACTTCAAGGTAGTGACCCGGTATTAGTGGAAATCAAGGGCAAACTAGAAGGACAATCTGTGTTCCAACTAGCTTCAGATGGAAGGTTGTTATTCCAAAATAGAACTTGTATACCGGATTGTCCAGAATTAAAGAAGAAGATCTTAGATGAAACTCACATATCAAGGTACACAATCCATCCAGGATCTACTAAGATGTACCAAGATTTAAAAAGGATCTTTTGGTGGCCCAATATGAAAAGAGAAATAGCGGATTTTGTGTCTCGCTGTCTCACATGTCAACAAGTTAAGGCTGAACACCAGAAGCCTGCCGGAAAGCTACATCCTCTGGATATTCCCAAATGGAAGTGGGAGGATATTGGTATGGATTTCATCATGGGTCTAACTAAATCAAAAGGAGGATATGATGGAATATGGGTTATCATTGATCAATTGACCAAATCAGCGCACTTCTTACCGATCAAGAGTCGATGGTCAGTTGATGTTCTGGCTGCATTATATATAAAAGAGATAGTCAGATTACATGGTATCCCTGTCTCGATTCTGTCTGATAGAGATCCCCGTTTTACTTCGCATTTTTGGAAAGGACTACAAAATTCGTTGGGATCGAGACTTAACTGTAGCACAGCTTTTCATCCCCAAACAGATGGTCAGACCAAGAGAACTAATCAGGTAGTGGAAGATATGCTCAGAGCTTGCATCATTGATTTTGGAGGAAGCTGGCATGATCACTTACCTCTAGTTGAATTTGCATACAATAATAGCTACCAGGCAAGTATACAAATGGCACCTTTCGAAGCCTTATACGGAAGGAGTTGCCGATCACCCTTATGCTGGGACGAAGTTGGAGAGAAACAACTATTAGGTCCAGATATGGTAAGGGATACCACCGAGAAGATACAAGTGATCCGAGAAAGATTGCAAGTAGCTTAGTCTAGACAAAAGACTTATGCTGACACAAGAAGGAGAGATCTTGAATTTCAAGTCGGAGATCATGTATTTCTCAAGATATCACCTAGACGTGGAGTACGGAGATTTGGTGTTAAGGGCAAGCTTACACCAAGATTCATCGGACCTTTCGAGATACTGGAAAGAGTAGGCGAGGTTGCTTATCGCATCGCGTTGCCTCCTCAATTGTCCGAAGTACATAATGTGTTCCACATACCTATGTTGAAGAAGTATGTACATGATCCATCACATATTATTGAACATGGAGACTTAGTTATCCAGAAGGATCTCACATATGAATAGAAGCCCATAAAGATACTAGATCATGAAGTACGTACCCTAAGGAATAAGGTTTTTCCCATGCTAAAGGTACAATGGAATAAGAGTTCCGAGCATGAAGCCACATGGGAGACCGAGGAATCCATGAGGAAGTGATTTTCAGAATTATTTTAAGGTATATACTCTACACTCTCCATATATATAAATATACTATTGAATTTGGGGACCAAATTCTTTTAAGTGGGGGAGGGTGTAGCAACCCTGGGAAAAAAATAAAAGGAAATAAAAACCCCAAATTAATCAAATTTGATAAAGTATGAATGAGAAACATCAGAAAGAATAAATACAACGACAGAATGGAAATAACGCCTTTGGTCAAGGTGCTACTTCATTAAGAAACGCCTCTAGATAAGGCGCTAATTAAAAAGGGACGCCCAAACGACAAGGCGTCAATTATCAAACGGCCAAAATAATAAAAAAGGGGAAGTAAATGTAACGCCCTCCACCTGGGCGTGTTTTTCACAAGAAACGACATAGGCAAAGGCGTTAATTTAAATTCAACGCCCTCACTTAAGACGTCAATTTAGTTCGAGTTTCGTTCGACCCAGGAGACTATCCAGAGCAAGTTCTGGATAACTACGTCGAGGATAGAATATAGTAAGGACTCTATCAAGGGAATACTACCCTTAATCAAATTCTAACTCTATTAGGATTACCAAAACCCTATAAATAACCCTTCGTGTCGAACCCTAATAGGCTATTTGGCTAAAGGAAGCTCTGCTGCTGCATACGTAAAGAACAGGTAATGTTCTTCTTCCCTGCCTTCGGTCATAATCATGAAGAATATTAATGATTCTTCATCGTCTTTGCTGTAGGAAGTCTGCCGTAAGTAGTAACTCTTCTGCCTAGTTGAAGGACGTGGAGTTCTTCATCATCTTCTTCTTCTTCCGGTGATAAGAACACTCTGTTTAGAACAGAGTATCGTTCTCTCTTCAACTCTCTTCACATTCCTTCACCAGAACATTCATCAGGTAGGTTTTCTCAAGAACGTAGCCAAACTAGTATAAATTATGAAATAAACTCATCCATGATCTCATGCATACAGTTTTACTACGTTTCTAAATATTTTCTGAGTGATTTTAAAGAAGCGACCCAGACAAGGGCGCTAATTCTTGTTTTGACGCCCTACCCAGGAGTCGTCAATTTCATATAATTGATAATTATCCATGTTTAAAATTCTATAACTATGAAATCATGAATCTAAATTAATGCATGATCATACCTATCGAATCTTGCTATTTTTCTTGTCTTGACCATGAAATTGTTCCCTGAAATTTTATTATCTGAAATCTGGTAAAATCTTGAAATAACGACCTGATGCAAGACGTCTCTTATAAAAGTGACGCCCCAGAACATGCCGCTAATTGAAAAGTAACGCCCCTGTCTATGGCGCGTTTTTATTAAATACTATATTATCTAAATTCTTCAAAAATAGAAATACAGAGTGGACGACTGTTTATAAAGCCATCAATTTGTAAATAAACGCCCCTATGTAAGGCGTTAATTCCATGATTAATGACTTAGATTAAGTCGCTAGTTTCCTGTGATACTATTTTACACTGTATATATATCGGCACTATATTCCAGTCCGTGAATATAGTCCCATGTTTTATGATGTCTTATCGCATTACCCTCAATTCTCGGTGACATACAAGCTCTCCATTGGACATTCCGTTCCTTTGGACTAGCGAGTTAGTCATAGAGACCTCCGTAAGACTCCTCGAGTCTTGGATTCCCTCAAGGCCGACTGAGTTGGTTGTACCATAAAAACCCATTACACCATCTTTGCCATGTCACTCTATAGAAACATGGTATACCGGCCCTCATGTCATGCCATGGGTATGATGTGAGAATTATCTTAATAAACGGGGAAAACATGCCGTTGATGTGCTGTTCTTGTAGACCCCAATTCTATATCAAACATTGTGTTCTTGTGGATCTCAATTCTATATTAAAAGAAGTGACCATTTACTTGAGGGAACTTACTTGTCATGGTACCCAAGTTAGGGAACAAATTCCACCTAGTTTTATCGATAATCGTGATTGTACCGTTATTATCGGCTATCTATGTCAAGTGTCCTATTTTTGGACCCTATTCTATCAAAGTCTATCCTACATGACTAATTTCTTGAAATTTCATATTGGCTATACACAAGAGTAGATGTTAAAATACATGATTAATGCCTGCGCATATAGGGCCCGATCTGGTTCTGGGAGGAGCACCCGAAAGTACTTGTGCCCATGGGAGTTGATTGATCACGGTATTGGCATTATACCTAAGTGCATGACTAGCTTGATTGAACATTCCACAAATCTTGTACTTGACTTGATATTACATGACTTGCGTGGCCCGAGAAAGGGTAATTGTATACTCGCTTGCTTGAAAAATGATAGCCAAATTCCAACATGACATGATGAGTCTACTTGCTTAAATATCTTGATATCTTTTGATATAAGTTCTTGAAAGTTCATGACTAGTTCTTCTTGCCATCTTATTGTTATATTCTCTTGCTATCTTGTCGTTTTGCGAGCATGCCTAGCTATAGTGCATTCATGGAAAAATATAATTACTTAAACCCCTTGCTAGTCCTTGAGATATAATTTCCTACTGAGCGTTCGCTCACTCAGTGTTTCCCTACTTTTCAGGTAAGTCCGACGATGAGGGAATTCAATCTGATAGGGAAAGCCAAGAGTGAAAGAGTGAGAGCTACTCAAGCATCAATTAGTCCTGTCTTTTCTCTATTTTCTTTGAGTCAAGCGTTGTATTTTTCTTTTATTGAGTCTAGTATTTGCAAGGGTTTGTAATAGACATATTCTTATTAAAGGAATTAATGGATTGGGTTGTCTTTATATTTGCGCACTCTGTCTTTGTGTCGAATACACTACTACTCTGATTGACATGATTGATATAAACTCGTTGCGCATCTCCGGGTACCTTCCACGCTCGGGGCGTGACGCTGCGGCCTTATATTTTCAGCATTTTGTGATCATTCTATTTTCTCCCTGGATTATACGGTCCAATACAGACCGTTTTACTGTCTGAGCGGTCGCATCAGGACCGTTCATCTGGTGCCACAGTGCACTTACGGTCTATTTTTATTGTCATATTCCATGCGATTTGCTGCTCGTGGTGCTGCTTATTGATCTCCCCCCTGCTCTCTTACCATTGTCGCATCATCATTTTCTTTATTGCTTATACGTTTGCTTGATCATTGATTGATAGTTGCTAGGTTAGATTGTGCATGCAGTCCGGTGCGTGTAGGAGCATCCATCTCTTCTCATAGTAGTTGCATTCCTACCGAGGTAGGGCTTCCTCTCGTCTCCATATTCCTTAGAGCCGACTAGGGACCTTGCCGAGGACCTCCGTAAGCCCCCGTGAGCCGTGGATTCCCACACGGACGCCGGGCAGGTTGTATCGCATCCACCCCCAGTCTAGGGTTTGCATCCGCGAGTGAGAGATCATTGTAGAGTCACATAGTTCCTCATTACCTACCCCAGTTAGGCACCTAGTGGTTGAGAGAACTTATACTTTCATTAACTCACTAAGGTTCGAAGAGGAAATCATAAGAAATTGATGAGCATTATTTAATAACTTGATTGCATAATTGGGTGATTCTGCTCTCATCTCTTCCTTCCATTGCATGCTTGTTATTTGCTTTATAGGTTTGGTCGGTTAGTTTTGTTGGTCCTAGTCCTAGGTGTCTTGGTGTATGTGGGATTGTCTCTTTCCCTCACGATCACCTCCTAGGGTTGGTTCTTATTTCCATTCATACTCCAACCCCTTGTTTGATTCATCATCTTCCATGTC
Organism: Amorphophallus konjac; assembly: GCA_022559845.1. NCBI lineage: Eukaryota > Viridiplantae > Streptophyta > Magnoliopsida > Alismatales > Araceae > Amorphophallus > Amorphophallus konjac. The sequence goes on along the minus strand of CM040124.1, from coordinate 128,879,696 downwards.
GTCGTACGCCTTCTCTCAGTCCCACGAGGACTCCCTTCCTCGTGGCCTTCTTGAGGACCCACCCAGGGTCGCCCACCTGCAGGGAGGAGAGGAGAATGCTCCTCCACTTTCGACCATTCTTGGCGAGGGTCCCCAACCCTCTCTTTCAAATCCGTCCAATCAGAATTCAGCCAATCTAATCCTCAATATGATGGCCCAGCTGGACCCTACCCAGCTCCATCTCATCCGGCAGGCTTTGCAAGGGGCCGATGCACCGACCTCAATTCCTTCTTATAGCACGACTGTCGCTGCCATCACGTCTCCCACTATTGGGACCACCTCTGTGGCTCCTATCGACCTTACTCATGTCCGCCCTCAGACCCTTCGCTATTGCAATATGGAAATGGGCCAGGACTCCACCTCGGCCCATCAGCAGCTCGATAAGGGAAAGTCTCCAATCCCCTCTGTTCCTTACCTTGATCCATACGCCACAATTTCTCCATCGCCGCAGGCCCTCGCAGCCCCGGCGGACCTCATTAGGTTGCAATCAGGGCCAGCCGAGCTGGCTCATGCGGATATGGGCCCTTCCTCGGCCCACTATCCATCTTACGGGCCGCCCCCTTAATCAGCTTATCCTTTGGCCACCTACCCCAGTATTACTCCTCCTGCTCCTTCTCCTCCTTCCCGGGAATGGGAGATTCTTGATAAATGGGCTGCTATGTAGCAGCAAATTGACCTTCTCCACAAATGGGTTGGCCCGCAATCTCTTGCTGATGTCCCTATCCCTAACTTAAGGGACATTCGTTTTACTTCTCAGTCTGAGCTCCCCGTGTACCGCAAATATGACGGGAATGGCAACCCGTTCATTCATGTCCGGGAGTTCTTATATGAGTCAGCACAGTTCCAGCAAGATGATCGTCTAATGGCTTATTTATTTCGCCGATCGTTGGAAGGGGTCGCCCTGGAGTGGTTCTATACTTTGCCCATAGCGGAGGCCGAGAGTTTCAAGACTGTTAAAGAAAGGTTTATTCAATGATTTCAAGATCGGGTCGGACCCGAGTATTCTTTTACTGACTTAGTAGCTGAGAAGATGAAGCCGGAGGAAGACTTTGCAACCTATGCAGACCGATGGAGGCAGATGGCCTCGCGTGTGCCCGGGCAGATCTCGGAAGAAGAGAAAGTGAAGTTGCTGATCTCCAATGCCACGCCAACATTCAGGAATATCTTGGCAATGAATGACATTTCCAATATGCACCAGTTATACAGCAGGGCTCGGTTTATCCAAACCCAGTTCAAGGACTCCCCCATCCATTCTTTATTTGAGGCCCAGAAACCCAAAGCCGCCAGAAAATCCCAGGGGCCCGTCAATGAGGGAGTACAGATTAATGAGCAGGTCCAGGCTGTTCAGTTCCCCCACCAGGCCGCTCCACCCCGCTTCCCCCAGCCTTCACGCAACCCCCAGTTTGCAACTCCACAAGATCCCCAGCCCGCCTTCCAAGTCCCGCAATATCCGCAACAAGCACCTCCGCCACCCCAACAGCCTCAGCGGCCGCCACAATACAACAACAATGTTCCGCCACCCGCCGCTTATGGATCTGCTCGACCAAGTCCAAAGAGGGCCCATTACCCTCCTCTTCCTGAAACTTTGCCTGATATTTTCTCTGCCTTAATGTGTACTGGTGATCTTCAGTTGCCTCCTGAGCGCCCGAATTGGAATCCGGCAGCTGATCAGTCTCGATACTGCATATTCCATTGGCAACCCGGGCACACGATAGAACGATGCTATCAGTTCAGAGACCTGGTGTATGACTTGCATGAGGGCTAGAGAATTGATTGGGCCCAGATGCACCAGTTGATTGAGGATATCAAGTAGAGACAGAGACAAGCCAGGCCGCAGCAGGCGGCGCCCCAACAGCAGCAACAGCAACCCCAGCAGCAACAACAACCCCAGTAGCAGTAACAAGACCTCAGGATCCATCAGAATCCCATGCCAGTACATGAACCCGCTCCTTAGCAACAACAACAGCCGCCGGCACCGGCTCCAGCACAAGTGAATATCATCCAGCACCCAGCCCCCAGCGCTGGGTGGACTTTTGATGATGAAACCCCCGCACACCTTTTGGCCTTCCACCACAATCATTCCCCCGCGCCTGCTATTCCCTCCATCCTTAGGCCCGCCATTCTGACCACTACACCACTCATTGCTCCCTCCACATCGCCCATTAGACCCGTCACATTCCCCTTCACTCCACCAGTCCGTTCGCCACCATCCACTGTGCCCTCCGTCATTACCTCCCCGCTTAACCCTTCACCCATTTCCTCTCCACCAGGGCCCATTAAACCCACTTCCGCCATCCTCACCCCCATTTCTACTCCTTTCACCTACCCCACAGGGCCAAGCGGGGGTCCATCTCAGGCCGTGCCGGCACCAAACTGCGCCCTTCGGAGTGGGCGTCCGTTTCAGAGAATGTTTCCTCCTTCCAGTGCGTTGGCACCTAACCTCCAAATTCCTTCTGCCACAGTTGAGACAGAAGAGGTAGACCCCGTGCCGGGCACAAAATATGATTTATTGCAGCATTTGGACCGGATGCCGGCCAAAATCTCAGTCTTGGAATTGATCAAGAGGTCGCCACTACACCAGGACGCCTTAAAAACTTTCCTGCAGAAGGTCATGGTGAGTGAGGACGTGGCAGTGGATAGTTTACCGTCGGTTTTGGCAATAATCACCAAGGGGCATTCCATTTCATTTTCTGAATCAGAACTAGCACCCCCAGAGGCACGGCAGATGCCACTATGCATTACCATTTCTTTGAACAAAATAGCCGTAGAATCTGCACTTGTGGACACGGGAGCTTCAATAAATGTGTGTCCATTGAGTAACCTCCGTACCTGCAACATCTCAGAAGACATGCTCAAGCCAACACCGACTACAATAGCAGCCTATGATAATTCCAGATGTGCTTGTCACGGGGTCGTGACTGTACAGGCCGAGCTAGGGCCCTTGGTTATGGACGTGGAATTTTATGTGCTAGACATAGACCCGATGTTCAAAGCTATTCTGGGCCGTCCATGGCTGAACAGTTTAAATGCCATCCCCTCAACCGCGCACCAATGTTTGAAGTTCCCCTTTCAAGGGCGGGTGGTCAAGGTAAAGAACATCTCTACAGTCCAGAATGTTGATGCGATAGCAGCCAAGATTCTGCCTACATTGTGGCCAAGTAATAGGCCAATTCTGTCAGTAATGGACTTGAAATACCCATGGGCATATGCGTCACGCAAGCCCACCACGGCACCAGTCAATGTGAAAGTCAAGTCCAATATGAGAGATTCCAAAGGGTGGCACATGATTCTAAAATTGGGCTACCAGTCGGGTCTGGGTCTCGGCGCACAGTTACAGGGCCGGACCAACCTCGTTCCCAAAGGAAGGAAGATGGGCCGCCAAGGCCTCGGCTACCGTGAATCCTCAATGTCAATATTGAGAGACTCTAGGCCATTAACATGGGACTACCGGCAACATTTTATAAAAGGGCCGTTACAGCCAGGTACCTTGAAGGAATCGCCGTCCAGTCTCAAAGAAAAGGCAGATGAGGCTGTTGACACCCGTTTTTAGCCTGCAAGTTGAGTCATTTCTCTTATTCATCATTTTGATGCCCCGAATTACCCATTATTTTGGAGCCTTTCTTGGATGGATTTCGAGCCCATTTCATTATTCCATTCCTTTTAAACCTTGGAGATCATTATTTCATAGAGCCCTGGAGCCTATCTTGTCACCTTTCGGCCTTCAAAGTCACCTTACGGCCCATTTAGGCCGGCTTCCTTCAAGCATTCAGCCCCCTTTCATTGTGTAGTCTTGAAAATTATCCCTTTTCACCCCCTTCCTTTCCTCTTTTCAAAATGTGTCCTTCACCAAAGTTGTTCATCTTTTAAATCCCTACAATTCCTTCTTCTACGTCATTGGCCAGTTCTGCACCGATTTCAAGTTATTTACATTTTTTCGACAGACTGCACTGTTCACCTATGTCCCGGTATTTTCTCTCTCTGTTCTAGCCCCACTTTCTCTCTCTTCTGATCATTTTCTCATCTTACTTTCTTCATAAAAGTTGTTCATTTTTGAGTTATCTATAACTTTGTCTTCTACCACTTTCGCTAATTCTGCACCGTTTGGGAGATATAATCCAATTTCCAAAGTCACGCAAGGTCTATCTTAAACGGTCGTGTTAATGGCCGTTCATTGTTGCAAACGGTCGGTTGACGACCGTTTAACTCTTAACGGTCAGTCGTCCGACCGTTTATCCAATAAGAGTCCAGCCTGCGCGATGTGGCTATCTTGCGGCGGCCATAACTTCTAGAATACTTATCCAAATGGATCCCCATTTTTTCCTACTTCTAGCCCTTTGTATTATCTTTAATTTGGTTAATAGAAATCAAAATTTGATGGGCTATATCTCCTGGAATTGTGGCCGCAATATCGGGTTTTTCTACTTTTCGTGCAACCAAAAAATCCTGCAGATTAGGTTCCAGAGGCTTCTTCCAAGAGCCATAACTTCCACAATCTTCAACCAAAAAGAGTCATGTTTGTTCCTATGCCTTATCTTGACTATTATCTCGAGAATGATCCAGAGATCTCGAGATTTGGTGGATTCTATTATCTGGAATCGTGGTAGAAAGTTTGGGGTTTCACCACTTTTTCTATATAAACATGCCCAGATTTCCTGTGCGACGGGGGTGTGTTTTCAAGGCGACGGCGAAGCCATGCCGAATTTTCTTCATCCTCCTTTGACCCTAGCCTGAATTGGGAAGTATAAGCTTCATTTTGGTTCCTTATTTGCTCGATTTCATCATCGTTTGCCCTCCTAACTTCGCCCCTACTTTTGGCAAATCATCACAGTTTGCTGATTTTCTGCTACAACTTCGCGACGGGGGCCGGTTCATCAAGCCGGTGCGGAGTCATGCTTCATCCTTTTCGTCCTCCCTCAACTCCATCTTGAAGAGGGGAGTATTAGCTTCACGTATATATGTTTGTCTTATTTCTCATATCTTTTCCCCCTCTTCCAAGCCCCTACTTTTGAAGTTTCATCACACTGTTCTACACTTTGCTGAAACTCAGATTTCTTGCGTTGGGGGCATATTTGCGTCGCCGGTGCGAGGCCGTGGGGCACTCTTTATCCTCCCTTTCAACTCCAGACTCTAGAGGGAAGTATAATCTTTGTGTTCCTTGGTTTTGGGCTCATTACCTTGTCATCTTCATGCATATTTTGTCCATGAGTTTTGCTTGATCATTTCATTTTTATACTTAGTCATTTTCCTCCCATGTTCTGCACCGCTCTATTTTCTTGTGTTTTCCACCCCATTTTTCACTGGTCTCTTCCCCGTTTTAAACTCTCCTTTCTACCCTAGTTTCACCACAACACTCCTACCTTTCCATAGCATCCACTCTTTCCTATTTTGGTGTTCTATCTTGTGAGATATTCATCATTCTTTGAGTTCATTTTGTGCACTGTTCTGAATTTTCTGCACAGTCCATATTTTTTTCCCAATATCCGGTGTCATAACTTTCTGTCCTGACCTCCTTTTTGAGTGATTCTTGTTCCTACTTCTTTACAACACTCAAGTCTTCTATCATCTCAAATTTCGTTTCATTGGGACATCGTTTGCCCTACTGTTTGCATCAGTCTTTGCACCCACTTTACACTGTTTGCACAGTTTTTCTTGTGGCATACACTTTTGCATCTTGTTTATCTATGTTCATCATGGCATATTAAATCAATTTCTTCATGTTAATCTCATCACAATATACACACCTATTGTTTGCACCCTTCCATAGGGGTTAAAAACCCTCCCCCGGTAAGTTTGCCCTCAATCTTTCATGCTACTTTATGCACTTGGGCAGATTTCTACACTTAGCATTTTCTAATGGGTTTTGCCTCTTGTTTTGTGTTTGTTTCACAGGAAAGCATGGAAAGCGAGGCCCTTACCTTCTAGCCGGCTGGAAGGCAAGGAGAGGTAATCCACATAGTCCCCGCATCTTGATATTGAGCGTGATCATCCTCTTTTTTCAAGATATACAATGCACTTAGTATTTTATATTCTTTTGGCGTTGTCATTCGTTGGTGGCGATCACGGCATTCTTTTACATCTTTTATCGCTTTTGTCTTGTTGTATGATCATGCTACCATGTTTACATAGTCACATGTTCATGATGTTCACTTGATATGCACATTATGTTATCACTTATGCACATATGCTTGCCTATGTGACTTGTGACACCACGCTACATATTTTCCACATCTACACCCTTTTTTGGCGATCACGGTGGGACCTCTAGTGCCCATCACTTGTCTCATGCTTTGCTATGATTTTGGTGTGTATGTCCATGTTTAGATAGCGTTTCATGCTCATATTGTTCACTTTGTTTGCATCCATATTGTTATGTTCACATATGTTCATTATATCTTGATTTGTTAGATTTAGGCTAGAAATTACATGCACTCCGGTGCACATAGGGTCATGCATATTGCCATATTGTAGATGCATTCCCTCTCGATAAGTGATCCTCTCGCTCCCATATTCCTTGGGCTCGACTAGGTGATCTTATCCGGGACCTCCATAAGTCCCCGCGAGCCGTGGATTCCCACATGGACGCCGGGCCGGTTGTACCTTTCCACCCCATAAGCTTGCATTTACATACGTTGTGAAGGAGTTAACCCTAGTCAACCGAAAGTTTGGAACTTATTCTCTATAGGATACCTATCTTGAGGGAATTAATCTTAATTTGAAAATATTTAAAGGCCCACTCAAAACTTTGACAATAAAATACTTCCCATCATATTAACTTGTTTGACTTGGGTGAAATCCTTCATATTGTTTGTGTTGTGTGAGCTTGTCCAAGCCCACTTGTGTTATTTTGTGTTGCATCCCCCATCATCCATATAGGTTTTATTGTTAGGCCCATTTAGGTAGTCCATTTTGTGTGTCCATTTGTCTAGTTTCATTGTCCTAGGTTTCTTTTTCTTTTTCTTTGCATTATTGAGTCACTCCCCCTCTTTAATTCTCAAGCCCTTTACTTCCCCTCATTGTATTCCCTTGATTTTTCCTGTATAAAGCCTCCATTTACCCTCATGAAGCGTCATTTTTGTCCTGTATATTACCCTTCTTCCTCCCCGTCTTCTTATTCCCGCGTGGATTCCTCTTCCCACGCGGGCCCATCTCCTCGTGGCCCTTCTGAACTGCAAGCAAATCTTGTGGCCCACCTATCATCTCTTGCTTGCCAAACGGCCCCAGTCCAGGCCCAAAAATTCATTTCTAATCTTAATGGGCCTTATTCTCATAACGGGCCTCCCTCTTCTACTCTTAGTGGGCCCCCTTCCTTTAACGGCCCCTCTTATTCTCTTAATGGGACCCATGTTGCTGCTGGCCCAATCGATCCTTATTCTCATGTTCATGATTTTTCTAGGCCCACATATCATTCTATTCCTGGAATGGGATTCCCTTCTTCTCAATCAAGACCCCTTTATTCGGCCCAATACCATACTCCTGGCCCAAATTCACACTCTCTTGCTCAAGCTAGCTTGCATCCTTCTCAGTCTCTCCCCATCGAGGAGATGATTGCTCAAACGCAGTGCCGGCTTGATGAACTTCAGCAGCGAATTTATCCCCAAACTTCTTTGAGTGTCCCATTCGCATTCCAAGGTCTTCAGCTTCCACCGTGTTCACAAATTCCTGCTTATCGCCGCTATGGTAGAGTCGGTGACCCCTATGTGCACTTGAAGGAGTTTCTTTGTGAGTCGGCCCAATTCCGACATGACCAACGCTTGATGGCTTATTTATTTGGTCTGTCTCTAGAAGGCCCCGCTCGGGATTGGTTCTTTGCATTATCGCAAGATCAAGTGGTGAATTTCCAGGCCATTCAAGAGAAATTTCTTCAGCAATATCAAGACCAGGTTGGGCCCAAGTATTCCATGGTTGTTCTGGCCCATGAGAAGATGAAGCCCGACGAGGAGTTCTCTACCTTTGCCGACCGCTGGCGTCGCCTAGCTGCGCAAGTCCCGGGGCATATTCCGGAGGGAGAGCAAATCAAAATGATCATTTCTAATGCAACGCCCGAGTATCGGTTCATCTTAGCCTTGAACGATATCACCTCCTGGCAACAGCTTTATAGCCGAGCCCGCTTCATCCACCAACAACTTTTAAGTTCCCTTGACCCAGACCCCCCTTCACCTTCACCTTCAACACCCACATATGCCTCCTATCCATCACCTTCCCTGAGTCAGCCCTCCACCACATATCCTTCCATGAGTCGGCCTTCCGCTCCCCCACACCCATATACCTCCACATATTCATTTACCTCCACATATCAACCCTCCATGAGTCAGCCTTCTGCCTCTTCATACCCGCATGAACCCCCACCTCCGGTCAATGAAACACCACACCCCGAGCAGGTGGATGCCGTCTATATACCCCCTCATCCTACTCCGCATATGCCTTAACCAAATCCTTCCCTTAGCCATGCGCCATTGCCTACGCAACCTCTGCTTCCATCCCCGTAACCTTCTCTATCACCTTCCCATATCCCTCGGCATCCCCCTAGCCCGAAGCAGGCTCCTCCTCGCTCTCCATTGCCAGAGTGTTTTACCGACATTTTCAGGGCTTTAATGGCCACTCACGCATTGTCGCTCCCTCCGGTTGTGCCTTATCGACCAGCGGTTGGAAATATATTTTAGTTCTGTGAATTTCACCGCCAGCAGGGGCATTCAGTTGAGGATTGCCCCGAGTTCCAGGATTATCTTTATGATCTAGAAGCGAAGAAGAGGATTGATTGGACTGCTATTCATGAGGTCATTCTATATCTCCGCAGTAAGCAGCAACAACAGGAAGCGTCGCCTAAGCAGCCGTCTCCATCTCAAGGCCAGGGGCACCCCTGTGATTTTGCGTTTACCATAGCGCCCGCTCCGTTATCTACCCCCTTACCCACTTCCCTGCCTATGCCATCGCCTACCCCGTTACCACCTCCATCTCCACCTACCTCATCACCTTCGCCATCTCCTACCCCATCGCCGCAACCTCTGCCTACCCAATCTCTTCCTCAGGCTGGTGCCTCCACTTCCACCGCCACTACTCCTACCCCCAACACCGCTCGGCGTGTCGTATCAATACGCCGACGTTGGGTCCCACAACCTTCCATTTCCCCTTCATCTCCTTCCTTACCCTCTCCATTTCCACCACCTCCACTACCTCCAATGCCCGCATCGCCCACTCCATCATCTCCACTACCCCTACAGCCATCACCACCGCCCTCACTACCTCCTCTCCTAGCGACCCCTATTCCATCACTTCCACCATCTTCACTACTTTTTCCATCCCCTTCGCCATTGTTGCCCGAGCCTGCTATACCTACACCTCCGCCTTCGCCTTTACCCCTTCCTACGCCTCCACCTTTGCCTTTACCCCAACTTACGCCTTCCGAGCCTTTACCCACACCTTCCAAGCCTATTACCTCCACTTCTCCATCCCCTTCCACCCCACGGAGCGGGTGTGCATTATCTTTAGTGCCCCTTGGGTCTGGTCCCCAGGGAGATAATGAGCCGAGCCAGGTTTCGATTATGCTTTTCAAGATTCAAGATGTCATTTGCCGCATGCCAATCCGGGTCCTAGTCCCTGGCTATTTTGGGGATAAAGAGCCTGCATTTTCAGAAATATTTGCAAAGAAGAGTTCCATTGCACTAGTGCCAGTTTCTTCACAAGCAAGGCCGGTGGCAATCTCACTGCTCACCGGAGGATTCACTATCGATGCTGTTATTTCTCCTCGCTCCATTGCTATTCAGTTCACTGGCCAAGAGGGGTTCTCTACCCAGATAGTGCTCACTCATGCGGCCGCCAAGAGCCTGATGAATTCTATATGCAAGGGGCAGTTGGCCGTGTTTTCTGCATTCTCTAAGGACATTCTATGTAGCAACCCTGATAAAATAGAAGGAGATAGATAAATCAAAATAGATTAAAACATTAAGTAAATAAACGATAAAATCGAAAATGGAAAAAAAATTAAACCCTGAGGAAAATAACGTCGCAGATAAAGGCGCTACTTGACAAGAAACGCCATCACCTAAGGCGTGTTTCTGAGAAAGGACGCCCACATTTCAAGACGTCAAATCTTAAACAACCAAAATTACATAAAAAGGCAAGTAATTGTAACGCCCTTTGCTTGGACGCGTTTCAACCAGAAAAGATGCGTGCAAAGGCGTCAATTTAAATTCGACGCCCTTACCTAGGACGTTAATTCAGTTTCTATTCCGTTCGAACCAGGAATTTATCTAGGGTAAGTTGATAACTATGAGAAAGAGTTCGAATGTAGTAATAACTCTAATATGGAAGTGTTACTTCCAATCAAACACTCACCACGTTAGGATTCTAGAAATCCTATAAATACCCTAAACATTCGAACCCTAAAGCTATTTTGGTCGAGGTTCTGCTGTTGTGTAAGTAATTAACAGCTCTTCTTTCCTGCCTCCGGTCACCGTATGAAGAATACTAATGTTCTTCATATCTTTCTTGTAGGTTGCCTACATCAAGAAGAAGCTATTCTAGGTTGAAGTACGTACAGAACTTCAAGCTTCACTGCATCAACTTCTCTCTTCTCCTGTCATCACTGTTGCTGTTAGAAGTTCAGAGCATCGTTTCCATTAAAACCTTCACGATCCTCTTCCAGATCTTCACAAAGGTAGGTTTTCTCAGGGATTGTAGCCCAAACTAGCATATTAATAATTATAACATCATCCGTTAATACATGCATATAGATTTCATGCGTTTTGATTATTTTCTAAAGAGTTTTTGAAAGAAACACCCCTATCAAGGGCGCTAAATTACAAGAAAAGACCATGACTAGGTCGTCAATTTCATATTTGACGCCCTGCACACGGACGTCAATTTCTTTTAATTACTAAATACCATGTTTAAAAATTATATATCAATTCAAACATGATTCTAGATTAATGCATGATCAATCGCTTGAAATCCTGCTATTTTTCTGGTCCTGACCCTATATCATGTTTCCTGAAATTTCATCGTCTTGAAATTTGTAAAATTGTGAATTAAGGACCTTGTCCAGGTCATCTTTTATTGAACTGATGCCCCATACCAGGGCACTTTCTGTAAACTAACGCCCCTGTCCAGGGCGCGTTTTATGAAAATTTCCAGATTTTTAATATTCTGTAAAATTAGAAATATTGAAAGGACGACTTCTACACATGTCGTCAAATTTAATATAAACGCCCCTGATTAAGGCGTTAATTTCATGAAAAATGACTTTACCAAAGTCGCTATTTTCTGCACTACTGATTTTTCCTGATTACTGTTATCCGAGGGTTCCATTATACATACATACATATATATTGGCACTATTACTCCACTCCGTGAGTATAGTCCCATGTTTTCTACGATGATTTATCGCATTACACACTCAATTCTCATTGACATACAAGCTCTCCATTGGACATTCCGTTCCTTTGGACTAGCGAGTTAGTCATAGAGACCTCTGTAAGACTCCTCGCCGCCTTGGATTCCCTCAAGGCCGACTGAGCTGGTTGTACCATAAAAACCCATTACAGAATCTTTGCTATGTCCCTCTATAGAAACATGGTAATACCGGCCCTCATGTCTTGCCATGGGTATGATATGAGAATTATCTTAATGAACGGGGAAGAATATGCCGTTGTTATGCTGTTCTTGTAAACCCCAATTTTATATCAACATTGTTATAATGTTCTTGTAGACCCCAATTCTATATTAAACTTGATGTTCTTGTGAACCTCAATTCTATATTAAGAATGAGGACGTCTTGCCATTGAGGTGCTATTCATATGGACCTCAATTCTATATAAAAGAGTGTCTCTACTTACTTATCATGGTACCCGAGTTAAGGGAACCAATTCCACCTAGTTTTATCGAAAGTGTGATTGTACCGTTATTATCGCCTATTGGTGTCAAAAGTCATATTTTTGGACTCTAATCTCTCAAAGTTGTCTTACATGACTACAAGCTTGCTTATTGAAATTCCATGATGGCTATACACAAAAATGTGGATGTTAGAAATACATGACTAATGCCTGCGCATATAGGGCCCGATCTGGTCCTGGGAGGAGCACCCGAAAGTACTTGTGCCCATGGGAGTTGATTGATCACAGTATTGGCATTATACCGAAGTGCATGACTAGCTTGATTGAACATTCCATAAATCTTGTACTTGACTTGATATTACATGACTTGCGTGGCCCAGAAAAGGGTAATTACTTGCGTGCTTGAACGTGATAGCCAAATTTCATCTTGACATGATAAAGTACTTGCTTGAATATCTTGAGGTCATTTGATATAAGTTCTTGAAAGTTCATGACTAGTTCTTCCTGTTATCTTATTGTTATATCCTCTTTATATCTTGTCGTTTTATGCGAGCATGCATAGCTATAGTGCATTCATGAAAGATGTAACTACTTAAACCCCTTGCTAGTTCCTGAGATATAATTTCCTACTGAGCGTTCGCTCACTCCATGTTTCCCTTACTTTTTAGGTAAGTCCGACGATGAGGGAAGTCAATCGGATGGGGAGAATCAAGAGTGAAAGAGCTAGAGCTTTTCCAAGTGTCATCTAGTCTTTTATATATTTCTTGAGTCAAATGTGTACTTTTCCTTTTTTTTGAATAGAGTATTGGGTTTGTAATAGACTATTTATTATGAAGAAATAAATGGATTGGGTTATCTTTACTTTTGCGCGTCTCTGTCTTTGTGTCGAATATACTACTACTCTAATTGACATAATTGATATAAACTCGTCACGCATCTTCGGGTATCTTCCGCTCTCGGGGCGTGATAGTTTTTGTGGTATTAGAGTCTAGGGTATTCAATTCCTAGGAAAAACCCAAGTCCAAGGATAGGTTTTAACCCTTTAACCAGTGAGATTGGGTAGAACCAAGGGTTAAAGTTAACATAGAATGCTAGTCTTTAAAATACAAATCACGTATTAATCTAGTTATTATAATTGTAGGATAATGGCTGCCGAACGTGCTCAATGGCGCAACATGCAGCGTACGCTTCAAGGCATGACTCAGGTGCTGCAACAAGTAGCACAAGGAGGTGGACAACGAGCATAAAGTCTCCATCAGACTTTCAAGAACATGAACCCGTCCAAGTTCACGGGTTCTACTGATCCGGATGACGCTGAACACTGGATTAGGGAAACAGAACGTATCTTCCGTGTCATGCAATGCACGGATCAAGATAAAATTTTGTTAGCTACCTTTCAGCTAGAAAGGGATGCTAGATGCTGGTGGGAACCAATAGAGGCTACTCTAAATCAAGACCAAGTTACATGGGAGGAATTCGTTGAACACTTCAACGCAAAATATTTTTCAGACCGAGTGCAGGAAAAGAAAGCTACAGAATTTGCTGCACTGAAGCAATGATCCTTGTCAGTGGCCGAGTATAAGGCCCAATTCTCTAGAATGTCTCGGTATGCTAAGCACTTAGTTAGCACCGAGAAGATGAAAGCTAGGAGGTTCCTAAACGGGCTCAGGCCCCAATATATTACCCAACTGGCACCGATGGACATTCAGGTCTATTCGGAGATAGTACGCCGCGCACAACTGTTAGAAGATGCCACAGAACTATCTGATAGGATTCATGGTAAGGATAAGAAGGAACAAGTTACAGGATCGGGTTCCTTTAAACCCAACTTCAAGAAGAGGCCTAGCAATGGAGGTATTTCCTCGCAAGATCAGAAGTTTAAGAAGACCAAGCCCTTCTCTATCACCACTACCCCATCAAACACAGTGTGCAAACATTGTGACAAGGCAGGCCATAGAGCAGAATAATGCTGGAGGAAACTAGGAGCATGTCTCCGTTGTGGGAGTCGTGAGCGCGGATTCCCGATTGCCCATTACTTAACGATCAAGCCGATGTCGGGAAACGCCCGGTAACAAAGAATGCGCGTCTTCACGCAATCAAGGAGACCGAACAAGAAGAAGAAGGCGGACTAGTGGAAGGTACATTGAAAGTTTGTTCCAAGAATGCATATGTCTTAATTGATACTGGTGCATCACATTCTATTATTTCTAAGAAGTTCGCTGACCCATTACCCCTAGAACCGGAATGGATGAAATTAGTTTTGTCTACTCCTCTGGGTGACGAGACTGATATTACACATCATTACCAAAACTGTGAAGTATTGGTTCAGGGTAGAAATCTCCATATTGATCTCATATGTTTAGATCTGAAGGAGTATGATGTCATACTAGAAGCAGATTGGTTATCCAAGTATCAGGCAACGGTTGATTGCCGCAATAACAAGGTTACATTCAAGGAATTTCTAGAATTAATCTTCACTAGCCCTAAGAGTCGAAGCAAATCCCCTTTTATTTCGGCTCTCCGAGCTAGCAAGCTCATCAGGAAAGGATGTGTATCTTTCCTTGCATTTATCACAGTTAAAGAAGCTAAGGAAACTAAGCTAGAAGACATTCCAGTAGTGCAAGAATTTCCAGACGTATTTCCGGAAGATTTGCCTGGATTACCCCCACAAAGAGAAGTGGCCTTCACCATTGACTTAGTCCCTGGTGCTGGTCCAATTTCAAAGGCACCTTATAGAATGTTACCTGCTGAACTCAAGAAGTTAAAGGAGCAATTGATGGAACTCATTAAGAAAGGATTCATTAGACCAAGTACTTCCCCGTGGGGAGCACCTGTACTGTTTGTAAGAAAGAAAGATGGATCCATGAGGCTATGCATCGACTATCGACAGTTGAATCATCTCACTATCAAGAACAAGTATCCACTGCCGAGAATCGATGAATTATTTGACCAAATATCTGGAACCAAGTATTTCTCAAAGATGGATCTCAGGTCGGGATATCATCAGTTAAGGATCAAAGATGATGACATTCATAAGACCGCATTCAGAAGCAGGTATGGCCATTATGAATTCGTTGTTATGCCTTTTGGACTAACAAATGCCCCTACTGCCTTTATGCAGTTAATGAATAGCATATTCAGGCCTTATTTGGATCAATGCGTGGTGGTCTTTATTGATGATATATTGATTTATTCTAAGACCAAGGAAGAGCATGAGGAGCATTTAAGGATTGCATTACAAATATTGAGGACAAATCAATTATATGCAAAACTCAGCAAGTGTGAATTCTGGCTTGAAGAAGTAACTTTTCTCGGACATGTTATATCAAAGGATGGCTTATCTGTAGATCCATCAAAAGTCGAAGCTGTAAGGAACTGGGAAAGACCGACCAATGCTAGCGAGGTCCGAAGTTTCTTAGGTCTTGCAGGCTATTACAGGCGATTCATCAAGGATTTCTCGAAGATCGCCGTGCCACTTACGAGGTTAACTCGCAAGGAGATCCGTTATGAATGGAGTGAGGAATGTGCAAGAAGCTTCCGAACTCTCAAGGATCATCTTACTACAGCTCCTGTCTTAGCTTTACCAGTAGAAGGGGAGAAATTCGAGGTATACACTGATGCTTCTGGCATTGGCCTCGGATGTGTTCTAATGCAACAAGGAAAGGTTATAGCTTACTCTTCTCGTCAATTGAAGAAGCATGAAGAGAACTACCCCGTCCATGACTTAGAATTGGCCGCGGTAGTATTTGCACTGAAGATATGGAGACATTATCTCTATGGAGTGCAGTTTACTATATACTCCGATCACAAGAGTCTCAAATATCTTTTCTCACAGAAGGAACTAAACATGAGGCAAAGACGTTGGCTAGAATATCTCAAAGACTTCGACTTCAATATACAATATCATCCCGGAAAGGGTAATCATGTAGCAGATGCCCTTAGTCGAAAGCCAAGAGCCCTGTTAGCCAATTGTATGATTCAAGAATGGAGGTTGCTGGAGCAATTCTCTGAACTCAATATAGGCCTGGACACGGACCCTAGATGTGCCACACTATCTCATATAAGCATACAGTCAGACCTATTAACTGAAATACAAGCACTTCAAGATAATGACCCAATGTTAGTAGAGATCAAAGGCAAACTGGAAGGACAATCGGATTTCCAAATAACTTGTGAAGGAAGATTAATATTCAGGAATAGAACTTGCATACCGGATTGTCCCGAGGTAAAGAAGAAGATCTTAGATGAAGCTCATAGATCAAGGTACACGATTCATCCTGGATCTACCAAAATGTATCAATATGTGAAACGGAATTTTTGGTGGCCCAACATGAAAAGGGAAATAGCGGACCACGTGTCGCGCTGTCTCACGTGCCAACAAGTCAAGGCAGAACACCAAAAGCCTGCTGGAAAACTACATCCCCTAGATATTCCTAAGTGGAAGTGGGAGGATATTGGCATGGATTTCATCATGGGTCTATCTAAATCAAAGGGAGGACATGATGGAATATGGGTTATTATTGATCGATTGACTAAATCAGCGCATTTCTTGCCAATCAAGAGCCGATGGTCAATTGATGTTCTGGCTGCATTGTATATCAAGGAGATAGTCAGATTACATGGTATTCCTATTTCAATCGTGTCTGACCGAGATCCCCGTTTTACTTCTCATTTTTTGAAGGGACTACAACATTCGTTGGGAACGAGACTTAACTTTAGTACAACTTTTCACCCTCAAACGGATGGTCAGACCGAGAGAACCAATCAAGTAGTCGAAGATATGCTAAGAGCATGCATTATTGATTTTGGTGGAAACTGGCATGATCACTTGCCTCTGGTCGAATTTGCATACAATAATAGCTACCAGGCAAGTATACAAATGGCACCTTTCGAAGCCTTATATGGAAGGAGTTGCCGATCACCCTTATGCTGGGACGAAGTTGGAGAGAAACAACTGTTAGGTCCAGACATGGTAAGGGATACTACCGAGAAGATACAATTGATCAAAGAAAGACTGCAAGTTGCTCAGTCTAGACAAAAGGCTTATGCTGACACAAGAAGGAGAGATCTTGAATTCCAAGTTGGAGATCATGTATTTCTCAAGATATCTCCTGGACGAGGAATACGAAGATTTGGTGTTAAAGGCAAGCTTACACCAAGATTCATCGGACCTTTTGAGATACTAGAAAGAGTTGGCGAGGTTGCTTATCGCATCGCATTGCCACCTCAACTGTCTGACGTACATGATGTGTTCCACATATCTATGTTAAAGAAGTATGTGCATGATCCATCACATATTATTGAGCATGGAAATCTAGTAATCCAGAAAGATATCACAGACGAGCAGAAGCCCATAAGAATACTAGATCGAGAAGTACATACCCTAAGGAATAAGGTTATTCCCATGTTAAAAGTACAATGGAATAAGAATTCAGAACATGAAGCTACATGGGAGACCGAGGAATCTATGAGGAAACGATTTCCAGAGTTATTCTAGAAGGTATGTACTCTACACTCTCTATATAAATATATGCTATGGAATTTGGGGACCAAATTCTTTTTAAGTAGGGGAGGGTGTAGCAACCCTGATAAAATAGAAGGAGATAGATAAATCAAAATAGATTAAAAGATTAAGTAAATAAACGACAAAACCAAAAATGGAAAAAAAATTAAACCCTGAGGAAAATAACGCCGCAGATAAAGGCGCTACTTGACAAGAAACGCCCTCACCTAAGGCGTGTTTTTGAGAAAGGACGCCCACATTTCAAGGCGTCAAATCTTAAACAACCAAAATTACGTAAAAATGTAAGTAATTGTAACGCCCTTTGCTTGGACGCGTTTCAACAAGAAACGACGCGTGCCAAGGCGTCAATTTAAATTCGACGCCCTTACCTAGGATGTTAATTCAGTTTCTGTTCCGTTCGAACCAGGAACTTATCCAGGGTAAGTTGATAACTATGAGAAAGAGTTCGAATGTAGTAATAACTCTAATATGGAAGTGTTACTTCCAATCAAACACTCACCTCGTTAGGATTCTAGAAATCCTATAAATACCCTAAACATTCGAACCCTAAAGCTATTTTGGTCGAGGTTCTGCTGCTGTGTAAGTAATTAACAGCTCTTCTTCCCTACCTCCGGTCACCGTATGAAGAATACTAATGTTCTTCATATCTTTCCTGTAGGTTGCCTACATCAAGAAGAAGGTATTCTAGGTTGAAGTACGTACAGAACTTCAAGCTTAATCTGCATCAACTTCTCTCTTCTCCTGTCATCATTGTTGCTGTTAGAAGTTCAGAGCATCGTTTCCATTAAAACCTTCACGATCCTCTTCCAGATCTTCACAAAGGTAGGTTTTCTCAGGGATTGTAGCCCAAACTAGCATATTAATAATTATAACATCATCCGTTAATACATGCATATAGATTTCATGCGTTTTGATTAGTTTCTAAATAGTTTTTGAAAGAAACGCCCCTATCAAGGGCGCTAAATTACAAGAAAAGACCATGACTAGGTCGTCAATTTCATATTTGACGCCCTGCACATGGACGTCAATTTCTTTTAATTACTAAATACCATGTTTAAAAATTATATATCAATTCAAACATGATTCTAGATTAATGCATGATCAATCTCTTGAAATCCTGCTATATTTCTGGTCCTGACCCTATATCATGTTTCCTGAAATTTCATCGTCTTGAAATTTGTAAAATTGTGAATTAACGACCTTGTCCAGGTCGTCTTTTATTGAACTGACGCCCCATACTAGGGCGCTTTCTGTAAACTAACGCCCCTATCTAGGGCGCGTTTTATGAAAATTTCCAGATTTTTAATATTCTACAAAATTAGAAATATTGAAAGGATGACTTCTACACATGTCGTCAAATTTAATATAAACGCCCTTGATTAAGGCGTTAATTTCATGAAAAATGACTTTACCAAAGTCGATATTTTCTGCACTACTGATTTTTCCTGATTACTGTTATCCGAGGGTTCCATTATACATACATACATATATATTGGCACTATTACTCCACTCCGTGAGTATAGTCCTATGTTTTCTACGATGATTTATCGCATTACACACTCAATTCTCATTGACATACAAGCTCTCCATTGGACATTCCGTTCCTTTGGACTAGCGAGTTAGTCATAGAGACCTCCGTAAGACTCCTCGCCGCCTTGGATTCCCTCAAGGCCGACTGGGCTGGTTGTATCATAAAAACCCATTACACAATCTTTGCCATGTCCCTCTATAGAAACATGGTAATACCGGCCCTCATGTCATGCCATGGGTATGATATGAGAATTATCTTAATGAACGGGGAAGAATATGCCGTTGTTATACTGTTCTTGTAAACCCCAATTCTATATCAACATTGTTATGATGTTCTTGTAGACCCCAATTCTATATTAAACTTGATGTTCTTGTGAACCTCAATTCTATATTAAGAATGAGGACGTCTTGCCATTGAGGTACTATTCATATAGACCTCAATTCTATATAAAAGAGTGTCTCTACTTACTTATCATGGTACCCGAGTTAAGGGAACCAATTCCACCTAGTTTTATCGAAAGTGTGATTGTACCATTATTATCGCCTATTGGTGTCAAAAGTCATATTTTTGGACTCTAATCTCTCAAAGTTGTCTTACATGACTACAAGCTTGCTTATTGAAATTCCATGATAGCTATACACAAAAATGTGGATGTTAGAAATACATGACTAATGCCTACGCATATAGGGCCCGATCTGGTCCTGGGAGGAGCACCCGAAAGTACTTGTGCCCATGGGAGTTGATTGATCACGGTATTGGCATTATACCGAAGTGCATGACTAGCTTGATTGAACATTCCACAAATCTTGTACTTGAGTTGATATTACATGACTTGCGTGGCCCAAAAAAGGGTAATTACTTGCGTGCTTGAACGTGATAGCCAAATTTCATCTTGACATGATAAAGTACTTGCTTGAATATCTTGAGGTCATTTGATATAAGTTCTTGAAAGTTCATGACTAGTTCTTCCTATTATCTTATTATTATATCCTCTTTCTATCTTGTCGTTTTATGCGAGCATGCATAGCTATAGTGCATTCATGAAAGATGTAACTACTTAAACCCCTTGCTAGTTCCTGAGATATAATTTCCTACTGAGCGTTCGCTCACTCCGTGTTTCCCTTACTTTTCAGGTAAGTCCGACGATGAGGGAAGTCAATCGAATGGGGAGAATCAAGAGTGAAAGAGCTAGAGCTTTTCCAAGTGTCATCTAGTCTTTTATATATTTCTTGAGTCAAATGTGTACTTTTCCTTTTTTTTTTGAATAGAGTATTGGGTTTGTAATAGACTATTTATTATGAAGAAATAAATGGATTGGGTTATCTTTACTTTTGCGCATCTCTGTCTTTGTGTCGAATATACTACTACTCTGATTGACATGATTGATATAAACTCGTCACGCATCTCCGGGTATCTTCCGCTCTCGGGGCATGACATTCTACATCTGTTATGCAACCTCCCTCGATTTGTTGGTAAGTCGGCCACGTCAACGCCGCACATTACTCCCCCTCAGTTCTGTCCTACTTTTCTGGTAAGGGAGTTATGCTTCGTGCCTAGTTGCCGAGTAGAGTTACCGAATCTCCATGTTCTAGTGCCAAGAGATAAGATTCCATGGTTCCATGATACTCATCATCTTGAGGAGTCAGTTGCTCAAGAATGTCCACAGCATGTTAGCACCGTGAGTCTAAGGGCAACCGCCCCGATGAAGCTGCATATTCATAACCGGGCTAGGTCGTCTGCCAGGTGGACCCGTTATTTAAGAAAGTATTGCAAGACAAGAAGCCCGAAGGCCCGAGTCCGCACCAGGCGGAGTTGTTTCAAGAAGATTTCTGCCAAGAAGAGGTGGCGACATAAGTATAAAGGTCGTCAGTTGTGCATTCGAGGGTCCACTTCCTTCTCTCCTTCCTCCGTCCATTCATCTTTTCTTTTGCTCAGTTCTTATCCTTGGGTGGTGTACCTTCCACCACCTGACTATATTTCTACCATCTTCTCCTGTCCTCACCATTCTAGGTCTCGGCCTATGTCCTCCTCTTCCCCTGATCCGGGGGCATCTTCTAGTTTTTCTCCCCAGATACATCCAGATTTCGCTTCTCATCCTTTTCCCCCGACCCTATTGGGGATTCCTTGCGCTCGTTCCCCGACCTTGTCGGGTGTTTTTTCTGATCCTCCCCCAACTTTGTCGGGTGGTTTTCATTTCTTCTCCCCAACCTGGTTGGGTGTTTATGCTTCTTCTTCCCCGCCTCTGGTGGGTGATCGCTACTCTCCTTCTCCGACCACGTTGGATGATTTATGTCTCGTCTTTCTATTCTTTCCTCCTCACCCTTTCGGGGTTCTCACCCTTTTTCTTGCTGTTTCGAGACTTTAGCCCACCTTGATCTTAGTTAATCCTTATTTATTATGTATCTGGTTCCTTGTTATCAGGGCCTCAGTGCCTTAACGAGGGAGTTCTAGTCCTCGTCTCTCTTCCTTTTTATCCCTTCATTGTCCAGTATGATGTCTGCCACTCCTCTATGTCGAGGAATCCAATCCTTTACTATCCTTTCATCCTTTATCCTGACAAGCAAGGAAAATAAAGTTCGTGCTCCTCAAAGCTCGATGATCGAGATCGCTTCAGGATGCTGGTTTCCACGCCATGGATTTGCAAAGGTATCTTTATTTTGGGCAAGAAACGTGCTTTCATTTCCATTATTTCTATTATTTCTGCACATAATTTCTTAACATGATTGAGTTGCTTTAGGAGTCTTTGTTTAATTAGATCTTAACTTTGTGTCAAATAAAAAAAGTTATTTTCTGCAGCATCCTTAGGCTGGTAATAGCTCCGCACTGGGAGTCTAGTTTCTTTCCCTGATTGTTGAGGGTGACCTTTAGGCATGGGTTTTTCACACACTACACAGCAAGCCATAGCCGATCCCTCTAGTGCAACACCGTTGCTACTTTGGCCATACTTTGGGTATGCACAAAGGTATTTTTCTTTTCCCTGCTCGGCCAAGTGCAGGGGCAAGAGATGGATGGATAAGATGACCAACATAGGCGCTCCCTAATACGAGAGAGGTCTCAAATAGTGGCAGTCTTGACCCTCAAAAGTAAGCTTTCATACTATATCTGGCCAATAAGGGCTACCAAAATGAGAAAAAGAATCAATGTAAAATTATGAATCAAAGGCATGGCAAGAGTGGCAGTACAGTTCCCCGCGGGACGTCATGAGCCCAGTCGCATGCGTGCCTAATAAATATGGGTCTAAAAATCAAAGACACAAAGCCCCGGTGCAACATGTTATCTCTTTGAGGGGTAGTGCCCTAGACAGAATTCGAGCCTTGATATCTCCCATCCTGCACGAAGCTTGTCTCCAATTTATCTTCTGCTTCTCCCTCTTAGGCTGGGTTGTATCCCGGGTATGGCCTTAGTAGGGGCATCGTTCTTTAGAAGCAGTTGGTTGTGGTAAGCCACCCTCACATGCACACCCTGCTTAAGGGAAGCCTTTAGTGAAAGGGGTAGGAACGTCGATCCCTGGCTAGTAGTTTGAGCCCGTCTTTAGGTGCTGCGGATTGCTATGTCAAAATTCAAAAAAAATCAAATATTACCAAAAGTCTAAAAAAACCAAATATTTCAAAAAAATCTAAAAAATTAAATATTGTCAAAAATCCAAAAAAATCAAATACTTCAAAATTTCAAAAAAAATCAAATATTTCAAAAACCTAAAAAATCAAATATTTCAAAAAATCCAAAAAAGAAATACTGTTGAAAATCTAAAAAAATCAAAAACATTACAAAAATTCAAAAAATGTGTCGTTTTCATACATTTGCATTTGTTTTAAGGACAGATACGTAATCTGTTTGCTAAGTGTGCAGGTTGCAAGTACTCAGGCGTTCCTTGCTATATCTTTGTGCTCTGCCTCCTGTCCACATCTTTGATCTGTTATTTCCTTCTTCGATCCACTCTCTCGATCTGTTCTGAAGCTCATGTCCTTCTCAGTTTTTATTTATAATGATCATATCTTTATGAGAGGGCTTTGCCTCACGATTATGAACTTGGCGGTTCTGCTTCATTCTGATCTTGGGTTTTGATTGAAGGGCGTATCTGTTTATGTCTTTTATCCCGCCGTATGCTTGTCACATGTTTATGTCCCACCGTGTTGTCCCACACATGTTATTTTATCTCTCACCGAGTGTTGTTAGTTGTCTTGCACATGTTGTTAGTCACTCCTTTATGTCCCATGCTCTTGTCCCAACTGTGTGTTGTCCCACCGCGTTGTTGTCTTGTCACATCGTGTTCATGCATGCATGTTGTTCGTTCATGCCATTGCATATGTGCTCGTGTGCCTTTGTTATGTTATGTTGCATTGTCTCCCATTTCATTTGACCGTTATGTTATGTCGTGTTGTTTGTCGTTCAGTTGATAGTTATGTTATTTTATCTATGTTTACACTTGCTTATTTATCATATTTGTCTTATATATGAAAAAAAAATCAGAAAATAAAAATCAAAAAAATGTCATTTCGCCTACACAGGTAAGTCAGGTATGGCCTTCTATCCCTACTCATTATTGCATTACTATATGGTATCTATATTGTTATATTATCTCGAGAATCGGCTGGTCATTCACGTGTTCCAGGATCTGACGTTCCCCTCTAACAAAAACGATGATGATCTAGGTGCACATGTTTAATCATCGGATAGGCCATTAGGTTGGGAAAATTAGGGAACGATGGTTCTATCACGCACGCCGTGGTTGTGGATAGTGTCTTGACCCTGATTGTTCCGGTCTAGCAATACTATTCTCGAGTACTTTCTATTTTAACTTTCTTTGCATTCGTTTTGATGATTTCTTTATTTTAGCCCAGCGTGTATCATGTCATATTTTGAGCATTAACGTCTCGTGATCCATTCAAAGTTTCTCCTCAATAATGGTTAGTTGCACTTCATGTCTCTTGGATAAGAGATCTTTATTCCACTCTGAATTTGAACGATTTCTCTGATCTTTTCGCTTGGTCTGGTTGGCCAGTGTGATTCCTGTCTGGATTTTATCTCAGTTATATTTCTCTTGCTTTTTACGTTGTACTCCTTTCCGACCCCCTCATTGTCTCTGGATTGTGTCCCCGATGAGCCTGGTCGTGCTTCCTTTTTTTCCTATTAGTTTAGTTCTCCAGACATGTCTCATTCTTGTCATCCAGTCCTGGTGGTTAGTTCTGCGATTTCGGGAGAATTCCTGTCGCTTGTTGGTTAAAACGGGTGTCTTTTGCCTTGATGCCCGCTTATTAGTTCTCTCCGCTTCATCTCCATTTCACGTCGCTGTCACTTTCACTCCATCTACTTTCCATTTCACCTCCGCGTCGCTTTCGCTTGCTCCCTTGCAAAGCGGACATCAAGGAGGGGCATCTGTTGACACCCGTTTTTAGCCTGCAAGTTGAGTCATTTCTCTTATTCATCATTTTGATGTCCCGAATTATCCATTATTTTGGAGCCTTTCTTGGATGGATTTCGAGCCCATTTCATTATTCCATTCCTTTTGAACCTTGGAGATCATTATTTCATAGAGCCCTGGAGCCTATCTTGTCACCTTCCGGCCTTCAATGTTACCTTACGGCCCATTTAGGCCGGCTTCCCTCAAGCATTCAGCCCCCTTTCGTTGTGTAGTCTTGAAAATTATCCTTTTTCACCCCCTTCCTTTTCTCTTTTCAAAATTTGTCCTTCACCAAAGTTGTTCATATTTTAAATCCCTACAATTCCTTCTTCTACGTCATTGGCCAGTTCTGCACCGATTTCAAGTTATTTACATTTTTTCGGCAGACTGCACTGTTCACCTATGTCCCGATATTTTCTCTCTCTGTTCTAGCCCCACTTTCTCTCTCTTGTGATCATTTTCTCATCTTACTTTCTTCATAAAAGTTGTTCATTTGAGAGTTATCTATAACTTTGTCTTCTACCACTTTCGCTAATTCTGCACCGTTTGGGAGATATAATCCAATTTCCAAAGTCACGTAAGGTCTATCTTAAACGGTCGTGTTAATGGCCGTTCATTGTTGCAAACGGTCGGTTGACGACCGTTTAACTCTTAACGGTCAGTCATCCGATCGTTTATCCAATAAGAGTCCAGCCTGCTCTGGACTCTATCTCCACGAACCTGCGCGATGTGGCTATCTTGCGGCGGCCATAACTTCAAGAATACTTATCCAAATGGATCCCCATTTTTTCCTACTTCTAGCCCATTGTATTATCTTTGCCATAATATCGGGCCGCAATATCGGGCCGCAATATCCAAATTTGATGGGTTATATCTCCTGCAATCGTGGCCGCAATATCGGGTTTTTCTACTTTTCGTGCAACCAAAAAATCCTGCAGATTAGGTTCCAGAGGCTTCTTCCAAGAGCCATAACTTCCACAATCTTCAACCAAAAAGAGTCATGTTTGTTCCTATGCCTTATCTTGACTATTATCTCGAGAATGATCCAGAGATCTCGAGATTTGGTGGACTCTATCTTCTGGAATCGTGGGAGAAAGTTGGGGGTTTCACCACTTTTTCTATATAAACCTGCCCAGATTTCCTGTGCGACGGGGCCGTGTTTTCAAGGCGACGGCGAAGCCATGCCGAATTTTCTTCATCCTCCTTTGACCCTAGCCTGAATAGGGAAGTATAAGCTTCATTTTGGTTCCTTATTTGCTCGATTTCATCATCGTTTGCCCTCCTAACTTCGCCCCTACTTTTGGCAAATCATCACAGTTTGCTGATTTTCTGCTACAACTTCGCGACGGGGGCCTGTTCATCAAGCGGGTGCGGAGTCATGCTTCATCCTTTTTGTCCTCCCTCAACTCCATCTTGAAGAGGGGAGTATTAGCTTCACGTTGATTATATGTTTGTCTTATTTCTCATATCTTTTCCCCCTCTTTCAAGCCCCTACTTTTGAGGTTTCATCACACTGTTCTGCACTTTGCTGAAACTCAGATTTCTTGCGACGGGGGCATGTTTGCGTCGCCGGTGTGAGGCCATGGGGCACTCTTTATCCTCCCTTTCAACTCCAGGCTCTAGAGGGAAGTATAATCTTTGTGTTCCTTGGTTTTGGGCTCATTACCTTGTCATCATCATGCATATTTTATCCATGAGTTTTGCTTGATCATTCCGTTTTTATACTTAGTCATTTTCCTCCCATGTTCTGCACCGCTCTATTTTCTTGTGTTTTCCACCCCATTTTTCACTGGTCTCTTCCCCGTTTTAAACTCTCCTTTCTACCCTAGTTTCACCACAACACTCCCACCTTTCCATAGCATCCACTCTTTCCTATTTTGGTATTCTATCTTGTGAGATATTCATCATTCTTTGAGTCCATTTTGTGCACTGTTCTGAATTTTCTGCACAGTCCATATTTTTTCCCAAATCTCCAGTGTCATACCTTTCTGTCCCGACCTTCTTTTTGAGTGATTCTTGTTCCTACTTCTTTACAACACTCAAGTCTTTTGTCATCTCAAATTTCGTTTCATGTGGACATCGTTTGCCTTATTGTTTGCATCAGTCTTTGCACCCGCTTTACACTGTTTGCATAGTTTTTCTTGTGGCATGCACTTTTGCATCTTGTTTATCTATGTTCATCATGGCATATTAAATCAATTTCTTCATGTTAATCTCATCACAATATACACACCTATTGTTTGCACCCTTCCATAGGGGTTAAAAACCCTCCCATGGTAAGTTTGCCCTCAATCTTTCTTGCTACTTTATGCACTTGGGCAGATTTCTACACTTAGCATTTTCTAATGGGTTTTGCCTCTTGTTTTGTGTTTGTTTCGCAGGAAAGTATGGAAAGTGAGGCCCTTACCTTCTAGCCGGCTGGAAGGCAAGGAGAGGTAATCCACATAGTCCCCGCATCTTGATATTGAGCGCGATCATCCTCTTTTTCCAAGGTATACAACGCACTTAGTATTTTATATTCTTTTGGCGTTGTCATTCGTTGGTGGCGATCACGGCATTCTTTTACATCTTTTATCGCTTTTGTCTTGTTGTATGATCATGCTACCATGTTTACATAGTCACATGTTCATGATGTTCACTTGATATGCACATTATGTTATCACTTATGCACATATGCTTGCCTATGTGACTTGTGACACCACGCTACATATTTTCCACATCTACAGAGGCCTGTGTTGTTGCTGATCCACCACCGTCGCTGCAAGGGCTGGTTGGTGACCTAGAATATTTATCTAGTTGTTTTGAGAAGTTGTTTCAGGAAAGAGAAAGAAAGCCGAAGAAGAAGGAGGCGCAGCTGGTAAAGCGTCCTCCGATGCCATTGATCCGCCAGGGGCCGCGGGAAATGGGGAGCTCTGTCATTACCTAATCTATGTCCCTTTCCCGTCTCACCTCTTGGTTTCAGCAATTGGGATCTATATCCCGTTCCCCTCCAATCCTGGTCGACCCGTGCTTCACGGAGAGACCCGAAATCTTATTCATTCTCTGTGCTTGCGGGCACTGCCCGCCTATTGATCTGTCAACACTATTTACTCCTCCTCCCCCCCGGAGCTCAGCTCCATGAAATGTGGTTTTCCTCTTCCGATCCTTTCTTTGACTGCATATTTCCAGAATTGTTCCCTATGTAGTTACCTCCTCCTCCGTCTTCTTCCTCCTCCTGCTGCATGATCACCTCCGGGCTTCCCTCTGGGCCGAATGGGACACCCGAGGCATTCTGGGGTTCACACGGAGCAAGTCATTTATTATGTCCTGGCTTTGTCGGGGTGGTTCACTCTTGGGTCGGATCAAGACCAAAGGTCTTGTCTCTTGTCCATGGCCAATCATGTTCCCCGTGTCCGAGCGCACTATGGGTTGGTCATTCGCCACTTCTTCCTCATCATATTGCCAATGTTGTCCTCTTTCCATTGACCTAGACTCTTGATGATCCCTAACGATGGCTAACCTTTTCTGAGTGTAGGATGGAACATGAGGTGATTGATGAAAGGGAAAGGAACTGGGGACATTCTCCGTCCCTCTCATGGGTGCCCCACGGCTTGTAGTGACAACATCAGGGTTGGTGAGATTAGAAGGCTAGTTAAAGGGATTGATATGTTAGTTCGAGCTTGCCCTTTCCGAGGTTGGGACATCATCATCATCTAGATAGAATGGAAATGTGGAATGTTTGAGTTGAGCTTGGACCATATGAGCTCTTTTGTAGAGCTGAGTGAAAGTGTGAAATTCGCTAAGCATCAAGATAGCACGAAGCTAAGGAGTTGTGTTATTGACTAGAACATTGATGGCTTGAGATTCCGGGATGGCAATCCCAGACCTAGAAGCCATAGCTCTCCAACAATTAGCAAATTGAATGAAGTCCTCGTCGGGCTTCATCTTTTCCATGATCAGGTCCGTGAGAGTGGGAGCTACACTAGCCATGTGGCTGAATTGAGCGATAAAATTCTCGAACACGATGTCAAAATTGATAAGATCAATGGTCGGGAGTGAACAAAACCACCTAAGGACCTCTCCTTCAAGAAATTTTTGAAAGAGATGAACTCGGAGGACCCGATCATAAATCCATTGATGAGAATCTATTAGAAAGCAAGAAAGATGTTCATGTGGATCAGTGGAACCATCATACTTTCGATATTTGGGGGGCTTTGAAACTCGGGGGAAAATAAGAGTTGAGAAGTTTGCAATAGCTAGTAAAGGAGTGAAGTTGAGGTTTGGAGAGACTTTCGGCAACCACTTGCTGAACATACCTTTCCACCTCTTGTCGGGATATGAGATCGGATTGCCTAAGGGGTGCATTGACATTAGGCATAACATGAGATATTGGAGAGGGTGAAACCCCTTGAGAGTGAAGAGGATGGTTAGGTTGACTAGGAACATGGGAGGGAGCCCTATTGAATGAGTTTGCCATTGGAATTGGAGATCTCCTAGGAATGGGTTGAGCATTGAGATGTGATCTTCTTTGGGAAGCTAGAGCAATCAAATGATTAGGGGAATATCGAGATAGTACTCTAGCTATCTCTTGGTCCTCTTTTGCATGAATCGATGGGGTTTTGGCATTGATAAACTCTTGACTTTTGGAGAATGATTCTTCACTACTTGTGTTTTGATGTACATCAATTTAGAATTTTGACACATCCCAATGAAAACATTAGGTGTCTCTTCCTCGGCATCAAGCTGGGTTTGTGTGTCATAGAATTCAAAATCATCCTCATCAACAACATGCATGTTAGAATAACATTGGTCCATCACCATTCAACCTAATTAACTTTTAGAAAATTGAAGTTGAATTTTTAAGGCCAATTAGGATTGAGTTTATTGTATCTAACAGCAAGCATGTTCTCAAACAATGCGCCCCAACAATTTTTAGCTTAAGTTAATCTGGAGATTAGTCCAATTTACATTCATTCCCTCTCAGATGAGCAGGGAATTTTCTAGGGGGATCAAGGCCAAACTCGGGATAATCCTAAGATAAATCTCACCCAAACCACTTTAGGAAATCTAATAGGACTTCAAGGTATAACTTGCCCGGCGACCATGTGGGAATCCACGGTTCGCTGGGACTTACGGAGGTTCCCAATTGAGAAGGACTAGTTACACCCGATTGGGAATCCCCGGGTGAAGAGCCCCAATCAAAGGGAGGGTGTTCCTAATTGATGTGATACCGACTCTTCCTAAGCCCACCCCGGACTCAAACCTGTAATGTTAGAACAAACAGAACCAAAAATATGCAAAACAAAAGCTAAACTATGCAAATAGGACTGAAAGGGAAGCAAAAACACAAACGAGAGACGGCCAACTCGATGGCCACTCAGAGGACTAGGGCGGCCAAGTACTTGGCCACCTTGGGACCCTAGGCGGCCAAGTCTTTGGCATCCTAGGATGGTGGGCGGCCAGGTATCTGGCCGCCTTGGGACATGGCCTGCCAGAAACCTGACCACCTCTAGTTTCAACCCTGCAGGTGAACTAGATGTATAGCAGGCGCAGTGAAGAGCTAAAAGTGGAAAACAAAATAGAGAAAAGCTATTTGCTGGAAAATGCATGCAGTAAACTTCAATCTAAAGACTTACAGTGAGCAACCAGCATCCCACCCTGATCGCCAGAAGGTTGTAGGTGCCGAAAAGGGTGAGCTTGCGCGTGTGGTGCCTCTCTCTGATGTGTTGCTGCCTACAGTGCATAGATTAGAAAGGCAGACATGGAGTGATCACCAGAGACTTATACATGAGACTCACAGGAGTGGATGATGGTGAATGCCTTAGGAACGTGAGATGTGGGTTCTTCCTATCCTCGCTCTCGGTCGGCCAATAACGAGGAGCTATGCGAGTCGATGACGAAGTTCCTGCAAGTTAACCAGCAAATAGAGAATAGACTATTAGACTATGGAAATGCAGTATATGCTAAAGAAGTAAAGAAAGCATGCACTTGGGGTGTATCGTACTGGGAAGGGGGGTGGGAAGGGGGATCGCCGAGACTTTCGACCATCCACCTTCCCTATATTTTGGATTGGAAAACCTCTTTAGAATCGGGATCTAGGAAAAATCGAGTATGCGTGTATGCAGTAGAACAAACTAAAATGCAGCAAAATATAGAACAAGGGAACAAATACGAGGTTTGCCTATCGACCAACAGAAGGCGGCCAAGCTCGTGGCCATTCAAAGGTGGTGGGCGGCCATGGATGAAGCTCTTCCATAAGTAGATATAGACTATCTCCCGTGGATGAAGCTCTTTGACCGGGCGGATGTGAGGAAGGGCTCTCCGAGTTCCCAAGACCTCTCGAAATTTCTCCCCCTCACGAAAAATGTCCAACCTCCCCCTTGAGATTGTTCGGAATGGGGTTTTGTATATGGGGGCTTTCCCTCCGTCCCCACATTCGAAAGTCGAGTACGTGTGAGACTACCCGTGCCTCCACCTCTTGAAGTGGGAACATGTCGGGAGGACATGCTCGGAGTGCACAGATCGTGGAGTTGACGGACGGTTAGCAAGCGGCCAGGCCGATGGCCGTTTCAAAGGAGATTGGGCGGCCAAGGTTGTGGCCGCCTTGGGAACTGGGCGGCCAGCAGTCTGGCCACCTTGAGGTATGGGCGGCCATGAGTTTGGCAGCCTTGGGATGTCTGGGCAGCCAGGTATCTGGCCTCCTGGAGGTTTTGTGCGGCCAGTACTCTATGCCAATGATCTCACCTTTATCTTTGCCTCTGAAGCTTACCTATACTCCCTCTCTCTTGATCAGTCAGTTGAATTTTCTTATGTCTCTTGTCATATACCAAGAGCATCCACTGTCCAGATACCTGTGGATGCACTCTTTTCATTATGTACTATATCTCATTATATTTTTATCAGTTTATAAGTGCGAGGGCATGCCAGCCACTGAGGTGACAATTAATTAATTCTGGCTCTGAGACTAGGGTGGTCCGGAGCCAAGGGTGCGCTCCGTCTGACTAACCAGACGATGTTGGGTATCGGGTTGGGACTGGAGACCTACCGTGCCATAAAGGTAATGACGTTAATTACATCCCCCGGAGGGGGAAAGCCTTTGATTAATCGTCAAGATATGGGGCCCAATGGCCTCAAGATCAAAATTCATAAATCGAATGAAGGATATCTTAAAGAACGATAAAATCATATACATTAGGGTGCCAGAGGGCATAAGAGCGTATTTAAAAATCATATCGGCCATATATCGACCATTTCATGTTCGGACGGGTGTCCGACTTGAAAACATAATAAATCTGTATAGGCAACATCGGGTCATATGTATGCCGGGGCATGGCAAGTTTAATATTTGGAGAAACAGATAAATTTGGTTAAAACCTGGTCAAACAGGTTGAATTCAGTAAGCTATTGGCCCGACGCGACGTCAGGCCACGGCCATAACGGGGTGGTCCCTGGGGGCCAAGCATGCCTTGCAAGGGCACCTATGATATTCCCCTTACCCGCGGTCAAAGGGGAAGAACCCTGGATTAAACGCCATTTAAATTCTTAAAGATTCGACAAGCCTAAGGCTGTTAGGATGGCTTCTATTTTGAACGGCTTCGACCCGACTTTGCTTTTCTTCGGCTTTTTTCATCTTTGTTTGCTTCGATATCT
This sequence comes from Amorphophallus konjac, assembly GCA_022559845.1. NCBI lineage: Eukaryota > Viridiplantae > Streptophyta > Magnoliopsida > Alismatales > Araceae > Amorphophallus > Amorphophallus konjac. The sequence continues at coordinate 128,847,744 of CM040124.1, read as the reverse complement.
TCTCCCAGAGCAGGGCACCATCTATATTTTGCATCTCTTCTGGCTTTCAGCCATAATCCAGGGGCTTGAAACGCCCTTTAGAGCACATTTTTCTTCTTCAGCTAATGTAGAGAGGCCATGTTGAAGGCCCTCGGTAAAATGCAAAAAAACTTCTATTATGCAGGCGATATCATGAACACATGAATTCTTCTTTCTTTTATGCAGATGGCACACAATGGAATATTCATGCAATCTTTTCTAAATTTTTCTGATGCAGAAATCATTATGCAAACTACACCTTCAATTGTCATTTCCATTGAGACTACCTTCAAAGCGTAGCCTACATACATCATTTTGGATCGCACCTCATGATTCTTATCATCGTTTCGGGTAAACATTGCCCCCCGAATAAACTAATATCATCTGACGGTTGATTATCCAGCTGCTCCCCTCTCACACGGAATGACCCGTGAGGGATTGTGGAGAGTGGAAGGATATGAATAGCTTTGGTTTGAATCTTTATAGGGCATCTTCTGGGTAGCATCTCTCGAAGAGATTTCTGCTTCATCCTTTGGTTGCCGACTTTGACATTCGCCGACTTTGCTTTTCTTTGGCTCTTTTCATCTTCTTTTGCTTCGATATCTTCCCCAGAGTTGGGCACCATCTATATTTTGCATCTCTTCTGGCTTTTTTCCATAATCCAATGGCTTGAAACGCCCTTCAGAGCACATTTTTCTTCTTCAGCTGATGTGGAGTGGCCAAGTTGAACGCCCTCTTAAAGCTGGACATCTGGTGAGGATGCGGTGGGTCCACCCTGTACTCACCCATCTGTATTTCACCATTTTGGATCAGGCTTTCAATGATATCTTTGAATATATAATAGTCCTCAATGGAATGCCCCCTTTGTTGATGTAAGGGTAGAATTGAGGGTCATCTTTCCATCTTGCGTCACTTGGCTTTTTATGCTTCGGGAAGACGACCTTGTCATGCTCGCGGGCCCACTCAAACAACATCTAGATTTTGTCCTTCGGGAAGGAGTAAGGCTTCACCATCTTGGCTCGCAACGAGGGTCGTTTCTTGGGAGGCTCGATTGTGGAAGAGCTTGCCTACTCCTTTGCCTTCTCCCTTTGCTTCTCGAGGGCTATTGTCGCAACCCGAATTTTTGAATAAATAAAATAATAATATCTGAATTTTTTTCATGAAAAAAATAATGTTTATTTAAACTAAATTTTTAAATGAATAACATAATAGTATCTTCTCGACCCAAATTTCAAATTTTTAATAACAATTTGGAAAAATCAGTATCCTGTAGAAAATGATATTTTCAGCAACTTTGTCTAAAGAAATAAGCCCACATAAAATTTGGTTTAAGCCTAAAATCAGAGAATTAGGCTAAATCAGACTTAGAATAATCCCACCCAAATTTGATCTAATTAGGCCTTAATTCGAGCTCTTATGAGCTGTAATCAAACCTAATCTCTTGGCCCATGTTAGGTGATCATTTTCCCTCGCTAAACCCTAACCCTAGACCCTCCAATTCGGCGCGGCGGCTGCAGATTTGATCGAACCCAAGTTTCTCACCATTTTCCCCTCTTTGGACTCTTTAGATCGATTCGAACTCCAGAAGCCTCAATAGACTCTATAAATAGGTGGCCCTCGCTCCCTAGAAACCTTATTTACTTCGACGGCTGGTGGTGTGCTCGATCATGGGAGGATTTCGGCGATTAGGGAGGTTGAAGTTAGGGTTCCGGTGACTTCTTCCCCTTCACTTCTCATCGATCTAAGGTAAGTTTTTCTCAGGCTGAAGTGATAATAAAATATGCCATCTTGTTCATTTCTTTGTTCCCTTTCATTTGATACCAGTTTTCCCAATTTTTGTATACCATGTCGATCAAATTTGTTGTTTTACTCAGTGGTATGTCCGAAAGGTTGTCTTCACTTTAAGTCCGTTTGATGTCGGTTTATTTTAGGCTAAACCCTAATTAAAGTATGTTATCTTATTCTTCTTTGAATGCTCTTTCCAATGATACCAATTTGCCTAAATTTCATTCATTATATTGATAGCAATCGGCGTTTTAATCAAGGTCTGTTGGAGTTCGCCGTGGGCGGATCTCAGATTTGAAAACGGTCGTACCAGTGACCACCTTCTTAAGCGACGGTCATGCGATAGACTATCTTCTAACCCTGATTTTAAAAAATATATATTATTTTAATTGACCTGTCCCATCTCTTAGACGCGTTCTTATATATTAATTAGTTTAATATATATGAGATAATATGGACGCGCCCTAGTATCCTAACGCCTTCTAGTAGACGTGTCCAGACTCTTAGACGCGTTAATTCTTTAATTTTAAAAAAGAAATGTTTGACAGTAGTGGTCTTCCTCAGACCGTCTTATGCTAGTTGCGGCCTGCATATGGCCGTCTTATTCTCTGGTTTTCTAGCATGAAGCTGGCTCGTTTTGCCCCGTATTATGCTTTGTTATACCGTTATATTGCATGCTGCTAAAGTTAAAATAGTACCGAACATGACCATTTAGGTTGCTGGAATAACAAGCTCTAATTTGGATCATTTCTTTGTTGTGTTAGGTTTTTGATGATAGCCAAACTGATTGTTATGCTTTTGATGATAACTACACTTCATGTTTGAATGATTGCATTGTTCCTGATGACTGTATGCATTCATGTTGTTGAAATATGGTTGAGATGACAAATGGCTTTTTGAGGCTCAAACATGTTGAGTAGATGCCTTGCTACAGAATGTTGATTAGATGCATTGCTATATGGCCTTTGTGGGTTGAAACTGTTGATTCTACAAGAGGTTCAAGCCGACTCTGAATTAACAAGGCTCTTGTGAAATTCATGGTGTATTAACCTTGAATATCTTGCTTGCAGGATCAAACTTATAATCTCATGGCAATCACCTGTAAACCAAACATGTGAATAAATACCTTGCTTTTCTACAATTCAACACAGGTGGTATATGTTATTTACTATCAAGAACCATTGGTAAGATTCTTACCTTGTTATAGCATCAATCTCACCATAGGTATTCCTAATACTTCCCTTTTATAGATTTCACTCATGGTTATTGAGGTTCACAATGGTTGCATGGATTAATAGCTTACAAGTTCGACTCATGGTAATTGAGGTTCACAATAGTTGCATGAATTGATAGCTTACAAGTTTAGTTTGAATGCATAAGTTCTTTGATTGCATAAGTTCTTCATTCCAATCATGGTCTAATGCTCAAATGGTCTAAACCTTCCTAATGCATAAATCAAGTTAAAACAAACTCAAAATGCATGGAATTGATGAGGACATGAAGCTCTTGACTTATGGACATGTTTCATTGAGCTAATTATTCATTTTCTCATCTCAGCAGATTTTCGGTCGACCGCCACCACAGGGTCGGTCAACCGGTTTTGGCAGAATGCAACAATATGAAGTCTGCAGATTTTCGATCGACCGACCCAGGCGTTCCGGTTGACCGACAGCCCCGAAGCCCCCATTTTTGACTTTTTGTTTCCAGCTCGTGGATAGATTCCCTTCCCCATTTCTTTAATCCCACTGCCCCCAATCAAGGAGGGATTTGTGGATCTGGTCTGGGGGTTGTCTCTTAACCTTCCAAGATCTATAAAAGATCTCATCGGGGTCATAAACCCTAACAAACCAAGAGAGCTCCAAGGAAAGATCAAGGGGAGGCTGTCCAAGGAGGAAGAAGTGTTGAGTTATGATTTTGATGATTGTTGGCGTTATGGTTTTGATGATAACTAAACTTAATGTGTGATTGAGTGATGATAACTAAACTTATGGTTGATTGCACATTCATGTTTAAATATGTTTGAGATGGAAAATGGCAATGGTACATGGTCTTGATTCATGCTTGATTGAATTGTTTTTACAAGAGGCAAGAGGTTTCATAACCTCTTTAATGTGAATAACCATGGTATTAACCTTAACTATCTTGCTTGCAGGATCAAACACATGACAGTCACTTGGTGAACTAAACTTGTGGATAAGCACCCTGCTCCTCTACAATCCAAAACATGTGGTATATGCCATTTACTATCAAGAACCATTGGTGAGACTCTTACCTTGTGTATCTCATGCTTAGCATCGATCTCACCTTGTGTATCTTATGTATACACCTCATTCATGCACATTCAACATGAAACCCTTCTGGCCATCGTGCGCCCTCGCCCACGGATCGACCTGCGCGGTCAGACGTTTCAAATGCATAAACCAAGTGAATCCAACCCCTAAATGCATGGATTTGGTATAGACTTGAAGCTCTTGACTTTTGGACATGTTTCATTGGTCTAACACTTCATTTTTACATGTATAGGTCTTTCCGGTCGACCTACACGCCTTGGCCAGTCGACCTGAATTGCCATAGCCTAAAAATTCCAGATTCTGCAGGTAGCGGTCGACCGCCCCTAGGTGTCCGGTCGACCGGTTTTGCCAGAGCCTAATAGTTCGAGGATTTACAGGTTCCGGTCGACCGCCCCATGCCCTCCGGTCGACCGCCAGCCCCGATGCCCACTTTTGTTGACTTTTGTGTCAAGCTCGAGAAGAGGGGTTTCACCCCATTTCTTTAATCCTTTTGCCCCCAATTACACTAGGATTTGTGGATCTGGTCTAGGGGTTGTCCAAGGGCCTTTCAAGAGATATAAAACCAATATAAAAGGTCATAAACCCTAAGCACCTAATGTGAGATCTAATAGAGGCTATCAAGGGGGAAAGTGAGCTTTTGCAAGAGCAAGAAGAGCTGCGTGAACAGTACTCCGTCCAACAATTTCTTTATCCATCTGAAGCCATTCAAGCTTAATCTGAAGCCAACAAAGCTCCAATCAAGAGGATAGGCAAGCAAGCAAGCAAAGGAACGAAGGGGATGCAAGTGGAGATCAAGGGGAGGCTATCCAAGGTGGAAGAAGAGGGTATTGTAGCTCCGTGAACAGTACCTCGTGCTGCAACACCTTCATCCAACCTCAAGCCATTCAAGGTAGATCTGAAGCCAACATCATCCAAGGAAAAGAATCAAGCAAAGATTCAAGAGGAGAAGCCGAGCAAGCAAGAAAGCAGAAAAGCGAGCAAGCACGAATTGAAGCTTCGATCAAGTGAAGATTGAAGATATGTTCTAGATCCGCAGCATGCATTCAAAGGGAACCCGAAACAGAAGTTTTCTAAACTAAGCCTCATCGTATTTATGTTTTGGGTATTGTATTTGTGTTCTTTGTAAAATGTAGAATATGTGTGTGTGTGGATCGTGTTGGATCTGTGGTTGTTTGTGTGTGAGTTGTAATTGATTTGTGTGTGTACGTGGATCTTCCTAGATCTGCGTTTGTGTGTGTGTGGGTCTATTTAGATCCGTTCGATCTTGTGTGTGTGGTAGTGATCCGGTTGTCAGATCGTGTTGGAGTTCATCTCCGTGTGTGTGTGTGTGTTGGAGCTTGTCTCCGTGTGTGGGTTGGGGCGCGTCCCCGTGTGTGTGTGAAGGTGTCGTCCTGCGTATGTGGTTGGAGCGTCGTCTCTGTTTGGGGATTTATCCCCGAGTGAAGCCTCACCGGGTTTGGTGAGGGGTGGACGTAGGATTGCCGTCGTTGCATCCGAACCACCTTAAAAACTGTTGTGCATTGTGTGTTTTTGTGTGGTTTGATTGTTTTCGTTGTATGGTCATGTGGGATCGGTGATTTTGAGTGAATTGGTTAATCAGCTTTCTATTGCTAATTATCATTTATCACATATTTTGTAAAAAGCTAAAAGTTTTCCCTAAAATTGGTAATCACCCAATTCACCCCCCTCTTGGGTGTCATTGATCGCGGGACTTCAAGAAGAGAGTACTGTAGCTCCGTGAAAAGTACCTCGTGCAGCAAGTTCATCTTAGATCTCCAAGGTGATTCAAGCTCATATCTGAAGCCAGCAACCTCCAAGGAAGAGTAGAAGCAAGCAAGGCTCTCAAGGAAAATCAAAGGAGCCGTCCAAGGAAGAAGGAGCTGCTACTGTTGTCACGCCCCGTACTCTATACCATCGAGGTATTGTCTGCTTTGGCCTACTGGCCTCACTATTTTGTCCCTTTCTAACAGTGATCGGCTCCAGAATGGGGGACTTCCCGAGCAGGTCACCCATCCCAGTACTACTCCCCATTAACCATGCTTAACTTCGGAGTTCTTTTCAAGAACTGAGCCGATACTTCAAAAGGCGTCTCGGTGATATAGAGTGCAACTTATCTATATTTGAGGGTGTTGCAATCTACCCCTCTTATATAGGCGGTGTCCCCGTCGCTGGGCACATATAGCACACAATCACGCAATCAAGCCCCCAGGCAGGTAGGACTCTAGAGGTGGCCCCTACAGGCTCAAGAGGTGGCTCCCACTATGTAGCACTTTGCTCCATTACGGACTCAAGAGGTGACTCCATAGCGTAGCACTTTACCCTGCATGGCACTTAGTTTCCACACTTCCGGCTGGGGTATAGCTCTGATACCATTCTGTCACGCCCCGTACTCTATACCATCGAGGTATTGTCCGCTTTGGCCTACTAGTCTCACGGTTTTGTCCCTTTCTAACAGTAATCGACTCCAGAATGGGGGACTTCTCGGGCAGGTCACCCATCCCAGTACTACTCCCCATTAAGCACGCTTAACTTCGGAGTTCTTTTCAAGAACTAAGCCGATACTTCAAAAGGCGTCTCGGTGATATAGAGTACAACTTATCTATATTTGAGGGTGTTACAACTGTAGCCATGAACAGTACTCCGTGGAAAGATCTCTTCATCCTTTCTCAAGATCTTCAAGCTTCATCTAAAGCCATTCAAGTGAAGAAGGAAGCATCACTCAAAGATAAGCAACATACACTCAATGGAAGCCAAATCTGGACTTTTCTAAACTGTGCCTCATGGTCTTTGTGTTTTGGGTTTTATATTTGTGTTCCTGATAAACTGTAAACACTCGTGTGTGTGTATGTGTGGATCATTTTGGATCCGTGGTCGTGTGTGGTTATTGTGTTTCATTCATGTGTATGCGTAGGTCTTCTTAGATCTGCGTGTGGATGTGTGGATTTATTTAGATCCGGTCATTTTAGTGTGTGGAGTGCTGCATCTATCGTAGCGTGTGTATGTTTTGTGATCCAGTTGTTGGATCGTGTTGGAGATATCGTCTCCGTGTGTATGTGTGTTGGGGCGTGTCCCCGTGTGTGTGTGTGTGGGCGTCGTCCCGTGTGTGTTTGGAGCGTCGTCTCAGTTTGGGGATTTATGCCCGAGTGAAGTCTCACCGGATTTGGTGAGGGGTGGATGTAGGATTGCCATCGTTGCATCCGAACCACCTTCAAAACTGCTGTGCATTGTGTTTTGATTTGTATGGTTTGGTCTTTTTCTTCTACCTCCATTCTACATGAGTGTTAGTGTAATTTGTTGATCCGGATTTATCCATGTATATCTTGCATAATCTACATCATCTTCAAATAAAGTTTGATAAATCCAACTTGTGAACAAACAGTTTTGAACCTCCTGATTAGCATTGTATCACATTCTTTAAAAAGGCCAAAAGTTTTCGTAACATTTGTAAGCACCCAATTCACCCCCCTCTTGGGTGTCAGTGATCGCGGGACTTCAATTGGTATCAGAGCTAAGGCTCTATTTTTCATAGATCTAACGATCTATAGAGATCTAGATCAATGACTACCAACATGTACACCATGAATTCTCCACCGGTGTTTAATGGTTCTACTTTTGATTTGTGGTTAGGAAGAATGTTCAGTCTAGTCAATTCATACAACACTAAGCTATGGAAGCTTATCTCACATGGTCCTTATGAATTGCCTAAAGACAAAGCTGTCTGAACTGTAGATCATAAGTTTGAACATGATCAAAATTGTTTAGTTTTAAAGTTGTTTACTGCATGAGTTAATTCTAATCATTTCTCCTTTGTATCCCATTGTAGATCCGCGAAGGATATATTAGATGGCTTAACCAGTTTCCAGGAAGAGCATGAAGACCAATGTCTTGTGACAGGCACAAGTGATCAAGGGAGTGATCAGCAAATTGGATCAAACTCAAAGGTAAATTCTGATTCTGATAATGAAGATGAATTTAGCTATGAAGATTTGTTGATAGCAGATGATGATCTTGCTGATAAATACAAGAAGGTAAAATTGAAAAATAAAAAATTGCAAAAGAATGCCGAACAAAATGAGTGTAATTCCTCTTGTAAAAAATGTTTGCATCTAGAGGAATTGATTGAGTCTCATATGTTCGATCTTGAAATTCATAAAGATCAAATTTCTTCTTTGAGAAATGAAAATAAAGAGTTGAGAGAGAGAATAAGTCTGATGAACAATAGCCAAAATGAATTTGCTCATGATAAAAAGCTTGAAAAAGAAAATGAGAAACTATTGGAATTGAACACGGCCATTTCTGAAAGATTGCTTGCTTTTAAAAAATAAAAATCTATGAATATTGATGAATCTGAAAAAGTGCATGCTTTGTTGCAAGAAATTGAAAGTCATAAAACCATCAATGCTCCTTTACATGAACAAGTCAATTCGTGTGAAAATGAGATGGCTTCCTATGAATTGCACCTTTCATCACTTGAAAAGGAAACCCTTGATTTGAATACTTCATTGTCTAGATTTATGAATGGTCAAGAAAACTTGGACAAATTATTGAGAATGAAAGTGAACTTTCAAATAGAAGGGCTGGGGTTTAATCTTGTGAACAAAAAGAAATTTGAAAGTAAACTACATACTTCATTTCTTCATACCACTTGTGCACCCAGCACCTCCACATCTCACTCCTAGTAACACACCATGTCAAGAACTCTACCAGATTCGAAAAATAGTGTGAATGTTCAAAAGATTCAAAAAGAAAACAAAAATCAAAAAATCAATTTGCATAAAAAATTCAAAAATGCTGCTAGCATCACCATGCATGTTAAACATACTTCTACCACACACACACATTCACCTAAAAAGAAACATACATATTTTTATTGTGAAAAACATCATGCCATGCATGATTGTTTTACGATGAAGAATGATGATTTAGAAGCATGTAGAAAAAGAATGAAACCTTTTGCAAAAGGGAAATAAGAGTGGAATAAAAAATCACATGCTTCAAAGAATCCTCACACTTTTAAGTATTCAAAGTCATGTTGTGATTATTGTTGTAAATTTGGACATATGATGCATGGTTGTTTTTTGATGAAAGATGATGAATTGAATGTTGTTAAAAATTGGAAATTACATGCCAATGTTGCTGCTAACCCACAAGGACCCAAAAGGATTTGGATACCTAAGATTGCCAAATGAGAAATCTATTTTGTAGGTGTGCCATGGAGTGTAAAATATGAAATCTATTTTCGTCAAGAAGGTAAGGCACACACGAGTCAAATGACTCTAGTAAGGTTAAAAGAAAAATCAAATCTGAAATCTGAATACTCACGTGATATCCCTCTTATTCTCTCTAGTAAATGTGCTGAATCTTGTGAGATTGCATATGTCTGTACATACATTCCATCCATAGTTGTTTACATATCTGTGTGTATATCACTTAGCATCTTGTTGTAGGGGAGCTTGAAGGTTCATCAAATCATGATTTCACTACATACATTGTGTTTGCATACACCTTCACATGCTGTCATGCACGAAAGTTGAAGAAACTACTTTTCAACTAGAATGAATTCATGTTATAATGCATTGCATTTCTCTCTTCTTTCATCACATCCATGACAGCATATAGCATTAGGATGTTACTGAACATCTTGCATTCATGCACACACTAAGGGGGAGCAACCACATTCGTCATATGTGCTTAGTGTTTAGGTTCATACTTGAGTCATGCATCAAGTTTGAAGCTATTAAGGGGATATTAGTTCTTAAAGGGATTTTGTCATGTCATTGTTAATAAATTTGAATCAAAGTTGATAAATCAAGTCTTTTTTCCTTTGGATGTAGATTATACTCCCAAAATTTAAATGATAATGGGCTAGTCATGGCCAAGCTTGAATCAACTGGAAGAATATCTTGTAAGGATGAAAAATGATGAGAACTTTCTCAATTAGTACCAGGAGATGGGTAAGGATGTTCTTGTAGAACAACCTCCAGGATCGACTCAACATCTGTTATTATGTACAATTTGAAGAAAGTCGTGTATGTGCTGAAGGAAGTACCCAAGGTATGACAAGAGAGGCTCGAATCTGTTTGATTAAAAATGGATTCAATAGGTAAAGTTCATCAAACACCTTTCACGAGACAATCATGTAAAAACATTTTAGTGGTTCAAGTATATGTGGTTAATATCATTTTTTTGCTACTAATAATGCTTTGTGTGATCAATTTGTAGGGATTGTGCAAGGAGATTTTGAAACAAGTTTAATGGATGAACTGAACTGTACCTTCTTTGGATTGCAGGTGGCAGACTTGGAAGATAATGGATGCTCAAGGCACAAGTATTGAAAATCAACTTCTGAGCTCTCTTTAAAAACAAAAAAACATATTTGTTTTAACCATGTCTCCATGAATGAAAATATTTTTTTTTTATTTTTGTCATTAGAATGCATTGCATTTATCATAAATCACCATTGCATGACTGCATTTCATGTAAATAAAAATTCATTCGTTTGGTTATCATTGCATGACTACATAGTATATCAAATAGTGACTTGAGGAAGGGCAAGTCATTCTTGTCTGAAGCCTATCACCATGCGTGAAATTGTGCCTCCGCCTGGAACCATGAGTCACGTGTCCATTTAGGTCATAGGATGCATGTCCTTTTGTTGAAACGTCATTTATATAACTCATGCATAATGTGAAGTAAAGTTGTAAGTTGTTTCATAAGTGTTCAAATCTTATGCCACATCATTGCTTGGATTATAAGAATTGGGTTTGCAAAATGTTTACCTTCATGACATTAGTGATTCTGGATCTTGAAGGCATGTGGTGATGACTGCTGAACTCAGGTATACAAACTCTAAAAATTTGACATGTTGCTGCTCTAGTTTGATGTGATTAATTTGTCAAATTGGCTCAACCTAACTTGAAGATCTTGAAAAATGTGTATGAGGTGATTGGCTATTAAACATTTCTCAATTTGAACTACATGATCACACCTGAATTGAACTGCACATCTAGTATATCAAATGGCATTTGTGGAAAAGTGGATTATATCTACTTGGAAACATTCCCTATACGTTGAGCTGGGTCTTCGGACTAAAATCTCTACCTCGTACCAGATGTGAAATTTTTTGACTGGCTTGTGATTGGTTAATTTGTGAATGAATCCTTGAGCTGAGCTATTTAAATTGAAAAATATGTTTTTCATCAAATGATTCAAATATTTGGCTTTTGGATGATTTCTCATTTCAAAACTTGCGAAAGACTTCTGAAAATCTGATTTTGAATAATTCTGAAAATTAGGTTGCATTGCTTAATTTTTGATCATGTATGAACCCTTATTCTTAAAGATCATGACATGAAAGATGCTTGTTTTACTCATAAAGAAAATGTGAATGCCATTTGTCTCACTGGTTTGAAAAATAAGCACTTGCTTCTTGCCTTTTCATATTGCATTGCATTCTTATATCCTCATAGGCTGCATTGTATTAAGACTCATGCATTAGCTGCATTCAGTTCATTCAATTGGTATCCATTAAATTGGTATCAGCATTTTTTGCATTACATTGCATATTTGCATTGCATGTTGCATACATTCCCTATGTGTGCTTGTTTGATATTATATGCTATTCACCCCCATCCTTGGAAATTTTTAAGACCACATACTTCATGCTAAATAAAGTTACATTTGAGTCATTTTTAGAGTGTTTCATGTCATACACTCTGGAAGAGTTCATAATTCATAAGTGCATCTATTTAGGGGGAGTTACACTGTTATGCGTTCGTGTTATTTTCGGTATACATGCGGAATTAAATTCATACACATCTTGCACATAATGTGAAAATGAGTGTTAAACATAAGGATATCAGAATTTCCCTTCAACACTCTAGAGATATTATTCTTGCTACATGTATGTTAAAGAGGCAGTTGAGGAAAAAGCTGCCTACCTATCATTGTTGAAAAATATGAAGTGAAAATGAATGGTAGAGCAATGTTAGTCTCACTGAGTAAATTGGGCACAAGTCACCTGAGACGTGACGTGGTTCACTTCAGAAAGGTGTTGATAATATCTCTGCTCAATATGAGGTGAAATGGTCAATATTCTGAGTAATCGGGGATTCTGGCATGAGCTCCATGCGTCTACTCGTGTAAAAAGGAATTATTTGAACCTAATCACACATAAAAATTCCGAGTATCAATGTGATATTGTTGAGTTGAAAATTTCTGGTGAAAAATTCATTGAGGTAGAGGGAAGCCTCCAATATACTATTCACTTCAATTGAAATGCAGTATGTAAAATGTCTCTTGTGTTGATCTGAAAAATCTGAATATCCATATTGCAACTATCATTTTTCATGTAACTCAGTTACACATCTGGAAATTTGATTTATTATGTATTCAAAAAATTGATTGACTGCTTTAGCAAATGCATGAATCTCCTATGTGATTGCATAATCTCCAAGGTGTTATATCTAAACACTCCAGTTGTTATGACCCTCATGCATCCTTCTTACACCTATCCCCTCTTAAATAAGTACAGGGGAGCTGTGTTGTATGTATATATATGTATCTGTATGATTGTTGTGCATCTCACATGTCATCACTTGTATATGTTGCATTTCATGCATTTCAAATCAAAATTTAAAAATTTGGAAAATGATGAAAATCCAAAAATTGACGGGACTTCAAATGGTATCAGACTTCAAATGCTTCAGACTTGCTCAATCAGTTTTAGGTGTTGAATGGCCAATGGGGAGAAAGATTGGAATCATATTGATTTGTTGGTCTGGTATCAGAAGAAAATAAACCAGCTTGTCCATGATTTGTTGTTGCTTCATCTAATTCTGGGCTATTGTTGTTTCAAGGGGGAGAAAGATTTGTTCTTGCTTCGTTGGCTTCTTCCCGCTTTTTGATAATGATGATAGGGGAGAAAGATTTCCATTATCCTAATTTTTGATTATGTCAAAGGGGGAGAAAGATTGATGATTGTGTGTCACGGGGGGAGACGAATATCTGTGTCATTCTGTTGTATCATCATTAAGTTTGTCATCATCACTAAGTTTGTCATCATCAAAAAGGGGGAGATTATTGTGTTAGATTTTTGATGATAGCCAAACTGATTGTTATGCTTTTGATGATAACTACACTTCATGTTTGAATGATTACACTATTCTTGATGACTATATGCATTCATATTGTTGAAATATGGTTGAGATGACAAATGGCTTTTTGAGGCTCAAACATGTTGAGTAGATGCCTTGCTACAGCATGTTGATTAGATGCATTGCTATATGGCCTTGACCCTTGGTTGAAACTGTTGATTCTACAAGAGGTTCAAGCCGACTCTGAATGAACAAGGCTCTTGTGAAATTCATGGTGTATTAACCTTGACTATCTTGCTTGCAGGATCAAACTTATAATCTCATGGCAGTCGCCTATAAACCTAACATGTGGATAAGTACCTTGATTTTCTATAATTCAACATAGGTGGTACATGTCATTTACTGTCAAGAACCATTGGTAAGATTCTTACCTTGTTATAGCATCAATCTCACCATGGGTATTCCATATACTTCCCTTTTATAGATTTCACTCATGGTAATTGAGGTTCACAATGGTTGCATGGATTGATAGCTTACAAGTTCGGTTCACTCATGGTAATTGAGGTTCATAATGGTTGCATGGATTGATAGCTTACAAGTTCGGTTTGAATGCATAAGTTCTTTGATTGCATAAGTTCTTCATTCCAATCATGGTCTAATGCTCAAATGGTCTAAACCTTCCTAATGCATAAATCAAGTTAAACCAAACTCAAAATGCATGGAATTAATGAGGACATGAAGCTCTTGACTTATGGACGTGTTTCATTGAGCTAACTTTTCATTTTCTCATCTCTGCAGATTTTCGGTCGACCGCCACCACCAGGAAGAGTAGAAGCAAGCAAGGCTCTCAAGGAAGATCAAAGGAGCTGTCCAAGGAAGAAGGAGCTGCTATTGTAGCCGTGAACAGTACTTTATGGAAAGATCTCTTCATCCTTTCTCAAGATCTTCAAGCTTCATCTAAAGTCATTCAAGTGAAGAAGGAAGCATCACTCAAAGATCAGCAACATACACTCAGTGGAAGCCAAATCAGGAGTTTTCTAAACTGTGCCTCATGGTCTTTGTGTTTTGGGTTTTATATTTGTGTTCCTTATAAACTGTAAACACTCGTGTGTGTGTGGATCATTTTGGATCCGTGGTCGTGTGTGGTTATCGTGTTTCATTCACGTGTGTATGTAGGTCTTCTTAGATCTGCATGTGTATGTGTGGATCTATTTAGATCTGGTAGTTTTAGTGTGTGGAGTGCTGCATCTGTCGCAGCGTGTGTATGTTTTGTGATCCAGTTGTTGGATCGTGTTGGAGACCTCGTCTCCGTGTATGTGTGGGGGGGGGCGCGTCCCCGTGTGTGTGTGCGGGCATCGTCCCGTGTGTGTTTGGAGCGTCGTCTCTGTTTGGGGATTTATCCCCGAGTGAAGCCTCACAGGGTTTGGTGAGGGGTGGACGTAGGATTGCCGTCGTTGCATCCGAACCACCTTAAAAACCGCCGTGCATTATGTTACATTTGTGTGGTTTGGTCGTTTTCTTCTACCTCCATTCTACGTGAGTGTTAGTGTAATTTGTTTATCCGGATTTATCCACGTATATCTTGCATAATCTACATCATCTTCAAATAAAGTTTGATAAATCCAACTTGTGAAGAAATAGTTTTGAACCTCTTGATTAGCATTGTATCACATTCTTTAAAAAGGCCAAAAGTTTTCTTAAAATTTTTAAGGACCCAATTCACCCCCCTCTTGGGTGTCATTGATCGCGGGACTTCATACTTATCTTTCTATTGTTGGAAAAAGTGTAGAATGAATGGTCAAAAATCATGGTTTAACTTGTAAATTTTGGTACTATCTTTTTAATTGTTGTTCATCGCTTGTTACCCCATTAGGTTTTTTTGAGGGTTGTGCCACTCCGGTGGTTTCGACTTACCGTTACATTCATTTTCCACTAATTTTGAGCCATTAATTCTTCGGCATCAAGTACCTATCCGTCGGATATTCTCTACGCTGGACTAGGTGTTCATGTTCTGAGGCCTCCGTAAGACTCCGCGAGCCTGGGGTTCCCACTAGGACGCCGAGTAGGTTGTACCACCAAGTCTTGAACCCACTGGAAGTTTATTTTTGGCAGAACGAGGCCCTATTGTAGTTCTACCGAAATTCTATCACATTTATGAAAGCGGCCCTTCCAAGACCCCCACTTGATGGCGGCGGTCTTGCCTAGACCGCCTTCTTTTGGGATCCATGTGGCCACTTTTTGTCGCGTCTAGTGTCCTGACGCTTTCATTTAAATGCGCCCACCACCTCCGATGCGTTCACATTTACGACCCGACTCGGTTTAGTCAGTTTGATCGAACCCACTTGATTGCGATCCCCTTGTGACCGTCACCTGAGGGTAGCGTTCCAGGACTGACCGTTTCTTCGTTCAGCATCGCAAAATTTTTTGTTTTCCATGGTTATCTTGTGTTAGACCATTCTAGCGTCTCCAGGCTATTATACCTCAAGTTTATGACCTTTGTTGGGTCTATTTTGACATTATATTATATGAAAAATCATCCAATATCCTTCTTAAAGTCATTTTTCCTAAATGACTTTCCCTTGATTGGAAGTCTGCAAGGAATCTACTTCCTACTCATGTTATCTTGCTTTCATGAGCTATTTCTTGGAATTTCGATGCCATTAGTAAATTATCTGGGAATACATGATACAGGACTTTGGGTCCAATATGACACTCAATACTAGGCATAAACTATTAGGGCCCGGATCTAGTCTTAGGGGCGTGGCAAAGTCCGGACATGTACCGATATTATGAATGATCAGGTGTGGCATTGCACCAACTATACGCAAGATTCGAGCTAGACATATTTACATCATGGGCATCTTCCTTATATACATGACTTGATATGTTTGAATATGAGGTCTGGAAGGGACAATTGTGATATGAATATTAGTGCTTGTTATCTCTTGTACATGTTCCAAGTTATTCTCTTTCCATCATGCTCTTGTACCTGTCTCTTGTTTATCTTATCATTGAGCCTCCATGTGACCTTGCTACTCTTTTGATAATGATTATGTTTTCTGTCACGCATTGTTGTTATTTTTTATGCATTATTAAATGGCTAATCACTTACATCATTGCCTGATGATAGAGTGTAATTCCTACTGAGCTTCTTGCTCACCCAGTTCCTCTCAACACTTTTAAGGTAATAATGAAGTTACTCCAACTGATGGGGAGAGGCAAGAGTGAAGGAGCTGCTAGTACCGCGAAGTGTTGTGTCTTTTGTTTTATCGAGTCAAGTCCTATAATTTCAGTGATTTTCCTTTTTCTTTATTGTAGGGTAGTCATGAGTTGTAATTTGACTTGTTGATATTAATAAAGCTTATATTTATTTTTGGCATCATTTGTGTTGTGTTTATGTCTTTTTATTCACTCTGTATCATGAATGAATCACTGCCACGTTCTGAGTATGTCTTCCGCTACTATCGGTTTGGGACGTGACGGTTTGTGGTATCAGAGCCTTAGTTTTCTTAAACCCTAGGTCTCGAGTCTAAGTCTATATGTTAAATATTGATTGTCAGTCACCTTCTAAGCACCTGGTGACATTGGGTAAAACTATGGGGCTAATTGGTAAATTTTTTGATAATCTTAATAAAGTTAAAAGATTTTAAGCTATTAATCTTCGTATAAATTTTGTTATAGGCTAAGATGGCTATAGAGCGTGCTCAATGGCGATAGATGTAGCTTACAGTCCAAGGGTTGACTCAAGCCTTGCAGCAGGTAGCCCAGGGTGGAGTTCGTCAGGGTGCAGGAGATGTGCATACGAGTTTCCAGGGTATGAATCCCTCTAGATTTGGTGGGTCTATCGATCCCGATGAGGTGGAGAATTGGGTTAGAGACATAGAGAGGACTTTTAGGGTTATGCAATGTAGCGATCAGGAGAAGGTCTTGTTAGCTACGTACCAATTAGAGAGAGATGTGCGGGTTTGGTGGGAAGTTGTAGAAGTGACATTGCTAGATGATAAAGTTTCGTGGAATGAGTTCGTGGAGCTTTTCAACGAGAGGTATTTTTCAGAGAGGGTGCGAGAGAAGAAGGCCGCTGAATTTGCATCCCTGAAGCAGAGCAACCTGTATGTAGCAGAGTACGAAGCCCAATTTGCTAGGTTATCCCATTATGCACCCCACTTAGTTAGTACGGAAAAGATGAAGGCTAAGAGGTTCTTGAACGGTTTAACAGTCGAGTATATTCTGCAGTTAGCACCGTTAGAAATTCAGATGCATGACGAGATGGTGAAGAAGGCCCAATGATGTGGGATGGGACGCAAGCCAGGGACTCTGGCTCGTGGACGTCCCTAAGCGAGGGAAACGTGCGGATGCGCGCGGTTGAGAAACCGGCAATGAGTCTTGGGTATCGACTTTTCTGCGGGCTCGGATCGAGTCACGGGACGGGTTCCACTCACTCACTCTTGCAGCGGCGATAAAAATATATATCGAGCTAATTTCTTATCACTCTAGCAGCGGCATATGAAAATATACAGGATAAGCAAAATGCCAAAGTAGGAGGGTGGCGAGTGTACCTCCACGCTCCGGGCGTAGCGAAGACGACCCCATCCAAGACCATAACTCCCGGTACCGTAAATGTAATTAATTACATAAGTGAATTTCTATGCCCACTCCATGTAGGGAGGTAAACGGCTACAGTGGGACCCAGGAGTACCAGTTTTGGGTTGACAGGCAGCAGGCCGGAAGGGCTTTTGGGCTGGAGACGGGCTGCTGGTCCGACTCAGTACTATTCCAACTCGGTTCAGCAACTCAGTTCAGCCTGCTGGACAGTAAGCGAACTTGGCTGTTGTGACGACGACTTCCTGTCACCTTCTTGTCACGACGGCTGGCTGGGACGTCGATGGAAGACTCCTCATCGATCCCTGAGATCGGCGGCAGCTGAATCGACGTTGAAGTACTTTTGCAAGAATTAACTTGTTGCTGCCTTTGCTGGCCTGTTCTTGGATCAGAAATGTGCGTCTCCACGAAAAAATTTTTGTGCCCTGATCCGGTGTCGGATTGAAGCAAAATTAGTACCGATGGATAGAGGACTCAAAGGGCTACAACATATAATTATTTCAGATCCATCCAGTAGACTGATTAGAAATGAAAATGACTATTCCAAAGGTTTTTTACTGACTTGGATTACAGACAATCAGGACAGAACAGGTTCTGCCTGAAAATGAATTTTGACCGACAAAGTCATGGTAGATCTAGACTCTGAGAAAATTATGGGAAAAATACAACAACAATACACTATCCCGCAGATCTGCTGATGGGCAGACTGTTAGGGGTGGAACTAAAATACTAGGAAAAATATCAAATGGTGGAAGATTGACACGAAATTTAAATTGGGGATGGCTAACAAGGAGTGGAATGATCTCTCAAAATTTCAAGATCATCAGACTCAAGGATTTGGAGGACCAACCAGATCTTCAAGTTGTTGTTCTGGATTTCATGGTTCAGGACAGCAGCTCGGAGATGTTGTTGTGGCGGCTCAACGGCGGCAAGAACTGAGATTGCGGCGGCGGTGGCTGGAAGTCGCATCCAGCGGAGGTGGTAGAGGTGGGAATCGATCCCAGAATATGGCTTCACACCATAGATTAGGGCAACCTTCACAGCTGCAAGGGAAGAGGGAGAGAGGGGCGCCCTTGGGCCCAGAACAATTCTTGATTTTCTTCTTCATTAATTTTCACAAAATAAAAAATACATAGATTATATAGAAATGTACAAATGACCTAAACTACCCTCAGATCTAGGGGTAGGGAGGGGTAAATAAGGGATGGGATAATTAATCCCCCACGTGGTCAAATGACCAAAATAAAAAAAAATACAACAAGAATTAAATATGTTAAAGGGGGGGCGCCCCCTTGACTAAGGGGGGAGCATCTTGGACTTTACTTGGTCCAAGTTTGAAAGTCTTCGTCTAAGCCCACCTTGGACTTTGAACCAGCCCCACATGGGCCCTAGAGCCTAGGTGGACCAATGGGAAATAAGGTGAGGGTCCCGCCGGGCCAACATGACCTTTTTACAAAGAAACCCAAAGACTTCTAGGGACTAACACTTTGGCTTATAGTTGCCATACAATTGCAAACCCAATTAGCCAAGGATATAAATTCAAATAAAAGGATACAAATGGAAAAATAAAATGTTAGTGCTCGGTGTTTATTCCCATCACCCAAGTGCTGGAAGATGCTTTGGATGTGATAGAACGGATCTCTAGAAGGCTCGCCAAGAAGGGAGGAACAAGGGGTTCCGAGGATAGTGTGCCTACCAATGGGAAGAAGAGACTGAATGATGGTAATGGGGCTCATAAAGACAAGAAGGGTAAGAAGGGAGACCAGTAGATTGTCCTTGTTAAGACGAAGTGCGAGCATTGTGATAAAGGTGGGCATCAGTTAGAGGATTGTCGAAGGAACCAAGTGAAGTGTATCCATTGTGGAAGTGGAGACCATAGAATTGCTCGTTGTCCCCTGATGAAAGAGCAGGCACCGAGAGATGGGCAACCGGAGGAACCGAAGCGGCGAGGCAGGCTGCAAGCGATGGAAGGTAACTCTAAACCTACCTTAAGTTTATATTTTCATGCTTAGACTTGGTGATTTTGTAGATCAGCATGAATTAGAATGGGTCTCATTAGTCTGGAATATTAGAAGATGTTTTAGAGTGGTAATTGTACCCCACTATTATTTTGGAAAGAATCGTATGAATTTGGAGGACCAAATTCCTTAAAGTGGGGGAGGGTATAGCAACCCGAATTTTTGAATAAATAAAATAATAATATCTAAATTTTTTTGACAAATAAAATAATAATATTTATTTAAACTGAATTTTTAAATGAATAAGATAGTAGTATCTTCTTGACCCAAATTTTAGAATTTTAATAAAAATATGGAAAAATCTGTATCTTGTAGAAAATGATATTTTCAGCAACTTTGTCTAAAGAAAGAAGCCCAAATAAAATTTTGTTTAATCCTAAAATCAGAGAATTAGGAAAAATTGAACTTAGAACAACCCCGCCCAAATCTGATGCAATTAGGCCTTAATTCAAGCTCTTATGGGCTGTAACCAAACCCAATCTCTTGGCCCATGTTAGGTGATCGTTTTCCCTCGCTAAACCTAACCCTAGACCCTCCAATTCGGTGCGGCTGCGGCGGATTTGATCGAACTCGAGTTTCTCGATGTTTTCCCCTCTCTGGACTCTTTAGATCGATTCGAACTCTAGAAGCCTCAATAGACTCTATAAATAGGTGGCCATCGCTTTCTAGAAACCCTATTTTCTTCGACGGCTGGTGGTGTGCTCGATCGTGGGAGGATTTCGCGATTAGGGCAGTTCGAGTTAGGGTTCCGGCGACTTCTTCCCTTTCACTTCTCGTCGATATAAGGTAGGTTTCTCTTAGGCTGAACTGATAATAAAATATGCCATCTTGTTCATCTCTCTCTTCCCTTTCATTTGATACCAGTTTGCCCAATTTTTGTATACCATGTCGATCGAATTTATTGTTTTACTCGTGGTATGTCCGAAAGGTTGTCTTCACTTTAAGTGCATTTTATGTCAGTTTATTTTAAGATAAACATTAATTAAAGTATGTTATCTTATTCTTCTTTGAATGCTCTTTCCAATGATACCAATTTGCCTAAATTTTGGTCATTATATTGATCGCAATTGTCCTTTTAACCAAGGTCTGTCAGAGTTCGCCGTGGGTGGATCTCAGGTTTGAAAATGGTCGTACCAGTGACCGCCTTTTGAAGCGACGGTCACGCGATAGACCGTCTTCTCACCCCATTTTTTAAAAAATATATTATTTTAATTGACGTGTCCCATCTCTTAGACGCGTTCTTATATATTAAGTAGTTTATCATTTATGAGATAATATGGACGCGCCCTAGTATCCTGACGCCTTCTCGTAGACGTGTCCAGACTCTTAGATGCGTTCAATCTTTAATTTTAAAAATATAATAAAATGTTTTATAGTTGTGGTCTTCCTCAGACCGTCTTATGCTAGTTGCAGCCTACATATGACCATCTTATTCGCTCGTTTTCCAGCATGAAGTCGGCTCATTTCCCCCCGTATTATGCTTTGTTATGATGTTATATTGCATGATGCAAAAGTTAAAAATAGTACCGAACTTGAGGATTTAGGTTACTGGAATAACAAGCTCTAATTTGGATCATTACTTATCTTTCTATTATTGGAAAAGGTGTAGAATGAATGGCCAAAATCATGGTTTAACTTGTAAATTTTGGAACTATCTTTTTAATTGTTGTTCATCACTTGTTACCTCCTTAGGTTTGTGATGTGACACAATATGCAGCAATAGAAATTTGATCCCTAGGACTTAATTCGCAATCACAACCACAAGATTGGGAGCAACTTGAGAGTCGCCGTCACACCGCGCGCACACGTTTCCCGGGGTGACTCGGTGATGCCGAGTCGAGATTGTGGAGAAAGCTCCTGGCTGGCTAGAGGACCAGCACCGCTAAGGTTGTCCCTCCTGAGGAAATGAAGCCCACAAACAAGGGCAGCCGGGTGCCTTGGGGGCACTAGGTCACTCGCTCACTATCATCCACGGTGACCACACAAGGGTTGGTGGCTCCGGGATCGGGCACTCTCTCACCGACCAGCAGATAAGTTTCGCAGATATGAAATGAACAGGAGTAAATGAGCAAGGGTAGAGGCTCACCTGGCTGGTTTGAGGAAACCAACCCCGGTCGGAGACGAGGGCGAGCGGGGAAGTGTGGGTCCCCGCACATTGTGCCGATGAAGCTTCAACCTGTTCAACTTAATACAACCACTACACCTCACGCAGAAGGGTGACCTCGGGGAAGGGATGATCAAATACAATCAAACACTACCTCCACACAGGGAGGGGCGGTAAGCCGGCCAGGCGGGGATGGGAGAATCGTCGGAGATCGGAAGAGGGAAGCCGAGGCTGTTTCCACGTGCAGGCTGTGATGGCTGACTGCCAGACGGTCCCGGGGCTGTAGATCGCGTACCAGAATTTTTCCGAAGGCGAGAGCTGCGTGGGGATCTTCGTATCTGGTACGCGGATGACCCAGAATTTTCACGATTTCTTCTGCTGCAGCTGCTGGCCCGGGTCGAGCTTCGAATAGGGTGGCAGATTCTAGCCGCAGGAACTACCTGATATGAACAACGACTTGCAGAAGCTACCTCGGTTGCTCCTGAGCTCTGAATCACATGCCGCTGGTGTTTCCGGAACCGTGGTCGAGCCCTCTTTGCAGCAAAATTGACAGGGAAGCCGTCTGATGTCGGTGAGGACGGGGAGGCTCAGAAGAGTGGGGGCAGGTCGCTGCAGACTGTGGGAGGCAGACCCGACCTGCCGAGGGAGAAAAACGAGAACTCTGGCCTCCGGACCCCGAACGCAGTTCTACTTCTTGATCCTGATAGAGGACTTGAGGAAGGAGAACTTTGTAGAAGAGCTCTTAGTCTGAATCCTTCGCCGTTTGTCGTGGTGCAGCTTCTAACCGGGTTCAGGTACTCTACAGAGGGAGTCCAGCGCAGTCAGGGGAGAATGGCCATCCCGGACAGCCCCGAACTCGGAATGGGATGAGACCGCCTCGCCTGCGAAGCCGACTGGTCTACCTTTCCAGAAATATATGGTACGTCTTCATAGGTCTCCGTATCACCCCGTGACAGCTTCTGCAAGACAGCCCTTTCTCTGCCACCTGCAGACTGATCAAAGGGGAAGAGAGGGGCGGAAGAACTTGGTTGGGGTAGGTGGGGGTTAGCAATGGGGGTGGAGAGGTGTGGATGGTGGGTGGGGTGGGATGCTTCTAGGGTGATGAGAGGGGTTGAGCAGGGGGGAGAGGAGAGATCCAAGAGGGAGGGGGGGTGAGAAGGCTGCAACTGGTAGGTGGAGGGGAGGGGAGAGGGGTGCGGCCAAGGATGGGGGTGGG
Source organism: Amorphophallus konjac (assembly GCA_022559845.1). Lineage (NCBI taxonomy): Eukaryota > Viridiplantae > Streptophyta > Magnoliopsida > Alismatales > Araceae > Amorphophallus > Amorphophallus konjac. Next base: position 128,824,618 of record CM040124.1, on the reverse strand, counting down.
GGGGCAAATGGTCTAGGGGGGTGGGGATGTTGCCTTTGGATTTGGAGTGGTGGGTTAATGGAGGGTTAATGGTAGTCTAGGGAATGGGAAGGGGCTGCCTTGGGGAGGTGGAGAGATGCTTGGAAAGTGGGGATTCCTCTTGGGAAGATGGAAGGTTGTATGGGGAAGGGGAAGGGTTGCTAGGGGAGTGGGGGGAGTAAATGGGGTATTAAGTGGCCTAGGGGAGGTGAAGGGGTGGAGGGTGAGGTGGCAGCTGAGGTGGCAGGGGGAGGGGAAGGTGAAGGGGCTAGTTCGCCCAAGAGAGGGGGAGAGAGAGAGAGTGGGGTTCGCCCCCTAGAGAGAGAGGAAGAGAGAGAGCTAGTGAGAGAGAGAGAAGAGCACTTAAGTGGCAATTTTCAACAATACTTCATTAACCTTCAAAAGAGGGATTGGGGTCCTATTTATAGGAAACCCACTTTTACATATAAGACCCTGACTTTTAACATACTAACAGATAACCAAGGAAGGGGGGTGCGCCCATGGGCCGAGCCCAAATAAATAGGCCCAATAGCAAGCACCATAGCCTAATGAGACTCGAACTTAGGGAAATGACTGGATAACCTGGGTACAAGACTCAAATAAAAGGCAAATTACATGATTATGACTTAAGTAAAAAGGAGAAAATAACAAGATGACCCAATGGTAAGCACTAAGGTCCAATCCAGAAGAAGGGCTGCTCCCTAGCTGTCTCCTGGAGGGAGAGAGGTGCCAAGCCAGAGGGAATCGTGAGTGATGCCCTCATCAATTCTCTCGGGCTGCGAAGAGCTCGACTCTGTCGAGTAAAGGCCCTCCCTGCTGCGGTACTGCTCTAGAAGATCGGGGTCCAACTGCTGGAGATCCTCCCGGCTCACCCAGGCATCGTCCGAGGGTGGTCGTCCCTTCCACCTGACCAGGTATCGCTCATACGCCTTGCTCCTTATGTTGGTGACCTGTTCATCCAATATCCGCTCCACTTTATCACGCTGGTTTCTCAAGTTGGGTGGAGCTCTCTGAAGTGTGGGGGCGCTCTCAAGGGGTGGAATAGGCTGGATCTCCTCACTAGGTGTCACCGTGGGGCCCTTGTAGGGTACCAGGTCAGCCACATTGAATGTGGGACTTATTCCGTATTCTTCAGGGAGGTCCAACACATAAGCATTGGTGCCAAGTCGTCTCAGCACCTGGAAGGGGCCGACTCCACGAGACCTCAACTTAGAGGTATTCCTAGGGAATAGCCTCTCAGTTCTCACCCTCACAAAATCACCAACTTGGAATTCTTGGTGGCGGCGGTGGGAATCAACTGACCTCTTGTAAATCTCATTGCTCTTGTTGATGTTTTTGCGAATATTTTCATGCATCTTTGTGGATGTTGACTCACTAGTGGATATTGGGGGTCCTGGACAACCAAATGTGGACCTAACATGCAGTGGTGCTACGTAGATTTTGACGGACCTAGGAGGACCGGGACATCCATAGATGAGACTATCATGTAAAGGGGTGTTTGATGCCGGGGGTCCGGGACATCCATGAATGCTTTCTTCATGTTTTGACTTCACATGGATTGACCTGGTGGGTGAGGGTAGGAGGGTGGTGAGTGATGAGTACTTGGAAGCCCATAGGGAGTGGCCAAACAGATCAAGATGGGTTAAGGGGTGAGTGACGTGGAGGGGGGTTTCAATCCAAGTGATCATCCTAGGGTCCCTAGCACACATAGGGAAGTGGAAGTCATGACCTGGGTGGGACCCGATGCAATGCTCCTTGTAGGAGGGTAAGGGGGTGATGTAAGACTCATTGGGCTCGGGTAGAAATAATAAGAGTTTACTCATGCAAGGACCCTTGGTGTAAATGGAGGTGATGGTCCCGATGGAGGGGTGTGAGAAACTAAGGTACCCCATGTGGCTTGCTTCTACGGCCCACATGTTTGTCACCTCTATTTGCCAAAGTACACTCCTAACCAAGTCCCTCATAGCTCCTACAAAGGAGAACGATTGGAAGGTTGTGTGGAATGGAGAGGTGGGCACAATTGGGAAATGATTTTCCATAGGGGGGTGCATGTTGTGGAGGAGGAGGTTTTGCTTAAGCCACTCAATGAGGGGTTCCCCTAAAATCACAATTCTCATGGAAGGAGGGGCTTTCCATTGAGTGGGGTCAAAAGGATCATAGAAATTGAAACTCTTATGGAGGGATTCCTCTCTGTCCTTGGATAGGTTGGCCCAAGTAGGACGTTCCCCGATGCATGTTGAACCTTCATCGACAAGGGGCAACAACGAGAGTGTGGACTCACTAGGAAGTGTGACCTTGAGGAGTGGAGAGCATTTTTTTGTGGGGCTCATTGGGTCAAGTTCCCGAGGGGTTGGCAGGAAGATTGAAAGCTCACTAGTGCATTGGCCTATAGTGCAAATAGATGTAATGGAGCCAATGGATGAGTAGGCAAAGGCAAGGTACTTGGGCTTAATGGGTTCCATGGCCAACATGCTAGTCAACCCCATTTGATAACTCAAACTCCTAAGTATGTCTTCAAGGGTTTCCACAAAGCAAAAGGATTGATATGTTGTGTGAAGAGAATGACATGGCACTAGTTGAACTTGCTCTATGGGGAGGTTGCATGGGGTTGAAGGGTACAAGATGGGACCATTTTTGAGCCAGGTAGCTAGGGGCTCTTCTATGGTTAGCTCACCAATGGGTGGGATGAGTTGCTCATGTTGGGGTTCGGGTTGGTTTTGTGTAATGGAGATTTGAGGCTCATTTTCTATTTTAACTGACCGCTTTTGACTGGTTTGCTCAAACTTGGAGAGGGTTTGGTTATAAGAATTTGGGAAGTGGAACCTTTTCTTGTCTCCCGGGGATTGCAAGTGACTCCCTTTTCCTTCGGGATCTATGATTGCTTGTTGTTCTTCCATCCATTCTTTTCCCAAAATAATATGTGACCCAAGGGGCCGAATTTTGCACCATGCCCCACTACCCCACGTAATGGATTTGGAGGGAATGCGGCTTACACAAGGTACGTAGAACTCTACGAAAACCCATTCCCCATGGATGATAATTTTCCCTTCTTGCGACAAGGAGTTCACAAGGGTTTGGGAGACGTAATTTCCCGATTGGTACTCATCAAGGAACATAGTGGTGATTTTGTTGTGGGGTAGGACTACTTTGAAGCTAAAGAACATGGTGAACATGAGATTCCTAGGACCCCGATTTGGATAGAACAAATCGAACGACTTGCTCTGATACCATTTGATGTGACACAATATGCAGCAATAGAAATTTGATCCCTAGGACTTAATTCGCAATCACAACCACAAGATTGGGAGCAACTTGAGAGTCACCGTCACACCGTGCGCACACGTTTCCCGGGGTGACTCGGTGATGCCGAGTCGAGATTGTGGAGAAAGCTCCTGGCTGGCTAGAGGACCAGCACCGCTAACGTTGTCCCTCCCGAGGATATGAAGTCCACAAACAAGGGCGGCCGGGTGCCTTGGGGGCACTAGGTCACTCGCTCACTATCATCCACGGTGACCACATAAGGGTTGGTGGCTCCGGGATCGGGCACTCTCTCACCGACCAGCAGATAAGTTTCGCAGATATGAAATGAACAGGAGTAAATGAGCAAGGGTAGAGGCTCACCTCGCTGGTTTGAGGAAACCAACCCCGGTCGGAGACGAGGGCGAGCGGGGAAGTGTGGGTCCCCGCACACTGCGCCGATGAAGCTTCAACCTGTTCAACTTAATACAACCACTACACCTCGCGCAGGAGGGTGACCTCGGGGAAGGGATGATCAAATACAATCAAACACTACCTCCACGCAGGGAGGGGCGGTAAGCCGGCCAGGCGGGGACGGGAGAATCGTCAGAGATCGGAAGTGGGAAGCCGAGGCTGTTTCCACGTGCAGGCTGTGATGGCTAACTGCCAGACGGTCCCGGGGCTGTAGATCGCGTACCAGAATTTTTCCGGAGGCGATAGCAGCGTGGGGATCTTCATATCTGGTACGCGGATGACCCAGAATTTTCACGATTTCTTCTGCTGCAGCTGCTGGTCCGGGTCGAGCTTCGAATAGGGTGGTAGATTCTGGCCGCAGGAACTACCTGATACAAACAACGACTTGCAGAAGCTACCCCGGTCGGTCCCGAGCTCTGAATCATGAGCCGCTGGAGTTTCTGAAACTGTGGTCGAGCCCTCTTTGCAGAAAAATTGACGGGGAAGCCGTCTGATGTCGGTGAGGACGGGGAGGCTCAGAAGAGTGGGGGCAGGTCGCTGCCGACTGTGGGAGGCAGACCCGACCTGCCGAGGGAGAAAAATGAGAACTCTGGCCTCTGGACCCCGAACGCAGTTCTACTTCTTGATCCTGATAGAGGACTTGAGGAAGGAGAACTTTGTAGACGAGCTCGTAGTCTGAATCCTTCGCCGTTTGTCGCGGTGCAGCTTCTAACCGGGTTCAGGTACTCTGCAGAGGGAGTCCAGCGCAGTCAGGGGAGAATGGCTCTCTCGGACAGCCCCGAACTCGGAATGGGATGAGACCACCTCGCCTGCGAAGCCGACTGGTCGACCTTTCCAGCAATGTATGGTACGTCTTCAGAGGTCTTCGTATGACCCCGTGACAGCTTCTGCAAGACAGCCCTTTCTCTGCCACCTGCAGACTGATCAAAGGGGAAGAGAGGGGCGGAAGAACTTGGTTGGGGTAGGTGGGGGTTAGCAATGGGGGTGGAGAGGTGTGGATGGTGGGTGGGGTGGGATGCTTCTAGGGTGATGAGAGGGGTTGAGCAGGGGGGAGAGGAGAGATCCAAGAGGGAGGGGGGGTGAGAAGGCCGCAGCTGGTAGGTGGAGGAGAGGGGAGAGGGGTGCGGCCAAGGATGGGGGTGGGGGCGCAAATGGTCTAGGGGGGTGGGGATGTTGCCTTTGGATTTGGAGTGGTGGGTTAATGGAGGGTTAATGGTAGTCTAGGGAATGGGAAGGGGCTGCCTTGGGGAGGTGGAGAGATGCTTGGGAAGTGGGGATTCCTCTTGGGAAGATGGAAGGTTGTATGGGGAAGGGGAAGGGTTGCTTGGGGAGTGGGGGGAGTAAATGGGGTATGAAGTGGCCTAGGGGAGGTGAACGGGTGGAGGGTGAGGTGGCAGCTGAGGTGGCAGGGGGAGGGGAAGGTGAAGGGGCTAGTTCGCCCAAGGGAGGGGGAGAGAGAGAGAGTGGGGTTCGCCCCCTAGAGAGAGAGGAAGAGAGAGAGCTAGTGAGAGAGAGAGAAGAGCACTTAAGTGGCAATTTTCAACAATACTTCATTAACCTTCAAAAGAGGGATTGGGGTCCTATTTATAGGAAACCCACTTTTACATATAAGACCCTGAATTTTAACATACTAATAGATAACCAAGGAAGGGGGGGTGCGCCCATGGGCCTAGCCCAAAGAAATAGGCCCAATAGCAAGCACCATAGCCTAATGAGACTCGAACTTAGGGAAATGACTGGATAACCTAGGTACAAGACTCAAATAAAAGGCAAATTACATGATTATGACTTAAGTAAAAAGAAGAATACAACAAGATGACCCAATGGTAAGCACTAAGGTCCAATCCAGAACAAGGGCTGCTCCCTAGCTGTCTCCGGGAGGGAGAGAGGTGCCAAGCCAGAGGGAATCGTGAGTGATGGCCTCATCAGTTTGTTTGAGGGTCGTGCCACTCCGGTGGTTTCAACTTAGCGTTACACTCATTTTTCGCTGATTTTGAGCCTTAATTCTTGGGTATCGAATACCTCTTTGTCGGATATTCCTTCCACCGGACTAGGTGTTCATGTTCCGAGGCCTCCGTAAGACTCCGTAAGCCTGAAATTCCCACTAGGAGGGCCGAGCAGGTTATACCAACAAGTTTTGAACCCACTGGAAGTCTATTTTTGGCGGAACTAGGCCCTGTCGAAGTTCTGCCGAAATTCTGTCAGATTTAGGAAAGCGGCCGTTCCAAGACCGCCACTTGATGGCGGCAGTCTTGCCTAGACCGCCTTCTTTTTGGACCCATGTGGCTACTTTTTGACGCATCAAATGTCCCTGACGCATTCATTTAAACGCGTCCACCACCTCCTCATTCATGTTTAGGAGCTGACTCAGTTTAGCCGGTTAGGTCGAACCCACATGATTGCGGTCCCCTCATGACCGCCACCTTAGGGTAGCGATCTAGGATTGATCGTTTCTTCCTTCAACATCCCAAAATTTCATGTTTTCCGTGGTTATCTTATGTTAGACCATTCTTGCCTCTCCAGGCTATTATACCCCGAGATTATGACCTTTGTTAGGTCTATTTTGGCATTATATTCTGAGAAAAATCATCCAATATCCTTCTTAAAGTCATTTTTCCTAAATGCCTTTCCCTTGATAATTGGAAGTCTGCAAGGAATCTACTTCCTACTCATGTTATTTTCCTTTCATGAGCTATTTCTTGGAATTTCGATGCCATTAGTAAATTGTCTGGGAATACATGATACGGGACTTTGGGTCCAATACGACACTCAATGCTAGGCATAAACTATTAGGGCCCGAATCTTGTCCCAGGGGTGAGACAAAGCCCAGGAATGTACCGGTATTATGAATGATCAGATGTGGCATTGCACCAACTATATGCAAGATTCGATCTAGACATATTTACATCATGGGCTTCTTCCTTATATGTGTGACTTGATATGTTTGAATATGAGGCCCGAAAGGGACAATTGTGATATGAATATTAGTGCTTGTTATCTCTTGTACATGTTCCAAGTTATACTCTTTCCATCATGCTTTTGTACCTATCTCTTGTTTATCTTATCATTAAGCCTCCATGTGGCCTTGCTACTCTTTTGATAATGATTATGTTTTCCATCACACATTGTTGTTATTTTTCCTACATCATTAAATGGCTAATCACTTACATCATTGCCTGATGATAGAGTGTAATTCCTATTGAGCTTCTTGCTCACCCAGTTCCTCTCAACACTTTTTAGGTAATAATGAAGTTTCTCCAACTGATGGGGAGGGGCAAGAGTGAAGGAGCTGCTAGTACCGCGAAGAGTAGTGTCTTTTGTTTTATCGAGTCAAGTCCTGTAATTTGAGTCATTTTCCTTTTTCTTTAATGTAGGGCAGTCAAGAGTTGTAATTTGACTTATTGATATTAATAAAACTTATATTTATTTTTGGAATAATTTGTCTTGTGTTTATGTCTTTTTATTCGCTTTGTATCATGAATGAATCACTGCCACGTTCCGAGCATGTCTTCCGCTACTATCGGTTTGGGGCGTGACAGCTATGAAATCGTTGATATGAGCTTCTTCTTCTTGTGCCAACTGCACGCTAGTTGGCTTGCTTTTCCGATTTGGGGTGGTTGCGGCCATGAAATATTTTGCCAAAAAGTCCTCAATATCAACCACAATATCATTGAGTCGGTCAAAGAATTTGACTTCAATACCAATCATCCTTGTCAGCATTTCGACCTTGAAATTTTTTCTACATATCTGGATAGCATATTCATCGTTCGGTGTATGCCTACATCTTGAGTCGAGACTTTTGCATCATCGAATGTAGTCCAGGTTGGACTCATCACTCTTTTGCTTGATCTTATACAAATCTACCTTGGTGACTTCACCCACCCTCTCCTGCAACTGTAGTGGGTTCCTCAACATTCTCGGTGTCGACTTGGGGCTGACCCATGTCGACTTGCTACAAGCCAGCAACAAATTTCTGCTGCTGGGATCAGGGACAAGCCGACTTGGTGCTGGCCCAAGTTGACTTGCTCCAGAACAAGCTTGTGGTTTCTCCCTTTTAGCAATGGTATGAGATGTAATGATGCATACTTTGGTGATCAAGGAGACTGCGCCCTTGAGAAAATGGTTTTATGAATCCCCATGCATAACATGCAAAGGTTTCATCACACATTCATGCACGGTGATCATCGATATGAGGCGGAGTATTTCACTCACGTATAGTGAGGATTTTCGCCCAGACGTAATTCGGGTTTCCATCGCTCACCATTTGATATACAAAGGACCATGGCAAGCACGCATTCGGAATTTAAGACATGTACAAAGCCTAGAATACATGCATGAATCAATATGCATACCCATGTGATTGTGGGGTTTGTCTCCCTTTTTTTTTGAAGAGCAGTGGGAGGGCACATCTGCCCATTCTCATGTGAGCCAATGAAGATTTACAAATCAGTATACACATGCAATGTTTGTACCAATCATGCACATTCCATGCTCCACATTGGTTTCTTTCTTCTTCATGCTTTTTTTTATTATTAGGGTAGTTCTACTCTGAATGGCAGATTGTCCTTAAGGGAGTTGTCTCTATGAGTCTACTCCTATTCAGGCTTCTACGCAGGTAGAGCAGACAGAAGCTGTCTATCAGGGAGTCGACTCAGAGAGTCGACTCTCGGCCAAGCATTGTATAACATGAAATGAGGAGAAAAGAAGAAAATACAAGAGAGAGACCCACCCTTGTTTACAGATGTATCTCCCAATGACACCGGTTGTGCTCAGCTGCTAGGCATTCCTGTATGAGGCAGATCAAGCAAAGAGTTTTGGAACCCAAGCAACTTTGGGTCCACAAACGTTATTGAAAACATGCAACGAGGACTTGGGAATCCAAATTTGCTTAACAAATTGTTTCTTTTGATTAAGAGAGCAATGAGGACTGGTGTGTCAAGATCTGTTGCATGTAAGGCAAATAGGTTTTGCAGAATACATAAAATATGGATCAGGTTGTGGTCTTGCATTTTGATTTTTGAGTTTGTTAAATTTGGTCTGGTGGACATCTATGTTTGATTGTAAGTTGAACTTGCTTTTATTGTTCCACCTATCATTGAACCAATTGTTCTTTTTCTCGTTAAAGTGAAGATTATAGTTGTTGTTCAGTTTAGGTCTAAGCTGGTTCTTGTGTGGCCTGCGGTGGGTAGGAATAGACTGAGCATATCTTCCAGGGTTTGGTTGATGTTATTTTGTTTTCTTTTCTATAGTCAGGCTAGACTAAATTCTGTTTGGGTTCAAATATAGACTGGGCAAGAGTGTGTCGACCTGGTTGCCTAGCCCACCTTGTTTGAGCAAAAGTGTGTCGACCTGAGGACTTAACCCATTCTTAGTGAGCAGACTGTTGGCGACTTAAGTTTTTTGCTTCTTTTATTTTTGACGTTTTTTCCCTTACCCTGATTGTTCTAAATTTTGATGGTTTTGGGTTTATGGACATCCTTCTTGATGGGTTCTTCCATTATCAACTTCCCTTTCTCTTTTTCCGGGATGAATGAAATAGTTTTTAGCTCAATTTTATGAAGTTTACCCAGGTGCCCAAGATGGCGTCCAGATTAGACTTATCTTGCACCATTTTCTCCATGATTGACTTTTTGTCCTTTAAATTACTTTCATTTTCTTACAGATTTTTATGAATCTCAACATTTATTGCTTTTATGGCTTCGTATTTCTCAAGGCTAAGTTTGTTCTCATTTTCATATTCTTGGCACTTCAGATTAACTTCATCTTGTTGGCCCAGAGATAACGCGCGGACAAGAAGGGGGGTTGAACTGTCCGCAAATCACAGTGACAAATTTTAAACTAATTGTAGAATCAACAAGATTATGGAAATTGAACTAAACTAAGATGAATTAAACTCTCTCTCGAGCTCACCGAACTCACACGATTATGATAGATGAAATAAACGATCAAGCACACAACCACAATTCACGAGGGAATTTTAGGTGGTTCGGCCGGACACCAGTCCGCCTACATCCACCCCTTACCAAATCGATGACGCTTCACTTGCTTCACAATGAATCACACGGAGATGAACACCAACCACACACAAAGACTTCATCTCCAACACGATCTGACTGCACAAACCGCAGCCTAGGATCAACATACACATGTTGTAACCACAACACAAATAGGGACGAACCCCAAAGACAATCATAGTTGTTGATTTACAGCTTCAACCAATCCTTAAATAGGGTATCGAAAAACACACATAAAACTGAGATGAAAGGGTAGAAAATGACGGATGGAAAATAGAAAAACAATGTAGCTCAGATGAGCATAGTGGCTTTGGATTTGATCCACAAGCCTTTCTCTGATCATATCCGGACTGATTCCTCCTCAGGTGGCTCTCACTATTTTCTTCTTTCACTCAGATATTCTTCAGAAGGCTCGTTCTTCCTTTTTCTGCAAGAAAAGATAGAAACCATGAATATTCTTCCACCTTACCTTTTTGGTCACCCTAATCATTGTATTTATACTCCCAAGGTGTAGTGCACACGTGTGGGAGAAAGACAACCTCGGACTTAATCAACATAGGGCAAAGGGAAGAAACTTATTGGCTCTCGAGCCGTGTTCGCAAGACCCGCAACTTGGGTCTAAACGGGATGAGTCGACTCTTGGGGTCGACCCACTTTTTCTGTAAAACCACAAATAGAGCCTTTACACAATAGAGTCGACCATGTGGCTCGACAGCTTCAATGCAAAATCCGAAGACTTGATGAAATGAAAAAGATAGAATTTGATTCGATCTTACCAATTGTCCTTTGAAATGTGAAATTCAAAGACCTTCTTTAGGACCTGCAAAAACATTCACAGCTGAGTCAATTTCATTCTTAATCAACATGAATTAAGACTTTATAAAATGAATTCTTTGCTTTGTTGCCAGATTTGAATGTAGGTCTGATAGGATCGGTGCGATGGATACAGAGGGGGGGTGAATGTATCCCTCTTCAAAAATACCCAGATTAAAACCAATCAGAGACAATTAGTTAGAAATCAACTGAACTGCTCTCTTATCACAACCGTGGACAGAGAAGCTCAGACTCACAAATGAGTTCTAATTCTTCTGAGCAAAAGAACAAACACTTCACAATCATATAAGCTCCCAAGGAAATCACAACAAATCAACCATCCATAACCTGTGAAGGGGAGATAGATGACAAGGAGCAAACGCACAAGCCAAACCTCGGCACAGATAATTTTTTAGGTGGTTCGGTCCACAGACCTACATCCACCCCTCACTCCAAACCGGAGTGAGGCTTCCACTAGCTAACACTAGAACAGCAGACTCAGTCCACAACAGGTGCTGCCTAACAGCTTGACCAGGGGAACAACCTCCCCTCTTCCTCCAAACCGGAGGGAACCACTAGTGACACACAGTCACTAGCAAACCAGAGACTAACGCCTCTCTTCCTCCAAACCGGAGGGGAACCACCAGTGACACCCAGTCACTGGCAACCAGAGACCGAAGTCTCTCTTCCTCCAGACCAGGAGGGAACCCACAAGTAGCAACTACTACCTGCAAACCCGGAGTCAGAGACTCCCTTCCTCTGAAACCCAGAGGGAAATACTAGTGACAGCCCGTCACTAGAAGACTGGAGAACAGATCTCCCTTCCTCTGAAACCCAGAGGGAAACCCGATCCCAAACAAGGGAATCGGAAGAGAACAAGCCAAGGAAGTGTAAAGTAAAAATAAGAAATGAAAATACAGCAATCAGAAAGCTTGAAATGCAATGCAAAATGTAGCTCTCGCAGGAGCAAGTCTGGTTTGGATTTGATCCAAATGCCAGTGAACAGATCTTCTGATGAATCCTCTTTCTTCTTCTTCACGAACCCTCTCTCTATCTCTCTTTCTCTTTTTCTTCTTCTTCACGAGCTCTCAGTCAATCTTCACTCTTCTTCTTTTTCTGCCTATTCTCTCTGCTCTTCTTTTCTTTTCTTCTTCTGCAACCTCTTTCTTCTTCTTCTTCTTCTTCTGCTCTCTGCCTCTCTACTTCTCTCTGCCTCTCTGCTGCTCTCTTCTTCTATCACTGTCTCGATCAGTCTTCTCCTGAGGAAGAAGCTACACATATATATCAGCAGCTAGGGCGTGTGTAGGGCTTGTGCCCTCTTTGTCCAGAGTACACCTCGGATCACGTGCCAGGTGCCAACCTCGGATCACGTGCCCAAACATTTTATTCTCGAAGGATGTACCTGTCAAGCAGTCATAAGAAGATATTAGAGGGATCTACAGAGTTGGTTCAGGCTTTTAACAAAGCGTGTACAGACATGATGCAGCATTGAGTGTATGGACTTAGTGTGCACGCAAGAACTATGTACAGACTTGTTTTGAACAATGCACAAATGCATATAGGAGAGTGTGTACATTGGCGATGAGTGCTCAGGCGTACTGTCAAGCAATGTACAGACTTGATGAGAACGATGCATGAACAAGCCATAGAAAATGTATAGACTTACTAAGTCAACAAGGCAACCGTGTACAGACTTTAAAATAACGAATGAACAGACTTAGTTGATGCCATCCGAAGAATGTATGGACTTGCTATGTCGTGTGGCGTGCAACTAGACAGTGTTCAGACTTGTGAAATGATGCACAAAGATATCATCAGAGAATGTATAGACTTGGACGTTTATGTGCATGACAAAACCAATGTACAGACTTGCTGTGCCTGTAGCATACGACACCAGTGTACAGACTTGCTAGGCTTACGCATGAGCAATGTACAGACTTTAAACGTGACTGATGCAGCGATGTATAGACTTTGCATATGCTCTGAAGACGGGCTATACAGACTTGCAACCTATGTATAGACTTGTGTGTTGCAGCAAATGATGCACAGCCATAGGAATGTACAGACTTTGAAATCAAGGGATGCACAGCCATTGGAATGTATAGACTTGCGTTCATGCAGCAATGTATAGACTTGAACGCGTATGCTATGCGATGTATAGACTTTGAGTGATGCACAACCATATGGATGTATAGACTTTGGACGTGTGTGCGAGACAATGTATAGACTTGATGCGGCTTCAAAGCAACCATGTGCAGACTTTACCGATGTACAGACTTAGTGTTCTGAACGTAGGTAAAGATAAGGAATGTATAGGCTTTGAGAGACGATGCATGAACAAGCCAACGATGTACAGACTTTGTCAATGTACAGACTTTGCATGAATGCGACAACAATGTATAGACTTTATGTGCAATACAAAGGCTGGAGTTAAGCAAACAATGTATAGACTTCAATGTATGTGCAATGCAAAGGCTGTACATACTTCAATGTAAAAACTTTGCGTGCAAGACACTGTATATGCATGAACGATGCAATAAGACTTTGTACAGACTTGGCCAAAGTACAGACTTAGCAATATAGCATGAGACGCTAAGTGAGATGTGAAATGCATTGGCTTTGGCTGTATAGACTTTGGTGCCCAAATGCAATGTATGGACTTGTGTGTGCAGGGCAGACAGTGTATAGACTTGCAATGCGTGCAGGGCAGACAGTGTATAGACTTGATCAATGAATGAACACATGGACTTCACATAGTGTATGGACTTGAACAAAGATAGGCCAGTGAAGTACAGCAATCACAATCATGCTCGTATGCATGGACCTCAAATACCATTTGATGAACAGAATGCTTCAAGGCTTTTTCAAGAGCAATCACCAACAGAAATGTTCATTTGATTAAACACAACAGCAAGTCATTAATACCATTATCAAAGAATGACTTATGAATATTGACATCATCAAAACCATAGAGACACAACAAGGTCAACACTCAACTAGGGTGCCAAGCATATAATGCAGTGCTCTCTCCACCCTGTGGAGTTTTCAAGAGTATCAACTTGTACCATAGCCAAGGAGATATGGGAACGTCTTGAGGTAATATACAAAGTCATCGCTCAGGTACGTGAAACCAAGGCCAACTTGCTGATTTCAGAGTATGAAATGTTTAGAATGAGGCCAGATTGATCTATATCTGATATGTATGCTCGTTTAACTCTGCTTACTAACAGTTTAACTGGTTTAGGAAAGAATTACACAGAGCAGGATGTTGTGAGAAAGATTCTTAGATCCTTAACCCCGGCCTGGCATACAAAAGCTACTGTGGTTGAAGAATCCAAAGATCTATCAACTACCAAGGTGGAAGAACTCATAGGGCCTCTCATGACCTATGAGATAAATCTCAAGAACAAGGAAGTGGAGGTAAGCAAGAAAAAGCCCTTAGCTCTAGAAGCTGGACCTAGTAAACAAGAAACCTCAGAAGAAGGTGAGTCTTCTAGTAGTGATCAAGATGAGGATGAGGTAGCTATGCTCACCCAGAAGTTCAGAAAATTCTTAAGAAAAGAAGGTAAAGGCTTCAAGAAATGGAGCCCTCAGGTAATGAAACCTTTCAGATCAAGGTCTGATATTTTGAAGAAAATTGACAGCATCATTTGTTACTCATGCAAGAAACCAGGGCATGTCAAATCTGAGTGTCCTGAAGGAGTGAAGAAAGTCTCCACAAAATGAAAAGGGAAAAAGAACAAAGCTATGGTGTCAACATGGAGTGATGAAGAAGAATATGAGGAAGAACATAACTCCACGGAGGAAGAGAAGGAAGACATGTGTCTTATGGCTAAGGGAGATGAATAGTCCGAGGTACACTCTCCCTTTGAACATTTCTCTACTAGTGATTGGGAAGAGGCCTATTTTGAACTCATGAAAAAACATGACATTTACAAGAAGGAAAATAAAGTCTTAAAGAAGAAAATCGACACCACTATGCATGATCATAGCATGAATGAAAAGAATGCCTCCCTGGAATCTGAAATTGAAAATTTGAAAAAAGTAGTTGAATATCTAGAATATGGAAGGACCGGAATGAATGACTTGGAAATTGAAAATGATAGTTTAAGAAATGAAATTGATAATTTGAAACTAAAAATGCAAAGTGATGAAAAGGACAGCCAATTGTCCAATGAAAAATATGGAGCTGTCAAGAAAGTTAACACTCAGCTACAAGAAGAAGTTAAATAACTCCAAAAGAAATTGGAAGATAAACACCAATCTCTGGAGAAATCCGTGGATGGAAAAAAAATTTAGATGCCTTATTAGGAACAAGAATTAATTTCAACAAGGAAGGGTTGGGCTATAATCCCACGAACAAAAAGGAAATATGTTTAAAGACCATCACTTCTGTATCTTCTATAGGTGTATCTACCTCAAACACTAAACCTATTTAAAGCAAGGGAAAAGAAAAAATGAAGGAACCTCAAAAAAAAATCTTGGAGTTCTTAAGAAACCCCCTTAGAAATCCCAATCAAGTCACCACAAACCTTAGTCGAAGCCAACCCACACCAATGTAGGAAATGGTCAAAAGGGTGGTACAGGTCGGCCCCGAGTCTATAGAGAGTATGCTAAATTGCCTCGCATAAGGCATTATAACTGGGAGGAACAGGGGATGGGTCAACAGTGGTTCCCACATTGGTCGACATGTACAGTTGTCTGGCCCTATTACAACTCATACCCCAATAGACATGGTCAATCCTACCTCCCCATGAACTACCACAATTTCTATCAACCGAAAATAATGAATTGGAATCCAAATCAACCATTTCCAAACTTTCATCACAAATCGAAAGCTACAAATATTCCGAAACAAAAAGTCAATGTGAAAATGGAAAACAAGATCAAGAATTCTCCATCAAGAAAGGAAATCAAAAAGGAGAAGAAAATTTGGATTCCTAAGTCTGTGGCATCATATGTTGCAGAGATGAATGGTTTGATGGGACCCAATTACTTTTGGGTTCCAAAAAATGTTGCTTAATTTGTTATACAGGAGTGTCTTGCAGCTGTACACAATCGATGATACCTTGATAGCGGCTATTCAAGACACATGACGGGAGACAGAATTAAATTCTATCTTTTGATGGAAAAAGAGGTTGGACATGTTACTTTTGGAGGGAACATGATGAGGACATCTCATGTCACTCTCTCTGGCTTGGGTCGCCTACACCATCTTGAGGAGGACCGGCTATGATTCTCACATTTTATCCTTTTTTGACTCTTATTTCATTTTTTTTCATTTATTGAGTCATGTAGTTCTAGTCCAATTCTGTAACACCCTCAAATATAGCTAAGTTGTACTCTATATCACCGAGGCGCCTTTTGAAGTATCGGCTCAGTTCTTGAAAAGAACTCCGAAGTTAAGCATGCTTAATGGGGAGTAGTACTGGGATGGGTGACCTCCCCGGGAAGTCCTCCATTCTGGAGCCGATCACCCTTAGAAAGGGACAAAACTGTGAGGCCGGTAGGCCCTCAAATATAGCTAAGTTGTACTCTATATCACCGAGGCGCTTTTTGAAGTATCGGCTCAGTTCATGAAAAGAACTCAAAAGTTAAGCGTGCTTAATGCGGAGTAGTACTGGGATGGGTGACCTGCCCGAGAAGTCCCTCATTCTGGAGCCGATCACTATTAGAAAGGGACAAAACCGTGAGATCGGTAGGCCAAAGCGGACAATACCTCAATGGTATAGAGTACGGGGCGTGACAGAATGGTATCAGAGCTATACCCCAGTCGGAAGTGTGGGAACTAAGTGCCATGCAGGGTAAAGTGCTACGCTATGGGAGCCACCTCTTGAGTCCATAATGGAGCAAAGTGCTATATAGTGGGAGCCACCTCTTGAGCCTGTAGGGGCCACCTCTAGAGTCCTATCTGCCTGGGAGCTTGATTGCGTGATTGCATGCTATATGTGCCCAGCGACGAGGACGTCGCCTATATAAGAGGGGTAGATTATAACACCCTCAAATATAGCTAAGTTGTACTCTATATCACCGAGGTGTCTTTTGAAGTATCGGCTCAGTTCTTGAAAAGAACTTCGAAGTTAAGCGTGCTTAATGGGGAGTAGTACTGGGATGGGTGACCTACCCGGGAAGTCCCCCATTCTGGAGCCGATCACTGTTAGAAAGGGACAAAACCGTGAGGCCAGTATGCTAAAGCGGATAATATCTCGACGGTATAGAGTACGGGGCGTGACAGAATGGTATCAGAGCTATACCCCAGTCGGAAGTGTGGGAACTAAGTGCCATGCAGGGTAAAGTGCTACGCTATGGGAGCAACCTCTTGAGTCCGCAATGGAGCAAAGTGCTAGATAGTGGGAGCCACCTCTTGAGCCTGTAGGGGCCACCCTTAGAGTCCTACCTGCCTGGGGGCTTGATTGCATGATTACGTTCTATATGTGCCCAGCGACGAGGACGTCGCCTATATAAGAGGGGTAGATTGTAACACCCTCAAATATAGCTAAGTTGTACTCTATATCACCGAGAAGCCTTTTGAAGTATCGGCTCAGTTCTTGAAAAGAACTCCAAAGTTAAGCATGCTTAATGGGGAGTAGTACTGGGATGGGTGACCTGCCTGAGAAGTCCGAAATTCTAGAGCCGATCACTATTAGAAAGGGACAAAACCGTGAGACCGGTAGGCCAAATTGGATAATACGTCGATGGTATAGAGTACGGGGCTTGACAAATTCTCTTGTTTGTGCTTAATTGGGCATTAGTACCCTAGTTTCGGCCCATAGATTGCGTCTATAATGGTCTTGGTCTTTTGTCTGTTAGTCAAGGGCATTTTGGTCATGAAAATAGTGGATGTCTATAAATAGCACCCTCTCTCCCCCATGTAATCACCTTTGATGAATTTTGAATAGAAATAATTCCCCTTGGTTTTCTTCCACTCCCCAACTCCCCCTTTCTATTTTCTCTCTCTCTCCTCCCTAAGGGAAGGGGCGCACCCCCCTCTCTCTCCTCTCTCTTCCACATAACCTTCTCTCTCTTCCCTCTCATTTATGTGCCTCCCCAACTCCCCTCACCGCACATTACTCCACCCCTATCCCCAAGATAGAACCCACCACTACCTAAGCCACCCTCCAACCCCCAACCACCCACTCCCCTTCCCCAAGCCACCCTCCAACCCCAACTACCTACTCCGCTTCCCCAAGCACACTCCTACCTTCCCCAAGGTTGGAGGGGACTAACCCTAGGCAAATTTGAAATTCCCTCCCATTGCTGGCTGGACCCATACCCCCCTATCTACGCCCCCCCAAGTTGACCTCCCCTCTCCCCCTCCCCCCCCTTGGCTGGCCGACCCCCTCCCCTCCCCCCTTGCCTCTCTAGATCACACCAGCCCCTCCTCCACCCCTCTCCAACCTGCTCCTCCTCCAGAACCGCCCTCAGACCACCCCTCAGCCCTCCAGCAACCTCCCCTCAGCCCCCCTCCCCTTCCCCAACCATCAGTCGCCCGCCCCCTGCAACCCTTCACCCTCCCCTTGCTCATACACCCCACCCACCTCCCTGAGTCATTCTAGATCTGCAGCAGCAGAGAAGCTCAGTGCTGCAATGCCAGCCACGACCTCCCCACGAGGTTCCTGGTGGCCTATCATACACCGGTGGCTTCGTCTTCCAGATAGCTTCGCATCAAGAGCTGCCCAGCATCATCCGCCCTCGGAGCTGCCCGAAATAGCCAACCTCGTGGACCTGCGCATTCTTCCTCCTGCGGGCAACCAGAGACGGAGTGCAGAGACACCCACGGATAGTTCGACAAAGTTCTTGGCATGATTTTCAGCTAAGGTCAACTACCACAAGCCCCCTACACACCCCAAAAAGAAGGAGGACATTCGGCTACCACAACATCCGGTTCTGGCCATCTTCCCCAGCTTGCGCAAACCACCACCGCCAGAACTAGATCAGACGACCCTCTTCTTCTATGTTCAACACATTCTCCTCCGACTTAAGACAGGGACCCCGTCGGCTCTTGTGCGTTGCCAACTTCCCAACGGTCGCATCTCCTTCAATCTCGTCTCCATCAGAGTTCGGTGGAGCCCATGGCAACTTCTGCAATAGCACCCTACTATTCTGAGTCAGACAGAAGCACTCCGGACCGATCCTGATCCCTGAGCTACAGCGGCCCTCATCAACCCCCCATTGGCTCCCAAATTCTACGGCGTCTTCCTGGACCTGTCCCGATCGTTCTAACGCTGATCCCACTTCCATCAGTAGCCGAACGAGTTCGTGGTCGCCACAACACTCGCGCCCTATCACTCTGTTCTTGACAGAATTGAAGCGGAACAGTCCCTGAAGTTTGACTTGCCGTGCCTCGGCCTGATTTTCGGACGGCCCTCGGCCCCTACTGTATCCTCCCACCTCATCCCCAGACGATCCCACACCAGTCCTGCGATCAACAGTGCCCGTAAGTGTCCGTGGCATCCGCTTTTTCGGCTTGTTGTCCCTGCAGGACTCTCCCCGGTGAAATCGGATTTCCCAATTTCCCCACCCCACACCTGGCCGGCTGACCGCCCCTCCCTGCGAGGAGGTAGTGTTTGAGTGTAATTAATCATTCCCTACCCCTTGTCCAACCCTCCTATGAGAGGCGTAGTGGTGTAAACTATTCAATTCAAGTCCAACGACACCGACGCAGCGTGTAGGTGCGTACCCACAGCTCCCCGCTCACCCACGTCTTAGGCCGAGATCGATATCTTTACACCGATCAGGTGAGCGTCAGGTTCTTCCCTTACTGGTTCAATTTTGCTGGGTTTAGCATTGCTTTTGAATGCCCGTCAAGCGGTGAGGTGAGTGCCCGCTCCATATTCCACTTATTGTGTGCCCACCGTAGAGGGAGAAGCGAGAGCCACCCCACACCCGCGCCCACGTCGTGCCGGCCACCCACATGTTGGGAATCCCAGCCCTTTTGGGGTACAGCCCAAGCAAAGCCAAATCCCCGGAACGATTGGGTCCCACCCCGGATCCTCACTACCATCCCCCGGTCGCCTTCGGGAGATAGTGTGCGCCACGCGAGTGAGCCATTTATGTGAGTCCGATAGTCGATCTTTTGTATGCTTACGGGTTTAGGTGTAACGCCCCGGGTTCCGAGTCCCAATTTATGGGCATATTTTTTTCTCTTTTATTCCATCGAACCCCGAGACATTACTTCGTACGTATCGCGGAAGCACAATATATAAACATATATACATGAGCATGAGAGAGGGAGAAACCACAATTACAAGAAATGTAAACATCATCTCAACCATTCATAATTTCCAAAAGAGAGTACATGTCCATTCTTTCAGAATAACCATGAATCCTTAAAGGCTCACCACCCCACAACCATACATATAAGAGAGACATTCATCTACAGCATACCCAGACGAACTATGATCTAGCACTACTCCTCAGTTGCAGCCTCCTCGTCAACCTCCTTCTCTATGTCCCCTGAAAACATGTGTCACAAAGGGGTGAGTGTGACGCGCAGTAGGTAGCCTAAACAAACCGGGGTTAACTCGCATCTATATAACCAAATTATATACATTTTTCAGATGTTAATAATAGCATAATCCATTCATTATCATCTACTTAAAATAACTCATATGAGGAAAATACATATTCTTTAACAAACATATAAGGTACCCATGCATGCAACAAGACCTCGGTGAATGAGCAGTTACACATTATCACATTTTCATGAGTTTTCACATTTTTGTTATTCATAGAAGCGAACAGCTGTCGTAAACACAGGAGGTCCACACACATAATGAACGAAAGAGTATTACGCAGACCCGGGAGCGAACTCCCACCTAGACTCCTACTGCACGGGGCGTTACGTATCGCCGTCCCCCAAGTTCTGTGGCCTTACATATCACCGTCCCACAGAATAAACCAGCCAAATTGATAGGATTTTGACCCGAGCATTACGTATCGCCGTCTCCTAGGATCTTTTATTTTTGCGGCGTTACGTATCGCCGTCCCGCAGAAGGGACCAAAGTCCAGCCTCACAGAATGCTGCTATTTTCCATTCATAACATTCACATTGTATTCGCATTCACATTCATACTCATTTTACAAATTCTAGTACGATACTTTATCATAACAAGCATGCTTCTAATGATTTAAGTTGGCTAAACATACTCAGAGCATGATCAGGTTACTATATGAAGGAGACAGGTTTTATTTATAGGCCACACATGCATAGGAAGTGACTTATAACTACAAGTATAGAATTTCTAGGAACATGAAATTTTTACAGTAGGTTACTAACTTAGCCTTCGACCATTTTCTAATTTTTCAGATTTTTCTGAATAAAAATGACCTTTCAAATCTCTCCTTTTCTGAGTTTTTGAAAATCTGGACAGATCCACAAGTGCACCGACCTTATAATGGCCTGCTCAGACCTGTCTCAAGGGCTTCATCGCATGTGCACCGACCTTACCTTGGACCTTCTCAGACCTGTCCAAAGGAGTCCAACACATGTGCACCGACCTTACCTTGGACCTGCTCAGACCCGTCCAAAGGACTTCAACACATGTGCACCGACCTTACCTTGGACCTACTCAGACCCGTCCAAAGAACTTCAACACATGTGCACCGACCATACCTTGGACCTGCTCAGACCCGTCCAAAGGACTTCAACACATGTGCACCGACCTTGATTAAGGGTTTCAACACATGTGCACCGACCTGCCTCTTCATGTGCCCAGACCTTTCTTGGACCTGCTCAGACCTGTCCAAAGGCTACAGTGCATGTGCACCGACCTTACTCTACATGTGCTCAGACCTGACCAAAGGCTACAATGCATGTGCACCGACCTTACCTTAGACCTGCTCAGACCTGTCCAAAGGCTTCAACACATGTGCACCGACATGCCTCTTTATGTGGTTAGACCTTTCTTGGACCTGCTCAGACCTATCCAAAGGCTACAGTGCATGTGCACCGACCTTACCTTAGACCTGCTCCGACCTATCCAAAGGATACAGTGCATGTGCACCGACCTTACTCTACATGTGCTTAGACCTGACCAAAGGCTACAGTGCATGTGCACCGACCTTACCTTGGACCTGCTCAGACCGGTCCAAAGGCTACAGTGCATGTGCACCGACCTTACTATACATGTGCTCAGACCTGACCAAAGGCTATAATGCAAGTGCATCGACCTAACTCTACATGTGCTCACACCTGACCAACGGCTACAGTGCATGTGCACCGACCTTACCTTGGACATGCTCAGACCTATCCAAAGGCTATAGTGCATGTGCACCGACCTTACTCTACATGTGCTCAGACATGACCAAAGGCTACAATGCATGTGCACCGACCTTACTCTACATGTGCTCAGACCTGACCAAAGGCTACAGTGCATGTGCACCGACCTTACATTAGACCTACTCAGACCTGTCCAAAGGCTACAGTGCATGTACACCGACCTTACCTTGGACCTGCTTAGACCTGTCCAAAGGCTATAGTGCATGTGCACCGACCTTACCTTGGACCTGCTCAGACCCGTCCAAAAGACTTCAACACATGTGCACGGACTTGTTCTACATATGCACCGACCTTACCTACATGTGCTTAGTGTTGTATATGCCTTGCATATATTTTTGATTATGTTTTTGATGATAACTAAACTCCATGTTTGCTTGCACATGTTCTTGATGTCAGTGTGTATTCATGTTGTTGATCAAAAGTGGTTGAAATGGCAAATGGTTACATGGTCTTAATCCTTGGTTGATTGAGTCGGTTTTGTAAGAGGTTTCATAGCCTATTTAATGTGAACAAGCCCTTGTGTATCTCTTGATATATTAAACCTTGACTATCTTGAACTACAGGATCAAACATCATGATGGTCGCTTGGAAGGTAAAACAAACGTGTGGATAAGCACATTGCTATCTACAAATTTAAAGCAAGTGGTAAACCATGTCTACACTCTTCAAGAACCCTTGGTAAGGCTATGGCATCCTCAATTGTGGTAAAGCAAGCAAAGTCAACTTGCCTCAATGGGAAGTTGATTTGGTCCGATGTGAAAAGGCTCTCTACGCCTTAAAATATGGATTTGTTTATTGATGGATCTATTGACTTAACCGTGATCAATAGATTGATTCTCAGGCTCTCAAACGGTTTTCATACCTTATTCTCACTTCTTCTTAATGGTTTGCATGAAGTTCATGCATGCATCATATGAGTGTTTGAGCTATAGTTCTAATCAATTATCTATGTTCTTGCAGGTTAAAATACTCAGTACAAATCCTCAAGGTCAAAGGAGTTTGATTCCATGGACTGCAAATGGCTTAAGGGCTTGAATGTTGGAAATCTGGAAAATCCCAAATTTCGGTCGACCGCCAGCCTTGGTCAGTCGACTGGTTTTCCCAGCAACCAAATCTTTGAAACCTGCAAATTTTCGGTCGACCGCCCCATGCTACCTGTCGACCGCCAGACCTGAGGCAGCCATAGTTGACTTTTGATCTCAAGCTCGTGGAGAGGGATCTTTTCCCAACTGTTTAAGCCCACAGCCATCAATCAAGGTAGGTTTTGTGGATCTGGTCTGGGGCATGTCCCTTGACCATTCAAGAGATATAAAAACAACCTAACAGGGTCATAAACCCTAAAGAGATGGAAGGAGAGGCTGCCAAAGGAAAAAGAAGGGTACTATAGCTCCGTGAACAGTACTTCGTGCAGTAAGTTCTTCATACATCCCCAAGTTATTCAAGGTCTATCTGAAGCCAACAACCTCCAATGAAGTGAAGAAGCAAGGAAGCAAGGATTCAGGGGAAAGCTACCCAAGGGAGAAAGAAGAAGAAGCAAGCAAGCAAGGATTCAAGGGAAGGCAGCCCTAGGGTGAAAGAATGAGGTCTTTCAAGATTCATCTGAAGTCATCCAAGCTCCGCTCAAGTGAAGATTGAAGCCTCGTTCAAAGATCAACATCATACATTCAGGGGGAGACCAAATCAGGAGTTCTTCTTAACCATGTCTTATTGTTCATGTGTTTTAAGCTTCAACTTTGAGTTTCTTATAATATGCAAACATCTTTGTGTGTGTGGATCAGTTCAGATCTGTAGTCGTGTGTGGTCGTTATGGTTAGATCAGTGTGTGTGCGTGGATCTTCTTAGATCTGCGTGTGTGTGTGCGGATCTATCCAGATTCGATTGTATGTGTGTAGAGTGCTGCATTTGTCACAGCTCATGTGTGTGTGTGTTGTTGATCCGATAATCGGATCGTGTTAGAGCTCGTCTCCATGTGTGTGTTGGAGCTCGTCTCCATGTGTGTGTTGGAGCTCATCTTCGTGTGTGTGTTGGGGCGCATCCCCGTATGTGTGTGTGCAGGCGTCGCCCTGTGTGTGTGGTTGGAGTCTATCTCCGTGTTGGGTATTCATCCCCGTGCTGATTTACAGTAGTGAAGTCTCACCGCGTTTTCGTGAGGGGTGGACGTAGGTTGTCATCATTGCATCCGAACCACCTTAAAAATCATCATGCATTGTGGTTTGGATTGTGTGGTTTAGCTCATTTCTTCTACCCCCATTCTACATGATTGATATTGCATATTATCTCTTTCGCATTTGTTTCTTCAGATCTAGCATAATTAGTTATTATGCGTGATAGATCTTGATAGATCCCATTCGTGCGTTGCTAGTTCATCACATCTCTTTTAAATCGGGTAAAAGTTTTCTAAATTTGTAATCACCCAATTCACCCCCCCTCTTGGGTGTCATTGATCGCGAGACTTCAATTGGTATCAGCGCTAAGGCTCGATTTTTCATAGATTTAACAATCTAGAGAGATCCAGATCAATGACTACCAAAATGTACACCTTAAACTCTCCATCGATGTTTGATGGTTCTAACTTTGATTTGTGATTGGGAAGGATGTGGAGTCTAGTCAACTCATATGATCCTAAGGTATGCAATCTTCTTTCACATGGTCCTTATGAGTTACCTAAAGACAAGTCTGTTTGGACTGCAGATTATAAGTTCAAATATGCTCAAAATTGATTGGTTCTAAGTTTATTCACTGCCACAGTTAATGCTAATAGTTTTCCCTTTGTCTCCCATTGCAGCTCCGCAAAGAACATATTGGATGGCCTAGCTAGCTTCCAGGAAGAGCATGAAGACAAATATCTTATGGCAGGCACGAGTGATCACGGCAGTGATCAGCAGAATGGATCACCCTCGGAGGTAAATTCAGATTCTAAAAATATATCTCTTGATGATCTATTAGTTGCATACGATGAGCTTGCAAGTAAATACAAGAAGTTAAAATCTGAAAACAAAAAATTGAAAAAAATGTTGAACAAAATAACTGTGATTCCTCCTGTAAAAATTATTCACATTTAGAGGAATTGATTGAGGCTCATGTGTTCGACATTGAATTTCTTAAACATCAAATTGGCTCCTTAAGAAATGAGAATAAAGAGTGAAAGGAAAAGTAAATTCAATGCCCAATGATCAAACCTTGATAGATGAGCTCATTCGCGATGAGAAGCTTAAAAAAGAAAATGAGAAACTGAAGGAATTGAACACGGCCATTTCTGAAAGATTGTTAGTTTTAGAAAAAGGGAAATCTGTGGTTTTGGATGAGCGTGAAAATGTGGAGGAAATAAAATAAGAAGTTGAATGTCTTAGGAAAACCAATGATGTTTTGATGTCAGTCTTGCTACTTGTGAAGAAGAACTCGCCAGCACTCAATTGCACATTTCATCTCTTCAATCTGAAATTCAGGACTTGAATAATTCGCTGTCCAAATTTGTGGAGGGACAAGATAATCTAGATAAACTTTTGGGCATGAAAGTTAATTTTTAAAAGGAAGGCCTTGGCTACAATCCTGTAAAAAAGAAGTCTTTTGTGAATAACATTTATACCTCGTTTGTTCAAAGTTCAAGTATAGCCAGTACCTCTACTTCACCTCTAAACCAGTCTTCTGTTCAAAAGATTCAAAAAGAAAATAAAAACTGGAAAATCAATTTGCATCAAAAATGCAAAAATGCTGCTAGGACCACTATGCATATTAAACATACTTCTGCCACACACACATACATCTAGAAAGAAAATCTCGTGCTTTTATTGTGGAAGACATGACATGCCATGCATGATTATTTTATTATGAAGAATGATGATTTGGAAGTATGCAGGAATAGAATGCACAATGGAAAAGGCAAGGGTAGGTCGACGCGCCCCAAGGCTAAACAACACTACCAACCTATGGTGTCAACACATCCTATGTTCTGGACCCATTATCCTCAGCCAAAACTAAGGGAAGGTCGACCTAGGATCTCAAATGTGTTCAACACACCCCCTGCCAATTAGAAACAAGATTGGAATAAAAAGTCACATGCTTCAAAGAATCTTCATGCTTTTAAGTATTCAAAGTCATGTTGTGACTATTGTGGTAAATCTGGGCACATGATGCATGGTTGTTTCTTTATAAAAATTGATGATCTCAATGCTGTCAAAAATTGGAAATCACGTGCCAAAAGTGCTGCTAACCCACAAGGACCCAAAATGGTTTGGGTACCTCAGAATGCAAAATGAGAAATCTGTTCTGCAGGTGTGCCTTACGAATAAGAATGATGAAATATGCCTTCAGTCAAGAAGGTAACGCACACGAGCCAAGCGACATAAGGCAGGTTAAAATAAAATCCAAAAATTGAAATATGAATGCTCAGGTGATATCCCTCTCATTTCTCTACAAAGGTGTTATGTCTTGTTTTGCTTTCTGTTGATTCTCATGTGCCAATGCATATATCTGTGCATGCCTTCCATTCATAGTTGTCTGCATATCTCTGTGCATATCACTTGTCACATAGCATATTATTAAAGGAGAAGTTTGGAAACAATCAAAATTTCACTTCATGCATTGAGTTTGCATACACCTTCACACTCTGTCATGCAAAAGTTGAACATTATGAATTCATGTCATAATGCATTGCTATCCTCCTATCTTCATCACATCCATGACTACATAGCATATCAAATTGTGGCATGTGGAAGGGCAAGTTAAGCCTGTCTGAAAACTATCACTACGCGTGAGGTGATCTTCAGATCTAAGTTCTCCGCCCGGCACTATGATTCAAGTACTTAAAGGCTGCATATGGCATTAGATTATTACTGAACATCTCATAGTCATGCACACATTGAGGGGGGGTCACCATATTCATCATTTGAACTTACCATCTAGGTCTACATCTGAGTTATGCATTAAGTCTAGAGATTCTTAAAGGGTTGTTAATTGTTAAGAGAACTCTTCATGTCATTGTTAATAAATCTGAATCGAAATTGATAAATCAAATCCATTCAACTTTGGATGCAGATCACACTCCCAAGAACCCAAGTGATGTTGAGCCAGCTATGGCTACGTTTGAATCAACTGAAGGAGCATCTTGTGAGGATGAAGATGATGAGATTTCCCCAAATTGCTACCATGAGAATAGATGGACGTTAAATCTGCCTCTCTAAATGGGAACATCAAGAACATGCTCTTGTAAAATAACCTCCAGGATCCAAAACATCCACAGCATGTGTACATGCAGCTGAAAGTCCTGTACGGACTGAAGCAACCACCAAGGACATGGTATAAGAGGCTCATCTCATTCTTACCTAAAAATTGACTAACGTGAGGTAAAATTGATCAGACCCCATCCACAAGAAAACTAGGTAAAGGCATGCTAATGGTTCAAGTTTTTGAAGACTATATCATCTCTTGAATTATCTTGAACTATTAATAATGCCATGTGTGATGGATCTGCTAAAATCTCCCAAGTTAAAGTTGAAATGAGCTTAGTTAGCAAACTAACATCCTTCTCTTTTTGGCTTGCAGATTAAGCAAACGCTTCAGAAAATCCTCATAATCTAAGCCAAATACGCCGTTGAGCTTCTAAAAGAATATGGCATGAAAGAAGCAAAGCCAATGTCAACTCCGATGGCCATAGCCACGAAGTTAGACAAAGATAAAAAGGGAGTGACTTGAGGGCAATGAAGAAATTGAGAAAAACAAGAGATTGTCAAGGCCAAGGTAAGAAAACAAAAATATGAAATACTAACCTTTATGAGGTTCATGCTTGAAAGCATATGGTGATACCTGTTGAGCTCAAGTATTTATTCTAAAACCTGAATTGTTATTTCCCTAGTCTGCTATGGTGATGTTGCTCATTTGACAGGTATCAATGTCTAAAAAACTTTACTTGTTATTTCTCTAGCCTGTTGAGATGAACTTGTCAAACTGTTTGAATGGAATTAAAAATTCTAAAGATTTTGTTGATTATTAAACATCTTTCAATCTGCATTGCTTGAGGTGATTTGAGCTTAATTGGGTATCTGGTATATCAAATGCGGAGTAGTGAAAATATGGATTACGTCCACCTGGAAACTCTCACTATGCGTGAGTTGGTCTTTGGACTAAAGTTCTCCGCCTTGTACCAGAACATGAAGAAATCGGATGTTTGGCCTTGAATGATTTTTTTGATGATATTCAATGCTCCTTTATTAGCTAGCCCCATGTCATAAGAGAACACATTGCACTTTCAATGAATTTTTCTGAAATTTATGTAATTGTCAAGGGGGAGTCTTGCCAGCTAAACAACTTGAGATGAATGCTGGTTCATCTTCTATTGACTGAGTGACCTCCATTTGTAACATGCAACATACTTATGATGGATTGCTTCAAATTTTCTGAAAATGATCCTCAATGATGTGAAAAGTTCTGCAATGGAAATGCCAACTCCTGGATGGCTTGTGAATGTCTTCAAAACTTTTCAAAAATGATTGAAAATCTACTTTTGAACAGTTTTTGAAAAATAATTGGCATCAAATAAAAAATGGGCCGCATTGCTTAATTTTGATCATTTCTCCACTCCTGCACATATAAGACATGAAATTGAAAATGCTTATGGTTCATCATTTGAAACTGAATGTCTTCTTGTGGAATCTGCCAAAATGGTCTCAAAAAAAAAACTTTTGCATCTTGCTTTTGCACTTTGCATTACGGTCCCATGTTGTTATAGGTTGCATGCTTTTAAGTTCATGCATTAGATGCATTTAATTCATTCACATGAAAATCTGACATCTTACATCACATTGCATATCTACATTGCATATTGCATATACTTCCTCTGTGTGTTTGCATGTTATTATATACTATTCACCCCCATTCTTTGGACTTTCTATGACCTTATGCTTTCTTGATAAATAATGTTGCATTTGAGTCATTATTGGAGTGTTTCATGTTATACACTCTGGGAGAGTTCATATTTCATAAATGCATCTATTTAGGGGGAGTTACACTGTTATGTGTTCATGATATTTTCGATATACATGCTGAATTAAATTCATACACTTCTTGCACATAATGTGAAAATGAGTGTTAAACATAAGGATATATGAATTTCTTTTCAACACTCTAGAGACATTAAACTCGCTGCATGTATGTTGATGAGACAGTTAAGGAAAAAGCTGCATATCTAACTTTGTTGAAAAATATGGAAAGAAAATGAAAGGCAAAGTAATGCTCTGTCTCACTGAGTAAACTGGGCACATGTCACCTGAGACGTGATGTGGTTCATTTCTGAAAAGTGTTGACTAAAGTACCTCTGTTCAAAATGAGGTGAAATGGTTCAGTATTCTGAATAACCGGACATTCTGGTATGAGCTTCATGCGTCTACTGGCGTAAAAAGGAAGTATTTGAACTTGATCACACTTAGAAAAATTCTGATTATCTTGTGATATAAGATGTGGAAATTTTTCTTGAAGTAGAGCGCAGTCTCCAATATGTTGTTCTCAAAATTGAAATGCAGTCTGTAAAAAGTCTCCTTGTGTTGATCTGAAAATCTAAATATCTATATTGCAACTATCACTTTTCATGTTACTCACTCACATATGGAAATTTGATTTACTATGTATTCAGAAAATTGATTGACTGCATTGACCATTGCATGAATCTCTCATATGATTGCACAATCTCGTAGGTGCTATACATGAACATTCAGTTGTCCTGACTCTCCTGCATCTTTCTTATACCCATTTCCTTCTTAAATAAGTAAGGGGGAGATATGTTGCATGTATGTATATATATGTAACTATCTGGTTGCATTGTGTGCATTTCTTATGGCATCATTAGTGGAGAGGGGGATTTCTGTAGCCCAATGGAGCAGCCCAACTAGGCCCGGCAGGGCCCAACGAGGCTCAGCTCACCCAAGTGACAGCCCACAAGGCCCACTTAGGGGAGAAATCCCAATTTACAGCGCTCGAGGAAACAACCCTCCTAGGCGGCCTCAAGGCTTGGAGGGCCCGAGCATCGGTCAGGTCACTAGAAGGTCCGCGCCCGAGCCATCCCTCCGCCTGGGAGAAGAAGGCATAAGCCGGCCTATCCGACTCATCTTTTACCGAGCTAAGCCTACCGCCCGGATAGGGCCGGCCTCTCCAAAGCTCGGAACGACCGATGAATACTTATGTTTGCAGCCGTTAAGAGTCCGCAACAGGCGAGAATCCGGGGAGACAGGGGACTCCTTCTTTCCCGCGAGGATAACGCTCTCACGATAAGGCAATAAAAGCCCACGATGAGAACGTAACCTCTACCTGAAACCCCTCAGCTCGTAGGACTCCTGGGGACGGCGCACTATTTAAACCAGGGGCACCCTCCGGTGAAAGGTAAGCCAAAAAGGCTATCATACGCCCAAAACTCCTGAGCACGAACCGCTTCACCCCTTTGGTGGAGAGGGATCTCGTGAATAAACTAGCCCCTCCCCATTATTGCTCCCGCCATAGCTCTACTGACTTAAGCATCAGAGGGTTTGCCCCAGGGACTACCCCTGCGGGCCTCTAATTCGTTTCCCTATCTTGCAGATCACAATCTGGTGATTATCAGCCCGCTCAGGAACAGCGCGAGATTTTGCCTCTTCATCTGGCGCCGTCTGTGGGAAACGCACAAAGAGCCAGTATGGTGCGAAGGAGCTCAGGGAGGAGGTCCGCCGGTGAAAGGGGTAAGGCCATGGTAGCGGCAGGGGACGGCCCCTCTCAGGCCTCACAGAACCCTCCCTCCAACGCCAGCGTCCCCGCCGATGACCCACCACCTCCCCTACGGCGGTAGGGCCCTCCCCCAACGGTGGCGCCGAAGCCTTCCAAGCCCTCAACGCGAAACTGGATGTCCTTGTGGAACTCATGAGGGCCCAGGCGGCTAGGGATGGAAGGTCCCGCGCTCCGTCAGGGAGTCCTCCCCGTGGGAACACGTCCCAGCACACCGCCGGGGGTCGCTTCACCCATCGCGGCCAGCAACTCATCCGCAACCGGATTGAAGGACCCTCGCAGGCTCCACCTCTGGAGCAAGAGGCTTCCTCCATGCCAAGAAGGGGAAAACTGGGGGCGCGCCGCCAGAACCCGGAAGCTGACGTCCCCGGGGATCGCCAAGACGCTCCCCCCAGCCCCACGACACGACAGCAACCGGAACTATCCCTCCGACTGCGGGATTTCGAGAGACGTTTTATAGAGCAGGAGCGCGCCCTCCGCGCCCTGCAGAAGACCTCTCTCCCAAAGGACGAGGAGAAATCCCCGTTCTCTGAGTACATTCTAAAGGCAGAGGTATCTCCCAGAACCTCCATTCCGACCTTCAAGCGTTACGACGGCCAGGGCGATCCGGTCGATCATTACGACAGCTTCGACGCTCTGATGACTCTGCACGGAGTGTCCGACGCCATCAAGTGCCGAGCCTTCGTGACCACTCTGGTCCAAGGCGCTCAAGCATGGTTCCGGGCCCTCGCCCCCAGGTCCATCCGAGATTTCAAGCAATTTGGGCGAGTCTTCAAAGAGAGTTTCGCCGAAAGTGCCCCCCCAAGGTCAGTAGCGGGGCTCCTGGCCCTTAAGCAGGCGCAAGGGGAAAGACTCCCGGCTTATATTCACCGATTTAAATCGGAAGCCCTGAGAATCCCCTGCCTGGACGTAGCCTCAGCCACAACCGCATTGATTGGGGGCACCAGGGATGAGAATCTCCGCCGCGAGCTTGTCCTTCACCCTCCCTCGACCCTTGCCGAGCTAGTGACTCTGGCACTGCGCCACGTCGAGTGCGAAGAAGTACTCAGCGCTTGCCGAGACGCAACCGGCTCGGGTCGAGAGGGGGACAAGAAGCGGACTTCTGAGCCAACTCCTGGCTCGGGAATGAAGCGTGACTGTGAAGGAGAGCGCAAGCGGAAGTACGAGCGGTACACCCCGTTAGCCGCACCGGTCTACGAGATCTATGAAGACATCAAAGACTCGGAACTTCTCCGCCAGCCCGAGCTGATGAGGTCGAAGAACCATAATCGCGACAGGCATTGCTTGTTCCACAGTGATCACGGGCACCACACCGGTGACTGCCACCAGCTCCAGGACGAGATCGAGCGTCTCATCCGTCAGGGGCACCTGGCTCGATTCACGGCTGAGCGCAAAGAAGACCGAGGCGCCACAGAGGAGATTGACAACGCCCCCCGAGGGGTCCACATCAACGTCATCTACGGAGGGACGGCATCAGGAGGCGACAATAGCCGAGGAAGGAAGCGTCATGCCGAGCGGGCGAGGGGAGCCATAGAGCCCCCCAAGGCCCCGCCGAGTGAGCCCCAAGTCATAGTCTTCTCCGACCGAGACCTAGAAGGGCTGAACACCCCGCATGACGACGCCCTCATAATCTTGGCCACAATAAACCATTGTAACGTAGATAGTATTCTAGTTGACAATGGGAGTGCCCCTGATGTATTATCTTACGACTATTTCCTTAAGATGGGGGAAGATCCATCCAAACTCCGCCCGGTCCGAACCTGCCTCTGCGGGTTTAATGCCTGGCCACCTACCCCGAGGGAGCCCTAAGCCTGCCAGTTACCCTCGGCACCCCACCCAGGACCATTACGGTCATGGTGGACTTCATAGTGATCAAGGGTATGATAGCGTACAACGCCATCTTCGGCCGGGGAATCCTCAGCCGAATAAAGGCCGTACCATCTACCTATCACCAAAAAATGAAGTTCCCCACCAAAAATGGGTTGGGGGAAGTCCGAGGTAACCAGGCCACGGCCAGAAGGTGCTACAATATCTCGGTGGAAGCCACAAGGCCGGGTAGGAAATATAAGGGTCCCCGGGGAGTCGAAGATAAAACCGCAACCGCCGAGCCTAGTGGCGAATTACTGACGGTTTTCCTAAATGATAACCCGACCCTAGGAGTAAGGATCGGAGCCGACCTACCGCCCAAGGAACAGCAGCAATATAAGAAATTCCTTTCTGAGTACATTCGAGTCTTTGCTTGGTCTGATGATCAACTCCCCGGGATACCAGAGGAAACCGTGATGCACAAGCTCAACCTCGACCCCGCCATGAGACCCGTACAGCAATGCAGAAGGAAGCATGCACCAGAGAAGCAGGCGATCATCAAGGCAGAGGTCACCAAGGGACAAGAGACTGGCCTTTTTAGACCAGTCATGTACCCGACATGGCTAGCCAACGTCGTCCTAGTGCCAAAAGCTTCAGGCAAGTGGCGGATGTGCGTGGACTTCACCGACCTGAATAAGGCCACCCCCAAGGACTGCTATCCCTTACCGAGCATCGACCAATTAGTTGACTCTACCTGGGGCAACGAGATACTTAGTTTCCTGGATGCCTATTAGGGTTATCATCAGATTAGAATGAATCCAGAAGACGTGGAGAAGACCGCCTTCATCACCGACTACGGCGTGTACTACTACACCCTGATGCCTTTCGGGTTGAAGAACGCTGGAGCTACCTACCAGAGGCTGGTCAATCACATGTTCGAGGAGCAACTAGGTCGGAACGTCGAGGCTTACATTGACAACATGCTCGTCAAGACCCCCAAAGCCCAAGACCACGTCGCCGACCTCGCTGAAACCTTCGACACCCTCCTGAAGTACAACATGAAGCTCAATCCTGCCAAGTGCGCCTTCGGAGTGAGATTTGAGAAATTCCTTGGTTTCTTGGTCACTCTGCGCGGGATCGAAGCCAACCCCAAAAAGGTCCAGGCCATCATGGACATGCGCCCGCCCACCTGCGTCAAGGACGTCCAGCGCCTGACTGGGCGTGTCGCCGCTCTCAGTCGATTCCTATCCCGTGCGGTCGAACGATGCTTACCCTTCTTCAAACTATTGAGGGGACCCAAGCTGGCATCTGCCACGTTCGCATGGGATGAGGAATGCCAACAAGCGTTCACCGAGCTCAAGGAGTTCTTAGCCTCGCCCCCGGTGCTCTCCAAGCCCGTGCCAGGTGAGGTCCTGCTGCTCTATCTCTCGGCAACGCCGTCAACTGTTAGCTCAGTCCTAGTCAGAAATGACTCGAGAATTGAGAGGCCGGTCTACTACACCAGCAAGGTGCTCAACGAGGCTGAGAGGAGGTACCCCGCAACCGAGAGACTCGTGCTAGCGTTGGTTACCTCCGCCAAGCACCTCCGACCCTACTTCCAGGGGCACCCCGTCACCGTGCTGACCGGCGAACCATTAAAGAAGATTCTGGCCCACCCCGAAGCCTCGGGGCGACTCGTCAAATGGGCAATCATGCTGGGGGCCTACGATATCTCGTACCGCTCGCGCTCAGCTATAAAAGGCCAAGCGCTCGCCGACTTCATCGCCGAAAGCACCGTCCCGAATGAGGAGATATCTCCGTCCGCGCCCGGGCCAACCTGGGAACTGTTCGTTGACGGATCTTCCAACTCGGTCTGTAGCGGCGCAGGGATCTTCCTGAGGTCCCCCGAAGGTGTAGAGCTGCAGTACGCCTTGAAATTCAACTTTCAGGCGTCCAACAATGCTTCCGAATACGAGGCCCTTATTTCGGGAGCACGCATGGCCCGACGGTTGGGGGCTGAGCGAGTCAAAATCCACACCGACTCCCAGCTGGTCGCTAGCCAAGTCAACAGCGAATACGAAGCTCGAGAGGCACCAATGATCAAATACCTCCAGCTGGTCAGAGGTCTGGCCCAACAGTTCGAGGGATTCGAGGTAGTCCGAATAGCTCGGGAGGAAAACTCCCGAGCGGACGCCCTCTCTCGATTGGCCTCCTCCCTCGACCCTCAAGGTACCCGATCGATCCTCCTTGAAGAGCTAGAGTGCCCGAGCATCGACTCGGAGCTCCTAGCCGTTGACTCGGCCCTTCCAAGTGACTGGCGCTCCCCCTACCTGTCTTGGCTCCGGGACTCCCGAGAGCCCTCCGACCCTCGAGAAGCCCGCCGAATGAAGTATCAAGCCCGGCGCTTTGTCATCCTCGACGACACTCTCAACCGAAGATCTTTCTTCGGTCCTCTCCTGAAGTGTCGCGGCCCCGACGAGGCCAGTCGAGCCATCCAAGAGACTCATGAAGGCCTGTGCGGAGCGCATTCGGGAGGAAGGTCGCTGGCCAGGATCTTGCTATGGCAGGGGTACTGGTGGCCTACCCTGCAGCGCGACTGCACGGCTCACGTACAGCAGTGCGACCGGTGCCAGCGATTCGACCACTTGGTCCATCGGCCGGCCACGGAGCTCATCACCCTTACCGAGCCCTATCCCTTCGCTCGGTGGGGGATTGACATTCTCGGGCCGTTCCCGACGGCTCAGTCCTAGAAGAAGTTCATCATCGTCGCCATCCACTACTTAACCAAATGGATCGAGGCCGAAGCCACTGCGAGGATCACTGAGACAGTCGTCTGGAGTTTCGTATGGAAGTTGATCATTTGTCGCTTCGGCATCCCCCGGGTGATAGTGAGCGACAACAGTCGGCAATTCGATTCTCGCTATTTCCGAGACAGATGCGCCAACCTAAACATTCGCAACCACTTTGAAGAGGCGAGATCTCGCGCAGGATCCTGAGCGGGCTATGGATCACCAGAAGATGAATCTGCAAGATAGAGAAACGTATCAGAGGGCCCAGGGGATCTCCCTGGGGCAAAACCCTCCGATGGCTAAGTCAGTAGAGCTATGGTGGAAGCAATAATGGGGGGAGGAGAGAGCTGATGCGCGAGAATCCTCTCCACCAAAGGGTGAAGCGAATCGTGCTCAAGAGCTTAGGGTGTGTGAATGCTTAGTTCATCTTACCATCTTCTGGAGGGTATCCCTTGCTTAAATAGTGCGCCACCTTCAGGAGTCCTGTAAGCTGAGGGGTTCCCGGCGGGAGTTACGTCTTTAACGGGGGCTTTCGTGGCCTGATCGTGGGAACGTTATCCCCTTGGAGTCCGGCGGCTCCCCTGACTCTCCCGCTGGCGGAGGACTCTGAATGGCTGCACCTGCAGATAATCAACCGGCCTTACCGAGCCTCGGGGATGCTAGCTCATGTCCGAGCGATAGGCATTTCCCGGTGAGGGTGGGGTCGGATAGGTCGGCTTGAGCCTATCTCTCTCGGACGGGGAGAGGGCTTTAGGCCGGACCTTCCTTGGGACCTGACTGTTGTCTCGGGCCCTCCGAGCCTAGAAGGCCGTCGGGGAGAGTTAGTTCCTCGAGTCTTATTTATTGGGCTTTTCTCCCTAAGTGGGCCCTGTGGGCTATCACTCGGGTGGGCTCGCCTGGTTGGACCTTGTGGGTCTTGTTGGGCTACCTTTGTGGTGGGCTGCAGAAATCCCCCTCTCCACTTGTCCCCCTCCTACTCCCGAGCCAAGGAGGCTCGGATGAGTATTTTTTCGAGGCTTTGGACAGGCGTGGCTCAGGTGGGTGGAATTCCGTTGGCGTTATGGAGCCGCTTATAGCGGTCGCCGAGGCCTGTAATGATGATCCTGACGGATTCGAAATGAAGGGCCCCCCCTTTTTCTCGGAGCACGGAACGGCGCGCCACCACCCTCAGGGGTTTATAGGGGGCACTGTTCATCGTTCTAGGCTTCCAGGGTTTTAGGCTTTCCTTGCTTCTTGATGCGCCGTGAGAGCACAGCGGAGACGCGGAGCCTTGCGGCGGCGTTCGAGGAGTTGGCGAGGATAACCGTAGAGGCGGTCCGGCATCTTCCTTCTCCCCCGGAGTCTTCGAGCTCGTACGAGGGATCTCTTCCCGACTCGATGGCGGATCAGAGTCCGGAGCTTGTGCCGGTGAGGCGGGAACCCGTCCCCAACTGTAGTGAGTTGGGGGAAGCGGAGGTGCGGAGGCTGGAGCATCATTTTCGCCTGCCTCTCAGATACAGCTTTATCACCGCCACTCCGTACGAGACGAGTCTGGATGATCGTGATGAGCTCATTTGCACCTTCCTTCTGGCTTGGAAGAGTGGATTTCGGCTCCCTTTCGATCCTTTCGTGCTGCAGCTTCTTAATTTTTTCCGGTTGGCGCCTACCCAGTTGGTGGCCAATTCATATCAGCTGCTCTCGGCCTTCCGGATTCTTTGTCGTCAGCGCGACATTTTTCCTTCTTTGGACCTCTTTCACTTCTTTTTTGAGTTGAAAGCGCACCAGTCGGCGGGGATAGGCTTCTACTTCATCCAGGCGCGGCGGAATAGGAGCTGCATCTCGCTTGCGGCGAAGGACTCCTCGCACAAGGGGTGGAAGAGCCAATTATTCTGGGTGAAGGTGGTGGCGACGGATGAGATCTAGAGATGCCGGACCTCACCCAACTTTCACCCGAATCTGCCCCCTCGCTAGGAGGAGTTCCCCCCCCACGTGGAGCAGCAGGCTGCCCGTCTGCTGGAGAACCGTCAATCGACCGAGGAGCTGGTGACGCCGGAGAACATCGAACGGTGTCTTCTCTCGCGGTTGACGTCGACAGGTACAGCTCTTGAGGCTCTTTTTCGGGGGTGGTAGCTCTTTTCCTCCTCCTGACCGGGGCTTCTTCTTGTTGCAGACGTGAGGCGGGAGCCTCTAGAGGAGGCGGCCGAGGTCATCGATCTGGGAGATGACTCGGCAGCCGATGAGCCTGATGCCCCGGTGGGTCGCGTCCATGCCCGAGATAAGGGCAAGGGGGTGGCCCCCGAGGGGACTTCTCGATCGACCGGCTTGAAGCGCAAGGATCCCCTGGCGGGGAAATTGCGGGAGGCCGCGAAGGCCAGGAAAAGGGCCAAGAAAGCTGGTTTTCCTACCACCGTCGTGGGCGATTCTGGCTCGGCGGTGCTCCCCCCTCAGGGGCAGGATGGGGCCGACCCCT
Organism: Amorphophallus konjac; assembly: GCA_022559845.1. NCBI lineage: Eukaryota > Viridiplantae > Streptophyta > Magnoliopsida > Alismatales > Araceae > Amorphophallus > Amorphophallus konjac. The sequence continues at coordinate 128,787,016 of CM040124.1, read as the reverse complement.
CCGGGCTGGCTCTCCCATCCGCCGGGCGAGAGGGGGCCGAAGAGACCAGGGGCCCCGCAGAGGGAGGTGATGGGTCGGCTCTCCCCTCTGTGGAGGTAGAGGGGGCCGGTGCCGGTGTGGCCGGCGCTGGGACTGAGGGATTGGTTGGCGCGGATGGGGGTTCGCCCACGAGGGCGTCGCAACCCCAAGTGCCAGCAGTTGCTGGTGCGGTTGATCCCGCGGCGCCGGTCGAGGGTGGGGGTTCGCCCGGGGAGGCGTTGCAACCCCAACCGACCGTGGCATGCGGGGCGGTCAGCTTCGCTGCCCGAACAGGGTCTTCTGGCGGGGTGCCCAGGGTGGAGCAGTCCCCTTTGCCGGAACCTCTGGTCAGGCTCGGTATCTCGGGTGACTTGTACCGATTCTGCCGGTCGATCACCGAGAGGGGGGGAGAAAGGCGCAGAACTCCCGCCGGGGTCCTTGATGTCCTGATGGAGGGCGGCCTGGTCATAGCTCGGACAGCGGCCGTGATGGCAGAGGCGCACGCCCGGACGGAGGCGGAGCGGTCGAGGCTCGCCTGGACCCTTGGTGGATGCGAGGGGAAACTAGCCCGGCTCGAGGGGGAGCATGAGGGGCTCCGGCGGGAGTTCCTCGCATTCAGGGAGTTGGCGCGGTCGAGCCGACGGGAAGCTGAGGCGCTGGCCGAGCAGCTAGCAAGGGCCCAAGAATAGCTCGAGAGGAAGAGCAAATGTCTAGAAGACGAGCGTCAACGTCACATCGAGCTGGACGGCCTCTGGGAGCTTGAGCGCGGCGAGCTGCAGGATCGGGCGGAGGACGCGGAGCGCCTTCGCGCTGAGGCTGAGGCGGACCGAGCCCGGGTGGAGGGTCAGACGATCGAAGCCGAGCGGAGGATGACCGAGCTAGAGGAGCGTCTGGCGAGGGCGGAAGAGCGTGCGGCCGAGGCGGAGCGGGCTTGGGACGGGCAGGTCGAGGCGGAGGCGATCAAGCGCTACAAAGGCTCGGAAGCTTACTCGGCCGACCTGATTGAAGCTGCCCTACCCTACTACGAGGTAGCGCTCCGCCGGGGTGCCCGAAAGGGATTCAGGTAGGGCTATCGCCGGGCGATGAGCTATGCCAATGAGCACCTTGCCGGGGGTGATTTTCCTTACGGCCAGAGTTATGACTCGGATGAGTCAGTTTTCAGCTCCTCATCCTCTGCCGGGGAAGAACCGGAGGAGTCATCTCCAGCGGGGTCACCAACTCCGGAGGCTCCAGGAGGGCTCACGACCGGACAGTTCTCGCACAGGCGAGGTCAGTGTCCGGGCCGGCCGTCACCGAAGGCACCGGGGGTGACGCGTCCCCTACTTCTGTTCCCGAGCTTCAAAGTGGGCCCGAGGCCTGATGTATTATGCTTTATTTTGCCCCTTCCCATTTTTATTTGTTTTCCCTTTTGTAAGAGGATTTCTTTATGGGAGGCAATAAAGGACTTACTTCGTTTGATCGTTATCTTTGCCGTGATTTGGCTGGCGTATCGGGGGCAGTTGGAAGGTGCCGATATTTTCTGCACCGTTTTCGCATGCCGATTTGGGAGACTTCTGGCGGGGTGTCCTTTCATTCCACCATGCTTTGAAAGTCGCGGGGCTTCGCGAATCCCGCTAGGGCGGGGGCCGAGGAATTGGAGGTGACCTTCCAAGGGAGGTCCTATAGCGTGTTTTCGAGGGGGGAGTCATTTAAGGCGCGTGGCCTCCCTTGGTCTATAAAAAGGACCGAAGGGTGCTCCTTCCCTCTTAACACTTAGGACTCTCGCCGGTGGTTTGCTCTTGTTCCCTCGTTTTCACTCTGCGTTGCACCGCCGCGATCGGAGCATGGAGGACCCTTCAGAAGATGACGCCGCAGGCGACGGGGAGCGGCCGGTTCCAGCTGTCCTGGAATATCGGTCGGGTCCCACGGTCGCCGCGCGTGCATGAGACTGGTCCGACGGTCGCCGCGCGGATCTGGAGAGGGCTTCGACGTGCGGGGGCATGCCGTTTGCCTCCTCTTGGCTCCGGCGAGGCTTCCGGGCGGACGCCGAGATGGAGGGCGGATGGGGGAGTTAGGGATGCCGGCCGCCATTCCCCTCCGTGGGAGGGGAGGAGGCGGCTCCAGTTCCTTCCTCACCTCTGTCCGCAGCCTCTTTCTCTCTCTTTTGTTCTTCATTTCTTTCACTCTTCGGCGGCTGCTTGCTTTCTGTTCACCTCCAAAGAGTTGATAGTTTGGCAGAGAGGAGACCTTCACGGCGCTCCTTTTTCCAGGTTGTTGCCAACTTGGAAGGTAGCCTTCCTCGCGTGAAAGGTGGCCTTCTCCTTGCTGTCCCTCTGTCACCTTTGTCACGGTCCACTCGAGCCAACTGGGTCGACCATCTCTTGTCCGAGCCAGTTTCTACGCGAGGCAGAGTCAGTGGCTGGATGCGAGAAGGTCAAGACCGGGTCGGTCGGGCGATGGCCGTTTGCCGCGGTGCTAGATGGATTTTTGCTTTTCACTATGTAATGTACTGGCAGTTACCTTTCTGATGTACCAACAGTTATCTTGAATGAATGCAAAAAAAAGGGGTTTATTTTACCTGATTTGTCGATACAGTTTTCAGAAATAAAATCTGCGTAGTGTGGTTACGTTCCATGTCCGGGGAATGGGTTCCCCTTCCATTGTGGCTAACCAGTACGCACCTTTCCCGAGCGTCTCGATCACTCGGTAGGGGCCTTCCCAGTTGGGGGATAGCTTGCCCGCCGCCTCCAGTGGTCGAGAGGGTTCGGTCTTCCTGAGGATGAAGTCCCCTGGTTGGAATTGTCTGCCTCGGACCTTGGTGTTGTAGTACCGAGTGAGGCGGCGCTGGTATTCCGTAGCTCGGACGTTCGCGATCTCTCGGAGTTCGTCTGCCAGGTCGAGGTTGTCGAGCAACTTCTGCTCGTTTGCCTCGGGCGAAAAGCTGATCACTCGGAGAGACAGATTGGCGATCTCTAACGGAACGACGGCTTCGGTGCCATATACCAGCTGAAAAGGGGTCTCACCGGTTGCCGTCCTGGGGGTCGTTCGGTGCGACCATAGTACGCTAGGCAGTTCCTCGAGCCAGCTACCCTTAGCCTTGCCGAGTCTGGTTTTTATGCCCTTCAAGATGGTCTTGTTGGCATTTTCAACCAGCCCGTTGGCCTGAGGGTGGGCGACCGAAGTGAAGTGGTTGCGGATATTTAGGTCGGCGCATCTGTCTCGGAAGTACCGAGAGTCGAATTGCCGCCCGTTATCGCTCACTATCACTCGGGGGATGCCAAAGCGACAGATGATCGATTTCCATACGAAACCCCAGACGACTTTCTCGGTGATCCTAGCTGTTGCTTCAGCCTCGATCCACTTGGTGAAGTAGTCGATGGTGACGATGATGAACTTCTTCTGGGATTGAGCCGTTGGGAATGGCCCAAGGATGTCGATCTCCCACCGAGCGAAAGGGTGGGGCTCGGTAAGGGTGATAAGTTCCGTGGCCGGCTGATGGACCAAATGGTCGAACCGCTGGCAACGGTCGCAATGTTGTGCATAGGCCGTGCAGTCGCGCTGCAGGGTCGGCCACCAGTACCCCAATCTTAGTAGGATTCTGGCCAGCGACCGACCTCCTGAATGTGCTCCGCACAGACCTTGATGAATCTCTTCAACAGCTTGGCTTGCTTCGTCGGGACCGAGACACTTCAGAAGGGGCCCGGAGAACGATCTTCTGTAGAGAGCGTTGTCGAGGATGACGAAGCGTCGGGCTTGGTACTTCATTCGGCGGGCTTCCCGAGGGTCGGAGGGCTCCCGGGAGTCCCGTAGCCAGGACAGGTAGGGGGAGCGCCAGTCGCCGGGAGTGGCCGAGTCAATGGCGATGAGCTCCAAGTCTATGCTCGGGCGCTCGAGCTCTTCTAGGAGGACCGATCGTGTACCTTCCGGGTCTAGGGAGGAGGCCAGTCGGGAGAGAGCGTCCGCCCGAGAGTTTTGCTCTCGAGCTATTCGGACTACCTCGAACTCCTCGAACTGCTGGGCCAGGCTCCGGACCAACTGTAGGTATTTGATCATAGGTACCTCTCGAGCTTCGTACTCGCCACTGACCTGGCTTACAACTAGCTGGGAGTCGGTGTGGATCCTGACTCGCTCGGCCCCCAGTCGTCGGGCCATGCGGGCTCCCGAGATAAGGGCCTCGTACTCGGAAGCATTGTTGGACGCCAGAAAGTTGAACTTTAGGGCGTATTGCAACTCTATTCCTTCGGGGGACCTTAGGAGGATCCCTGCGCCGCTACCGACCGAGCTGGACGATCCATCGACGAACAGCTCCCAGGTTGGCCCGGTTGCTGTCGGAGACCTGTCCTCGACCGGAACGGTGCTCTCGGCGATGAAGTCGGCGAGCGCTTGTCCTTTGATAGCTGACCGCGGCCGATATGAGATGTCGTAGGCCCCGAGCATGATGGCCCATTTGACGAGTTGCCCCGAGGCTTCGGGATGGGCCAGAATCTTCTTCAGTGGCTCACAGGTTAGCACGGTGATGGGATGCCCCTGGAAGTAGGGTCGGAGGCACTTTGCGGAGGTAACCAACGCTAGCACAAGTTTCTCGGTTGCGGGGTACCTCCGCTCGGCCTCGCCGAGCACCTTGCTGGTGTAGTAGACCGGCCTCTCGACTCCCGAGTCATTTCTGACTAGGACCGAGCTGACCGTTGATGGCGTCGCCGAGAGATAGAGCAACAAGACCTCACCTGGGACGGGCTTGGAAAGCACCGGGGGCGAAGCCAGGAACTCTTTGAGCTCGGCGAATGCTGTTTGGCATTCCCCATCCCATGCGAACGTAGCAGATGCTATCTTGGGCCCCCTCATCAGCTTGAAGAAGGGCAAGCATCGTTCGGCCGCACGGGACAGGAAACGACTGAGAGCAGCGACACGCCCCGTCAGACGCTGGACGTCATTAATGCATGTGGGCGGGCGCATGTCCAGGATGGCCTGGACCTTGTCGGGGTTGGCTTCGATCCCTCGCTGAGTGACCAGGAAACCCAGGAACTTCCCGGATCTCACTCCAAAGGCGCACTTGGCGGGGTTGAGCTTCATGCTGTACTTCAGGAGGGTGCCGAAAGTCTCGGCGAGGTCGGTGAAGTGGTCTTGGGCCCTCGGGGTCTTGACGAGCATGTCATCGATGTGGGCCTCGACGTTCCGACCTAACTGTCCCTCGAACATGTGGTTGACCAGTCGCTGGTATGTGGCTCCAGCATTCTTCAATCCGAAGGGCATCCGGGTGTAGCAGTACACGCCGTAGTCGGTGATGAAGGCGGTCTTCTCGATATCTTCAGGGCTCATTCGGATCTGATGATAACCCGAATAGGCATCCAGGAAACTGAGTATCTCGTTGCCCGAGGTTGAGTCAACCAATTGGTCGATGCTCGGTAGCGGATAGCAGTCCTTGGGGGTGGCCTTGTTCAGATTGGTGAAGTCTACGCACATTCGCCACTTGCCTGTAGTCTTCGGCACCAGGACGACGTTGGCTAGCCACGTTGGGTACAGGACCGGTCTGAAAAGACCAGTTTTTTGTCCCTTGGTGACATGCGCCTTGATGATCGCCTGTTTCTCGGGCGCATGCTTCCTTCTTCGCTGCTGTACGGGTCTCACGGTGGTATCGAGGTTGAGCTTGTGCGTCACAGTCTCCTCTGGTATACCAGGGAGTTGATCATCGGACCAAGCGAAGACCCGAACATACTCAGAAAGAAACTCCTTGTATTGCTGCTGTTCCTCTGGTGGTAGGTCGGCGCCGATCCTTACTCCTAGGGCCGGGTCGTCGTTCAGGAATACCGTTAATAACTCGCCACCGGGCTCGGTGGTCACGGCTCTTCCTTCGACTCCCCTGGGGCCCTTATCCTTCCCGTCCGGCTTTGAGGCTTCCACCGAGATATTGTAGCACCTTCTAGCCGTGGCCTGGTTACCTCGGACTTCCCCCAACCCATTTTTGGTGGGAAACTTCATTTTTTGGTGATAGGTAGATGGTACGGCCTTTATTCGGCTGAGAATTTTTCGACCGAAAATGGCATTGTACGCTATCATACCTTTAATCACTATGAAGTCCACTATGACCGTAACGGTTTTGGGTGGGGTGCCGATAGTGACCGGTAGGCTTAGGGCTCCCTCGGGGTAGGTGGCCATGCCATTAAACCCGCAAAGGGGCGTTCGGATCGGGCGGAGTTTGGATGGGTCTTCCCCCATCTTGAGAAAACAGTCATAAGATAATACATCGAGGGCGCTCCCATTATCAACCAAAATTCTGTCTACATTACAGTGATTTATCGTGGCCGAGATAATGAGGGCATCATCATGCGGGGTGCTCAGCCCTTGCAGGTCTTGGTCGGAGAAGACTATGACCTGGGGCTCCATCGGCGGGCCTCTGGGGGGCTCTAAGGCTCGGCTGGCTCGCTCGGCATGACGTTTCCTCCCTCAGCTGGTGTCACCGCCCGATGCCGCTCCTCCGGAGATGACATTGATGTGGACCCCTCGGGGGGCGTTGTCGATCTCCTCTGTGGCGTCTCGGTCTTCTTTGTGCCCGGTCTTGAACCGGGCTAGGTGCCCCAGACGGATGAGGCGCTCAATCTCGTCCTGGAGCTGATGGCAATCTCCGGTGTGGTGCCCGTGGTCGCCGTGGAACAGGCAATGCTTGTCCCACTTGCGGTTCTTTGACCTCATTGGCTCGGGCTGGCGGAGAAGTCCCGAGTCTTTGATGTCTTCATAGATCTCGTAGACTGGCGCGGTCAAGGGGGTGTACCGCTCGTACTTTCTCTTGCGCTCTCCTTCTCGATCGCGCTTCTTACTCGAGCCAGGATTTGGCTCGGAGGTCCGCTTCTTGTCCCCCTCCCGACCCGAGCCGGTTGCGTCTCGGCAGGCGCTGAGTACTTCTTCGCACTCGGTGTGGCGCAGTGCCAGAGTCACTAGCTCAGCAAGGGTCGAGGGAGGGTGGAGGACACGCTCGCGGCGGAGATTCTCGTCCCGGGTGCCCCCGGTCAGTGCGGTTGTGGCTGAGGCCACATCCAGGCGGGGGATCCTGAGGGCTTCCGATTTAAATCGGTGGACGTAAATCCGGAGCCTCTCCCCTTGCGCCTGTTTGAGGGCCAGGAGCCCCGCTACTGACCTTGGGGGGGCGCTACCGGCGAAACTCTCCTTGAAAATTCGCCCGAATTGCCTGAAGTCTCGAATGGACCCAGGGGCGAGGGCCCGGAACCATGCCTGAGCACCTTGGACCAGGGTGGCCGCGAAGGCTCGGCATTTGATGGGATCCGACGTTCCATGAAGGGTCACCAGGGCGTCGAAGCTATCGTAGTGGTCGGCTGGGTCGCCCTGGCCGTCGTAGAGCTTGAAGGTTGGAATGGAGGCTCTGGGAGAGACCTCTGCCTTCAAGATGTACTCGGAGAAAGGGGATTTCTCCTCATCCTCCGGGAGAGAGGTCTTCTGCAGGGCGCGGAGGGCGCGTTCTTGCTCTGCGAACCGTCTCTCGAAATCTCACAGCCAGAGGGACAGCTCTGGCTGCAGTCGCACTGTGGGGCTGGGGGGGGCGTCTTGGCGATCTCCCGGGGCACTAGTGCCTGGGTGCGGCGGCCTCGCCCCCTACTTCCCTCCCCTCGGCGTGGAGGAAGCCTCTTGCTCCGCAGGAGGAGCATGCGAGGGTCCTCCGACGTCGTTGCGGAGGAGCTGTCGGCCGCGGAGGGTGAAGCGGCCTCCGGCGGTGTGCTGCGTCATACTCCTTCGAGGGGGACTTCCTGACGGGGCGCGGGACCTTGCGTCCCTGGCCGCCTGGGCCCTCATGAGCTCCACGAGGACATCCATCTTTTCGTTGAGGGCCTGGAAGGCGTTGGCGCCGCCGTCGAGGGGTGCCCCGGTCTCCACCGGGGGGGTGGTGGCCTGTTGGTGGGGATGCTGGCGTTGGAGGGGGGGCTCTGCGAGACCCTAGAGGGGGCACCTCCCGCCGCCGCCACAGCCTTACCTGCCCCACCGGCAGATCTCCTTCCTGAGCTTCTTCTCACCATCTTGACTTTTCGTGTGTTTCCCACAGACGGCGCCAGATGAACAGGCGAGATCTCGATCAGGATCCTGAGCGGGCTATGGATCACCAGAAGATGAATCTGCAAGATAGGGAAACGTATCAGAGGGCCCATGGGATCTCCCTGGGGCAAAACCCTCCGATGGCTAAGTCAGTAGAGCTATGGTGGAAGCAATAATGGGGGGAGGAGAGAGCTGATGCGCGAGAATCCTCTCCACCAAAGGGTGAAGCGAATCGTGCGCAGGAGCTTAGGGTGTGTGAATGCTTAGTTCATCTTACCATCTTCCGGAGGGTATCCCTTGCTTAAATAGTGCGCCGCCTTCAGTAGTCCTGTAAGCTGAGGGGTTCCCGGCGGGAGTTACGTCTTTAACAGGGGATTTCATGGCCTGATCATGGGAATGTTATCCCCTTGGAGTCCGGCGGCTCCCCTGACTCTCCCGCTGGCGGAGGACTCTGAACGGCTGCACCTGCAGATAATCAACCGGCCTTACCGAGCCTCAGGGATGCTAGCTCATGTCCGAGCGATAGGCATGGCCCGGCGAGGGTGGGGTCGGATAGGTCGGCTGGAGCCTATCTCTCTCGGACGGGGAGAGGGCTTTAGGCCGGACCTTCCTTGGGACCTGACCGTTGTCTCGGGCCCTCCGAGCCAAGAAGGCCGCCGGGGAGAGTTAGTTCCTCGAGTCTTATTTATTGGGCTTTTCTCCCTAAGTGGGCCCTGTGGGCTATCACTCGGGTGGGCTCGCCTGGTTGGACCTTGTGGGTCTTGTTGGGCTGCCTTTGTGGTGGGCTGCGGAAATCCCCCTCTCCACACTTCACTTCGGTCGCCCACCCTCAGGCCAACGGGCTGGTTGAAAATGCCAATAAGACTATCTTAAAAGGCATAAAGACCAGACTCGGCAAGGCCAAGGGTAGCTGGCTCGAGGAACTGCCCAACATACTTTGGTCACACCGAACGACTCCTAGAACGGCAACCGGTGAAAGTCCCTTCCAGCTGGTGTATGGCACTGAGGCCGTCATTCCGTTAGAGGTTGCCAACCCGTCTCTCCGAGTCATCCGCTACTCGCCCGAGGCAAACGAGCAAAAGCTACTCGAGAACCTCGACCTAGCAGATGAACTCCGAGAGATCGCCAGCATCCGAGCCACGGAGTACCAGCGACGCCTCACTCGGTACTACAATGCCAAAGTCCGAAATAGACACTTCCAACCGGGAGACTTCGTCCTCCGAAAAGCCGAAGCCTCTCGACCATTAGAGGCGGTGGGCAAGCTATCCCCTAACAGGGAAGGCCCCTACCGAGTGGTCGAGACGCTCGGGAAAGGTGCGTACAGGCTAGCTACAATGGAAGGGGAACCCATCCCTCGGACATGGAACGCAGCCACACTATGCAGATTCTACTTTTGAAATTGTGCAAACAAGTTGGATGAAATAAAATTCTCTTCTATTCATTCAAATGATTGTTGGTACATCAGATAGGCAAAAGCCATTACACTGCACGACAAAAAGCAAAAAATCCATCTAACACCACTGCAAGAGGCCATCGCTCGGCCGACTCGGTCTTGATCCCCTCGCGTCCAGCCACTGACTCTGCCTCGCGTAGAAACTGGCTCAAATAAAAGGAGGTCGATCCAGTTAGCCCGGGTGGCCCATGACAAAGGTGATAGAGGGATTGCATCGATGAAGACTACCTTTCACATTGAGGAAGGCTACCTTCCAAGTTGGTAGAAGCCAGGGAGAAAGAATGCCTGTGAAGGCCTCCTCTCTTCCAACCTACCAACCCCTTGGAAGGGAACAGAGAGCAAGCAGCCTCCGAAGAGTGAAAGAAATGAAGATCAGAAGAGGGAAAAAAAGGCTACAAAGAAATCCAGCAGAGCTGGATGGGGAGGCAGGGGAAGGCATCACGGATGCCCCCATCCGTCCTCCATCCCGGCGCCCACCCGGAAGCCTCGTGATGGGGGCATCTCTCGCCCTTCATATTTTTTTACAACTGCAATTCCCTGCTAGCATAGCTCCATTGTGTCCGTCATATTTCTCTAAGTCGAGTCATGTAATTTTCATATTTTCTTTGAGTCATAATCATGTAATTTTCCTTTTATTTGAGTCATTTCCCTAAGTTTGAGTCACATTAGGCTAATGAGTTTGCTATTGGGCCTATTTCTTTGGGCTAGGCCCATGGGCGTCCTCCCCTTCCTTCGGTTATTTGTTAATGTGTCAAAAGTCAGGGTCTTATTGTAAATTGTGGGATCCCTATAAATAGGACTCCACTCTCTCCATTTTGAGGTAATGAATCATTGAATGAAAAATGCCATTTGAGAGTCCAAAGCTTAGTTTAGTGGAGTGATTCCAACATTTTTTAGGTGAGAAGCCTTAGGGGAGAGATTCCCCACCCTTCCCTCTCTTAATCTCTTTTTTTCACCCCACTTTCTCTCTCCTCAACACCCAATTTCGAATTTTCTTCTCTCTCCTCCCTTCCCAACCACCTCAACCCCCACCTACCATCATTAAAGCCCTCCACTTCCCCATGGCCTCCATTACTCCACCCACCTAGTCCCAAGGAGATCCCTCACCATTCCAACACCATCTTCCACATTCCAACACCACTTTCCCCATTCCAACACAATCAACCCCTTCCCCACACAACCCCACAACCTCCAAGGCCATTTCAAATTTGAAATCCACCACTCCCTCCATGATTTGGCCGCCCCCCCTCTCCCTTCTAGCTAGGGTCGCCCCTCTCATCTCCCTCCATTCACCTCCATTGCCTCCACCTTCCCCTACCTCCAGCTGAGGACCTGCCCCCTCCGCCCCCTCCCATCCCCTTCCTATCTCCATTAGCATTCCCCATCCCTCCATACACACTACTTCTTCCACCCCATCACCCCTTTCATACATACACCTCTCCCATCTCCTTCTTTAGAAGCCAACACAAGAGTTGCAGGTTGCTGTCCACAGGTTGCAGACGAACCAGTCTCTTTCAGCGATCACCACGATGCCATCCGGATGAGTATGAAGACACAAGAGCCATTGTTGGAAGCTTCTCCGGGTCTTCTTCGCAACAGAAGTGGTTTCGTCTTCATCGGAGCTCAGGGCTCTTCAGAAACTCCGTTCTCCCCGACTGCGCGGAACCGATCCTGCTGAGCACCAGAACCGGATTGAGAGCCCTGCCACGACAAACCTCAGAGGAATCAGTCCACCATTTCTTCTACAAAGTTCTACTTCTCCCTGTCTATTTTCAGAATCAGGAAGCGGAGTTCCATTCGGCCTCCGGTGGCCAGATTTACCATTTTTCTCCCTCTGCTGCGTCACTCTGCTACAACACAGTCTGCTTCGACCTGTCAGCAGTGTTCAGCGTCCTCAGACCTCCCCCGACGTTGGAAGGCTTCCCTGTCTGTTTTTCTGCGAAGAGACCTTGACTACGATTCCAACGACTCTGACGGCGCCTGATTCCGACAACGGGAGCGGCCGGGGTACCCTCTGCATCCTACTGTTGGAAGTCAGTCCCTGCTAGTCCGAGAAACAGAGGTCCTGTTCCATCTTCAGCCCCGACCAGTAGCTTCTCCAGAAGAAATCACAAAAATTCCGAGGCATTCCCCTTCCTATTACAAAGATTTATCCGCTGACCTCGCCATCAGCAAAATTTGTGAGCGGGATCTACAGCTGCAACACCGACCCACTATCCCTGTTGGCAGACAGCCGGCAGAGTCGGCATCCACACTTAGTCGTCGTTCTTTGCTTTAGTTTCCCTACCCCGCTTGGCCGGCTGAAGGTCCCTCCCTGCGTGGAGGTAGTATTGTTGTATTCACATTAACCCCAACCCCAAGATCCCCCCCCCCTTGCATGGGGTGTAGTGCATGTAAATTAAAATTTCAGATCGAAGCTTCTCCGGCGCGGCGTGCGGGTAAGCCCACGCTTCCTCGCTCGCCCTCGTCTCCGACCGGGATCGGTGTCTTCACACCGACTAGGTGAGCCACTGCACACTCCTCTTTGCTGAAATTCCCTTGCTTAAGTAGTATCGCATCTTAGTGCCGTCGGTGGTAAGTGGAGCGCCCGAACCCGAATTTGCTTGTGATTGAGTGACTACCGCGGGTGAGTTGCGAGAGAGCCATTAACACCCACGCCCTCGGCGTGCTGGCCGCCTACGAGAGTGGGCATCCTAGGACCCTTGAGAGGTCCAATCCAAATCTAGCCAACCCCCGGAGCAGCAAGGGCCCGTCCCGGACCCTCACCACTATCACCGGTTTGCCTACGGGCACAAGAGTGCGCTTAGCGGGTGAGTCCGCCCGAGTAAAGTCACCGATTCGTGCGTTGGTTGCTTGCTAGGTCCAAGGGTCATTTGATCATGTGATGATCACCCCAAGGTTGTGTCACATCACCTCGCCAGAACTGATGGAGGAGGAACGGCGTGCCCCCGCACGTCGAAGTCCTCCCCAGATCCGCGCGGCGACCGTCGGAGCCGTCTCGAACCCGCGCGGCGACCGTCAGACCTGCTCGACTGTCCGAAGCAGCCAGAACTCCTCTCTCCCCATCATCGGCAGCGTCATCTTCCGAAGGATCCTCCATGCCCCGAATGCAATGGCACCGCGCAACGCGAGGAAGGGATGAGGAAAGACTGTTAGAGAAAGTCCCAAGCGGTGAAGAGGAAGGGGCGCCCTTCGGTCCTTCTTATAGGCCAAGGGAGGCTACTTGCCTTAAATGACTCCCCCCTCGAAAACACGCCAAAGGAATTCTCCCCTGAACGGTCACCTCCAACCCCTCATTTTTCATCTTGGCGGGATACACGAAGCAGCCTGGAATTCAAAGCATCAGAAAACGGAAAGACGCCCCATTAGGAGCTTGCCCAATCAGCATGCGAAAACCACGCAGGACGTATCGGCACTTTCCAACTACTTCAGATACGCTAACCAAATCACGGCAAGGAACGCAAGAGGCAAGTAAGTCATTTATTACCTTATAAAAAGAAAATCTTTCCTTTTTTTTCAGAAAAGGACAAGAGACAAACAGAGAAAAAAGCAAAACAAGGCAAATTACATCAGGCCTCGGGCCCACGTTGAAGCTCGGGAACGGGGGAAGTGAGTGAGTCGCCCCCGGCACCCTCGGTGACGGCCGACCCAGGCACTGACCTCGCTTGTGGGAGAACTGCCCCGGTCGCGAGCCCTCCCAAGGCATCCGGAGTTGGTAACCTCACCGGAGGAGAACCCTCTGGATCTTCCCCGCCCGACGCAGAGGAGCTAGAAGCTGACTCATCCGAGTCATATTGCTGGCCCGAGGGGAAATCAACCCCAGAGTCTTGCTCGTCGGCGTAGTCCACTGCCCGACGATAACCCTGTTTGAACCCCTTGCGGGCGCCTCGGCGAAGTGCTATCTCATAGTAGGGAAGGGCGGCTTCCTGAAGGTCGGCTCGATAGGCCTCTGAGACCCTGTACTGCTCGATCACCTCCGCCCCGACCTGCCCCATCCTTTCAGCAAGTTCGGCTGACTTCCGCTCCGCCTCGGACGCTCGCTCCACTGCCTCCGCCACTCGCCTCTCCGCCTCGGTCGATTTTCGCTCCGCCTCGGTCGCCCTCTCCTCGAGCTCGATCGACCTCAGCGCGACCTCGGACGCCCGCTCCTCGAGCTCAATCGACTTCCGTTCGGCCTCGGCCCTGACCGATCGCTTCTCCACCTCAACTCGGTCTGCCTGGGCCTCCGAACGAAGGCGCTCTGCTACTTCCGCCCGATCCAGCAGCTCGGCACACTCCGCCTCCCAATGGACATCCAACTTGAGATGGCGAAGGCGCTCCTCCTCAAGGAGTTTGTCCTTTCGCTCGAGCGACTCCCGAGCCTTGGCCATCTACTCGGTCAACGCTCCAGCCTCCAGCCGGCTCGACCGCGCCAAGTCCCTGATCGTGAAGAACTCCCATTGGAGCCCCTCGTGCGCCTTAGTGAGTCGGGCTAGCTTCCTCTCGCACCCCCCGAGGGTCCAAGCGAGATTCGACCGCTCTGACTCCGTCCGGGCGTAGGTCTCCGCCATTGTGGTCCCCATCTGGGCCATGATAAGGCCACCCTCCATAATGACATCGAGGACCCCGGAAGGAGAATGGCGCCTATCTCCTCTTTTCATCCTCGCGGACACCTCGTAGCAGAGCTGATACAGATTGCTCGAGATTCTGAGCCTCTCCAAGGCCTCCGCCATAGGAATCCGCTCCACGCCGGGTGTCGCACCGGAAGGCTCAGCTCGAGTTACGGGGTCCACCGCCCCGCGTACCACAGTCGGTTGGGGTTGCGACGCCTCCATAGGTGAACCCCCAACCTCGATCGGCGTAGCCAGCCCCGTCGCTCCAGACACCACCGGCGCTTGGGGTTGCGAAGCCTCCATAGGCGAACCCCCAACCTCAACTGTCTCGGCCCGCACTTCACCGCCTGAGACATCGCCGACCTCGACCGGTCCCCCGGCCTCGACATCGACTACTTCGACTCCGGCCCCCTCTGTGCCCATCGAGGGGAGAGCCGACCCGCCCTCACCACCCTCTGAGGGGCCCCTGGTCTCCTCGGCCCCCTCTCGCCCGGTGGATGGGGGAGCCAGCCTGATAGGGTCGGCCCCATCTTGCCCCTGAGAGGGGAGTGCCACCGAGCTAGAGTCTCCCCTGGCAGTGGTGAGAAGGCCGGCCTTCTTGGCCTGCTTCTTGGCCTTCACGGCTTCCCGCAACCTTCCCTCTATGGGATCCTTGCGCTTTGCACCGCCTGGCCGGGAAGTTCCCTCGGAAGCCGCCCCCTTTCCCTTGTCCCGGGCTTGGGAGCGACCCACAGGAGCGTCAGGCTCATCAGCCGCCGAGTCATCTCCGAGATCGATGACCTCAGCAGCCTCCTCCAGAGGCTCCCACCTAGTGTCTACAGCAGAGAAGAAGGCATGGTCAGAAAAAAAAAAAAGAAAGATGACTCTCGCCCCTGGAGAGAAAATCGAGTGGTGATACCTGACGATTTCAGCCGCGTGAGGAGACATCGCTCGACATTCTCCGGCATCACCAGCTCCTCGGTAGACCGGCTATTCTTCAGCAGGCGAGCGGCGTACTCCTCCACCTCTGAAGAAACTCCTCCTGGCGGGGAGGGATGTTCGGGTGGAAGTTGGGCATCACCTCACACCTCCAAGTGTCCTCCACCGATTCCATCTTCACCCAGAAAAATTAGGTCTTCCACCCTTTATGCGAGGAATCCTTCGCCGCTAGCGAAATGCAGCTCCTGTTCCTCCTCGCCTGGATGTAGTAGAAGCCTTTCCCCGCCGACGGGTGCGCCGTCAACTCAAAGAAATAATGAAAAAGATCCAAGGAAGGGCGAACCCCGCACTGACGGCAGAGGATTTGAAAAGCAGAAAGAAGGAGATACGAGTTGGCCACCAACTGAATAGGCGCCAACTTCAAAAAATTAAGGAGCTTAAGGACGAAAGGCTCGAAGGGGAGGCGAAACCCGCTCTTCCAAGCCAGAAGAAAGGAGCAGATATGGCCCGTGCGGTCGTCCAGACTCATCTCGTATGGAGCAGCAGCGGTGAAACTGTACTTATAAGGCAACCAAAACAGGTGCTCCAGCTTCTTCACCTCGGCTTCCCCCAGCTCGCTGCAGTTCGGGACTGGCGCCCTCACCTCCAACTCATCTCCCGAGCGCTGGTCTGCCATAAGTTTCGAGGAGGAACCGGAAGAAGAGCCCTCACAAGACCTCGAAGACTCCGAGGGAGAAGGCAGCTGTCGGATCGGCTCCGATGTTATCCTCTCCAACTCCTCGAACGCCGCCGCAAGGCTTCGCTCCTCCGCTGTGATCTCACGGTGCATCAAGGAGCCCCAAACAGCAAAGAAGCGAAGGAAAGCCAAAACCCTAGAGAGTCCGGAATGACAACCAGTGCCCAACGCCTATAAACCCTCGCGGAAGGTGACGCGCCGTTCCGACCTCCGAGAAAAAGGGCCCCCCTTCATTTCAAATCCGTCAGGATCATTATTACTACGGGCCCAGGTGACCACGGCACGTGGCTACTTAACGCCGTCAAATCTCCACCCACCTGAGCCACGCCAGTCCAACGCCCTCAAACACTACTCAACCGAGCGTCATTTGGCTCGGGAGTAGGAGGGGGACAAGTGGAGAGGGGGATTTCTACAGCCCAATGGAGCAGCCCAACTAGGTCCGGCAGGGCCCAACGAGGCTCAGCTCACCCAAGTGACAGCCCACAAGGCCCACTTAGGTGTGAAAGCCCAATTTACAGCGCTCGAGGAAACAACCCTCCTAGGCGGCCTCAAGACTCGGAGGGCCCAAGCATCGGTCAGGTCACTGGAAGGTCCGCGCCCGAGCCATCCCTCCGCCTGGGAGAAGAAGGCATAAGTTGGCCTATCCGACCCATCTTTTACCGAGCTAAGCCTACCGCCCAGATAGGGCCGGCCTCTCCAAAGCTCAGAACGACCGACGAATACTTATCTTTGCAGCCGTTAAAAGTCCGAAACAGGCGAGAATCCGGGGAGATAGGGGACTCCTTCTTCCCCGTGAGGATAACGCTCCCACGATAAGGTAATAAAAGCTCACGATGAGGACGCAACCTCTACCTGAAACCCCTCGGCTCGCAGGACTCCTGGGACGACGCACTATTTAAACCAGGGGCACCCTCTGGTGAAAGGTAAGCCAAAAAGGCTATCATACGCCCAAAACTCGTGAGCACGAACCGCTTCACCCCTTTGGTGGAGAGGGATCCCGCGCATAAACTAGCCCCTCCCCATTATTGCTCCCACCATAGCTCTACTGACTTAAGCATCGGAGGGTTTGCCCCAGGGACTACCCCTGGGCCCTCTGATCCGTTTCCCTATCTGGCAGATCATAATCTGGTGATTATCAGCCCGCTCAGGAACATCGAGAGATTTCACCTCTTCAATTAGTATGCATCTAGTTTCATGCATTTCCAAAGAAAATTACAAATATGAAAATCAATAAAACTCCAAAAATTGAAGGGACTTCATTTGGCATCAACTTCATTCCATTTTCTAAATAAGTGTTTGGCTTTGAATGGCATCAACCTGATTTGTGAATCTTGGCCTGGGCATCTACTGTCTACATACCTTCCTGTCTTCATAATCAACCACTGGAATCTATGAATCAACATGTTTTGTTCTCCATATGATTGTCTTGCTATTCCCTCAGTTGCACTTCCAAAGTGAGCTCTTATTGATTTATGATTCTGCTTGCTGACATTTACACTTCATTGCCTTCCTCCCACTTTTTGATCACGTCAAAGGGGGAGAAAATAAGATGTTTGTGTCAGTCAAAAAGTTTGTCATCATCAAAAAGGGGGAGATTATTGTATATGCCTTGCATATGTTTTTGATTATATTTTTGATGATAACTAAACTCTATGTTTGCTTGCACATGTTCTTGATGTCAGTGTGTATTCATGTTGTTGATCAAAAGTGGTTGAAATGGCAAATGGCAAATGGTTACATGGTCTTAATCCTTGGTTGATTGAGTTGGTTTTGTAAGAGGTTTCATAGTCTCTTTAATGTGAACAATCTCTTGATATATTAAACCTTGACTATCTTGAATTGCAGGATCAAACATCATGATGGTCGCTTGAAAGGTAAAATAAACGTGTGGATAAGCACATTGCTATCAACAAATTTAAAACAAGTGGTAAACCATGTCTACACTCTTCAAGAACCCTTGGTAAGGCTATGACATCCTCAATTCTGGTAAAGCAAGCAAAGTCGACTTGCCTCCATGGGAAGTTGATTTGGTCCGATGTGAAAAGGCTCACTACGCCTTAAAATATGGATTTGTTTGTTGATGGATCTATTGACTTAACCGTGATCAATAGATTGATTCTCAGGCTCTCAAAGGGTTTTCATACCTTATTCTCACTTCTTCTTAATGGTTTGCATGAAGTTCATGCATGCATCATATGAGTGTTTGAGCTATAGTTCTAATCAATTATCTATGTTCTTGCAGGTCAAAATACTCAGTACAAATCCTCAAGGTCAAAGGAGTTTGATTCCATGGACTGTAAATGGCTTAAGGGGTTGAATGTTGGAAATTTGGAAAATCCCAGATTTCGGTCGACCGCCAGCCTTGGTCAGTCGACCGGTTTTCCCAGCAACCAAATCTTTGAAACCTGCAAAATTTCGGTCGACCGCCCCATGCTACCGGTCGACCGCCAGACCTGAGGCAGCCATAGTTGACTTTTGATTTCAAGCTCGTGGAGAGGGATCTTTTCCCAATTGTTTAAGCCCACTGCCATCAATCAAGGTAGGTTTTGTGGATCTAGTCTGGGGCATGTCTCTTGACCATTCAAGAGATATAAAAACAACCTAATGGGGTCACAAACCCTAAAGAGATGGAAGGAGAGGCTGCCAAATGAAAAAGAAGGGTACTGTAGCTCCGTGAATAGTACTTCATGTAGCAATTTCTTCGCACATCCCCAAGTTATTCAAGGTCTATCTGAAAGCCAACAACCTCCAATGAAGTGAAGAAGCAAGCAAGCAAGGATTCAAGGGAAAGCTGCCCAAGGGAGAAAGAAGAAGAAGCAAGCAAGCAAGGATTCATGGGAAGGCTGCCATAGGGTGAAAGAATAAGGTATTTCAAGATTCATCTGAAGTCATCCAAGCTCCGCTCAAGTGAAGATTATAGCCTCATTCAAAGATCAGCAGCATACATTCAGGGGGAGACCAAATCAGTAGTTCTTCTCAACCATGTCTTATTGTTCATGTGTTTTAAGCTTCAAGTTTGAGTTTCTTATAATCTGCAAACATCTTTGTGTGTGTGGATCAGTTCAGATCCGTAGTCATGTGTGGTCGTTATTGTTAGATCAGTGTGTGTGCGTGGATCTTCTTAGATTTGTGTGTGTGTGTGTGGATCTATGCAGATCCGGTTGTATAAGTATGTAGAGTGCTGCATCTATCGCAGCTCGTGTGTGTGTATGTTGTTGATCCGGTCATCGGATCGTGTTGGGGCTCATCTCTGTGTGTGTGTTGGAGCTCGTCTCCGTGTGTTTGTTGGGGCGCATCCCCATGTGTGTGTGTTCAGGCGTCACCCTGTGTGTGTGGTTGGAGTGTATATCCGTGTTGGAGATTCATCCCTGTATAGATTTACAGCAGTGAAGCCTCATCGGGTTTTGGTGAGGGGTGGACGTAGGTTGCCGTCGTTGCATCCGAACCACCTTAATAATCATCGTGCATTGTGGTTTGGATTGTGTGGTTCATTTCTTCTACCCCCATTCTGTATGATTGATATTGCATATTATCTCTTTCGCATTTTTTTCTTCAGATCTATCATAATTAGTTATTATTTGTGGCAGATCTTGATAGATCCCATTCGTGCGTTGCTAGTTCATCACATCTCTTTTAAATAGGGTACACGTTTTCTAAATTTGTAATCACCCAATTCACCCCTCTCTTGGGTGTCATTGATCACGGGACTTCACTCAGACCTTATTCATGGACTTTAACACATGTGCACTGACTTGCTCTTCATATGCACCGACCTTACCTACATGTGCTCAGACCTGACTGGCCAACTCGAAAGGTGCACCGACCCTGCCCAAAGGCTGACCTTCCTAGGGACTGTACTAACCTTAGAGACTCAGAGAAGACTCATGGAAGCCCGAATCTTGGTGAAACCAAAAACCAAAAATGAACATGGTGGTGGTCCCCACATGCCCTTAAGTCCCTATTTAAAATGTAGAAAGTATATTTGAAATCATTCTAATGCATCATTGACCCCTAAAATTTGAGGTTAGGTGCCTACCTTTGGAATGTTCAACCGATTGATCCAGGGATGATATCCATACCCCAGATCCTCCTAAGCTTTCACCTTTCGATCCGGGGATGAGATCCACACCCCAGATCCATCCAAGACCTTGCTCATTGCCCTAGGTACTGCAGGTGTGCCCTCCTTCATAGGGCCACGGTCCCTTACCTTTCTTTCTTACTCAAGAAGGGTAGAAGATTGTAGAGAGTTGATGGGAATGGTTGCTAAAGGCTTACCACCCGTTAAACCCATCACATTATATAGTTTTCAAGCAACCCAAGGTTCTTCTCACTACCCATAAGGCTCAGTCCAGCCCCCAAGGTCGCTGGCTTAAAAGAGAGCTAATGCTAAGCACCCCTTCGGGTTTGAATAGGTGTGACCCTTCGACCGCTGGTCATAAGTGCTAGTGGGCACGCTTTTCTGTTGGGAATTAGGTTGGAATGTCTACATATGAAATGAATAAGACTTTGATATCTAACTCTGGGTTATGGTTTAATCGAATTTCATCAACTCTAACATGAGTTATGATTTTTGCAATATTAACGTTATTTCTCCTCTGTTCCAGTCATGACCCTTCGTCTACCTAGTCATAAATGTGAGTGGGCGTGCTCTTATGTTGGGATTTGGATTAGGATGTCTTCAGATGAAATCAAGAGGACTTAGAGATCTAACTTTAAGATATAGTTTCATCAAATTTCCTCATTCCTAGCCCGAGTTATGATTTTTGCAATATTATCATTTATTCACCCTCATTCCAATTGTGACCTTTTGGTAGCCCGAGGCAATTCGGGTATATCTCCAGCATCCAGGCTGTAGTTTGCCTCGACGTCAACATAGAAGTTATAACTAACATCCCACTCAGAATTATGGCCTTTGTTTCACCTAATGTTGATCTCTCTAGGTTAAGTTACGAATTTTCTAAGGGTTCTTCAATTATACTCAATTGGGCTAGTGCCCAATTGGCAGTCATAACATCCTCTCCCCCTTAAAATAATTTCATCCTTGAAATTGGCTTGAGGATTTCTTTAAAAGGAAACTTTTACTCACCGAATAGTTGAGGGTATTCATGGCTCATCTTGTCCTCTGGCTCCCAAGTTGCTTCCTCGGAATGAGAATTCCTCCTTAAGACTTTCACCAGCCGGATGATTTTATTCCGCAATACCTGTTCCTTCCACTCTATGATCTTGCTGGGCTGCTCCACATAAGACAGATCTGCTCAAACTTCTAGGGGCTCATATCCATTAACATGTGAGGCATCTCGGACATATTTCCTGAGCATGGAGACGTGAAAGACCGGATGTACATGTGACAGGGCAGGCGGAAGTGCAAGTCGATAAGCCACCTCGCCGACCCTTTGCAAAATCTCTAAAGGCCGGATATATCTGGGACTAAGCTTGCCCCTCTTTCCAAATCGCATGACTCCCTTGGTAGGAGACACCTTTAGGAACACATGGTCTCCTTCTGAAAATGTCAACTCTCTCCGCCTCTGGTCTGCTTAATTTTTCTGACGACTCTAGGCTGTGAGGAGTCGTTGCCAGATCATAGATATCTTCTCAGAGCAGCCTTATACTAACTGTTGTGTCCCTGTGATTTTGATGATAGCAAACACTATGAGTCATCATGTCTTTGCATACTACATAAATACGTGTTGATGCTGCATTTAGTGTTAATTCTGCATTGAAAAGGTCTTGGTGCTGTCAATATTTTTATGATGTCATAACTGTGTATGAAGCATTAATACGTGTTGATGCTGCATTTAGTGTTAATTCTACATTGATAAGGTCTTGGTGTTGTCAATATTTTTATGATGTCATAACTGTGTATGAAGCATTAAGTCTATGCTCATCACATTGAGGTCAATGTGAGGTCCATGCATATCTCTGTCCATTGCATATGAAATTTGTGCACATTCTAGACCACTGACTGTTCAGAATTGGCTTCAGCAACAATTTCATAAACCTTGTTGAAAGATTGATTAATAACTGTTGGTTTTCTATTCTGTTGAATGGAGACACTGTTGGTTTTTTTAAATCAACCAGAGGTATTCGCCAAGGTGATCCAATTGCACCTTCCTTATTTGCTATTGCTGAGGAAGCTTTGAGTAGGTCTCTTAGAGAAACCTTCAGTAATGGCCGGATAGAGTGGTTCACAGGCTGTCAGAGATGTCCAAGAATATCACACTTACTTTTTGCTGATGATACCCTGATCTTCAGCAAAGCTACTTCTTCCATCAGGAATTTGCTCAAGCTTCTTCACACTTATGAAAAAGCTTCTGGTCAGCTGATCAATGTTAGTAAGAGTGGTTTTTTAATCCATGCAAAGAAGCCTATTTCTGTTGTTCAGCGCATTCAGAGACTCACAGGATTCTCCAAACTGTCCTTTCCTCATAAGTATCTCGGGCTTCCTCTGGTGATTGGTAGAACAAAGAAGATTCACTTTGCTGGAATCCTAAATTCCATTCAAAAAAGGATTGATGGGTGGAAGGCCAGCCTTTTATCCCAAGGGGCCAGACTAGTTCTTATCAAGCATGTGCCGTCTTCTTTGCCAATGTATGCTCTGTCCTCCACTCCATTGCACATTGGCACTCATATTTTAATTGAGCAGGCCTTTGCCAATTTCTTCTGGGGGTCTTCAGCCCATGGCAAAAAGAGACATTGGAAATCTTGGCATATCTTATGTAGACCTCAATCCGCAGGGGGCCTTGGCATCATATCTCTCAGGAAAATGGAAATTGCTCTCCGTGTCAAAATGCTGTGGAATGCTATTCAAAATGACACCTTATGGGCTTCTTATTTTAGAGCAAAGTATCTGTTCAATTGCCATATCCGAGATGCAAAATTCAGGAACATGAAAGGTTTTGCAAGAAGAAGCTGGTTGAAGGCTAAGGAATATATTCTTCAATTCAAAAAGGTCATCGTGGGCAATGGAGATAATACCAGTTTTTGGTATGATAATTGGCTGGGCCAATATTGCTTAAATACTTTTGTTTCTGAAGCTCAAATTCCTAATCCGAAAGCATCAGTTAGTGAAGTTCTTTTGAACCCATCCCCTGAAGATATTGTCTTGCTCAATTCTCTGCTCCCTAACAGCATCCAGCAAGCCATCAGATCAGTTAATCTGAACCAGGAACCGGACCTGGGTGTTTGGAGTATCTCCTCATCTGGTCAGTGCTCAGTAGCATCAACTAATAACCATATGGCTAACAATCAAATTCCAGCTGATATCCCCTGGAGTTGCTTGTGGTCTAATTGGGTTCCAATTAAAATTTCAGTTCATATATGGAAGATTATGAATAACTGCTTGCCAACCGATGCCAATATACAAAGAGTGGGCATTGTCCTCTGTTCGAAATGCTTTTGCTGTAAAAATCCGCAGGTTGAAGACCTCACACATCTGTTTCTCAATAGTGATATTGCAGTTGCAGTTTGGACTGCACTCAAAGCAGCAGGGTTACAACTTCAAGGGCGAAATCCTAAGGAACTCATTCTGAATTCCATCTGCAATGTTCAGCCAGGTACGGCCTTTGCAGTTTTCTCCCTTGCCTCCATTGGATTTGGTATGTGGGAAATTTGGAAAGCTAGGAACATTGCCAAGTATGAGGATAAAGCATTCTCCAAAAACAGTTGCATCCATCAAACTTTGTTCCAGATCAAGAGAGCATGTTCGACTGCCTCACTCAAGGAACCAAAATCCAGCTACCGGAGAATCTTGGACCAAATGGGAATCGCACACCAAACTTCATGCACTGATCAAATGAAGATAGTGAAATGGATTTGCCCCCCTTGGCCATTTCTTAAACTTAACACTGATGGTGCTTGCAAGATTTCTAAGGACACAGGAGGAGGTGGTATAATCAGGGATTCCATAGGAAAAGTTCTACTTGCCTTTTCTCATTTTTATGGCCATTCAAACAGCTTAATAGCTGAAGCCCGAGCCCTCCTGGATGGTATTAAGTATTTGAAGACTGTGGACATTTCTCCAGCCCTCATTGAATGTGATTCCCTCACCCTAGTCAGGATCATCAATAAAGAAATTCACTGCCCATGGGCTATACTCAGCTACGTCAGGGTGATCTGGAGTGTTCTCTCTCAGCATGACTTGATCTCTCATATATTTAGAGAAGCCAACACTGTAGCTGATTTACTTGCTTCTTTAGCTTGCATCAACAAATGTAATTTTTTCTATTCTTACAGTGAGCTACCTTCCATTATAAAAGGGGCTGCTCGGCTGGACTCTCTAGGCTTGCCTAGACTCAGATTGATGTAAATCATTATTCTTTCTCAGTGGAATAAATCCGCCTCCTAGTGGTCCAATGGTGGAGTGGCTTTCTCCTTACCTCTGGTAAGGGGTGCACTCTCCCATCGAACCCTAGGTTAGGTTTTTCTATTAAAAAAAAGGTTGCATGCATATACAATTCATCGAACAGGTTGTGTGCACAAAATTATATCAGGTTGATAAGTCATATGCACATACTTCGGTTGATGCTAGCTGTGGTTTCACATAGCTAAGGTCGGTGCTAGTCGGATCTAGTTGGGTTTTCACATAGCTAAGGTTGAGGCTAGCATCTCAGGTTGATAAGTCATATGCACATACTTAGGTCGATGCTAGTTGTGGTTTCACACAGCTAAGGTCGGTGCTAGTCAGTGCTAGTTGCATGTTCACATAGCTAAGGTTGAGGCTAACTTCTCACATATTGCATTCAGGGTCGGTGCTAGTTGCACCTTCTGTAGACTAAGTCAGTGCACTTTTTGATATGCGCACATTTGAAGTCGGTGCATACCATGTTCATTCATGCTCTAAGGTCGGTGCATGTTTTGGCATGAACACTAGAAGTATGTGCATGTTTCAGTTTGATACACTAAGGTCGGTGCACATACTGTTGCATGCATACGAAGGTCGGTGCTAGTTTTGCATCCACACACTAAGTATGTGGATACATGGTATAGAGTCTGTGCATGTCTTGCTTCAACTGAAGTAAGGTCGGTGCTAGCGTTTTCTTCAATGCACAAAGTCTGTGCACATGAGCATTCTAGGGTTGGTGCAGATTTTGCTCTGCGCACTTAAAGGTCGGTGCATCTTTTTCATTGTGCATATAGGTCTGTGCATTATAGCTAGTCTGTGCACACATGGTCTGTGTATGTTTCAAGTCAATGCACTCTATGCATCAAGATCGATGCACATGCAAGATTAAGGTCGAAGCACTTATTGTCTTCATGCTACCAAGTCTGTGCATCTTATGTTATGCTCTAAGGCATTGTGCAGAACACCTGTATGTCAAGCCTGCTCATATATCTACATTACACCTTTTCTTAAGTATAAACCCTCACACGTAATGTGTTTGTTGAAATGCTTCTAATCCGATTGGCAGAACTTAAAGCAGTGCACGTGATCCAAGACTGAATTATTGGAGCACATGATCCAAAGCATCATGATCTCCAAGAAAGCTCAACCACCTGTACTCTCTTCATCTCATCAGATATGCCACGTGGACAAATTATGCCATCTGTCACCTGAGGTGCCTTGGCGGGAATCTTCCCTCCACTCGCCCGGAGAGATTCCAGTGGGGTCCACTCTAATCCTATTCTCTGATATAAAAAGAGGGATCTCTGAAGTCAAAAAACATGCTGATATCGAAGGAGCGATCTAAAGAGTGGAGATAGAGAGTAGAAAGAAGAAGCCATCGAAGAGCGAGCATCAGAAAAGAAAGAGTAAAGAGCTGAGAAGATGATAGAGAGAAGAAGAAGAAGAGTGAGTCAAGTAACCGGTCGCTATATTGAAGATCTGTAGATCTGTTCCATGATCAAATCCTGAACAGTCCTGCTCTAGTTGGAGCTACAATTGTTTTTTTGTATCCTCTTTTATTTTTTCGTTTGTCACTTTCCGTTTCCAAGAGTTTTCTGTTTCCCTGGTTTGGGATCAGGTTTCCTCCTGAGTGTTTAAGAGAAGGGAGAGTTGGACTCTCCGGTTGTGAGTGACTGGGTATCACTCACGGTTTCCCTCTGTGGACTCAAAGGAAGAGATGATTTAATCCTCTGGATTTTGGTGAGCAGTGGATTGCTGTTCACGTCCCTTCTACGGTTGCAGAAGAAGGGAGATTGTGGTCTCCGGTCGCTAATGACGGGGTGTCACTAGTGGTTCCCCTCCCGTTTGGAGGAAGGGAGGATTGGTCCTCCGGTTCTGAGCTTGCAGATGGCAAGTTCAGGTTTCAGATCTTGTGGATTGCAGGATTGGTGTTGAGGGATTTGTCTCCCTCAGGGCCAGCTGTTAGGCAGCCGTTGTTTGCAGACTGAGTCTGCTTCTTGCTTGGAGCAAGGGTAGACTCACTCGGTTGGAGTGGGGGGTGGACGTAGATCTCGGGTCTGAGATCGAACCACCTAAAAAACCCTGTGTGCAATGGTTTATCTTGGTGTGTTTGTCCTCGTCTCCTGCCCCCTCCTGTTGATTGTTCGTTTGAGCGCTAGGTGTTAGATATCTATTTTGCTTGAGCTATTTGAGATCATCTAGTCTCTCGCTGACACTTTGATGGCTTGACAAGTATTTATCCACCCGTCTAAGTAGAAGTCTTCATTTCTAAGTATCTTCTGTGGAGCTGTTCCTTTTATTCGTTCCTTTGAGTGAAGCTTGGTTTTTAAATTGAACGATATTTCCAAAAGATCCATTAATCCCCCCTTTGGATCTATTTCCGTGTACCACCTGTTCTAACAATTGGTATTAGAGTAGGTTTATGATTGTCCAGATCCAACGATCTGTAGTTAATCCTGCGTTTTTTTGTGTGGTACATCTCTGGTCGCCGCTTTTGTTTTGTCATTGTCTGCTGCTTAGATCCATGGCTCACCCACCGGTTTTCGATGGTACTAGTTTTGACTTATGGCTTAACAACTTTCACATGTTTGTCAAGTCTATTAATCCTAATCTGTGGAAGATCATTACTCACGGTCCACACAGACTACCAAAGAACAAGTCCAAATGGATTGACAGACATAGATCGATGTGGGATGAAAATCAAAGAGCTCTGGAACTGATGAAGGTAGCGACTAACAAGGCACTCCATTCTTGTTTCCATAATTGCAGGTCAGCTAAGGAGATACTGGACAAGATGAAGACTGCCAGACGTGGAAATGAAGACCGATGCATGATGGCAAATGGCAGTAATCAAAGTAGCAGCCAAAATGAAGAAGAGGATGATGATCAGGCAAACCCCTTCGAGAGTTATACTTTAGATGATTGGCAGGATGCATATGGTGAGCTATTAGAGTCACATGAGATGTTAAAAAACAATATAAAAAATTGAAAAAAAAAATTGATCTGAATAGTTTAGAGTCCTCATGTGAAAATTGCTTACAATTGAAACAGTCCTATGATGCATGCTTGTCTGATGTCCAAATGCTTAAGAAATAAATTGGACTATGTAAAAATGAAAATCAAGAACTTGTGAATGAGATTTCTGAACTCAAAGAAAAACTTAGCTCGACGAATG
Organism: Amorphophallus konjac; assembly: GCA_022559845.1. Taxonomy (NCBI): domain Eukaryota; kingdom Viridiplantae; phylum Streptophyta; class Magnoliopsida; order Alismatales; family Araceae; genus Amorphophallus; species Amorphophallus konjac. Next base: position 128,759,767 of record CM040124.1, on the reverse strand, counting down.
ATAATCATGCTCATAACACTAATCTAGTTTAGAATGAAAGATTATTGAAAGATCTTGATTGTGCTAACTCTAAGCTGAATGCACTAAAATTTGAAAATGATTGCCTTAGAAAAGAATGTGAAAAACACAAAACTAAAATATTCTCCTTTGATAAATCAGCTTGTAATAAATCCCAATTTCTGAATGAAATAAATGAAAGTCTTCACCGTGATTTGGAATGGCATCAAAACTTAATCGTCTCCCTAAGAGAAGAAAACAAAAACTTGTTGGACAAGAACTTGGAAATGGAACAAAGAGAGGAAAGGCTGAGTGAAGAGTTGAATTCCAAATCTGATAACAATAGTGAATAGATTGATCAATTAAAATTAAAAAATGAGAAACTCAAACATCTCAACTTTACTCTTTCTGAAAAGTTTTTAATCCTAGAAAAAGGAAAATCTGTTTGTTCAACTAAATCTGAAAAATTGATAATGTTGCAAAAAGAAAGTGAAGATTTCAAGTCTATTAATGAGGCTTTAAAAATTAAAGTTGCTGAGTGTGAAGAGAGCTGGCCAGTTGTGAGTTTAGTATCTTAGCTCTTCTACAAGAAAACAATGATCTTAATGAATCTTTTTCTAGATTTGTTGAAGGAAGAAACAATTTAGATAAGCTTCTTGGATGTAAGGTCAATTTTTAGAAGGAAGGGTTAGGCTATAACCCTGCAAATAAAAAGAGTTTTAGAAACAAAATTCAAACATCTTTTGTTTCCAGTTCTAATTCTCACAGTTCTCCGAACTAACCTGTCTTTCAGTTTACTACTCAGAAAACCTCAAAAACAATTGAAAAATAAAAATAAAATAACAAAAATGTTCCTGCTACATCTTTGCATGTTCCCCATAAATCATCCACACACACACATGCACATAAGAAACTCATGACATGCTATTACTGTCACATGGGTGGTCATCAAATGCATGAATGGAACTAGATCATTTAAATGCTAGAAAAATGCATGATAGGAAAACTCATGTCAGAGATCATGCACTTCAGAATAAGAAAATTCAATGTTTTCATTGTGGCAAGATGGGCCACATTGTTACCCATTGCTGGCAAGCCCAGGGAAAAGTTCATTCTAAATATCTTAGATTTTCTAATAAACAGAATGTCTTCGGTAAGGATAAATTTGCTTTCAAAAGAAAATCTTCTATGTGTTTCAACTGTTGGAAGCTAGGCCATCTAGCTAGTAAGTGCTGATCAGTTATTAAAAGAAGAAATCCTTCTTCTTGCTTTGAATGTGAGAAGCATGGTCATACAGTCAAGGACTATTGGCATGTCTTGGAGAGAAATGTGAATTCTAGATATCCTAGATTCCCTGTGAAAGAGAATGTGTTCGGTGGCAATCAAAGACAAAAGTTCTATGATAATAACAGAAACTTTCATGAACATGCACACAGATTCCATGGTAATGCTAATGTGCACAAAAATAATTCAACATCTGGTTTATCATGTCACTACTGTGGTCAAGTTGGGCATCCTATGAACAATTGTTCTTTAATGATATCTGATGATTTGAAAGTTCAGAAAGTGTGGATAGCACCCTTCAAAGGTGCCACTGAGATTTCAGGGCCCAATAATTCTTGGGTATCTAAATCTACAAAATAAGAATCTGCTTTGCAGGAGTGCCTTGGAAGGAATAAAGGGGGTAATTAAGCCAAGGCACCAGAATTTGATAAACCCCATTTCTGCATCCTTTCAGGTTGGTTATTTGAATTTTTTTTCTATCCTTATAGCTGCATGCTTTTCATTTGTCAGAATACATGTTTGCATTCTTATGTGACATTCTACAGTGTCATAACTGATTTCATTATCGCATTTGTGCATCATTTAATTGAAGTTGTCTGAAAAGATGAACTGCACATGAATGATGCCTGAAGTCTATCTGAATGGTACTGCTCATCTGTTGCATAGTTCACTAAAAATATGTTGCATACAGGACTGCATTTGCACTTCGTTGTCATGCATGATCATCATGGTATATCAAATGGTAAGTTACTAAATGGCAAATGTAATCTGTCTAGAGGTTCTTACTATGTGTGAGGTGGTCTTTAGACTAAGTCCTCTGCCTAGTACCATGGGTCAAATTGCATATTAGTGCAGTCTAGTTGTTCATGAGCATGTTCTCTCATGCTTCTAATGTTCTGCATATGCTGCTTTCAGAATCAAGTTAATATATGCATACAGATAGGGGGAGTCCGCCTAGGTAATTTTTGTGGCTCATGCATAGTTGTTTAAAGTTGATTGTCCTGCATAATCTTCATGCCATGTTGTAGTGCATCTCGAAAAGGGAAGTTCATGCACTTCATCTTTCAATGATGTGCATTTGTTTGCTCTCATGCAACCACTGATTTCTAATTAGTTGTCATTCATTTTGAAAATCCTAAAAGATTGAATCCATTCAGTCAGGGGGAGCATTTAACAAGATTTTGAACTGCATAGCTAAATATATATATTTGATCTGTGCACTCCATCACTGTCTACACCAGTGAACTAAAGCTGCCATCTTCAGATTGAACTGCACCCTTGAAAATGATCTATTTGACTGATGCATGCAGTGAATTTCTTCTCAACTCCTTGAACCCAACGGTCTTTAGTGTCTGTCATTCTGTATCCAACTGTCAACTACTCATCTGATTTCCACTTGTATCTATTGGCATCAGCTATTCTCATGCTCTTGGTATATTAAGTGTAGTGTTTCTACATTATCTGAGGGGAGCTGGTCTGTCTGAAACCTCTCAATTTTTGCACCTTGAACATAAATGTCATAACTTCAGCCAACTGATTTCAAGTGACTCTCATACTCATGGCACATCCTATGCTACACATAACTTGGAAAGTGTTTGTCAAACTTGACATTAATCCTACTGCCCTCTAAACAAATCTTGTTGAAATCTCATGGCCATTTCATTAAAATATGTAGCTGTATTACATAATCATGGTCATCTTTGCTACATGCTTGAAATTGATGTGCCTTCACATACGTGCATGCTCCTTGATGCTTGTGTTTCAATTCACAATTTGACTGTTACTGAATCTTGTTGAAAATTCTGAAACTTGAGAAGATTTCAATTTGTGTACCTTGACCATAAATCTGAAAAACTTTTAAGGGAATCTTCTATTATACGGTTTTATGAATGACTGAAAGTTTCAGGTGGTTTAAAATTAATGTGTTCATTAAGTTTGGATGTGGAAAACTTGAAAATATCTGAATCACTTTTTAATAAATCTTAACCGATTGTCTCATCTTATTTCTCATAAAATCTTCTGAAATCTAAAAATTTTAAATTCATGACTATCTTTAGTTGAGATACATGAAGTAAGTTTTGTCTTTAAACATCTGAGTTTTCTGAAAAGTCTAAAGGGTTAAAGCTGTCAGAGCAATGACATTGGTCACTGAGAAACCATGCCCAAAGGACTGAGTCATGAAGTGCCATAGTTAACTCTGCTGAAACAATGATTAAGAATTAGGCAGAGCAATGGCTTGCACACTGAGAAATACATCTCACTCATCAAGGAAATGAGTTGAGGTATATCATGAGGTGTCAAGTTAACTCTATACAATACAAAGCATGACTGTCAGTCACACTAAGTGCTTAAGGATATTGGCATCTAATCAATGTATATCCTCTAGTGACAAGGTGTGTGCTGAACTAGATTGCTCTTGAAGGTTGAATGCATAAAATTTCTTCTTTGAAGTAGCAACCCTGATAAATTAAAGAACTAGAAAGTTTAAATAAATTAAAAATAATAAATAAATAAGGTCAGACCTTGTATACAACCCCCTGACATCCTTATAAGTCTTACAAAAAGAACTCATGAACCCTACCCCAGTATTATAATAAATTTAAGAATAACATGTTATTTTTAGGTAAGCTTTTAATGCACAACATAATTTTAATTGAATTAAGAATCATTAAATCTCGAAGAAAATATCAATTTATATTTTATTACTATTTTAAAAATTTTAATTTTCCACATTTATTACATTATAATCTTATTAGAAGGGAGAAGGATATATATATAAGATTTAATTACATTAAAGATATGTAAAAGATAAAAGAATGAGCATATATGCATTTTCAGTTCTTTCAAGGGCATTGAGAAAAGGCCAAAAACTCAATTGACGCCTCCTCTTGCAGGCGTCATTTAAAAAGACGGCATATAGTATGTCGTTATTTAGTTAAAGTACAAATGGCATAAAATAAGGTATATAGATAAGGTTTACAGAGTATAAACACAATTTTAGTCCTTTCAAGGGCAGGGAGAAATGTCAAAATGCAAATGACGTCATTGCTTTAAGCGTTGATTACAAATGGGACGACTTAATGAAAGTCGTTATTTTATTCTAAAATGAATAGTGCCCATTTTTGAATTAAAGAATTTTGGAAAACTAATTATATGGAAAAATAGAGAAAAATGGAAAACTCGTACCCTAAAATTTCCCATCTAGATCACATCAAGAAGAAAAGATAAAAATCTAGAAAGATCGTTACACCTTAAATTAACAAATAGGGAAAGGTGAATGACACCTCCGAGCAAATCGTCATTTAATTTTGGACGACTGTATATACAAGCGTCATTTATTGAAATAATGCCCCAACCTGAGGTGTCATTTCCAAAAGGGACAATCGGTGTTCGGTTCGAACAAGGATGTTATCTGGGTAAGTTTGATTAAGGAAAGGGATCCATACGTGGATATCTGTGGTTTTAGTCCTAATCGAACTCCTAGAACCCGTTAGGATTCCTTCTCCTATAAATACCAACCCTTCCATCGAACCCATATTGACACTATTCGCCAAAGACGCCCTACTGCTGCTACTATTTTCCTACTGCTTCGTGAAGAACATCGCGGTTCTTCATCATCTTCTTCCTCTCCCTCTTGCTGCCGATACCGTGAAGGGAGGAAGCTGTCTTCTGCTTCTTCTTTTGAAGGGTTGGAGTATTCGTGGGATGCCTCTACTTCTCTATTTTCTTCCTAAAGGGGTTGCGGCATTGCTGAAATCATCTTCCTGCAGAAGAGCTATTGATAGTTCATCCAAGCTTCTTCATAGTGCTGCTGCGTACTGCTGCCTGTGACAAGAAGCATCTTACTGCTTCTTATTATTCTTCCACGGTTACTGCTGTTAGAACGATTATAGCAGCCATATTCTTTTGTCAGTTTAGTTCTGTCAACCAAATTGACCAAAGGAGGTAGATGTTCTCTCTGACAGCTAAACTCAATTAACAAGGATAATGCATACTCCTATGATCATAACAACATGCTTATATCTCATGATCGAGTTCATAGTCTCAAGTTTCTCATAGGTCTTCTCGATATCAAGCTAAAGCAATTAATATTAAACCTTAATATAACCTCTGCATGTGTATACCATATTCTTTTGATGCATCCGTAGGTGTTCTCGGCATCAAGCTAAACCTATTAAGAACAATTAAACCTTAATATGGTCTCTGCATATATGTACATACCTTAATCTTTAATGCATATGTAGGTGTTCTCTCTTCATGCCAAAGATTATAATTAGATTAAACCTTTCATGTTATTTCTATATGATTTTGTGTTTTGGTTTAATACTGTAGAAGTTAGTTATGGAGTTTTCACCTTAATAGTTTGTTCGTAGGTATCAGTGTCTCCTTTAGTCATGAAAATTTATGGGCGTACTAGTGGGATGGAGACCTAGGCAGTGGGAGTGGTTGCACCATTTTCTGTGTCTCCTATCTCAGGATTCCCCAACTCTCAATGAAAAACTATTTTGAACGTCTGGTTAGGTAGAGTTTTTCGAGCCCTTTATGTCGATATATAGTTTGCGCAATTCTGACATGTATACATCGAGAACGAGAGATTTAAAGAGTTGACACTATTCATGAATTAAATGACGACCACGTGAGTGTCGTTGAATTCTTTCAATGACACTCTGCGAAGGCGTTAAATTATTTATATATATATATATATATATATATATATATATATACATACATATCTTATATAACTTGTAGCTATATCTTTGAAAATTCATATCTACTAAATTATATAACATAAAATTATAAAAATTATATATCTGGAATTCTCTTATTTTCCTCCTAATTATCATATATTTTATTTCTCTAAATTATTTTAAATAAATAAATGTGTCTTTGAATGTATATTTTTGAAATTATTCAATTAAATAGATATTGAGGTGAATTCTTGTTAAATAAATTAAGTTAAAAATCATAGAATTAACGTCCCTCCAAGTGGACGCTAATTAATAAATGACACTACTCACGGACGTCAATTAAAATAAATTTATTTAATTATAGTTACTTATAGAATTGGATGGACGTGAATTCTATAATTAACGCATTCATGTTCTCACCATTTTCTTCCGGTTTTGAACCATACCTCGGGTCTTTTGGCACTCTCATCTCACGTCCGTAGATGGAGCCCTTTTTCATGATTGGTTCACGTTATACACCTCAACTCTTGGTGACATACGAGTCCTCCGTTGGACATTCCGTTCCTTCGGACTGGCAAGTTAGTCATTGGGACCTACGTAAGTCTCCGCTAGCCTTGGATTCCCTCAAGGCAGCCGAGCTGGTTGTACCCTAAAAATCCTGAATCTGATCCGTGTAACTTTGGTTTTCCGTTAGTCTTGACACTCTACTCCTTTTGGAATCTAATTGACATCAATTCGAGAACATAACCCTTTGACTATGTATTTGGCCAAATATGATTCTGAAATATTAAGGGCTGTGGGTCCGCGACTTTTCAGTGCCAGGTAGGACGGAAGTGTTATGTTAGATGGACGCAGTCTATCTCCACAAAGTGTGGATCTAGAGGGGGGTGAATAGATCTATTGACTAATTTCAAACATAGTTGAACTATAATGCGGAATTTAAAACAAACAGCTGTTGAACGATAGAAAGAACACTATGAAGAGTGTCGACACATGCAGCCACACAGCAGATCACAAGCAATCTCACAAACACAATACACCCAAGATTTTTAGGTGGTTCGGTCAGAGACCTACGTCCACCCTACACTCCAACTAGAGTGTGGATACTGCTGACTCACAGCTTGAACAGCTGGGCTTCACAGCTTGTCAACAACCGCTGATACATAGCTTCGCTGGGCTTTACAGCTTGCCGACCAGAGGAACAGATCCGCTGCAACTGCTGGGCAATACAGCTTAGCCGTCCGAGACCAAGTCTCGCCTGCTGAGGATTACAGCTTCACCTGTCCAGTGGAAACCTCCACTGCAAATGCTGCCTCACAGCTTGAAGAAACAAAAGAGTTCGAAAGCAAAAACAGAAGCAAACGAAACTAAGAAAACCCAACTGGGAATGTAGCTCGAATGAGCAAAGCTCAGCTCTGGTATCTGAACCAATAGTCTGAGATACAACCTCTCAATCAAACTCTCTCAATCTCACTCTCTCAACACCTCTCTCTCAATCTTCTCTTCTCTCTTTTTCTTCTTCTCTGCTTTTCTTCTCTATGGATCTCGGTGGCTCTCTGCTGCTTCAGACTTTCAGACTCACTGTATAGACTTTGCCACTTGATCGATCAGCATTCATCCGAAGAAGAAGACTCTCTTTTATACCAGCAGCAGATTGGATAAGGGCATGTGGCTTTCACATTTCCTGCCCAAACAATTCGCCAGATCCGAGGACATTTCATCCACATGGCATCATCCTGGATGGGCTGCTTCCACGTGTCACCATCATAGCACCTCGTCCTTCTCGGATCACGGGCCAAGTCATCAATCTCAGTAAAGAATCCCTGTCAGACAGTCGAATTAGAATTATCAGTTTAAGTATAAAACCTTGTACAGACTTTGTAGGATGCAGTGCATTGTATAGACTTTGCACTGTATAGACTTTGTGAATGCGAGGCTATGCGTTGTACAGACTATGTGAGTACAGTGCTATGGCCTGTACAGACTCAACGCATGCAGGACTGTGGCATTGTATAGACTTCAGGTATGCAATTCTAAGAACATGGCAGATGGTTGTATAGACATGCCATATGAATATGCAGACTCATCGTGCAATGTTGTCTAGACTTTGTATATGCAGGAGACTCTAAGGAAGACGGACGATGTATAAACTTAGCCAGCCTTCAGCTCGATGTACAGACTTCATGAATGATGCATGCAATGCACTGGATGATGTATGGACTTAGCCGATGCAGACTAGTCCGATGTACAGACTTGCTCGTTGTTCAGACTTCATGAACGATGTATAGACTTGCCAAGGAAAAGGCTATACAGACTTGAGCAAAGAAAAGCAATTTAATGTATAGACTTCACGATGTGAAGACTTGCCAAAGACAACTGGACGATTTACAGACTTGAGCGAAGCAAAGTCTGTACAGACTTGAAGGTTCACAATGTAAAGACTTTGGCAAAGCAGCAATGTACAGACTTGCACAGTTCTGGGATGTATAGACTTTATCTGAAAGCCCAATGTACAGACTTGCAAAACTGAACGTGGGTAAAGATCCCAATGTATAGACTTTGAAGTTCAACTGGTAAATGTACAGACTTCACCAATGTATAGACTTGGAAGTTCACTGATGGATGTATAGACTTCACCTCGAGCAAGCTACAGTGCAGTGTATGGACTTTGAAGAATGATACATGACGTTGTACAGACTTCAATAATGTATGGACTTAGCTTCGTGCATGCTACAGTCCAATGTATGGACTTTGAATGACAGTGCAAGCACTGTATAGACTTCGAGCACAAACAACACAATGTAATGTATAGACTTGCTAGTTATGTGAGATGCAGTGTATGGACTTTGAAGAATGATGCATGACGCTGAGTGAGACGGACAGGATGTACAGGCTTTGAAGCTCAACTGAGACGGACGATGTATAGACTTAGCCCGTGCGAACAATGCAACAATGTATAGACATTATCGTGCAGACAGTACCTCACATGCATTAGTGTATAGACTGTATGCCTGATGGATGCACTGATGCAGTATATACATAGAGGAAGCAATGCACCGATGCAATGCATGCACATAGCAGGTATTGAACTGAAGCAATGGATGTATAGACTTGTGATGCACTGATGCAATATATGCACAGAGGAAGCAATGCACCGATGCAATGTATAGACTTACTGAGCTGACGCTGCATGAGACAATAAATAAGACGGATAGTGTATAGACTTGTGTTCTGGGTGAGTCGACCCATCTAAGAAGGGGGTCGACCCACTTCTGTCCAGACTATGCTAAGAGTGATGATGCATGGGTGTATAGACTTACGTTCTCAACAATGCACAAACACAACACAAACACAACACGATGTATAGACTATGCTGAGTGTGAAGACTTGTGTGTGTGTGCAGTGTATAGACTTGTGAAATGCATAGAACACACAGACAATCTGATAAAACAATTTCATCAAATTATAAACAGTTGCCAATCAATCAAAACAAGGTGTTGCCAATGAAATAAAGCAATTGTCAACATCATCAACACAAAGGAGTCACAACAATCTCCCCCTTTTTGATGATGGCAACCCCCTATCATGTAAAAGAGCAACAACCTGTCATTCAGATGAATTTTTGATGAAAGACATGATTTGTTATTCAGATTGTCATGCAGATGCTATGAATGCATGCTACGAAATAAAGACTAACTCCCTGCTCACAAGATCTCCCCCTTTGCCATAACATGATTCATACACTCCCCCTAGAATGAATTCAAAATTCATCAAACAGACAAAATTCTCCCCCTTTGCCATAAACAAAGAGGAGGGAAAGTGATTACAAGGGAAGGAACAAGAGAGATCATCTGACTGGTATTCTGAACAAGTAGGTCATGAATAAGCATTCTAAAGCACAGAGTCTTCAGTCATATGAATTTAGAAACTACTTTCAGATAGAATTCTGGTTTAAAGACTATAAAATTTTGAGTTCATGCACTACAATCAATGGATAAATTTTCTGTGCATGATAAAATAATAAACCAGAATCACATTTGCATGAGAGATCCAGTTTCAAAATATCTTACTTTCATAGATTCAGTAAAATTTGTTAAGAGATAATAGGTCATATATTGAAATTAAACAAATTGACATCTTTGAAAATTCTTTTGTAGGAACAGTATTTTTCATTGCATTTCATTAAGGGCATTCATGTACCATTTGTCTTTTTGTGTAAGGGTATACGTTTATCAGACGCCAATACCCCTAGATACTCAACATTATGGACCATTCTGCCTATGATCAAACTCAATAGAACTGATTTTCACCTTTTTGTGTGAGGGTACACATTTATCAAACGCCAGTTACCCCCAGGTACTCAGTGAAACCACCCTACTGTTTTGATCATTTTATACAGAGATAACTGATACACCTCATGACTTAAGTATTGTCCATTTCTTTGATGGATCACTTAGTTTCTCAGTATTTTACCAGTCATTGCTCTGCCAATATTATTTTCAATTAATTTTCAATATTTTTCAATATCTTTCTTAATTATCCTTTATTTGTTTCAGAATGACTTGTTTAAGAACAATACACATACTTAGCTTCTCTAACATGATTTCAGATGAGTTTTCAGATTTCAGATATGATTAGCTTTGTCTGACATGAAATAAGATTAGGGTTGAGAGCTTTATCAATTTTAAGCTTTCTTATTTACTGATTGCAATCTTTAAACTTTAAAGTTTATAAAATTTAAACCATCAAAGTTAGTCTTTAAGCAATTAAAATTCTTATAAGAGAAGAAGTCTGTTTTCTATTGCTTAGAAATCAGAACTGACTAACAGATTGCCATATTGTCAGACTCAACTCATTCAGGGTCAAAGAATTTGGATTTCAATAAGGTTGATGACCACTCTGAATTTCTAACAATACTCCCCCTGTCTATATGCATGCAGTTTTACAAATGAATGGCAAGAATTAAATACCACTGTTATGATATGCAATGATGATCATGAGTGTGATGCCAAAAAAAATATGAATGTCATGCATGATCATGAGTCTGTTGCAACATTCAACATTAACAAGGTTTATTCAAGTCATTAGAGAGTTTATTCATTATGCTGAAATTTCCACAAGCCAAGTTCTCTTCTAAGAAATTTAAACCTTTCATTCCCAAGAGGCTTAGTAAAAATATCAGCAATTTGTTTTTCAGTTTCAATGAAATTCATTTCAATTTCCTTTTTATTTACAACATCTCTAAGAAAATGGTGTTTTATCTCTATATGCTTAGTCCTAGAATGATGAACAGGATTTTTAGCAAGGCATATAGCACTAGTATTATCACACAAGATTGGAATACATTCCAATTTTATCTGATAATCATCTAGTTAGTGCTTGATCTAAAGTACTTGGGCAGCACAATTACCTGCTGCAACATATTCAGCCTCAGCTGTAGACAAGGCTACAGTGTGTTGCTTCTTAGATGCCCAAGATACTAGACAGCCACCAAGGAATTGACAATAGCCACTAGTGCTTTTTCTATCTACTCGACACCCAGCATAGTCTGCATCAGTGTAGGCTAGAAGTTCTAACTCACACTTGGCAGGATACCAAAGACCTAGCTCTTGGGTGCCTAGTAAATATCTAAAAATCCTTTTCACTGATTTAAGATGTGATTCTTTGGGACTAGCCTGAAATCTAGAGCATAAACACACTGAAAATTGAATGTCAGGCCTAGATGCTGTAAGATATAGAAGGGATCTGATCATACCTCTATATAGCCTTTGGTCCACTGGTTTACCTTGAGGATCTTCATCCAAACTGGTTGAGGTACCCATTGGAGCAGCTATTTCCTTGAGGTTGTCCATTTTGTACTTCTTCAATAGATCCCTTATGTACTTGGACTGAGAGATGAAGGTACCATCCTTTGATTGTGTAACCTGCAATCCAAGAAATAGTTTGAGCTCACCCATTGAGCTCATTTCAAACTCATTAGTCATAATTTGAGAGAATTCCTCACACAATTTGGGGTTAGTTGACCCAAACACAATGTCATCCACATAAATTTGAATGATAAGAATATCTGAATGACTCACCTTGGTGAACAATGTTTGATCAACTACACCTCTTGTGAAGTTCTTATCGGTGAGGAATTTACTCAACCTGTCATACCAAGCTCCATGAGCTTGCTTTAAACCATAGAGAGCCTTTTTGAGTTTATAGACATGATTAGGGAAATCTAAGCATTCAAATCCAGGAGTCTGTCTCACATAGACATCCTCACTGATTTCCCCATTCAGAAATGTAGATTTTACATCCATCTACTGAAGATTTATTCCTAGGGAACATGCATAAGCCAATAATATTCTGATTGCTTCTAACCTGGCTACAGGGGCAAAAGACTCTTCAAAGTCTATTCCAAATTCCTGATTATACCCCTGAGCTACAAGTCTGGCCTTATTTTTAATGACATTCCCTGATTCATCAGTTTTATTTCTGAACACCCATTTAGTCCCTATGACTGTTTCATGATCAGGAGGTGGAACCAAATGCCACACCTTATTCCTGTCAAATTGATTGAGTTCCTCATGCATGGCATTAATCTAATGCACATCTTTGAGAGCACAGTCAATGGACTTGGGTTCTACATTTGAAACAAACGCATATGCATTCAATTCATTTTGAATTCTTAAGTGACCTCTAGTCCTAGGGGGGTCATGCAGATTGCCAATTACATTATCTACAGGATGATCTTTTAGATATCTAATGTTGACAATTTCATCACCATGAGTTTCATTTACCTCCCCCTGAACTATAGGCTCTTCTTCATTAAGCTCTTCATTTCCTTCCTCATCCTCAGATTTGTCTACATGATTTCCTTCCTTCAAAATATCACCATTGTCTTCATTCCTGCATTGACCAACATTAGTCTTTAGTAAGGATTCATCAAAAACTATGTGTGGAGATTCTTCAACAGTTTTGGAATTCAGATTGTACACTCTATATGCTCGGGTGTTTTCAGAATAACCAAGAAAAATTCCTGGTTCACCTTTAGGTTCAAATTTATCAAGGTCTCTTTTATCATTTATATGAATAAAACATTTACAACCAAAAACCTTGAAATGAGCAATAGAAGGTTTCTTACCTTTTATGATCTCATAGGGTGTTTTCTGGGTAGAAGGTCTTACCATGGCTCTGTTAATTACATAACAGGCAGTATTTACTGCTTCAGCCCAGAACTTCCTTGGTAGACCACCTTCAACCAAGAGTGTACGACCCATCTCCACTAGGGTTCTGTTCCTTCTCTCCACAACTCCATTCTGCTCAGGTGTCCTTGGTGAGGAGAACCTATGGTTAATTCCATTTGACCTGCAGAATTCATCAAACTGTGAGTTTTCAAACTCATCTCCATGATCAGTCAAAATATTTTCAATTTTCTGGTTTTTTTTAAGACAGAACTCCTGAAATTCTGAGAATGCATCACTTTTATGTGATAAGAAATATACCCAAGTATACCTAGAGAAGTCATCTACCATGACAAACCCATACTTCCTCCTTGATAAGCTAACAGACCTGGTTGGCCCAAAAAGGTCCATGTGTATCAGCTCGTAGGGTTTAGAAGAAAGATTTTCTGTTCTAGATTTAAATGACTTTCCAGTTAACTTTGATTGAGTGCATGCATCACAGATTTTATTTTCTTTCTTAAAGGAAACTTCAGGAAGTCCTCTAACCATGCTATGCTTATTTAGTTTATGTAAAATAGTGTAACTAGCATGACCTAACCTACGATGCCATAAAAATGCTAAGTCTTCTCTACTAACAGTAAGGCATAGGTTAGAATGTTGAATATCATCTAGATCTATCATGTAAGTGTTATTTATCCTCTTACTAGAAAATTTAACAGTTTCAGAATCAGGTTCAAAAACTTTGCAACATTGAGAGTCAAAAAGCACTTTGCATCCTTTATCACATAGTTGGCTGATGCTAAGTTATAAGCTAATCCTTCAACCAGCATGACATCCTCAATGCAACAAGTAGTACACTTACCTACCTTACCTGTTCCAACAATCTTACCCTTTGTGTTGCTACCAAAGGTGACAAGGCCTCATTGTTTCTCTATCAGCATGCAGAACTTGGCCTTATCCCCTGTCATATGCCTAGAGCAGCCACTATCCAAGTACCACAAATTGTTCTTGGCTGCCAGGCATACCTGCACACACAATTAGGTAGAGAGGTTTGGTACCCAAGACTGATTGGGCTCCAGAGCAGATGAAATAGAAGCAAAGCAAGAAAGCAGACTTTTCGGAATCCACATTTGTTTAAAACAGTTCCATTCAGTGGATTTTCCAGATTTCTTTTTGTTTTGCATTTTCTTGTTGACACTAGCATGATTATTTATAGATTGATTATTTCTTTGCCAGTGCCTTGGCCGGGGTGTTTTCATGAAATTTTGGCCATAGTGATCATTGGGCTGGCTGTGGAAATATTGGTTCCTTGGTGTCCAATTGCCATACCCACTAACCCAATTTCTGGTGTAAGGTCTATGAGACTGTGTAGCCTGATGTCCATGACCTGTAAACCTTCCTTGAGTCCTAGTCCATCCTGACCTATTTGGATAGGTTGACTGTGCAAAGAAATGGGACTGGGCTCTAGGTTGGTAGAAATGTTTGGGTTGAGCTCTAAAAGCATTCTGCCTCCCCTGCACCTTGGACCCTACTGACCTGTTCATAGGTATGTATTGGGTCTTCTTCATAGGTAATGGTGATGGTGGAGACTTGGTTACCTTAACATGGGGTTTATAAGACTGTGTATGTTGACCCCTAACCTGAGACTGAGCTTTGGGGTTTTGTTTGGATGTGCTAGCTCTACTAGTCTCATTCAGTTTTTGTTTGCCCTTCTCCTCAGCACTGGGCGTTTTCAGATTAGCAGTTTTGTTCAATGAAATGTTTGAATTCATGCTAATTAGAGGTCCTTTCTCTTTTTGTGCAACAAATGAAATAGTTTTCATTCCAAAGGTTTTTGTTGCACTGGAATTAAATCCAAGGCCCTCTTTTCTGAAGTTGACCTTTGACCCTAACAAAGCATTTAGGTTATCTAAACCTTGGGTCATTTTCTCAATAATCTTAAGCTTGTCCTTATTATCCTTTTGAATATCTTCAATGGATTTTTTAAGTTCTGTATTCACACTTAGGACAGCTTGATATTTTTCATTCACTATTTTATCTCACTCTCACATTTCTGAATTTTCAATTTCAGTTCATCAGTTTCTTTTTCTAACCTCTCATTTTCTTCTTTAGAGGCTTTTGACTCATTCTTGATTTCTTCTAATTCAGAACATGTGAGTTTCAATTTTTTATTCTCAGATTCTAGACATACAATTTTATCAGTTAGAGTTGTATCATTTTGTATGGAGTTAATCTTTCTTCTTAGATGCCTGTTTTACTTTCTAATATCATCAGCTCTATCAGCTATGTCATGGTAGGCATCTACCCAATCAGCAATAGTGAAATTTTCGAATCTAGTGATTACCTCATCTGAGTCCTCCTCTCTGTCTTCAGAGCTTGTTGCCATAAGGCAAATGGGCTTTTCAGATTCGGCTTCACTGTCTGAGCTGCTACTGAAGGAACCTTCATCTTCATCGCTCCAGGTACTCACCATTACTTTCCCTTTCGTGTTCCTTCTCTTTGACTTGTCCTTGTATTTATGATTCTCTGGACAGTCAGCTTCAGATGGCCTGTTTTCCTGCATTGATAACAAGTATTAGTTTCAATTTTCTTAGCAGTGTTATGTTTGTACCTTTTATCCCTTCGGCCGCCACTATATTTCTTTTGGCTGAATCGTCCTGCTCCTTTCCTGAGGAACCACCTGAACTCTCTGGTCATCATTGCCATCTCAGTACGAGTTATATCTTCTTCATTCAGGCTCTCCTCGGATGATGAACTGCTAGAGATGGATTTGCTGGATTTGCTGGCACCAGCTTTCAGAGCGATTGGCTTCTTCTTCCTCTCAGCTTCTTCTATCTTTGGCATATTAATCTCATATGCCATCAGCGAGCCAATTAGCTCATCAGCCCTTGTGGTTCGCAAATCCCTTGACTCCTCCATCACTGTAGCCTTAGTACGCCAAGCATGAGTCAGGGAGCGCAATATCTTCCTCACTACATCGTATTCTGTCTGAGGTTTCCCGAGACCTGTAAGACCATTAGTAATGGTTGTCAATCGAGCATACATCTCCTTGATGGTCTCGTTGGGCTTCATCTTGAAGGCTTCATATTCGGACACAAGGAAATTGGCCTTCGTCTCTCTAACTTGAGAAGTCCCTTCATGAATGACTTCCAGTGCATCCCACATCTCCTTAGCTGAACTGCAGGCTGATACGCGGGAGAATTCTGTAGGGTCCAGAGAGCATTGAATGGCGTTTATTGCACTCTAATTTAGTGTAGACCTCCTGATCTCCTCCTTGGTCCAGACTTCCTCATTAGGTGACAGCTCATAAGGTCCCTTGCTTACTACCTTCCAGATCTCGTAATCCTTCACCCTCAGAAATACTTGCATACGGTTCTTCCAGTATGCATAGTTAGATCCATCGAAGAATGGGGGCTTTGTGGTTGAGTGTCCTTCAGCTATCATCCCTCGAGCATCCATCTTTGCCTTTCCTCTTCGGGCGATGAGTCCCTGTAGAAGAGTATGGCTCTGATACCAACTGTTATGTTAGATGGACGCAGTCTATCTCCACGAAGTGTGGATCTAGAGGGGGGTAAATAGATCTATTGAATAATTTAAAACACAGTTGAACTATAATGTGGAATTTAAAACAAACAGCTATTGAACGATAGAAAGAACACTATGAAGAGTGTCGACACATGCAGCCACATAGCAGATCACAAGCAATCTCACAAACACAAGACACCCAAGATTTTTAGGTGGTTCGGTCAGATGCCTACGTCCAACCCACACTCCAACTAGAGTGTGGATACTGCTGACTCACAGCTTGAACAGCTGGGCTTCACAGCTTGCCAACAACTGCTGATACACAGCTTCGCTGGGCTTTATAGCTTGTCGACCATAGGAACAGATCCTCTGCAACTCCTGGGTAATACAGCTTAGCTGTCCGAGACCAAGTCTCACCTACTGAGGAATATAGCTTCACCTGTCCAGTGGAAACCTCCACTGCAAATGTTGCCTCACAGCTTGAAGAAACAAAAGAGTTCGAAAGCAAAAACAGAAGCAAACCAAACTAAGAAAACCCACTGGGAATGTAGCTCGAATGAGCAAAGCTCAGCTCTGGTATCTGAACCAATAGTCTGAGATACAACCTCCCAATCAAACTCTCTCAATCTCACTCTCTCAACACCTCTCTCTCAATCTTCTCTTCTCTCCTTTTCTTCTTCTCTGCTTTTCTTCTCTATGGATCTCGGTGGCTCTCTGCTGCTTCAGACTTTCAGACTCACTGTATAGACTTTGCCACTTGATCGATCAGCATTCATTCGAAGAAGAAGACTCTCTTTTATACCAGCAGCAGATTGGATAAGGGCATCTGGCTTTCACATTTCCCGCCCAAAGAATTCGCCAGATCCGAGGACATTTCATCCACATGGCAGCATCCTGGATGGGCTGTTTCCACGTGTCACCATCATAGCACCTCGTCCTTCTCGGATCACGAGCCAAATCATCAATCTAAGTAAAGAATCCCTGTCAGACAGTCGAATTAGAATTATCAGTTTAAGTATAAAACCCTGTACATACTTTGTAGGATGCAGTGCATTGTATAGACTTTGCACTGTATAGACTTTGTGAATGCGAGGCTATGCGTTGTACAGACTATGTGAGTACAGTGCTATGGCCTGTACAGACTCAACGCATGCAGGACTGTGGCATTGTATAGACTTCAGGTATGCAATGCTAAGAACATGGAAGATGGTTGTATAGACATGCCATATGAATATGCAGACTCATCGTGCAATGTTGTCTAGACTTTGTATATGTAGGAGACTCTAAGGAAGACGGACGATGTATAAACTTAGCCAGCCTTCAGCTCGATGTACAGACTTCATGAATGATGCATGCAATGCACTGGATGATGTATGGACTTAGCCGATGCAGATTAGTCCAATGTACAGGCTTGCTCGTTGTTCAGACTTCATGAACGATGTATAGACTTGCCAAGGAAAAGGCTGTACAGACTTGAGCAAAGCAAAGCAATTGAATGTATAGACTTCACAATGTGAAGACTTGCCAAAGACAACTGGACGATGTATAGACTTGAGCGAAGCAAAGTCTGTATAGACTTGAAGGTTCACAATGTAAAGACTTTGGCAAAGCAGCAATGTACAGACTTGTAAAGTTCTGGGATGTATAGACTTTTATCTGAAAGTCCAATGTACAGACTTGCAAAACTGAACGTAGGTAAAGATCCCAATGTATAGACTTCAAAATTCAACTGGTGAATGTACAGACTTCACCAATGTATAGACTTGAAAGTTCACTGATGGATGTACATACTTCACCTCGAGCAAGCTACAGTGCAGTGTATGGACTTTGAAGAATGATGCATGACGCTGTACAGACTTCACTAATGTATGGACTTAGCTTCGTGCATGCTACAGTCCAATGTATGGACTTTGAATGACAGTGCAAGCACTGTATAGACTTTGAGCACAAACACCACAATGCAATGTATAGACTTGCTAGTTATGTGAGCTGCAGTGTATGGACTTTGAAGAATGATGCATGACGCTGAGTGAGACGGACAGGATGTACATGCTTTGAAGCTCAACTGAGACGGACGATGTATAGAGTTAGCATGTGCGAACAATGCAGCAATGTATAGACATTATCGTGCAGACAGTACCTCACATGCATTAGTGTATAGACTGTATGCCTGATGGATGCACTGATGCAGTATATACATAGAGGAAGCAATGCACCGATGCAATGCATGCACATAGCAGGTATTGAACTGAAGGAATGGATGTATAGACTTGTGATGCACTGATGCAGTATATGCACAGAGGAAGCAATGCACCGATGCAATGTATACACTTACTGAGCTGACACTGCATGAGACACTAAATAAGACGGATAGTGTATAGACTTGTGTTCTGAGTGAGTCGACCCATCTAAGAAGGGGGTCGACCCACTTCTGTCCAGACTATGTTGAGAGTGATGATGCATGGATGTATAGACTTACGTTCTCAACGATGCACAAACACAACACAAACACAACACGATGTATAGACTATGCTGAGTGTGAAGACTTGTGTGTGTGTGTGCAGTGTGTAGACTTGTGAAATGCATAGAACACACAGACAATCTGATAAAATAATTTCATCAAAACATAAATAGTTGCCAATCAATCAAAACAAGGTGTTGCCAATGAAATAAAGAAATTGTCAACATCATCAACACAAAGGAGACACAACAGGAAGTCCAATTCTGTAAACCATGGAAAATCTGGGTGTGGCATTGCACCAAACTCTGTACATCTGTTATATTCTGTTATTCTATTATATCTGTTATTCTGCAATCTCTGTTAATTCTGTTAATTCTATTATTCTGATAATTTATTGCTCGATTATTCTGATAACTTAGATATTCTACTAGATTGCTTATATTTATTAGAACTCGGTTATGTTCTGGCCAATTCTGAAGTAATGTTCATATAAGTATCTGTCCTTGTTATATTCTGATAGCTTGTCCTTGACTGTGCATGGGAAATTCATCCCTATTTCTCTTGAGCTCGTAACTGCCTTTGGCCTTGATATTTATCCTTTCTGCTAGATCATCATGATTTTCAAGTTATACCATTTCCTGTATTGCATTTGTCATGAACATGAGTAATTGGCTAATCACTTATATTCTGCTTGATGAGAGATGTAATTCCTATTGAGCTTTTTGCTCACCAGCCTATTTTCAACATTTTTCAGGTAATGACATTGAAGATAGTCTATCAGATGGGGAAGGGCAAGAGTGTTGAGTGTTGTGGAAAAAGCAAGCCGGTGTCTTTTAGTTTTCTTGAGTCTTATCTTGTCCTTGAGTCTTCTTCTCTTGTTAAAGCATCTGAGTCTTTTCTTTTTCTCATGTAAGTGGACTCAAGTTATGTAATTGACATTTGATTATCAATAGAGATTTATTTTTTATCATCATGGTCTAGCCTTGGAATATTATGACTTATGTTTGCTCTGATTATTCACGACTGTATCTCTGCCGCGTTCCGAACTACACGTTCCGCTGTTATCGGTTCGGGGCGTGACAGTTTGTGGTATCAGAGCCTAGGTTTATTAAACCCTAGGTCTTGACTATAGGTTGCCATAAGTTCTAGGTTGAACCTCATTATTGCTCGGTGAGATTGGGTAGAACCTTGGGTTAAGAGCTAAAAAGGAAGATTAGCTTATGAAGATAGTTTAGAAAAATTTCACGAGAATTACTTGATAATCTTACATGAATTATTTGTGTCTTGTAGAACTAGATAGATAACAATGGTCGTCGAGCGTGCCCAATGGCGTGAAATGCAAAGGACAGTACAAGGTTTGACCCAGGCTCTTCAGCGGGTAGCCGAGGGTGGAGCCAATCGTGGAGCTGGAGAGTTGCATCATGAGTTCCGGAGCCTCAATCCCCCTATGTTTAGTGGAACCCATGATCCTGACATGGCGGAAGATTGGACGAAGGAGATGGAAAGAATTTTCCGAGTGATGCAATGTTCGGACCAAGATAAGGTCCTTTTAGCAACATTTCAACTAGAGAAGGACGCAAGGGCTTGGTGGGAGTCCGTAGAAGCCACTTTGCCAAACATTCAAGTAACTTGGGTGAAATTTTTAGAACACTTCAACGAGAACTATTTCTCGGAGAGAGTTCGGTAGAGAAAGGCAGGAGAATTTGCCTCGCTCAAACAAAGAAGCATGTCTGTGGGAGAATATGAGGCTCAGTTCTCGAGGTTATCACGGTATGCACCTCATTTAATCATGACGGAGAAGATGAAAGCTAGGAGGTTCTTGAATGGGTTAAGATTGCAATATATACCCCAATTAGCACCGATGGATATTCAATCATATGCCGAGATGGTTAAGAGAGGTCAGCTATTGGACGATGCTATGGAATTATATGACAAGGTCAAGGCACGAATGGAAAAGAATAAAGTAGATAATGGCAATAAAAAGTCTAATGATGAGAATAGAGTTCCGAACGGTAAGAAGCCTAAGGATGGGAAGTGCAAGCATTGTGGGAATGAGGGTCATCAATCCGAGAAATGTCGCTGGAAGAATGGAGCTTGTTTTCGTTGTGGAAGCCGAGAACATAGGGTAGCTGATTGCCCCCTTCCTAAAGATCAACCTCAGCAAGCAAAGGATCGCAATAAGGAACGGCGTCAGGGACGAATGCAAGCAATAAGACGAGTCGAACCTACTGATAATGGAGTAGCAAGAGGTACCCCTTTAACCTAAGTCTAGTACCTTAGCTTATTCTGATTAGCATCCCAAGATGATATTGTCTTATGATTGGAGTATAGAAGTAGATACCCCACCAATGTATTGGAAATGTATGTCATGTGAATTTGGGGATCAAATTCTTTTAAGTGGGGGAGAGTATAGCAACCCTAATAAATTAAATGACTAGAAAGTTTAAATAAATTAAAAATAATAAATAAATAAAGCCAGACCCTGTACACAACCCCCCTGACATCTTTATAAGTCTTACAAAAAGAACTCATGACCCCTACCCCAGTATTATAATAAATTTAAGAATAACTTGTTATTTTTAGGTAAGCTTTTAATGCACAACATAATTTTAATTGAATTAAGATTCATTAAATCTCAAAGAAAATATCAATTTATATTTTATTACTAATTTATAAAATTTAATATTTCACATTTATTACATTATAATCTTATTAGAAGGGAGAAAGATATATATATAATATTTGATTACATTAAAGATATGTAAAAAATAAAAGAATGAGCATATGTGCAATTTTGATTCTTTCAAGGGCATTGAGAAAAGGCCAAAAACTCAATTGACCCCTCTTCTTGCAGGCGTGATTTAAAAAGACGGCATATAGTATGTCGTTATTTAGTTAAAGTACAAATGGCATAAAATAATGTATATAGATAAGGTTTACATAGTATAAACACAATTTTAGCCCTTTCAAGGGCATGGAGAAATGCCAAAATGCAAATGACGCCATTGCTTTAGGCGTTGATTACAAATGGGACGACTTAATGAAAGTCATTATTTTATTCTAAAATGAATAGTGCCCATTTTTGAATTAAAGAATTTTGGAAAACTAATTATATGGAAAAATAGAGAAAAATGGAAAACTCGTACCCCTAAAATTTCTCATCTAGATCACATCAAGAAAAAAAGATAAAAATCCAGAAAGATCGTTACACCTTAAATTAACAAATGGGGAAATGTGAATGACGCCTCCGAGCAAGTCGTCATTTAATTTTGGACGACTGTATATACAAGCGTCATTTATTGAAATAATGCCCCAACCTGAGGCGTCATTTCCAAAAGGGACAATCGGTGTTCGGTTCGAACAGGGATGTTATCTGGGTAAGTTTGATTAAGGAAAGGGATCCATATGTGGATATCTGTGGTTTTAGTCCTAATCGAACTCCTAGAACCCGTCAGGATTCCTTCTCATATAAATACCAACCCTTCCGTCGAACCCATATTGACACTATTCGCCAAAGACGCCCTACTGTTGCTGCTATTTTCCTACTGCTTCGTGAAGAACATCGCGGTTCTTCATCGTCTTCTTCCTCTCCCTCTTGCTGCCGATACCGTGAAGGGAGGAAGCTGTCTTCTGCTTCTTCTTCTGAAGGGTTGGAGTATTCGTGTGAAGCCTCAGCTTCTCTATTTTCTTCCTAAAGGTGTTGCGGCATTGCTGAAATCATCTTCATGCAGAAGAGCTGTTGATAGTTCATCCAAGCTTCTTCATATTGCTGCTGCGTACTGTTGCCTGTGACAAGAAGCATCTTACTGCTTCTTAGTATTCTTCCGCGGTTACTGCTGTTAGAACGATTATAGCTGCCATATTCTTTTGTCAGTTTAGTTCTGTCAACCAAATCGACCAAAGGAGGTAGGTGTTCTCTCTGACAGCTAAACTCAATTAACAAGAATAATACATACTCCTATGATCATAACAACATGCTTATATCTCATTATCGAGTTCATAGTCTCAAGTTTATCGTAGGTCTTCTCGATATCAAGCTAAAGTAATTAATATTAAACCTTAATATAACCTCTACATGTGTATACCATATTCTTTTGATGCATCCGTAGGTGTTCTCGGCATCAAGCTAAACATGTTAAGAACAATTAAACCTTAATATGGTCTCTGCATATATGTATATACCTTAATATTTAATGCATATGTAGGTGTTCTCTCTTCATGCCAAAGATTATAATTAGATTAAACCTTGCATGTTATTTCTATATGATTTTATATTTTGGTTTAATACTGTAGAAGTTAGTTATGGAGTTTTCGCCTTAATAGTTTGTTCGTGGGTATCAGAGTCTCCTTTATTCATGAAAATTTATGGGCGTACTAGTGGGATGGAAACCTAGGCAGTGGGAGTGATTGCACCATTTTCTGTGCCTCCTATCTCAAGATCCCCCAACTCTCAATGAAAAACTATTTTGAACGTCTAGTTAGGTAGAGTTTTTCGTGCCCTTTATTTCGGTATATAGTTTGCGTAATTCTGACATGTATACATCGAGAACGAGAGATTTAAAGAGTTGACACTATTCACGAATTAAATGACGACTACGTGAGTGTCGTTGAATTCTTTCAACGACACTCTGCGAAGGCGTTAAATTATTTATTTATTTATATATATATATATATATATATACATATCTTATATAACTTGTAGCTATATCTTTGAAAAATCATATCTACTAAATTATATAACATAAAATTATAAAAATTATATATCTGGAATTCTCTTATTTTCCTCCTAATTATCATATATTTTATTTCTCTAAATTATTTTAAATAAATAAATGTGTCTTTGAATGTATATTTTTGAAATTATTCAATTAAATAGATATTGAGGTGAATTCTTGTTAAATAAATTAAGTTAAAAATCATAGAATTAACGTCCCTCCAAGTGGACGCTAATTAATAAATGACACTACTCACGGACGTCAATTAAAATAAATTTATTTAATTATAGTTACTTATAGAATTGGATGGACGTGAATTCTATAATTAACGCATTCATGTTCTCACCATTTTCTTCCGGTTTTGAACCATACCTCGGGTCTTTTGGCACTCTCATCTCACGTCCGTAGATGGAGCCCTTTTTCATGATTGGTTCACGTTATACACCTCAACTCTTGGTGACATACGAGTCCTCCGTTGGACATTCCGTTCCTTCGGACTGGCAAGTTAGTCATTGGGACCTATGTAAGTCTCCGCTAGCCTTGGATTCCCTCAAGGCAGCCGAGCTGGTTGTACCCTAAAAACTCTGAATCTGATCCGTGTCACTTTAGTTTTCTGTTAGTCTTGACACTCTACTCCTTTTGGAATCTTCTTGTCATCAATTCGAGAACATAACCCTTTGACTCTGTATTTGGCCAAATCTGATTCTGAAACATTAAGGGCTGTGGGTCCGCGACTTTTCAGTGCCAGGTAGGACGGAAGTCCAATTCTGTAAACCATGGAAACTCTGGGTGTGGCATTGCACCAAACTCTGTACATCTGTTATATTCTGATATATCTGTTATTCTGCAAACTCTGTTCATTCTGTTAATTCTATTATTCGGATAATTTATTACTCGATTATTCTGATAACTAAGCTATTTTGCTAGATTGCTTATATTTATTGGAACTCTGTTATGTTCTGGCCAATTCTGAAGTTATGTTCATATAAGTATCTGTCCTTGTTATATTCTGATAGCTTGTCCTTGACTGTGCATGGGAAATTCATCCCTATTTCTCTTGAGCTCGTAACTGCCTTTGGCCTTGATATTTATCCTTTCTGCTAGATCAATTGTCATGATTTTCAAGTTATACCATTTCCTGTATTGCATTTGTCATGAACATGAGTAATTAGCTAATCACTTATATTCTGCTTGATGAGAGATGTAATTCCTACTAAGCTTTTTGCTCAGCAGCCTATTTTCAACATTTTTCAGGTAATAACATTGAAGATAGTCTATCAGATGGGGAAGGGCAAGAGTGTTGAGTGTTGTGGAAAAAGCAAGCCGGTGTCTTTTAGTTTTCTTGAGTCTTATCTTGTCCTTGAGTCTTCTTCTCTTATTAAAGCATCTGAGTCTTTTCTTTTTCTCATGTAAGTGGACTCAAGTTATGAAATTGACATTTGATTATCAATAGAGATTTATATTTTATCATCATGGTCTAGCCTTGGAATATTATGACTTATGTTTGCTCTGATTATTCACGACTGTATCACTACCGCGTTCCGAACTACACGTTCCGCTGTTATCGGTTCGGGGTGTGATAGTTTGTTGTATCAGAGCCTAGGTTTATTAAACCCTAGGTCTTGACTATAGGTTGCCATAAGTTCTAGGTTGAACCTCATTATTGCTCGGTGAGATTGGGTAGAACCTTGGGTTAAGAGCTCAAAAGGAAGATTAGCTTATGAAGATAGTTTAGCAAAATTTCACGAGAATTACTTGATAATCTTACATGAATTATTTGTGTCTTGTAGAACTAGATAGATAACAATGGTCGCCGAGCGTGCCCAATGGCGTGAAATGCAAAGGACAGTACAAGGTTTGACCCAGGCTCTTCAGCGGGTAGCCGAGGGTGGAGCCAATCGTGGAGCTGGAGAGTTGCATCATGAGTACCGGAGCCTCAATCCCCCTATGTTTAGTGGAACCCATGATCCTGACATGGCGGAAGATTGGACGAAGGAGATGGAAAGAATTTTCCAAGTGATGCAATGTTCGGACCAAGATAAGGTCCTTTTAGCAACATTTCAACTAGAGAAGGATGCAAGGCTTGGTGGTAGTCCGTAGAAGCCACTTTTCCAAACATTCAAGTAATTGGGGTAGAATTTTTAGAACACTTCAACGAGAAGTATTTCTCGGAGAGAGTTCGGGAGAGAAATGCAGGAGAATTTGCCTCGCTCAACCAAAGAAGCATGTCTGTGGCAGAATATGAGACTCAGTTCTCGAGGTTATCACGGTATGCACCTCATTTAATCATGACGGAGAAGATGAAAGCTAGGAGGTTCTTGAATGGGTTAAGATTGCAATATATACCCCAATTAGCACCGATGGATATTCAATCACATGCCGAGATGGTTAAGAGAGCTCAGCTATTGGAAGATGCTATGGAATTATCTGACAAGGTCAAGGCACGAATGGAAAAGAATAAAGTAGATAATGGCAATAAAAGGTCTAATGATGAGAATAGAGTTCTGAACGGTAAGAAGCCTAAGGATGGGAAGTGCAAGCATTGTGAGAATGAGGGTCATCAATCCGAGAAATGTCGCTGGAAGAATGGAGCTTGTTTTCGTTGTGGAAGCCGAGAACATAGGGTAGCTGATTGCCCCCTTCCTAAAGATCAACCTCAGCAAGCAAAGGATCGTAATAAGGAACGGTGTTAGGGACGAATGCAAGCAATAAGACGAGTCGAACCTGCTGATAATGGAGTATCAAGAGGTACCCCTTTAACCTAAGTCTAGTACCTTAGCTTATTTTGATTAGCATCCCTAGATGATATTGTCTTATGATTGGAGTATAGAAGTAGATACCCCACCAATGTATTGGAAATGTATGTCATGTGAATTTGGGGACCAAATTCTTTTAAGTGGGGGAGAGTGTGGCAACCCTAATAAATTAAATGCCTAGAAAGTTTAAATAAATTAAAAATAATAAATAAATAAAGCCAGACCCTGTACACAACCCCCCTGACATCCTTATAAGTCTTACAAGAAGAACTCATGAACCCTACCCCAATATGATAATAAATTTAAGAATAACATGTTATTTTTATGTAAGCTTTTAATGCGCAACATAATTTTAATTGAATTAAGAATCATTAAATCTCAAAGAAAATATCAATTTATATTTTATTACTAATTTAAAAAATTTAATATTTCACATTTATTACATTATAATCTTATTAGAAGGGAAAAGGATATATATATATAAGATTCAATCACATTAAAGATATGTAAATGATAAAAGAATGAGCATATGTGCAATTTTGGTTCTTTCAAGGGCATTGAGAAAAGGCCAAAAACTCAATTGACCCCTCTTCTTGCAGGCGTGATTTAAAAAGACGGCATATAGTATGTCGTTATTTAGTTAAAGTACAAATGGCATAAAATAATGTCTATAGATAAGGTTTACATAGTATAAACACAATTTTAGTCCTTTCAAGGGCATGGAGAAATGCCAAAATGCAAATGACGCCATTGCTTTAGGCGTTGATTACAAATGGGACGACTTAATGAAAATCGTTATTTTATTCTAAAATGAATAGTGCCCGTTTTTGAATTAATAAATTTTATAAAACTAATTATATGGAAAAATAGAGAAAAATAGAAAACTCGTACCCCTAAAATTTCTCATCTAGATCACATCAAGAAAAAAAGATAAAAATCCAGAAAGATCGTTACACCTTAAATTAACAAATAGGGAAATGTGAATGACGCCTCCGAGCAAGTCGTCATTTAATTTTGGACGACTGTATATACAAGCGTCATTTATTGAAATAACGTCACAACCTGAGGCGTCATTTCCAAAAGGGAAAATCGGTGTTCGGTTCGAACATGGATGTTATCTGGGTAAGTTTGATTAAGGAAAGGGATCCATATGTGGATATCTGTGGTTTTAGTCCTAAACGAACTCCTAGAACCCGTCAGGATTCCTTCTCCTATAAATACCAACCCTTCCATCGAACCCATATTGACACTATTCGCCAAAGACGCCCTACTGTTGCTGCTATTTTCCTACTGCTTCGTGAAAAACATCGCGGTTCTTCATCGTCTTCTTCCTCTCCCTCTTGCAGCCGATACCGTAAAGGGAGGAAGCTGTCTTCTGCTTCTTCTTCTGAAGGGTTGAAGTATTCGTGGGAAGCCTCTGCTTCTCTATTTTCTTCCTAAAGGGGTTGCGGCGTTGCTGAAATCATTTTCCTACAGAAGAGCTGTTGATAGTTCATCCAAGCTTCTTCATATTGCTGCTGCGTACAGCTGCCTGTGACAAGAAGCATCTTACTGCTTCTTATTATTCTTCCACGGTTACTGCTGTTAGAACGATTATAGCTGCCATATTCTTTTGTCAGTTTAGTTCTGTCAACCAAATCGACCAAAGGAGGTAGGTGTTCTCTCTGACAGCTAAACTCAATTAACAAGGATAATACATACTCCTATGATCATAACAACATGCTTATATCTCATGTTCGAGTTCATAGTCTCAAGTTTCTCGTAGGTCTTCTCGATATCAAGCTAAAGCAATTAATATTAAGCCTTAATATAACCTCTGCATGTGTATACCATATTCTTTTGATGCAACCGTTGGTGTTCTCGGCATCAAGCTAAACCTGTTAAGAACAATTAAACCTTAATATGGTCTCTGCATATATGTATATACCTTAATCTTTAATGCATATGTAGGTGTTCTCTCTTCATGTCAAAGATTATAATTAGATTAAACCTTACATGTTATTTCTATATGATTTTGTGTTTTGGTTTAATACTATAGAAGTTAGTTATGGAGTTTTCGCCTTAATAGTTTGTTCGTGGGTATCGGAGTCTCCTTTAGTCATGAAAATTTATGGACGTACTAGTGGGATGGAGACCTAGGCAGTGGGAGTGGTTACATCATTTTTCATGCCTTCTATCTCAAGATCCCCCATCCTTCAACGAAAAATTATTTTGAACGTCTGGTTAGGTAGAGTTTTTTGAGCCCTTTATTTCGGTATATAGTTTGCGCAATTCTGACATGTATACATCGAGAACGAAAGCTTTAAAGAGTTGACACTATTCACGAATTAAATGACGACTACGTGAGTGTCGTTGAATTCTGACACTCTACGAAGGCGTTAAATTATTTATTAATATATATATATATATATATATATATATATATAACTTGTAACTATATCTTTGAAAATTCATATCTACTAAATTATATAACATAAATATATAAAAATTATATATCTGGAATTCTCATATTTTCCTCTTAATTGTCATATATTTTATTTTTCTAAATTATTTTAAATAAATAAATGTGTCTTTGAATGTATATTTTTGAAATTATTTAATTAAATAGATATTGAGGTGAATTCCTGTTAAATAAATTAAGTTAAAAATCACAGAATTAACATCCCTCCAAGTGGACGCTAATTAATAAATGACACTACTCACGGACGATAATTAAAATAAATTTATTTAATTATAGTTAATTATAGAATTGGATGGACGCGAATTCTATAATCAAGGCATTCATGTTCTCACCGTTTTCTTCCGATTTTGACCCATACCTCGGGTCTTTTGGCACTCTCATCTCACGTCCGTAGATGGAGCCCTTTTTCATGATTGGTTCACGTTATACACCTCAACTCTCGGTGACATACGAGTCCTCCGTTGACATTCCGTTCCTTCGGACTGGCAAGTTAGTCATTGGGACCTCTGTAAGTCTCCGCTGGCCATGGATTCCCTCAAGGCAGCCGAGCTGGTTGTACCCTAAAAACCCTGAATCTGATCCGTGTCACTTTGGTTTTCCGTTAGTCTTGACACTCTACTCCTTTTGGAATCTTCTTGTCATCAATTCGAGAACATAACCCTTTGACTCTGTATTTGGCCAAATCTGATTCTGAAACATTAAGGGTTGTGGGTCCGCGACTTTTCAGTGCCAGGTAGGACGGAAGTCCAATTCTGTAAACCATGGAAAATCTGGGTGTGGCATTGCAACAAACTCTGTACATCTGTTATATTCTGTTATTCTGTTATTCTGTTATATCTGTTATTCTGCAAACTCTGTTAATTCTGTTAATTCTGTTATTCTGATAATATATTGCTCGGTTATTCTGATAACTTAGATATTCTACTAGATTGCTTATATTTTTTGGAACTCTATTATGTTCTGGCCAATTCTGAAGTTATGTTCATCTAAGTATCTGTCCTTGTTATATTCTGATAGCTTGTCCTTGTCTGTGCATGGGAAATTCATCCCTATTTCTCTTGAGCTCGTAACTGCCTTTGGCCTTGATATTTATCCTTTCTGCTAGATCAATTGTCATGATTTTCAAGTTATACCATTTCTTGTATTGCATTTATCATGAACATGAGTAATTGGCTAATCACTTATATTCTGCTTGATGAGAGATGTAATTCCTACTGAGCCTTTTGCTAACCAGCCTATTTTCAACATTTTTCAGTTAATGACATTGAAGATAGTCTATCAGATGGGGAAGGGCAAGAGTGTTGAGTGTTGTGGAAAAAGCAAGCCGGTGTCTTTTAGTTTTCTTGAGTCTTATCTTGTCCATGAGTCTTCTTCCCTTGTTAAAGCATTTGAGTCTTTTCTTTTTCTCATGTAAGTGGATTCAAGTTATGTAATTGACATTTGATTATCAATAGAGATTTATATTTTATCATCATGGTCTAGCCTTGGAATATTATAACTTATGTTTGCTCTGATTATTCACGACTGTATCACTGCCGCGTTCCGAACTACACGTTCCGCTGTTATCGGTTCGGGGCGTGACATTTGATCAAATGAATATCTGAAAATTGTTGCAAAGGATAAATTGGTATAACCCTAGATAGTCAAATGATTTCATAGTTGTTTAACCTCAACGCTACTTCATGTATTTCCTAGAGGAGTCATTAAAAATATAAATGAGTAAGATAGAAGGAGGTTAAACAAGAATGTCATATGAGTAATTAGTTCATCTTTATTAAAATTTGTTTCAGATATGAGTATTGAATCTTATTAACAAACTCTATATACATCATGCTTAAACCATGCTGGTCAATTAAGACTTATTCATAAGTTCTTATAATAGAAGAGTCTGACATTCTTTTATTAAGATTTATGAAATTTGTATCCTATTGAAAATCTTCCTGTCCTATCTATTCTTTGGAAATTTAGCCAAAATCCCTATGCTCAAATCCTGCTCTCTGACACAGATCATATTTTATTCTGATTCTGCTCAATGTTCTCTATGCTTTGTGATCTCAACAATTGGTTTAACTCTAATCTCTATATTTCCGATGATACCTTTCCATTCCAATTGTTCCTATGTCTTTGATAAATGGGAAAATTGTCTCATCAGGTTGTCCCTGTGTTTTTGCTGATCATTGTCTTGACTGTCCCTTATCATAACCTTCACCTCATTTCTTCAGGGGGAGAATAGTCTGCATTTAAGGAGGAGAATCAATTATCTCTCTGTCAATTAATGCATGCTCCTGCATTATTCATACTGGTTTGCACTGTCTGACAATTTTCGATCATTTGGTCATGGAGAGGATAATTCATCATTCAACCATATCACGTATGCCTTGCATTTCACTATACTGATTTTATCAAACCTTAGACCTTTTTGCTAAAGTCAAAGGGGGAGAACCATATTCCTTTTTTTTGATGACGTCAAAGGGGGAGAGATAATCGGCTGTGTTGCATTGCATGATGTTGTGTATCTCACTATGTTGCTTTGGACTCATAGTGTTGTCATCATCAAAAGGGGGGAGATTGTTGTGTCCCTGTGATTTTGATAATAGCAAACACTATGAGTCATCATGTCTTTGCATACTGCATACATACATGTTGATGCAGCATTTAGTGTTAATTCTGCATTGATAAGGTCTTGGTGCTGTCAATGTTTTTATGATGTCATAACTATGCATGAAGCATTAATACGTGTTGATGCTGCATTTAGTGTAAATTCTACATTGATAAGGTCTTGGTGCTGTCAATGTTTTTATGATGTCATAACTGTGTATGAAGCATTAAGTTTGTGCTCATCACATTGAGGTCAATGTGAGGTCCATGCATATCTTTGTCCATTGCATATGAAATTCGTGCACATTCCAGACCACTGCATATCAGGTTGCATGCATATACATTTCATCGAACAGGTTATGTGCACAAAGTTCTCTCAGGTTGATAAGCCATATGTACATACTTAGGTCGATGCTAGTTGTGGTTTCACATATCTAAGGTCTGTGCTAGTTGCGTTTTCACATAGCTACGGTTGAGGCTAGCTTCTCAGGTTGATAAGTCATATGCACATACTTAGGTTGATGCTAGTTGTGGTTTCACACAGCTAAGGTCGGTGCTAGTCTGTGCTAGCTACGTTTAAGGTTGAGGCTAGCTTCTCACATATTGCATTCAGGGTCGGTGCTAGTTGCACCTTCTGCAGACTAAGTCGGTGCACTTTTTGAAATGCGTGCATTTGAAGTCGGTGCATACCATGTTCATTCATGCTCTAAGGTCGGTGCATGTTTTGGCTTGAACACTAGAAGTCTGTGCATGTTTCAGTTTGATACACTGAGGTCGGTGCACATACTATTGCACGCATACGAAGGTCGATGCTAGTTTTGCCTCCACACACTAAGTATGTGGATACATGGTATAGAGTCTGTGCATGTCTTGCTTCAACTGAAGTAAGGTCGGTGCTAGCATTTTCTTCTATGCACAAAGTCTGTGCACTTGAGCATTCCGGGGTCGGTGCAGATTTTGCTCTGCGCACTTAAAGGTCGGTGCATCTTTTTCATTGTGCATATAGGTCTGTGCATTATAGCTAGTCTGTGCATGTTTCAAGTCAGTGCACTCTATGCATCAAGATCGATGCACCTGCTAGATTAAGGTCGAAACACTTATTGTCTTCATGCTACCAAGTCTGTGCATCTTCTGTTAAGTTCTAAGGCATTGTGCAGAACACCCGTATGACAAGCCTGATCATATATCTACATTACACTGCTGCTTAAGTATAAACCATCACACACAATGTGTTTGTTGAAATGCTTCTAATCTGATTGGCAGAACTTAAAGCAGTGCACGTGATCTAAGACTGAATTATTGGGGCACATGATCCAAGGCTTTGTGATATCTATGAAATCTCAACTACATGTACTCTCTTCATCTCATCAGATATGCCACGTGGACAAATTACGCCATCTGTCACCTGAGGAGCCTTGGCGGGAATCTTCCCTCCACGTGCCCGAAGAGATTCCATTGGGATCCACTCCAATCCTATTCTTTGGTATAAAAAGAGGGATCTCTGAAGTCGAAAAACATACTGATATCGAAGGAGTGATCCAGAGAGTGGAGATAGAGAGCAGAAAGAAAAAGCCATTGAAGATCGAGCATCAGAAAAGAAAGATAAAGAAAGAGTGAAGAGCTGAGAAGATGATAGAGAGAAGAAGAAGAAGAGCGTGCTCAAGTCAAGTAACCGGTCGTGATATTGAAGATATGTAGATCTATTCCAGGATCAAATCCTGAACAGTCCTGCTCTAGTTGGAGCTACAATTGTTTTTTTGTTTCCTCTTTTGTTTTTTCATTTGTCACTTTCCGTTTCCTAGAGTTTTCTGTTTCCCTGGTTTGGGATCAGGTTTCCTCCTGAGTGTTTAGGAGAAGGGAGAGTTGGACTCTCCGGTTGTGAGTGACTAGGTATCACTCACAGTTTCCCTCTATGGACTCAGAGGAAGAGATGTTTTAATCCTCTGGATTTTGGTGAGTAGTGGATTGCTGTTCACGTCCCTTCTGCAGTTGCAGAAGAAGGGAGATTGTGGTCTCTGGTCGCTAGTGACGGGGTGTCACTAGTGGTTCCCCTCCAGTTTGGAGGAAGGGAGGATTGGTCCTCCGATTCTGACCTTGTAGGTGGCAAGTTCAGGTTTCAGATCCTGTCGATTGCAGGATCGATGTTGAGGGATTTGTCTCCCTCAGGGCAAGTTGTTAGGCAGCCGTTGTTTGCAAACTGAGTCTGCTTCTTGCTTGGAGCAAGGGTAGCCTCACTCGGTTGGAGTGGGGGTGGACCTAGATCTCGGGTCTGAGATCGAACCACCTAAAAAATCTCGTGTGTAGTGGTTTGCCTTGGTGTGTTTGTCCTTATCTCCTGCCCCCTTCTATTGATTGTTCGTTTGAGCGCTAGGTGTTCGATATCTGTTTTGCTTGAGCTGTTTGAGATCATCTAGTCTCTCGCTGACACTTTGATGGCTTGACAAGTATTTATCCACCAGTCTAAGTAGAAGTCTTCACTTCTAAGTATCTTCTGTGGTGCTGTTCCTTTTATTCGTTCCTTTGAGTGAAGCTTGGTTTTTAAATTGAACAATATTTCCAAAAGATCCATTCACCCCACCCTTTGGATCTATTTCCGTGTACCACCTGTTCTAACACTAACTGTGGCCCGAACAGCTGCTTCTTGCCAGCTTCATACCAACGCAGCGGTGATCTACATAGCCGCTCGTAGAGTGCTTCATAAGGTGCCATCCCGATGGCGGAATGGTGACTATTCTTGAATGCAAACTCTATCAGGGGCAAATGATCGTCCCAATTCCCCCTCCATTCAATACTGCATGCCCTCAGCATATCTTCTAGAGTTTGGATAGTGCGCTCGATTGCCCATCGGTTTAAGGATGAAATGTCGAGCTGAGCCATATCTCTATCCCCATAGCCTGCTGCAAACTCTTCCAGAACCTCGCAGTGAATCGAGGGTCCCGATAAGAGATGATAAATAAAGGCGCACCATGCAACCGAATGATCTCAACGATGAATAGTTCGCTAAGGATTCGATTGGAGTCTGCTTGTTTATGGGCAAAAAGTGTGCCGTCTTGGTGAACCTGTCCACAATCACCCAAATTGTATCATGCTTTCTTCTGGTCATGGGTAGACCTGACACAAAGTCCATGGTGATTTGTTCCCATTTCCATTGTGCCATCTCAATGGTCTGGAGAGGACCGCCCGGTCTTTGGTGCTCTATCTTCACTTGCTGACATGTGAGACATTTAGACACGAACTCTGCAATGTCTCGCTTCATTCCTAGCCACCAGTACATCCTCTTCATATCTTGACCTATGCGCCTCCTGCATCAAGTCCTTCTTCAACTCCACATTGTTTGGTACACAAATCCATCCTCGGAATATGATCAGTCCATCAATCCCCACCTAGATGTTCTCATTATTCCATTGCATCTGCAATACCATGTCCCACTTTTGCACCTCAGCAATTCTATCTAAGTATGCAGGTCTGGCCGACAACCTAGCCAAGAGGCCGTATTACTTCCGTTTCTCAGGTCGTGATTCAGTCACACCCTCTATCATATCCCACTCTCGATGCAAGCTTAACGCCATCAGTTTATAGCTGAGAGCATCCACCACCACATTTGCCTTGCCTGGGTGGTACTGTAAGGTGAAGTCGTAGTCTTTCAACAGCTCAACCCACCTCCTTTGCCTTAAATTGAGTTCCTTCTGAGTGAATATGTATTTGAAGCTCTGATGGTCGGTGAAGACCTCAAACTGAACTCCATATAAATAGTGTCTCCAGATTCACAAAGCATGGACCACTGCTGCCATCTCAAGGTCATGAGTAATTCTTCTCATGGTCCTTCAACTGTCTCGATGCATAGGCAATCACTCGGCCATTCTGCATTAGTACACAACCGAGGCCGATCCAGGAGGCATCAGTATAAACAGTGAAGCCATCATTCCCTTGGGGGAGTGCCAACACCGGGGCTGATGTCAACTTTTTTTTGAGCATCTGAAAACTATTTTTACACTCCTCTGACCAAATGAATTTTGCTCCTTTCTTGGTCAACTTGGTCATTGGGGCTGCAATGGTGGAAAAACCTTCAATGAACAGGTGGTAGTATCCAGCCAGACCAAGGAAGCTCCTAATCTCCATGACTGTCTTCAGTGCTTCCCACTTTATCACCACTTCAACCTTACTGGGGTCCACCAATATGCCATTCCCGGATATAACATGTCCAAGAAACATAATCCGATCTAGCCAAAATTTGCACTTGCAGAATTTGGCGAAGAATTTAGTCTCCCTAAGGGTTTGCAGAACCACCCTCAAGTGCTGCTGGTGCTCCTCCAGACTGGCAGAATATATCAGGATGTCGTCTATAAAGACCATAACAAATTGATCCAGATAAGGGTGGAAAACTTGATTCATATGTTCCATGAATACAGCTGGTGCATTGGTCAACCTGAAGGGTACTACTAAGAACTCGTAGTGACCATACCGAGTCATGAAGGCCGTCTGCGACAGATCTTCGGGCTTGATTCTAATCTGGTGATAACCCATCCTCAGATCAATCTTGGAGAAGACTTTGGCAGATGATAATTGGTCAAATAACTCTTCAATCCTCAGTGGTGGGTACATGTTCTTTATGGTGGCCTGGTTAAGCTTGCGGTAATCAATGCACAGCCGCATGGTCCCATCCTTCTTCTGCACGAATAAGACTAGTGCTCCCCATGGAGACACGCAGGGCCTGATGAAGCCTTTGTCTAGTAACTCTTGCAATTACTTCCTAAGTTCGGCAAATTCTGCCGAGGCCATCCGGTATGGAGGAACGGAGATGGGTGCGGTGCCCGACACTAGCTCAATGAGAAAATCCTCTTCTCGAACGGGTGGCAGTCCCGGTAGATCATCGGGAAACACATCAAGAAACTCTCGGACCACGTCCAATTCCTCCAAAGTCTTGACGGTGTCTTCTTCAATGACCACACTAGCCAAGAAATAGCTACATCCTTTGCTAATCAGCTTAGAAGTCCTGATGGCTGACACTATCGTTCTCCCCATCTTGCTTTTCGGGCATTGGAAGAAGAATGTCTCCTTCCCTGGCTTTTGAAAGATCACTCTCTTCCGACGGTAGTCTAAGAGAGCACCGTGTTTGTCTAACCAATCCATTCCCAGAATGAGGTCAAAGTCATTCATATCTAGGATGTATGCTTCCCCTAGCAATATTCTCTTATTGATGTTGATTTCTATAGTAGGGATCACAAGCTTGGTGTGGACTTGTTTCTCGATTGGTGTGCTAACTATCATTTCCCCAAAGAATGTGGCTTGGGGTCTGTTCTTCAGCCGATTAGCAAAACTAGTGGATATGAATGTGTGAATAGCTCCTAGGTCAAACAAGACCTTTGCATAAACATTATCCATGAGGAGCGTACCATCAGCAACGGTAGGGGTATTGTCTGCCTCCTCTTGCATCAGTGCATAGACTCACCCTCTGTACCGAATCTTCTCCTGTTGGGGAAGCTGGGTCTTCTTGGGGCAGTTCCTCACAATGTGTCCGGCCTCGCCGCATTAATAGCACTTGCCCTTTGCCCTCCAGCATTCCTGTCCCAGATGCTTGCGCCTACAATGGACACAAAATGGGACCCCCGGTCAGTTCTTAGGCATTCGCTCTTGGCGTGCCACCTTTCCCTTGTCTCGCCTCCCTCCTACTGCATAGGCCTTTTGCCCGACATCTTTTGCTCCTCAGCAAACCTACATATGGACATTCGTTAAAACTTAACCTCATATGTCCCTAAATCTTTATGGTTTCAGCAATTACCTTGCATTTTTACGTTCGGCTAGATGAGCAAGCCTCAATACCGTTGGGTAGGTGTCAGGGTCTTCGGTTGCAACGTAGCGTCGAACACTGCTACACAGAGCATTGATGAATTTCTTAACCTTTCGACGTGCGTCATTGAATATGTGCAGAGCATATTGACCCAGAGCGGAGAATCTGGCCTCATAGTCAGCTACCGTCATGTTTCCTTGCTCGAGGCTTAAGAATTATGGCTCCTTAGCATCCCGCACATGTTCGGGGAAATACTTTTCTTGGAAGATAGCTAGGAACTCTTCCCATATAATGTCACCGTCGTGGTAGTCTATGAAGGTGGTCCTCATCTTGGCCTTCCACCACAAGTCAGCTTGATCTTGTAATACATAGGCCACTAGATTCACCTTCTCTTCCCTAGGACATAGCATCGCGCGTAATTTCTTCTCCATTTTGCTGAGCCACGACTCAGCCACCTCTGGACGGCTCTCCCCCTTAAAAATAGGAGGTGCCAATCTCAGGAACCGATCAAGCGCCGGCATGTCGTGACGTGGTGCGGGTGCGAGCTGCTGCGACATATATTGCTACATGGCTTGCATCAGCCCTTGGAAGCTCTGTATGAACCCCTCCAGATTAATTCTCGCATTGGGCACCTGTCCGCCACCAACTGTCGGAGCATGGACAGCCCCGTCATTCGCCCCATTTGGGTCATCTACCCCCGATCCCCTCTCATCCGCCTGGGGAAGATCTCTTTGCCTTCTTGGCGGCATAATTCTGAGAAATGAACAATTGTTAAGTGAGAGGATTTTTAAATGGTTTCAAATATAATGTACCCTTTTCCGACTCTAGCCTATCTCTTCTCCTACTACTTGGACATTTGGAATAGTTGTAACTATGGTTTGTCTCTCGTGCTCTGATACCACTCTGTAACGCCTCGGGTTCTGAGTCCCAATTTATGGGCATATTTTTTTTCTCTTTTATTCCATCGGACCCCGAGACATTACTTCGTACGTATCGCAGAAGCACAATATATAAACATGCATACATGAGCATGAGAGAGAGAGAAACCACAATTATAAGAAATGTAAACATCATCTCAACCATTCATAATTTCCAAAAGAGAGTACATGTCCATTGTTCCAGAATAAACATGAGTCCTGATAGGCTCACCACCCCACAACCATACATATAAGAGAGACATTCATCCACAGCATACCCAGATGAACTATGATCTAGCACTACTCCTCAGCTGCAACCTCCTCCTCAACCTCCTTCTCTATGTCCCCTAAAAACGTGTGTCACAAAGGGGTGAGTGTGACGCTCAGTACGCAGCCTAAACAAACCGGGGTTAACTCGCATCTATATAACTAAATTATATACATATTTCAGATGTTAATAATAGTATAATTCATTCATTATCATCTACTTAAAATAACTCATATGAGAAAAATACATATTCTTTAACTAACATATAAGGTACCCATGCATGCAACAAGACCTCAGTGAATGAGCAGTTACACATTATCACATTTTCATGAGTTTTCACATTTTTGTTATTCATGGAACCGAACAGCTGTCGCAAACACAGGAGGTTCACACATAACGAACTAAAGAGTACTGCGCAGACCCGAGAGCGAACTCCCACCTAGACTCCTGCTGCACGGGACGTTACGTATCGCCATCCCTCGGGTTCTGTGGCATTACGTATCACCGTCCCACAGAACGAACCAGCCAAATCGATAGATTTTTGACCAGGGCGTTACGTATCACCGTCCCCTGGGATCTTTTACTTCTATGGCGTTACGTATCGCCGTCCCGCAGAAGGGACCGAAGTCCAACCTCACAGAATGCTGCTATTTTCCATTCATAACATTCACATTGTATTCACATTCACATTCATACTCATTTTACAAATTCTAGTATGATACTTTATAATAACAAGCATGCTTCCAATGATTTAAGTTGGCTAAACATACTCAGAGCATGATCAGGTTACTAAGGAGACAGGTTTTATTTCTAGGCCACACATGCATAGGAAATGATTTATAACTGCAAGTATTGAATTTTTGGAGACATGAAATTTTTACAGTATGTTACTAACTTAGCCTTCTACCATTTTCTAATTTTTCAGATTTTTCTGAATAAAAATGACCTTTCAAATCTCTCCTTTTCCAAGTTTTTGAAAATCTGGACAGATCCACAGGTGCACTGACCTTACAATGGCCTGCTCGGACCTGTCTGAAGGGCTTCATCACATGTGCACCGACCTTACCTTGGACCTGCTCAGACCCGTCCAAAGGACTTCAACACATGTGCACCGACCTGTTCTACATGTGCACCAACCTTGATTAAGGGTTTCAACACATGTGCACTGACCTGCCTCTTCATGTGCTCAGACCTTACCTTGGACCTGCTCAGACCCGTCCAAAGGACTTCAACACATGTGCACCGACTTGTTCTACATGTGCACTGACCTTGATTAAGGGTTTCAACACATGTGCACCGACCTGCCTCTTCATGTGCTCAGACCTTTCTTGGACCTGCTCAGACCTATCCAAAGGCTACAGTACATGTGCACCAACATTACTCTACATGTGCTCAGACCTGATCAAAGGCTACAGTGCATGTGAACCGACCTTACCTTGGACCTGCTCAGACCTGTCCAAAGGCTACAGTGCATGTGCACCGACCTTACCTTGGACATGCTCAGACCCATCCAAAGACTTCAACACATGTGCACTGACTTGTTCTTCATATGCACCGACCTTACCTACATGTGCTCAGACCTTATTCATGGACTTTAACACATGTGCACTGACTTGCTCTTCATATGCATCGACCTTACCTACATGTGCTCAGACCTGACTGGCCAACTCCAAAGGTGCACCGACCCTACCCAAAGGCTGACCTTCCCAGGGACTGTACTAACCTTAGAGACTCAGAGAAGACTCATGGAAGCCCGAATCTTGGTGAAATTAAAAATCAAAAATGAACATGGTGGTGGTCCCCACATGCCCTTAAGTCTCTCTTTAAAATGTAGAAAGCATATTTGAAATCATTCTAATGCATCGTTGACCTCTAAAATTTGAGGTTAGGTGCCTACCTTTAGAATGTTCAACCGATTGATCTGGGGATGATATCCACACCCCAGATCCTCCTAAGCTTTCATCTTTCGATCTGGGGATGAGATCCACACCCCAGATCCACCCAAGACCTTGCTCGTTGTCCTAGGTACTACAGGTCTGCCCTCCTTCGCAGGGCCACGGTCCCTTACCTTTCTTTCTTACTCAAGAAGGGTAGAAGATGGCAGAGGGTTGATGGGAATGGTTGCTAATAGCTTACCACCCTTGAAACCCACCATATTATATAATTTTCAAGCCACCCAAGGTTCTTCCCATGACCCATATGGCTCAGTCCAGCCCCCAAGGTTGCTGGCTTAAAGGAGAGTTAATGCTAAGCACCCCTTCAGGTTTGAACAGGTGTGACCCTTCGACCGCTCGTCATAAGTGCTAGTGGGCGCGCTTTTCTGTTGGGAATTAGGTTGGAATGTCTGCATATGAAATGAAGAGGACTTCAATATTTAACTCTGGGTCATGGTTTCATTGAATTTCATGAACTGTAACATGCATTATGATTTTCACAATATTAATGTTATTTCTCCTCTATACCAGTCGCGACCCTTTGTCTACCTAGTCATAAATGTGAGTGGGCACGCTCTTATGTTGGGATTTGGATTGAGATGTCTTCATATGAAAGCAAGAGGACTTTGAGATCTAACTTGGAGATGTATTTTCATTAAATTTCATCATTCCTAGCTCGAGTTGTGATTTTCGCAATATTATCATTTATTCTCCCTCATTCCAATTGTGACCTTTTGATAGCCCAAGGTAATTCGGGTATAACTCCAGCATCCAGGTAGTAGTTGGCCTTGACCTCAACATAGAAGTTATAGATAACATCCCACTTGGAGTTATGGCATAGGTGTCACCTAATTCTGATCTCCCTAGGTTATGTTACAAATTTTCTAATGGTTCTTCAATAATCTATCTAGATTTTCTAGTTCGATGAGTTCATGGGTCCGAATTATACACAATTGGGCCAGTGCTCAATTGGCGGTCATAACATTAGGTCCAAGGTGTTCGGAGTTATCACCCATAACTCTTGGCTGTGCCACGTCAAGTGGTCTCAGAGCGGTCATAGGCTTGTTCTCACAAGTCTAGTCCTTGGGCACTTTCACACTAGGTGGCACATAGATTCACACCCGTGCATAGCCAACTGGTTGTTTCATGAGCACACATTGAGGGACCCATTACCAACCTGACCCATCTTCTTCAAACCCTCCAATGGA
This sequence comes from Amorphophallus konjac, assembly GCA_022559845.1. Lineage (NCBI taxonomy): Eukaryota > Viridiplantae > Streptophyta > Magnoliopsida > Alismatales > Araceae > Amorphophallus > Amorphophallus konjac. Next base: position 128,717,998 of record CM040124.1, on the reverse strand, counting down.
TCCTAATCCCCAAGGGAACTACGCTTCCAATGAGCGTGAGCTCTCCGACAACGTCACCTTCCTCTTGGAGGCCATGACCAATGTCTTCGGGCGGCTTGATGACATAACGGTCCGACTCGACCACATGGAAGAAAATAGGCCCTCCCCAAGAGCAGATGATAGAACGGCACCTCCCCCACTTGAAGAACCAGCCATAGGAGAGTTGAACCCCAACCATCCACCCGAACATGGAAGGGATCCACCCACGAGGAGAAATGTAAGGTACCCCCAAGACAACCTAGATGATCACCTCTTGAGGTTAGTGAAAGTCTATGCCCCCACCTTTGATGGGTCCTACAACCCGAGTGTCTACTTAGATTGGGAGGCTTCAGTGGACCAATACTTTGATTGGTATCCTATGTCCGATGATAAGAATGTTCGGCTTACCAAAATGCAACTTACCAAATTGGCCAAGACCCATTGGTTGATCATTGAGGGATTAAGGATGGTTAGAAGGCAAGCTCCCATCACCACATGGAAGAGCATGAAATAACAACTTAGGCTCAAATATGTTCCCTCCTCCTACCACCAAACCCTCCTAGATGAATGGCAGGCTCTAACCCAAGAAGGGAAGTCCATGACGGAGTATATCGAGAAATTTGATTATTACCTCCTGAAGTGTGGAGTCCAAGAGGAGCATGCGATCACCTTATCCTAGTTAAGGAATGGGCTTCAATTCCACATAAAAAAGGAGCTCTTCATGTGCCATGTGACCACCCTAGAACAAGCCTATCATATAGCTCGAGACACCGAGAAATTATCTTGATATCCCCGAATGGCTCCTCCACGTATGATGGACCCCAAGTCCATGGTGCCATGGACCAACACACCACCCCCTCAACGGGGCATCCTTCCCATTCCCATGGGAACTCCTCCCGTTCGAGCAACCCCTCTGACCCTTCCCTCTCGGCCCACAAATGGCCCTCCCAACCCCAATCCAAATCGTCCCAACCCGGGACCCGCTCATCCTCCCACTAGAGCTACCCCTAACCACCATAGTGGGCAGCAATGCTTTAGGTGTCTTGGGTATGGTCACTTCGCCAACCAATGCCCCACCAAGGGAGCATCCAATTTACTCATTAAAGAGACTAATCTCCTACCCCAAGTTGCGGTTGAAGAAGAAGTTGAGGTTAACGAGGCTTCTCCCGATTGGGAGGAGGAGTATGAAGCCCACTACATCGAGTCCAACCAAGAGCAACCCCCCCATCAACTGACCCTCCCCTTGGAGTGGTTAGATGCACCCTCACTCAAACCCAATAGTATGATTGGAGAATGACCACCATCTTCCACACCTATATCCGGATAGGGGACCATGTCCAGAAGGTCATCATAGATAATGGAAGTAGTGTGAACATGGTGTCCCCCGACACGGTCAAGCTTCTAGGCCTTGCCATCTCCCCACACCCGAGCCTATACTGGGTAGCTTGGATTGATGCTACATCTGTGCCCATTAGCACCCGCTGCCTTATCCCCATCACATTCCAATCCTACCATGGCCAGGTATGGTGTGACATTCTACCTATGGAAGTGCGAAGCATACTTCTAGGGCGGCCCTGGATCTATGATGTGGATGCCACTTTTCTTGGGAGGACGAACACTTGTATTTTAACTCATGAGGGGAAGAGGATCCAACTCAACCCTTCGCCACCCCGTCCCCTTCCCAAAAGGATACCTCCCTCCCTAGAAGGACCCCTTACCCCTTCCTTCACTCCAACCCCACCCCTCCCTTCGCCAAACCCCACCCCCTCGAATCCTAGCCCTAGTGTGACCATTGGGACTACTAGAAGCATACACCTCATCACTAAGCAAGATCTTGAGGAGGAAGTCAACCAAGGGGCACGAGTGTGTGCCATTGTCATTTGTCTTGGAGAATCCACCCCAACCAACCAACATCCATTAGAAATCCAACAATTCCTTGAGGACTTCCACGATGTGTTCCCCGATGAGCTTCCGGATAGGCTACCACCCATGCGCGATGTGGAACATGCCATCGACTTTGTACCCGGAGCTACATTGCCCAACCTCCCCCACTATCGCCTCAACCCCACCGAGCAAGCCAAACATAGGAGGCAAATTGAGGAGGTCATCAAGAAGCGCTCCCTCCGCATTAGCAAGAGCCCATGTGCCGTCCCAGCCCTCCTCACACCCAAAAAGGACAAAACTTGGCGCATGTACGTGGATAGCTGGGCCATCAACAAGATCATGGTCAAGTATAGGTTTCCCATCCCCCGGCTAGATGACATGCTAGACATGCTTGCTGGAGCCATCATCTTCTCCAAAATTGATCTCAAAAGTGGCTACCATCAAGTTCAGATTAGGCCCGGGGATGAGTGGAAGACCGCTTTCAAAACCAAGGATGGTCTTTATGAATGACTTGTCATGCCCTTTGGTCTTTCGAATGCACCTAGCACTTTCATGCGCCTCATGACCGACGTCCTCCACCCTTTCCTTGGCATCTTTCTTGTTGTCTACTTTGACGACATCCTCATATATAGCCAGTCCAAGGAAGCACACATTGATCACCTCAAGTAAGTTTGCACCATTCTTAGGAAGGAGAGCCTATTTACCAACCCTAGGAAGTGTCACTTCATGATCAATCAACTGGCCTTCCTAGGATTCATCGTTTCAGCCAAAGGGGTATCCATGGACCCCAAGAAGGTCCAAGCCATTCTTGAGTGGCCCAAACCCAAGACTCTCCATGATACCAGGAGCTTTCATGGGCTAACCACCTTTTATAGAAGATTCATTCGTGGGTTTAACACCATAATGGCCCCTATCACTGATTACCTTAAGAATGGCACCTTTGTATGGACTAGGATGGCCTCCAAAGCATTCCTAGAACTCAAGGAAAAGATGACCCAATCCCTGGTCCTTTGTCTACCTGACTTCTCTAAAGTCTTTGAGGTCACTTATGATGCATCCAGGTTAGGGATTGGAGGCATTCTTAGCCAAGAGGGCCACCCCATAGCCTATTTCAGTGAGAAGCTTTGTGAGACTAGGACTAGGTACTCCACCTATGACAAGGAACTATACGCCATGGTCCAATCCCTTCGTCATTGGAGGCACTATCTCCTACCCAAGGAGTTTGTGATCTTTTCGGATCATGAGGCATTGAAGTACCTCAACACCCAACAAAGCTCAATGACCATCATGCCCACTGGGTTGAATACATTTAGGCTTACACCTTTGTCCTAAAGTACAAAGCAGGTAGCGAGAATCGCACCGCCACTGCGCTAAGTAGGTGGGTAGTATTACTTTCCACCGTCCAAGTGGAAGTCACGAGGTTTGAGCGAGTCAAAGAGGAATACCCAAGTTACCCCGATTTTGGGACTCACTACACCACCCTCTCTACCCAGCACCATAAGGAACACGAGGGATTCATACTCCAAGAAGGGTATCTTTTCAAGGGAACTAGGTTATGCATACCCCGGACATCACTTTGAGATTTCTTGGTTTGGGAGCTACATAGTGGTGGCCTTAATGGTCACTTTGGGGTTCAAAAGACCATTGAGTTAGTTGAGAGACAATTCTATTGGCCTAGCCTTAAGAGGGATGTGGCCAACATTGTGGGTCAATGTCGTACTTGTGCTTCTGCCAAATAGGATAAGCAAAACACTGGGCTTTACACACCCCTTCCCATATCAGATCGACCTTGGGAGGACTTGAGCATGGATTTTATCCTTGGCCTACCTAGGACCCTTCACAAACATGATTCCATTTTTGTGGTCGTTGATAGGTTCTCCAAGATGGCCCACTTTATCCCATGTTTCAAAACTACGGATGCTTCTAGGGTCGCCCATTTATTCTTTGATGAGGTGGTCCGACTCCATGTATTACCTAAGACTATTGTGACCGACTAGGATGTGAAATTCACTAGTTACTTTTGGAAAACCCTCGAGCATCTGATGGGAACCCACCTCAAATTCTAGACTGCCTATCACCCTCAAACTGATCGCCAAATTGAGGTCGTCAATCGAAGCCTTGAGAACTTACTCCGTCGCCTAGTTGGGGACCACCCCGAAAATTGGGATCGCCTCTTACCTCAGGCTGAGTTTGCCTACAATGATTATGTCAATAGGTCTATAGGCAAGAGTCCATTCGAAGTTGTGCATGGTTATAGGCCTAGGAAGCCTTCAGATCTTATTCCCCTCCCCCTACATGCTAGAGTGTCAGTCTCAACCGAGTCTTTTGTACAGCACATCAAAGAGTTGCATGATGTCATCCGCAAGCATATAGAGAAGAGCAATGAGGCTTACCAAAGGCAGGCAGATGCTCGATAGAGCCACTACGAGTTCCAAGTGGGAGACTTGGTGATGGTGAGGATGGAGCGGCTCCTTCCGGGGCCTTCATCCAAGTTGAGGGCACGCGGGTAGGGACCTTTTCGAGTTCTGAGATGACTAGGCAATAATGCATATGAGCTGGACCTACCTGAGGGTTTTAGGTTACACCCTACCTTCAATGTGGCAGACCTGGTACCCTACAAGGGCCCCGCAGTGGGACCCAGTGAGGAGTTCAAGCCTTCACCTTCCCTTGTGAGAGATACCACCGGAGGGACTCCACCTATCAGCTTGAGAGGCCGACGTGAGTAGGTGGAGGCAATACTGGATGAGCAAAGTACCATTACCAGGAACAGGGTATACCAGCATTATCTTGTGAGGTGAAAGAACCATCCCCCGGCAGAGGACACCTGGGTAAGCCGGGAGGACTTGCTGCGCCTTGACCTGGACATTTTGGAGCATTACCACAGCCGGGCGGACCCATACTCGATGGGGACGAGCTCTCCCCACCCCAGGGGATTTAATGAGAACATCTCACGTCATTCTCTCTGGCTCGGGTCGCCTGCACCACCTTGAGGAGGACTGGATGTGATTCTCAAATTTTAATCATTGTTTTAGAGTCTTATTTCATGTATTTTCCTTTATTGAGTCATGTAGTTCTACTCCAATTCCCTTGTTTGTGCTCAACTGGGCCTTAGTACCCTAGTTTGGGCCCATAGATTGAGTCTAGGATGGTATTTGTAACGCCCCTGATGCTTTGGATATTTTTCGTGAGTCTCGGAGTGCATTTTGTGTTTTACACGTGTTTTTCCCTAATGTGCCTTCGGAACTCTATGCAGGGCGAACCGTGGCGTGCTCTGACTACGGGATAGTACTGGCCCGGTGTGCTCCTCCCGAGGATCGTGAAAGTATTTTTTAGTATTTTTCTGAATTTCTAAAATTTTGGGGTTTTTCTATATATATATTAACCCCTTTTTCTCTCTCTCCCCATCTGTTATTCTCTCACTCTTTCCCTCTCTCTTCTCTCTCACATTCTCTCCTCTCCCCCTCTTTTCTGTCCGGGCGGCCGACGGAGATGGACGAGGGTGAGGTGGCCGTGCTCGTGGGGCGAGGAGCGGCGTGGACGGGGTGAGGATTGAGGTGTCGTGGCGAGGTGAAGCTGGTTTGTGAGCGTGGGATACCGGCAGGGTTTCGTGGCGTTTTCTTCATGGATCGGTGTCCACGGCGCGTCAAATCTTTGGTGGAGGTAGGGAGATGGATCCTCAGCTCGTGTACTTCCTTTCCCACTATTTTGGTAGGCCGTGGTGAGCCGAGCGTGGGTTTATCGCCATTGGGGGTTAAAATCACGTTTTTAGGGCGTGCGGCGGTTTCGTCGAATCGATTGAGGTTTTCCTTTTTTCTTCCCTCTATTTTTGAGTTTTTGGGCCTAGAGGATGGTTCCCTATGTTTTCCCCTTCGATTGGGATTGAACGGGGCTTGGAACCGGGCTCTAGGGTTGAGCTCGACCGGTTTTCTGCCGTAACCCGTCGACTGCCGCGGGCGGCTCGGTCGACCATTAGGGCGCGGCTCGAACTGGGCATTCTACCCAGTTCGGTCAACCGACCCATCTGGGGCGGTCAACCGAGCTGGCCAGGTCGATCGACCCCTGTGGGGAGGTCGACCAAAATGCAGAATTTTGGCCTATTTTGGGTTCCGGTCGGTCCCGTTGAGACCCAATGACTGACCTATGGCCCTGTGAGTGTCCCGGACACCCTGTGGGTTCTGTGTCCATGTTTTTGGTTGTTCGGAGGTACCGTGTTACCTCAATTAGTGTGCCCATATGTTCAGGGGTCTGGTGACCCTGTGTGTGTGTTCCGGGCTTTGTGTTACGCTTGATCGGTTCGCCGTGTATCGGCTTGAGTGCGATGGGGGCTTCCCCAAAGGTTGTGAGTTCTTCCGGAAAGTGGTTTCCGCGTGGACCATATGTAAGGCCTTGGACTGCGAGTCCCGTCATCTAGCCTAGGGCTGGAGGTTTTCTACTTTTCCCTAGGATGGGGAATCGACGTAGTGGCCTATGAGCTACCTCGGGAATCGTGCTTCTGTGCTTTCCGCGTGGGCCCTGTGTATGGCCTGTGAACTGTGAGTCCAGTTACCCAGCCTGGGGCTGGATGGTTTCTTAGTTCCCTTTTTGCGAGAATGATCTCAGCAGTTGTGAACTACCTCATGAGTTATCGCGTCGAGATTTATGACCCTAGGGTTAGGGCAGATTGATGGCGTGGAGCCATTCGGTGCAACGATCTTGACCCCGAGTCTTGTGACTCAAGGACCATTGGATTTAGTGAGTTTAGAGGATTGTCCAGAGTCCAGTGGCTCGACGCCACTTGGTTCTTCTCGACTTTCGCACATCGTGCATGTGTGTTTCTTGGAGTTTCTCCTCGGAGAGTGGTCACATCAGTGACTCTCCACTAGTCATAGCCTTCCGACACGCGAGTGGTCCCACCAGGGAGTGGTGGCGAGGCTACCCTGAGATACGGTTTTTAGGCTGGTTACTGTCGGGCCCCACGTCTTGACGCTAGAGTCTGGCTGAGGGGAAAACAAGTCAGAGGGCCAGACGTAGGACGCATGGTCTGTGTGTGCACACGTGGTTGGGGGAAGTTGGACCTGCGCTAATGAGTGCGACCCCAGCTAGTTCTTTTTCTGTGATTACTTGTACGGTGTCCCCGTTCCGCCAGGGTGCGCTGAGGGGGACACCTGAGGCGCGGTCTAAGACGCTAGGGGGCGCATCCGGCCTTTCTTATGGTGGGCAGGTACTCCTGTCATGTGAGACGTGACTCTCCTATTTTTAGGTTTCGTTTCCCGTCTGCGAGACATGGTTTTTCCGATAGTTTCAGGGAGTGTTCTCGAGGTAGAGGTCTAGGGGTTTTTTCGGTGAGCGTCACTGAGGGTTTCCCTAGACGGTGTTAGGTCCACGACTGCGAGGTCGTGACGGTTTCTTCTGGCGGCGTAGCCAGAGGTTCTCCCCTTAGTTCGGTAGTCCCCCGACTGTAAGATTGGGGTGTGTTTGTTCGGTACAGTCGGAGTAGCTTTAGTGCCGAGTTTTGACCGGCCACCGGTTCGTTGTTCCTGCTGTAGTTGCAGCTGCTTTCCTTTTCGCTACCGCCGTTATTTCCGATTGGGTTTCACGAGACCCCTACTGAGTCTCTATTTTGAGACTCATCCCTGCTTTTCAGGTGCTGCAGTTCTTCCTCAGGGTTCGAGGGCGTTGCATGGAGGTCCTTAGCTGCCAGCTCGCGAGGCCGAGTGTTCACTTAGCATGTGGTACATTTTACTACTTCAGACTATACTTTCTATTAGGCTGGACTCTACTATGGTTGTTTATTTATTTCTATTATTATGTCTTTTGTCCTGCTTTATTTCCTATTTCGTTGTACCTCTAAACTCCTTTTAGCCCTTCCGAGCCCTTTCGAGCCCTCCCGGCTCGTGGGCGGCGGGCCAAGATTCGAATGGTATCGGGTTCTTCCCGGTATCCGGATCTTGGGTCGTTACACAACAGTGGTTGTGGACGTACATAGGAATTCAAGATATTGCAGTGATCAGAGTCCATAAGGTCTAGTACAGTCGGCCGCTGGCATAGGGTTTCATGCATGTTTTTCGCTTTGTTTCTCGCTTGAGAGCTTGAGTGCGCTGCGTGGCGCTATGAAGGTGGTTGATGTTCGCGGCTTTTGTGCCGGGGTGGGGTCTAAGGATCGAGGTTGAGTGCTCTCTCCCTCATCGGTGGTGGCCCCGATTGTCCTGCGTTAAGCAGAGGTTGCCAGTAGGTGTGGATTGGCGGTGCTGCGTTTGAGGTTTTTGCAGCGAGGTCAGGTGGCTGGCAAGGATTGGTTGTGGTTAAGTGGCCGTGAGCGTGCTCTGAGGGAGCTGTTGTTGAGTCTCGCCACCCCAGCTTAAGGTTATCCAGCCCCTGAGGTGTTAAGGTTGTGGTTTAAAGTGGCAAAGCGGAGTGTTCTAATCTAGAGGTGTGCTCGGATGAGCGGAGGATCTTCTCGGTGAGTTGCTATTTCATCGAGCCTGATGTTCTTATCGTGCTTTGTGGCGTCAGAAATGATGTGTCGGTCTAAATTATTTTACGGATTTCAAGGTAGGATTGGGTTGTGGTGTCCCAGTAAGTCTTGCTCTTGTGCTCTTATGTGCGAATGGATTGTGTTCACCCTGGATTTGGGTTGATATGGGAAGGTTCCGTTGTGAGTTCGGGACTCGAGGATAAGCGTCGACGGTTGTCGATTATGGCTCGTGTTGCGACTTTTGGCGTGGTGTGTTGCAGTTTGAGGAATTGCAGTGGTGGTGCATCGAGAGATGCTGTGATTGTGGTCCGACGTGACACTCGCCGAGCGTGTAGGAGGCACTGACCAGATGGAAGCGATGGTTTTTCTCGGTGCTAGAAGGTGCTGTTCCCAACATGCATGAGGTTTAAGGTCAGGTCGAGAGTGCAGTTTCTCCGATTGGTCGGAGGAGTGTTGGTTTCTCCTTTGGTTAGAGAGATTGTGTTTGGCTAAGGTTCGTCATCTTGCATTGTGTGTCCGGATTGGTTGGCCATTGCATGCCATGTAGTCCGTGCGAGACATGTTCTGTGCTTTGGCAAAGTGGTTGCCTGTGAGAAGTCGTGCCCAATTCCCTTGCTGTGTGAGGGGTGTTGGTGCTATTCTGGAAGGACGTGTGCCAGTTGGGCGGTGTTCTTGAGAATTTGCGGTTGTTGTCGTGATTTTCTGATGCGTGGCAGTTCGGAGCCTATAGAGTTGCAGAGGTTTGTACGATTTGGGAGAATCTGTGCTTGGGGTTTGAGGTAATGGAGCTTTCCTCACCCTATTTTTTGAGGTTGACCAGCCGAGTTGTGGATTGTCTGGATGGCGAATCCCGAGTTACCGTGTTTGGCTAGGCACGTGGATCAGAGTGCGCAGCGGAAGCGTGGTAGGCCCATAACCCACAGGTTCATGATCGTAGCGTTGGGTGCTACGAGCGGATTTCCTGAGGTTGCGTTGAGCATTGGAGGATGTGCTCCTCTATGTGAGACGTGTTGTTGCCGTGCCGTTGCTCGAGGTATTGTGGTTCTTGGCACTGGCAAGATGGAGTGTTGGGGGAAAATGTTGGCAAGTGTGCCACATGAATACCCTGTTATTGTGATGGGAGTCATGTCAGGCGTCGGTGTTAGACCTGGATGGGGTTGTTGAGGATGTCGCCTGACGGAGGTCAAGGACGTGTTGGTCAGAGTCGGTGGCTTGGTGCCCGACTTGTGTTGCTAGTCATGTCCTCGGATGATATCGTGTTTTGGAGAAGTGATCTCGGGCAGATTATGGGTCCCGATTGGCAGCTGTGAGTGGATGATGAGCCTAACAGTGTGATCGACCACAATAGCGTCTGTAGGTTATGGTCGTGTCGGATTGTGATGGATGGGACCCAACTGTGATGAAAATCTGTGTCATTTGAAGACCTGTGTGCATTGGTCGTGGTGTTGGCGACTAGGTTGCCGCAATATTGGATGGCACTTTCCTCCCCTAGAGACGTGTGCCATGAATTGTTCCGGTGGTGTCCCGTGGCTCTACGATAAGGGCAGAATCGGGATTGGCAGGCGTCCACTTGGATAAGTTGAGATTGGATTCGATGAGACAGGATGGAGGAGTGATGCCTGTGGTTGGATGTCCTTGATGAGACGTTGGCGTTGGAGTGGTTAGCCCTAGTCTGGTGACCAGCATGGGATGGTTCCCCTGTAGGTCTGAGTCGAGTGAGATGATGGCTGAAGACTCACGAGTCTTGTCTTTGGTTTCATCGTGCTCCCCTGAGAGGGTTGAGTTGGCGCGATGCTCGAGATCGGAGGCTATGTCCGAGAGAAGTTCAGCTCATGATGTGGTAATTGTCTGTGTCTGAGTTAGCGGATGGTCTGTAATAAGTCGGATCGTGCCTGTTGGGCCGGTAATGGTTTCCCGTTGACGAGCAGTTGGTGACCGGCGTGTGGTCTTTTCACAGGCAGAAGATGCTATTAGTAGTGCATCGTGAATGGTGAGAGCCATGTATGGGTAAGGCCTTTGGTGGTCGTCTCCGTGATGTGCCTTTTTTCGGATGGGATCTGGGCTTTGTTGAAGTTTATCTTATGGCAGAGTTGGCATAGTGTTATGGTTGGCCTTCGGCTTGCCAGGTGTGAGCTGGTGGAGGCTCTGTATTGGTTGTTCCCTTGAGAAGGGTGTGGAACTGGTCAGCTGGCTGTGAAGCTGATGTGTGTTTTGTCTGCCGACCATAGAATGGATCGGTAGCTATTTCTCGTGACGAGGACTGTGTCTCCTCGGTGGGCGAGATGGTGGCAGTGGTGCCATGATTGGTTCTCCTTGTGATTGAGGTGATGCCGAACTTTTTCCTTTGGTGTATGCCTGCTTTGATGGCCGGTGTGCGCGGCGTGCGGAGCGAGGTGTCATTTATGATTGTAGTCTGGCTGTGTCCCTCAAGAGCTGTGTCTTCCATGAGAATCAAGGTTTTCTGTGCTGGGGCTCTGAAGGTGTTGTCAGTTCGTTAAGGCTTTCTTCCCCTCTGTTCCCGCGTTTGTCCTTAATTTCAAGGATGAAATTTCTTTAAGGGGGGAGGGCTATAACGCCCATGATTTTTCGTATATTTTTCGTGGGTCTCAGAGTGCATTTTGTGTTTTACACGTATTTTTCCCTGATGTGCCTTCGGAACTCTATGCAGGGTGAACCGTGGCGTTCTCCAACTCCAGGATAGTACTGGCACACTGTGCTCCTCCAGAGGATTGTGGAGGTACTTTTTAGTATTTTTCTAAATTTCTAGAATTTTGGGGTTTTTCTATATATATATTAACACCTTTTTCTCTCTCTCCCCTTCTCTCATTCTCTCAATCTTTCCCTCTCTCTTCTCTATCACGTTCTCTCCTCTCCCCCTCTTTTCTCTCCGGGCGGCCGACAGAGATGGACGAGGGCGAGGTGGCGGTGCTCGTGGGGCGAGGAGCGGCATGGACGGGGCGAGGATCGAGGCGTGGTGGCGAGGTGAAGCTGGTTCGTGAGCGTGGGATATCAACGGGGTTTCATGGCATTTTCTTCATGGATCGGCGTCCACGGCGTGTCAAATATTCGGGGGAGGTAGGGAGATGGATCCTCAGCTCGTGTACTTCCTTTCCCGCAATTTTGGTAGGCTGTGGTAAGCCGAGCAGGGGTTTATCGCCGTTGGGGTTAAAATCACATTTTTAGGGCGTGCGACGGTTTCGTCGAATTGATTGATGTTTCCCCTCTTTCTTCCCTCCATTTTTGAGTTTTTGGGCCTAGGGGATGGTTCCCTATGTCTTCCCCTTCGATTGGGATCGAACGTGGCATGGAATCGGGCTCTAGGGTTGAGCTCGGCCGATTTTCCGCCGTAACCGGTCGACTGCCGCGGGCGGCTCGGTTGACCGTTCGGGCGCGGCTCGAACTGGGCATTCTGCCCAGTTCAGTCGACCGACCCATTTGGGGCAGTTAACTGAGCTGGCCAAGTCGACCGACCCCTATGGGGAGGTCGACCGAAATGCAGAATTTTGCCCTATTTTGGGTTCCGATCGGTCCAGTTGAGACCCAATGACCGACCTATTGCCTTGTGAGTGTCCCGGACATCCCGTGGGTTCTGTGTCCCTATTTTTGGGTGTCCGGAGGTACCGTGTTACCTGCATTTGCGTGCCCGTGCAAGGGTCTCGTGACCCTATGTGTGTGTTCCGGGCTTTGTGTTACGCTTGATCGGGTCGCCGTGTATCGGCTTGAGTGCGGTGGGGTCTTCCCCGCACGTTGTGAGTTCTTCCAGAAAGTGGTTTCAATGTGGGCCATGTGTAAGGCCTTGGACTACGAGTCCAGTCATCCAGCCTGGGGATGGAGGTTTCTCACTTTTCCCTGGGATGGGGAATTGGCATGGCGGCCTGTGAGCTCCTTGGGAATCGTGCTTATGTGCTTTCCATGTGGGCCATGTGTGTGGCCTGTGGACTGTGAGTCCAGTTACCCAGCCTGGGGCTAGAGGGTTTCTCAGTTCCCTTTTTGCGAGAATGATCTTAGCAGTTGTGAACTGCCTCGTGAGTCATCATGCCGAGATTTCTGACCCTAGGGTTAGGGCAGATTGACGGCATAGAGCCGTTCGGTGCAATAGTATTGACCCCGAGTCTTGTGACTCAAGGACGGATGGATTTAGTGAGTCTAGAGGACTGTCTAGAGTCCAGTGGCTCGACACCACTTGGTTCTTCTTGACTTTCGCACAGGGTGCGTGTGTGTTTCTCAGAGTTTGTCCTCGAAGAGTGGTCACATCAGTGACTCCCCACTATTCGTAGCCTTCCGACACGCGAGTGGTCCCACCAGGGAGTGGTGGCGAGGCTACCCCGAGAGACGATTTTTAGGCTGGTTACCGTCGGGCCACACATCTTAACGCTAGAGTCCGGCTGAGGGGAAAACCAGTCAGAGGGCCAGACCAAGGACACATGGTCTGTGTGTGCACACGGGGTTGGGTGCATTTGGACCCACGCTGACAAGCGTGACCCCAGCTAGTTCTTGTTCTGTGGTTACTTGTACGGTGTCCATGTTCTGCCAGGGTGCAATGAGGGGGACACCTGAGGCGCGGTCTAAGTTGTCAGGGGGGGCAACCGGCCTTGCTTCTGGTGGGAAGGTAATTTTGTCACGTGAGACGTGACTCTCCTATTTTCAGGTTTCGTTTCCCGTCTGCGAGACGTGGTTTCCCCGATAGTTTCAGGGAGTGTTCCTGAGGTAGAGGTCTAGGGGTATTTCCGGTGAGCGTCACCGAGGGTTTCCCTAGACGGTGTTAGGTCCACGACTGCGAGGTCGTGACGGTTTCTTCTGGCGGCGTAGCCAGAGGTTCTCCCCTTAGTTCGGTAGTCCCCCCGACTATGAGATCGGGGTGTGGTTATCCAGTACAGTAGGAGTAGCTGTAGTGTCAAGTTTTGACCGGCCACCAGTTCGTTGTTCCTGCTGTAGTTGTAGCTGCTTTCCTTTCCGCTACCGCCGTTGTTTCTGGTTGGGGTTCCGCGGGACCCCTACCGAGTCACTGTTTGGAGACTCATCCCTACTTTTCAGGTGCGATGGTTCTTCCTCGGGGTTCGAGGGTGTTGCATGGAGGTCCTTAGCTACCAGCTCGCGAGGCCGAGTGTTCACTTGGCATGTGGTACATTTTACTGCTTTAGACTGTACTTTCTATTGGATTGGACTCTGCTGTGGTTGTTTATTTATTTCTGTTATTATATCTATTTTCTTGCTTTATTTCCTATTTCTTTATACCTCCACACTCCTTTTAGCCCTTCCGAGCCCTCCCGACTCGTGGGCAGCGGGCTAGGATTCGAATGGCATCGGGTTCTTTCAAATATTCGGATCTTGGGTCGTTACAGCCTTGGTCTTTTGTCTATTTGTCAAAGACATTTTGGTCATGAAAAGAGTGGATGCCTATAAATAGGCCCCCTCTCTCCCCCATGTAATCACCTTTGATGAATTATGAATAGAAAGAATTCCCCTTGAGTTTCTTCCACTCCCTAACTCCCCCTTTCTCTTTTCTCTCTCTCTCTCTCCTCCCTAAGGGAAGGGGTGCACCCCCCTCTCTCTCCTCTCTCTTCCCTCTCATTTATGTACCTCCCCAAGTCCGCTCACCCCACATTACTCCACCCCTATTCCCAAGATAGAACCCACTACTCCCTAATCCACCCTCCAACCCCCAACCACCCACTCCCCTTCCCCAAGCCACCCACCAACCCGAACCACCTATTCCCCTTCCCAAGAACACTCCCACCTTCCCCAAGGTTGAAGGGGCCTAACCCTAGGCAAATTTGAAACTCCATCCCATTTCTGGCTGGGCCCTTACCCTCCTATCTACCCCCACCTAGGTCAACCTCCTCTCTCCTCATCTCCCCCCCCCCCTTGGCTGGCCGACCCCCTCCCCTCCCCCCTTGCCTCTCTAGATCGCACCAGCCCCTCCTCCACCCCTCTCCAGCCCTATCGCCATCCAGAACCATCCTCAACCCCCCTCTCAGCCCCCCAGCAACCTCCCCTCAGCCCCCCTCCCCTTCCCCAGCCATCAGTCGCCTTGCCCTTGCAACCCTTCACCCTCCCCTTGCTCATACACCCCACCCACCTCCCTGAGTCAGTCCAGATCCGCAGCAGTAGAGAAGCTCAGTTTTGCAACACCGGACACAACCACCCCACGAGGTTCCTAGTGGCCTATTATACACCGGTGGCTTCGTTTTCCAGATAGCTTCGCATCAAGAGCTTCCATGCTGTCATCCGCCCTCGGAGCTACCCGGAAGAGCCAACCTGGTGGACCTGCGCATTCTGCCTCCGGCGGACAACCAGAGACGGAGTGTAGAGACGCCCAAGGCCAGCTCGGAGAAGTTACTGGTGTGATTTTCAGTTGAGGTCAACTACCACAAGCCCCTTACATGCCCAAGAAAGAAGGAGGACATTCGGCTACCACAATATCCCGTTCTGGCCATCTTCCCCGGCTTGTGCAGACCACCATCGCTAGAACAAGATCAGACCACCCTCTGCTTCCCTGTTCGCCACATTCTTCTCCGACTTCATACGGGGACCCCGTTGGTTCTTGTGCGTCGCTAACTTGCCAATGGTCGCGTCGGCGCCAATATCATCTCCATCATAGTTCGGTGGAGCCCGTGGCAACTTCTGCAACAACACCCTGTTATTCTGAGTCTGACAGAAGCACTCAGCATTGGTCTTGATCCCTGAGCTGCAGCGGCCCTCGTCGACCCCCGATCGGCTCCGAAATTCTACGGCGTCTTCTTGGACCTGTCCTGGTCGTTCCAGCGCTGATCCCACTTCCATCAACAGTCGGACGAGTTCGTGGTCCCCAGAACGCTCGTGCCCTATCACTCAATTCTTGACAGAACAAAAGCAGAACAGTCCCTGATGTCTGACTTGTAGCGCCTCAGCCTGATTTTTGTACGGACCTCGGCCCCTGCTGCAGTGTCACGCCCCGAACCGATAGCAGTGGAAGGTGTAGTTCGGAAAGCGGCAGTGATACAGTCGTGAATAATCAGAGCATACATAAGACACAAAATTTCCAAGGCCAGACAATATGGATAAAATATAATCTTTATTGATAATTAAATGTCAATTACATAACTGGACTCCACTTATATGGGAAAAAGAAAAGACTCAAATACTTTATAAAGGAAAAAGACTCAAGGACAAGATAAGACTCAAGAAAACTAAAAGACACCGGCTTGCTTTTTCCACAACACTCAACACTCTTGCCCTTCCCCATCTGATGGACTATCTTCAATGTCATTACCTGAAAAATGTTGAAAATAGGCTGGTGAGTAAAAAGCTCAGTAGGAATTACATCTCTCATCAAGCAGAATATAAGTGATTAACCAATTTATCATGTTCATGAAAAATGCAATGCGGGAAATGGTATAACTTGAAAATCATGACAATTGATCTAACAGTAAGGATAAATATCAAGGCCAAAGGTAGTTACGAGCTCAAGAGAAATAAGGCTGAATTTCCCATGCAGAGTCAAGGACAAGCTATCAGAATATAACAAGGATAGATATTTAGATGAACATAACATCAGAATTGGCCAGAACATAACAAAGTTCCAATAAATAAAAGCAATCTAGTAGAATATCCAAGTTACCAGAATAACCGAGCAATAAATTATCAGAATAACAGAATTAACAGAGTTTATAGAATAACAGATATAGCAGAATATAACAGATGTACAAAGTTTGGTGCAATGCCACACCCAGAATTACCATGGTTTATAGAATTGGACTTCCGTCCTACCTGGCACTGAAAAGTCGCGAACCCACAACCCTTAATGTTTCAGAATCAGATTTGGCCAAATACAGAGTCAAAAGGTTATGTTCTCGAATTGATGGCAAGAAGATTCCAAAAGGAGTAGAGTGTCAAGACCAACAGAAAACTAAAGTTACACGGATCGGATCACAAGGTCTTTATGGTACAACCAGCTCGGCTGCCTTGAGGGAATGCAAGGCTAGTGGAGACTTGCGGAGGTCCCAATGACTAACTTGCCAGTCCGAAGGAACGAAATGTCCAACGGAGGACTCGTATGTCACCCAGAGTTGAGGTGTATAACGTGAACCAATCATGAAAAAGAGGCTCCATCTACGAATGTGAGATGAGAGTGCTAAAAGATCCGAGGTATGGGTCAAAACCGGAAGAAAACAGTGAGAACATGAATGCGTTAATTATAGAATTCACGTCCATCTAATTCTATAATTAACTATAATTAAATAAACTTATTTAATTGACATCCGTGAGTAGTGTCATTTATTCATTAGCGTCCACTTGGAGGAACGTTAATTCTATGATTTTTAACTTAATTTATTTAACAAGAATTTACGTCAATATCTATTTAATTGAATAATTTCAAAAAAATATACATTCAAAGACATATTTATTTAATAAAATAATTTATAGAAATAAAATATATGATAATTAAGAGAAAAGTTCAAGGATTCTAAAAATATTTTTTTTTATAATTTTATGTTACATAGTATCGTAGATATGGATTTTTAAAGATATAGTCACAAGTTATATATATATATATATATATATATATATATATATATATATATTTATATATAATATAAAATTTGACGCCTTTGCACTGTGTCATTGAAAGAAATTCAACGACAATGCATAGGTCGTCATTTATGAATAGTACCCACTCTTACAATTTTTCGTTTTCGATGTAGACATGTCAGAATTATGCAAATTATATACCAAAATGAAGGGCTCGAAAAACTCTACCTAACTGGACGTTCAAAATAATTTTTCGTTGAGAGATGGGAGATCTTGAGATAGGAGGCACGAAAAATGGTGTAATCACTCTCACTACCTCGGTCTCTACCCCAATAACACACCCATAAATTTTCATGTCCAAAGGACACTCCGGCGTCCCCGAACAAACTATCACATTAAAATCCTATAACTATGGTGCGACAATATTTGCTGTGATTTACCGTTTCATATGTTTAGTTCAAACAAGTTGTTAACTAGTTAATATTATTGTATAAACATGTGAAAATTTAAAGAAAAATATGGGGATTCGTATCATATCCATTATATGATTTTTAGATACGTGAGTTATACGGATAAAAATTATTTAATCATCCATTAACTTGTTAACCTCACGTGAAACTACATACGAAATAGAAAACATAAAACACGCAGATTTAACTCATAGTTTGGCTTGATAGAGAGAACACCTACCTTTCAATACTATTTGGGATGGTCGGGTGTGAAAGATGGAAGAAAATATAAGAGATATCGGTAGCAGTGGCTCTAACAGCAACAATAAGATGTCAAAGAAGAAGCAGAGCTTCTTCAGTAACCGCCTGTAGCTTCAATCAAAGGGAGAAGAGAGGCATAGTTATCATTGCGATGCATCAATGACAGATGAAGAATAGAAGAAAACTAGCTTTCTTCCTTTCATTCGGTAGCAAAGGACGACGATAGAGGGACTCCTTCAACGAAATAGCAGCAGGGGTTTATTTATAGATTAAGTTGTTAGAATCCTATCGGGAAGCAAACTTCCCCCGTAGGAACTCCTAATGAAACCTTCTGTATATGAATCTTAATGGTCTTCAAATTTTCCTAAACCGCAGCCACCTTCCCATTCGAACACAGCTTCGGCCATTTTGAAGAAACTTAATATTAACATATTTATATATATATATAGAGATATATACATATCCCTCTTAAGGCCCACTCCCATTCGTGAGATTCTTATAGGTGTAGGTGTGAGAGCCCATATTAAGGCATATGGGTTGGGCATGCTCCATACTGGTTTTGGGTCATGGCTTGGATGATAAGTGGCCTTTGATGAGGAAAGGTTCAAGGCCCATTCACGTTATGATCATGAGACCTCCTACCATTTATACGTAGGTGGGCAGAGGCCCTTTAAACATGGGCTTTTGGACTATATGGTTTACACATTGGCTAAGGCATGTCATGTTTAGTTAAAGGGGAAGAATTTCTTAATGGGTTCTTTCAAGTGTGTGGGTATGAGTTTTAAAAAAAATAATTGATGATTTTTCATATGGTTTAGGCTCGTTCAAGGTATGTATATAGATTGATTGAAGTTATCCATTTAAATTTTTATTTATTTAATGAAAATTTATTATCATTTTTATCTGGGGTGCTACACCCTCCCCCACTTAAAAGAATTTGGTCCCCAAATTCAATAAAATTCATTTTCAATCTATATCAATGGGGTATCTAGTTCTTGTTTCCAATCATAAGACAAGATCATCTAGGTATGATAATAAAACAACCCAATGAACTAGGCCAAGGTTAAGGGGTACCCTCAGGTACTTCATTGTCAGCAGGTTCGATTTGTCTTATTGCTCGTAATTGTACTCGATGTCGTACTTCTTTATGATCCTTTGCCTGCTGAGGTTGATCTTTAGGATGGGGACAGTCGGCTACCTTGTGTTCTCGACTTCCACAACGAAAACAAGCTCCATTCTTCCAGCGACATTTCTCGGATTGATGACCCTCATTCTCACAATACTTGCACTTCCCATCCTTAGGCTTCTTACCGTTCGGAACTCTATTCTCATCATTAGACCTTTTATTGCCATTAGCTACTTTATTCTTTTCCATTCGTGCCTTGACCTTGTCAGATAATTCCATAGTGTCTTCCAATAGTTCAGCTCTCTTAACCATCTCGGCAAATGATTGAATATCCATCGGTGCTAATTGGGGTATATATTGCAATCTTAACCCATTCAAGAACCTCCTAGCTTTCATCTTCTCCGTCATGATTAAATGAGGTGCATACCGTGATAACCTCGAGAACTGAGCCTCATATTCTACCACAGACATGCTTCTTTATTTGAGCGAGGCAAATTCTCCTACCTTTCTTGATGGGGACATCACCTCCCATGCCCACGTTCATAGCTCGTCTCCTCGCCCCGGTTGCATCCGGCATGGTCTAGTTATTTAATTTGAGTACTATGTAATTTTTATTTGAGTCATTTGATGTATTTTCTCTTTTATTTGAGTCTTGTACCTAGGTTAATGAGTCATTTACCTAGGTTAAGTGTCATTAGATTGTTTAGAATGGTTATTGGGCCCAATTCTTTGGGCTAGGCCCAGGGGCGCCCCTACCCCCTTAGTCTTTGGTCATTGTAGTAAGAGTCAGGGACTTTTGTAGAAATGTGGGTTGCCTATATATAGGACCCCATTCCCCCCATTTCAACTAATGAATCAATGAATGAAAATTGCCATTTGAGAGTTCCAATTTTCTATTGGAGAGATTCCATTAGTTGGGTGAGAAACCTTTGGGAGTGATTCCCCCTATCCCTCCTCTCTCTCTCTACCTCTCTCTCTCTCTAATAAGTCATTTTCTCTCTCCACCACCTTCTCTCTCTAAAACCTGCGCCCCTTTCTCTCTCTTCCCCCCTCCAATAACTCATCCCCAACTCCCCACCAACCCACCTTAACTCCACCCTATCCCCAAGGGAGATTCCACCACTCCCCACCCCACCCTCCAACCACCAACCACCCACTCCCCTTCCCCAAGCACCCTCTCATCTCCCAAGGGAGAATTCCCACTCCCCAAGCCCCCTTTTACCTTCCCCACACACCTCTTCCCATCCCCCAAGACCAAAATTTAATCCCACCCATAAACCCATTTTCAAATACCCTTTCCCTCTCACCCACCATCCCAAATTCGTAGATCCTCCTCCCACCACCTGTTAGACCCCCTTCCAGACCCCATTCTTCCCTTCCCCCACCTTGGAACACCCCCTCCTAGACCCCCTCACAGCCCGGGCTTTCCCCACACTCATCCACCCCCATTTCCCCTCCCATATACCCCATTCCCCCCGTCATCTTCAACCTACAGTTCCCAGTTACAGATCTACAGAAGAGTAGCAGCTTGCAGAGGAGACCATGGTTTCCTCCGGATGTTTCTGAAGGATCAAGAGCCATTCGTTGGAAGCGTCTCCCAGTCCTCTTCGCAACGGCGGTGGTCCCATCCCGTTCTGAGATCGCGATCGCCCAGGGAAGTCATTCTTCCCCGACTGCGTAAAGCCTCCTTGGCAGGAGACCAGATCCGGAGTGGAAGCCCGACTTTGATGGTCCTGCTTAGAATCTGATCGAGAGTTCTTCTTCAAAAAAGCTTCTACTATGAGTCTTCTTTCTTCTCCAAAAAGTAGAGCTCAGTTTGGCATCCGGAACCAGGAGTTATCAATTTTCTCCCCCAGGTGCGCGGTTCTGCTTCCCCACAGTCTGCACCGACCTCTCATCAAAGTTCAGAGCCCACTGGTCTTCTCCGAAAATGTTTGGCTTCCCAGCTAGTTTTTCTTCGAAAGGGACCCGTCAACGGTTCCAACGGCTCTGGCGGCACCTGATTCTGAGTTCGAGAGCGGTCGTGGCATCCTCTTCTTCCTGCTATTGGAAACCTGAATCTGTCAGAACCGAGGGTCTGCTACCCTGTTCAAGCCCCTACCCTGACAAGAAGCGGTGCCCAAAGAAATCAACAAAATTCAAGCATCATCCCATTCCAGCTACGAAGAATCTCCAAGCGGTCTCGTCATCGGAAAAGTTTTGGAGTGGCCACAGCATCGTTATAACCATCAGTCAGTCCTGAGACACAGACAGCGGACAGAACAGACGTCGGCTTCCTTGTTGATCACTAGTTCGGTGTCACCCCTCCCCGCTTGGCCGGCTGAAGGCCCCTCCCTGTGTGGAGGTAGTTTTGGATGTAATATCAGTTGACCCCCACCCCTAGATCCCCCCCCCTTGCATGGGGTGTAGTGTTCTAATATATTGAACAGGTCAAGCTGCCCCGACGCGGCGTGTGGGGATCCACTCGCCTCCCCGCTCGCCCTCGTCTCCGAGCGGGACCGGTTTCTTCAAACCGGTCGAGTTAGTGCTCAAACCTAGCTCCAATTTAGTGCTTGTCTTTCAATATTAGTTCATAGTTCCGCTGGCTGTGAGAGTAAGAGCTCGATCCTTAAGCTCCTTTGCTATAAGTGATCACCGTGGGAAAAGAGTGGAACCCGTGCCTTGGCACCTCGTCGGCTCCCTTGAATTGGGCAGCCATACCCTTGGGGAGACAAACCTTGGCCTTGCTGGCCCTCTACCAGCAAGGGCTCAGCCCACACAACCTCCACTTGGCATTGCCAAGTTACCCCGGGTCTTGGTGAGCATCGGGTGAGCGGTCACCAATGTCGGTCCGTTTGATTGCGAATTGTGCTTGTTCATTTTGGTCCAAGGGTGTGTCATATCAAATTGGTATCAGAGCAAGTTCTAGACTTGTCTCTACTAAGTCTTGTCCTAGGGCCATTGCATGCATCACCCTTGTCCACTATCATGAGTACCTCATACTTGACATATTCGCCACTCTTAGGCCCATTAGAAGCCTTTGTGTTTGATGGATCTCGCCCTAGCATATATCTAGAATGGGAGAAGTCCATAGACCCACACTTTGGGAGGTTTACCCTGTAAGGGCTTGTCCAAGTCAACTATGCCAAGAGTTTGCTCTGGCGCCAAGCTAGGAAAGAATGGGAGAACATTGTAGGTTTGAGAGAAGCCAAAGGGGAAGCACCCATTGAATCTTGGGATGAAATGAGGGCCGATCTTAGAAAGATCTACGCACCCCAACCCAAACCTCTTCAACCAACCGATCTTTCACCCCCGACCCCAACTCCAACCCAAGAACTTCCCCGACCAAGCCCAACCCAAGTCCACCCATGTTCACCACCCCAAGAGTATCATGCACTGACCATTATCACTCCACCCACCATAGACTATCCTACCCCATTATCCTTGGAAGTTGTGGCCCACACACATACCCAAGTGGAGATGGATGCCAATCCGGATTCACCTCCCACTATAGATAACATCCTAGACCCCCCACTTCCACCCACCTCTCCTAGTCCGGGTCCTCATGAGCCGCACACTCTCATCATGAATGAGTCCATACTCCAATGGCTCAAGCGGGGCCCCACCGTTCCTAGCTCACCACCCTACCTTTCACCCTTGGGATATCAAGCCCACATTGTGCCCACCCGGTCTTCCCATGTCACACTTCAAACCTCCTATCTTGTGGAAGACTTAGGGGACTGCTTACAATGGCAAGTCTACCTGACCAATATGCTAGCCATAGGACCATTGGAGTCTAGCACCATCTTCCTAGCATACCCCACACCGGTTCCATCACCTCTATCTACACTAGTGGCCATTATACGAGTGAAATCCGCCTCTTTCTCCTCAAGGATGAGAAACCCATCTTGGCCCACTCCCCACCCATTGAGGTTCCAATTGATTTGATTGGCCAACCGACTAGAGACCATGGCCCAATTACCTTGGAGGATGATGACTCAACCTTGGGGACATGGAGTTCCTCTCTCTAGGTAGCCCTTACCATGATCCTTTTGACCCCTTCCAATGGGGGTACGGATACCCATGTGGCCCCACCACCTTACCCACCACCCACCTTTCCCTACTCCAACCCACCGTGATGGATCAAACCCACCCCTTCCTAGACTCGAGTTACACCTTGGGAGCCATGACCTTGGGCCACATCTCCCTAGGTAATAAGGTTGTGCCCCACCCCATGACGACCACCTTCTTAGATCCATTCGATCCTTTCCAATGGGAGTTCAAAGGTTGTCCCACACCTATACACATGGAAGTCACCTTTGGGAAAAGCATGCATGTGTCTAGGCTTACCACACCCCTTGGCATGAACACTATGTTGGGTCCATTCATTCATATCACCCACATGTCAAGTAGAAAGTATGAGTGGTCCATATTCGGATGTCATGGTCCACCTTCATTCATCATGGGTCTTAAGCATGTCAAAGACATCTACGGATGTCCGGGTCCCCCGATATTTATCACCAATTTGTATGATAGGGCCACCTACGCGTGTCCCGGCCCACCTAGGCTGACCCAAGTCTACACTGCATCATTACATGATAGGTCTACTTTTGGTTGCCCAGGTCAACCCATCACCCCTAGAATGTCTGCATTCACAACATTGCATAAAGAGATCCGCAAGCACATTAGCAAGAAGAATGTGACTTATAAAAGGTTGGCCGACTCTCATCGGCGTCACCAAGAATTCCACATGGGTGACTTTGTGATGGTGAGGAAGGAGAGGCTCTCCCCAGGAGTCATCTCCAAATTGAGGCTACGTGGGGCTGGTCCCTTCCAGGTCCTGAGGCACATTGGCGCTAATGCCCATGAGTTAGATCTCCCTGAGGAGTATGGAGTGAGTCCCACATTCAATGTAGCCAACCTAGTGCCTTATAAGGGACCCACGGTGGTACCTAGTGAGGATATTGAGCCTATTCCCTCCGTTGAGAGAGCACCCACCCGCGAGGAGAGACAACCAGCCAAGAGAGCCCAACGTGAGCGCATTGAGCGAATATTGGATGAACAAGTCACTACCACCAGAAGCAAGGTATACGAGCGCTATCTCGGCAGGTGGATGGATCGGTCTCGTTCGGAAGACTTGAGGGCAGTACCACTTCTACACCCTCCGAGGAGGGAAGGACACTTACTCGACGGAGTCGAGTTCTCCGCACCCTGGGAGTATGATGGGGACATCACCTCCCATGCCCACGTTCACAGCTCGTCTCCTCGCCCCGGTTGCATCCGGCATGGTCTAGTTATTTAATTTGAGTCCTATGTAATTTTTATTTGAGTCATTTGATGTATTTTCCCTTTTATTTGAGTCTTGTACCTAGGTTAATGAGTCATTTACCTAGGTTAAGTGTCATTAGATTGTTTAGAATGGTTATTGGGCCCAATTCTTTGGGCTAGGCCCAGGGGCGCCCCTACCCCCTTGGTCTTTGGTCATTGTAGTAACAGTCAGGGACTTTTGTAGAAATGTGGGTTGCCTATATATAGGACCCCATTCCCCCCATTTCAACTAATGAATCAATGAATGAAAATTGCCATTTGAGAGTTCAAATTTCCTATTGGAGAGATTCCATTAGTTGGGTGAGAAACCCTTGGGAGTGATTCCCCCTATCCCCCCCTCTCTCTCTACCTCTCTCTATCTAATAAGTCATTTTCTCTCTCCTCCACTTTCTCTCTCTAAAACCTGCGCCCCTTTCTCTCTCCTCCCCTCCCAACCACCTTTCTCTCTCTTCCCCCCTCCAATAACTCATCCCCAACTCCCCACCAACCCAACTTAACTCCACCCCAGCCCCAAGGGAGATTCCACCACTCCCCACCCCACCCTCCAACCACCAACCACCCACTCCCCTTCCCCAAGCACCCTCTCATCTCCCAAGGGAGAATTCCCACTCCCCAAGCCCCCTTTTACCTTCCCTACACACCTCTTCCCATCCCCCAAGACCAAACTTTAATCCCACCCATAAACCCATTTTCAAATACCCTTTCCCTCTCACCCACCTTCCCAAATTCGTAGCTCCTCCTCCCACCACCTGTTAGACCCCCTTCCAGACCCCATTCTTCCCTTCCCCCACCTTAGAACACCCCCTCCTAGACCCCCTCACAGCTCGGGCTTTCCCCACACTCATCCACCCCCATTTGCACTCCCATATACCCCATTCCCCCCGTCATCTTCAACCTACAGTTCCCAGTTACAGATCTGCAGAAGAGTTGCAGCTTGCAGAGGCGACCACAGTTTCCTCCGGACGTTTCTAAAGGATAAAGAGCCATCGTTGGAAGCGTTTCCCAGTCCTCTTCCCAACGGCGGTGGTCCCATCTCGTTCTGAGTTCGTGATCGCCCAGGGGAGTCATTCTTCCCCGACTGTGCAAAGCCTCCCTGGTAGGAGACCAGATCCGGAGTGGAAGCCCGACTGCGACGGTGATGCTTAGAATCTGATCGAGAGTTCTTCCTCAAAAAGCTTCTACTACGAGTCTTCTTTCTTCTCCAAAAAGCAGAGCTCAGTTTGGCGTCCAGAACCAGGAGTTATCATTTTTCTCCCCCGGGTGCGCGGTTCTGCTTCCCCACAGTCTGCACCGACCTCTCATCAGAGTTCAGAGCCCACTGGTCTTCTCCGAAAACATTTGGCTTCCCCGCCAGTTTTTCTTCTAAGAGGACCCGTCAACGGTTCCAACGGCTCTGGCGGTACCTGATTCTGAGTTCGGGAGCGGTTGTGGCATCCTCTTCTTCCTGCTGTTGGAAACCTGAATCTGTCAGAATCGAGGGTCTGCTACCCTGTTCAAGCCCCTACCCCGACAAGCAGCGGTGCCCAAAGAAATCAAAAAAATTCAAGCATCATCCCGATCCAGCTACGAAGAATCTCCAAGTGGTCTCGTCATCGAATTTTTTTTGGAGTGGCCACAGCATTGTGATAACCATCAGTCAGTCCTGAAGCACAGACAGCAGATAGAACCGACGTCGGCTTCCTTGTTGATCGCTAGTTCGGTGTCACCCCTCCCCGCTTGGCCGGCTGAATGCCCCTCCCTGTGTGGAGGTAGTTTTGGATGTAATATCAGTTGACCCCCACCCCTAGATCCCCCCCCTTGCATGGGGTGTATTGTTGTAATATATTGAACAGGTCAAGCTGCCCCGACGCGGCGTGTGGGGATCCACTCGCCTCCCCGCTCGCCCTCGTCTCTGAGCGGGACCGGTTTCTTCAAACCGGTCGAGTAAGTGCTCAAACCTAGCTCCAATTTAGTGCTTGTCTTTCAATATTAGTTCATAGTTCCACTGGCCGTGAGAGTGAGAGCTCGATCCTTAGGCTCCTTTGCTATAAGTGATCACCGTGGGAAAAGAGTGGAACCCGTGCCTTGGCACCTCGTCGGCTCCCTTGAATTGGGCAGCCATACCCTTGGGGAGACAAACCATGGCCTTGCTGGCCCTCTACCAGCAAGGGCCCAGCCCACACAACCTCCACTTGGCATTGCCAAGTTACCCCGGGTCTTGGTGAGCATCGGGTGAGCGGTCACCAATGTCGGTCCGTTTGATTGCGAATTGTGCTTGTTCATTTTGGTCCATGGGTATGTCATATCATTTCTCTCCCGAAATCTCTCCGAGAAATACTTCTCGTTGAAGTGTTCTAAAAATTCTACCCAAGTTACTTGAATGTTTGGCAAAGTGGCTTCTACGGACTCCCACCAAGCCCTTGCGTCCTTCTCTAGTTGAAATGTTGCTAAAAGGACCTTATCTTGGTCCGAACATTGCATCACTCAAAAAATTCTTTCCATCTCCTTCGTCCAATCTTCCGCCATGTCAAGATCAGGGGTTTCACTAAACCTAGGGGGATTGAGGCTACGGAACTCACGATGTAACTCTCCAACTCCACAATTGGCTCCACCCTCGGCTACCCGCTGAAGAGCCTGAGTCAATCCTTGAACTGTCCTTTGCATCTCACGCCATTGGGCACACTCAGCGGCCATTGTTATCTATCTAGTTCTACAAGACACAAACAATCTCATGTAAGATTATCAAGTATTCTCGTGAAATTTTACTAAGCTATCATCATAAACTAATCTTATTAGTATTTTAATTTCCTTTTTAGCTCTTAACCCAAGGTTCTACCCAATCTCACCGGGCAATAATGGGGGTTGAACCTAGAACTTATGGCAACCTATAGTCAAGACCTAGGGTTTAATGTACCTAGGCTCTGATACCACGAACGGTCACGCCCCGAACCGATAGCAGCGGAACGTGTAGTTCGGAACGCGATAGTGATACAGTCGTGAATAATCAGAGCATACATAAGACACAAAAATTTCCAAGGCTAGACAAAAGGGACAAAATATAATCTTTATTGATAATTAAATGTGAATTACATAACTGGACTCCACTTATATGGGAAAAAGAAAAGACTCAAATACTTTATAAAGGGAAAAGACTCAAGGACAAGATAAGACTCAAGAAAACTAAAAGACACCGGCTTGCTTTTTCCACAACACTCAACCCTCTTGCCCTTCCCCATCTGATGGACTATCTTCAATGTCATTACCTGAAAAATGATGAAAATAGGCTGGTGAGCAAAAAGCTCAGTAGGAATTACATCTCTCATCAAGCAGAATATAAGTGATTAACCAATTTCTCATGTTCATGACAAATGCAATGCAGGAAATGGTATAACTTGAAAATCATGACAATTGATCTAACAATAAGGATAAATATCAAGGCCAAAGGCAGTTACGAGCTCAAGAGAAATAGGGATGAATTTCCCATGCATGGTCAATGACAAGCTATCAGAATATAACAAGGACAGATATTTAGATGAACATAACTTCAGAATTGGCCAGAACATAACAGAGTTCCAATAAATATAAGCAATCTAGTAGAATATCTAAGTTATCAGAATAACCGAGCAATAAATTATCAGAATAACAGAATCAACAGAATTAACAAAGTTTGCAGAATAACAGATATAACAAAACAACAAAATATAACAGATGTACAGAGTTTGGTGCAATGCCACACCTAGAATTACCATGGTTTATAGAATTGGACTTTCGTCCTACCTGGCACTGAAAAGTCGCAGACCCACAGCCCTTAATGTTTCAGAATCAGATTTGACCAAATACAGAGTCAAAGGGTTATGTTCTCGAATTGATGGCAAGAAGATTCCGAAAGGAGTAGAGTGCCAAGACCAACGGAAAACCAAAGTGACACGGATCAGATCCCAGGGTTTTTAGGGTACAATCAGCTCGACTACCTTGAGGGAATCCAAGGCTAGCGGAGACTTACGGAGGTTCCAATGACTAACTTGCCAGTCCGAAGGAACGGAATGTCCAACGGAGGACTCGTATGTCATCGAGAGTTGAGGTGTATAACGTGAACCAATCATGAAAAAGAGGCTCCATCTACGAATGTGAGATGAGAGTGCCAAAAGACCCGAGGTATGGGTCAAAATCGGAAGAAAACAGTGAGAACATGAATGCGTTAATTATAGAATTCACGTCCATCTAATTCTATAATTAACTATAATTAAATAAACTTATTTAATTGACGTCCGTGAGTAGTGTCATTTATTAATTAGCGTCCACTTGGAGGGACGTTAATTCTAAGATTTTTAACTTAATTTATTTAACAAGAATTTACGTCAATATCTATTTAATTGAATAATTTCAAAAAAATATACATTCAAAGACATATTTATTTAATAAAATAATTTATAGAAATAGAATATATGATAATTAAGAGAAAAATTCAAGGATTCTAAAAATATATATTTTTATAATTTTATGTTACATAATATCGTAGATATGGATTTTTAAAGATATAGGCACAAGTTATATATATATATATATATATAGAGAGAGAGAGAGAGAGAGATATATATATATATAATATAAAAATTGACGCCTTTGCACTGTGTCGTTGAAAGAAATTCAACGACAATGTATAGGTCATCATTTATGAATAGTACCGACTCTTAAAATTTTCCATTTTTGATGTACACATGTCAGAATTATGCAAATTATATACCAAAATGAAGGGCTCGAAAAACTCTACCTAACCGGACATTCAAAATAATTTTTCGTTGAGAGATGGGGGATCTTGAGATAGGAGGCACGGAAAATGGTGTAATCACTCTCACTACCTCGGTCTCTACCCCAATAACACACCCATAAATTTTCATGTCCAAAGGACACTCCGGTGTCCCCGAACAAACTATCACATTAAAATCCTATAACTATCGTGCGACAGTATTTGCTGTGATTCACCATTTCATATGTTTAGTTTAAACAAGTTGTTAACTAGTTAATATTATTGTATAAACATATGAAAATTTAAAGAAAAATATGGGGATTCGAATCATATCCATTATATGATTTTTAGATACGTGAGTTATATGGATAAAAATTATTTAATCATGCATTAACTTGTTAACCTCACGTGAAACTACATACGAAACAGAAAACATAAAACATGCAGATTTAACTCATAGTTTGGCTTGATAGAGAGAACACCTACCTTTCAATACTATTTGGGATGGCCGGGTGTGAAGGAGGGAAGAAAATATAAGAGATATCGGTAGTAGTGGCTTTAACAAGAACAATAAGACGTCAAAGAAGAAGGAGAGCTTCTTTAGTAACCGCCTGTAGCTTCAATCAAAGGGAGAAGAAAGGCACGACTATCACTGCGATGCATCAACGACAGATGAAGAATAGAAGAAAACTGGCTTTCTTCCTTTCGTTCGGTAGCAAAGGACGACGATAGAGGGACCCCTTCAACGGAATAGCAGCAAGGGTTTATTTATAGATTAAGTTGTTAGAATCCTATCGGGAAGCAAACTTCCCCCGTAGGAACTCCTAATGAAACCTTCTGTATATGAATCGTAATGGTCTTCAAACTTTTCTAAACCGCAGCCACCTTCCCATTCGAACACAGCTTCGGCCATTTTGAAGAAACTTAATATTAACAAATATATATATATATATAGATATATACATATCCCTCTTAAGGCCCACTCCCATTCGTGAGATTCTTATAGGTGTAGGTGTGAGAGCCCATATTAAGGCATATGGGTTGGGCATGCTCTATACTAGTTTTGGGTCATGGCTTGGATGATAAGTGGCCTTTGATGAGGAAAGGTTCAAGGCCCATTCACGTTATGATCCTGAGACCTCCTCCCATTTATACGTAGGTGGGCAGAGGCCCTTTAAACATGGGCTTTTGGACTATGGTTTACACATTGGCTAAGGCATGTCATGTTTAGTTCAAGGGGAAGTATTTCTTAATGGGTTCTTTCAAGTGTGTGGGTATGAGTTTTAAGGAAATAATTGATGATTTTTTATATGGTTTAGGCTCGTTCAAGGTATGTATATAGATTGATTGAAGTTATCCATTTAAATTTTTATTTATTTAATGAAAATTAATTATCATTTTTATCCGTGGTGCTACATGCAGCCTCCCACCTCGTCCCCGGACGATCTCATACTGGCCCTATGATCAACAGTGCACGTAGGTGTCCGTGGCATCCGCTTCTTCGGCTTGCCATCCTTGCGGGACTCTCCCCGGCAAAATCGGCTTTCCCAATTTCCCCACCCCTCGCCTGGCCTACTGACCGCCCCTCCCTGCGAGGAGGTAGTGTTTGACTATAAATAATCATTCCCTACCCCTTGTCCAACACTCCTACAAGAGGCGTAGTGGTGTAAACTATTCATTTCAGGTCCAACGACACCGACGCAGCGTACGGGTGCGTACCCACGGTTTCCCGCTTGCCCATGTCTTCGGCCGGGATTGGTGTCTTCACACTGATTAGGTGAGCATTTGGTTCTCCCCTTGCTGGTTCAATTTTGCTTGGTTTAGTATTGCTTCTGAATGCCCGTCGGACGGTGAGGTGAGCGCCCGCTCCATATTCCTCTTATTGTGTGCCAACCGCGGAGTGAGAAGCGAGAGCCACCCCACACCCGCGCCCACGGCGTGCTGGCCGCCCACAAGTTGGGAATCCCAGCCCCATAGGGGTACATCCCAAGCAAAGCCAAATCCCCGGAACGATTGGGTCCCACCCCGGATCCTCACCACCATCCCCCGGTTGCCTTCGGGAGATAGTGTGTGCCGCGCGAGTGAGCCATTTACGTGAGTCCGATACTCGATCTTTTGTATGCTTGCGGGTTTAGGTCCAAGGTGTTCGGAGACATCACCCATCACTCTTGGCTGTGCCATATCAGAACAACAAGGGTAAGATCATTGGCTCAGGTAAAGTAGGTAAGAGTTCATCCAATTCTATTGAAAATGTGTTGCTAGTTTATGGCTTGGAATACAACTTGTTAAGTATAAGTCAATTGTGTGACAAAGGACATAGTGTAATCTTTGACTCTCATGAATGTAGAATCTTGGAACCAAAACTAGATAAAGCAAAATTTTCTAGTAAGAGAGTCAATAATCTGTACATGATTGACTTAGATGATCCAACTAATTTGAATCTTTGTCTTGTTGCACCCAAATCTTATTTTCCATGGCTATGTAGACTAGGACATGCTAGCTACAATGTCTTGCATAAACTTTTGAGACATTCTATGGTAAAAGGGTTGCCTAAACTCTCCTTCAAACAGAATAATAGAATCTGTGATGCATACATCCTGGGGAAACATACTAGGAAATCATTCAAAAACAAAACTGAGAATTTATCATCTAAACCCCTTGAACTAATTCACGTGGACTTGTTTGGGCCAACAAGAACTGTTAGCTTAAGTGGTAAGAGATATGGATATGTGCTGGTGGATGAGTTTCAGGCACTCTACATGAAAATAAAGCAAGATGGTAAGTTTAAAATCTCCAACATTCTTTCTGACCATGGTGATGAATTCGACAATGCTGACTTTGACAACTTGTGTAGGGCCGAAGGGATAACTCACAGGTTTTCATCACCAAGGACCCCTGAACAGAATGGGGTGGTTGAGAGAAGAAATAGAACACTCATAGAGATGGCTAGAACAATGCTCTCTGAAAAGCAACTACCAAGGAAACTTTGAGCAGAAGCGATAAACATAGCATGTTACATTATCAACCGCTCAATGGTAAGACCATTCACCAAAAAGACTTCCTATTAGTTGCCCAAAGGTAAAAAGCCCTCTCTCTATCACATGAATGTGTTCGGATCAAAATGCTTTATTCATAACAATGACAAAAGAGAATTGGATAAGTTTGAGCCGAAGTGCAAAGAAGACATATTTCTTGGTTATTCTATTAGATCTAGGGCTTATAGAGTCTACAATCTCAAAAGTCTAAGTGTGGAAGAATCACCCCATGTCACATTTAATGAAGCTAATGATGACAACTCTTGTAGGAAAGATGACAATGGGGAGTTATTGAATACAAAAGAAAAACATGATCATCCACAAGAGGAGACAAGAGGAATTGATGACCAAGGAGAATCAAGCAATACAAGGGTCACAGCTACCAGTGAAGGTAATATTACTTCTGACATAAGAGCACATAAAGATCATCCTTTAGATAATGTCATCGGTAGCTTGCATGATCCACCTAAAACAAGGTCACATTTTAGAATAGTTGAAGAATTAGATCAACTTGCTCTTGTTTCACAAATTGAACCAAAAATATTAAAGAAACTTTGAAAGATGAAAACTGGATAAACTCCATGCAAGATGAGTTAAATCAGTTTGAAAGAAATAATGTTTGGCATCTTGTTCCTAGACCCTCATCAAAATCTGTCATAGGCACCAAATGGGTATTTGGGAACAAATTTATTGAAGATAGGAAGATAATAAGGAATAAGGCTAGACTGGTGGCTCAGGGTTACAACCACGAGTTTCGAGTAGACTTTGAAGAATCCTTTGCTCCTGTAGCCCGACTAGAAGCCATTAGGATTTTACTTGCTTTTGCATGTTCACATAAACTCAAATTGAAACAAATAGATGTAAAAAGTGAATTTTTGAATGGACTAATAAAAGAAGAGGTTTATGTTGAACAACCACCTGATTTTGAATGCTCTCATCTTGAAGATCATGTGTAAGTTGGACAGGGCTCTTTCTGGCTTGAAGCAAGCACCCAGAGGTTGGTATGATAGGCCAAGCTCCTTCCTCACCGAAATAGGCTACACAAGAGGTAAAGTAGATCAAACACTCTTCAATAAAGAGCAAGATAAGGGCATCTTGTTAGTTCAAATCTATGTTCATGACATTGTGTTTGGCTCAACTAAACCTACAATGTGTGAGGATTTTGCTCTTCTTATGACTAGTGAGTTTGAGATGAGCTTAATGAGTGAGCTAAAATTCTTCCTCGGCTTGCAGGTCAATCAAAAGGATGAAGGATGCTTTATAAGTCAAGCCAAATATGTCAAGGAGCTGCTGAAAAAGTTTAACATGACAAACTTCAAGACTATAGCAACTGCTATAGGTACTTCTACATCACTAGATGCAGATGAAAAAGGTAAAATGGTGGATGCAAAGAACTATAGAGGTATGATTTGTTCATTGGTATACTTGACTGCATCTAGACCAGACATCTAGTTTAGTGTTTGCCTTTATGCTCGTTTTCAGGCTGGTCCTAGAGAATCCCACTTGATTGTTGTCTAGCATATCTTTAGATACCATGCCGGGACTCAAGAATTGGGATTGTGGTATCCGTCATCTTGTGAGCTTTCTCTAATTTCTTATTCAGATGTGGACTACGCTGGATGCAAGCTGGATCGTAAGAGCATGAGTGGATATTGCCAATTTATGGGTCGGTGTTTAGTATCTTGGGCCTCGAAGAAGCAACACTCGGTTTCCCTCTCTACTGTAGAGGTAAAATATGTCGCTGCAGGGAGTTGTGGCACTCAAGTGTTAAGGATTAAACACTAACTCCAAGACTACTTATTGGATCTGGGATGTGTCCCGATTTTGTATGATAACACAAGTGCAATCAATCTTGCAAAAAATCTAGTCTTGCACTCTAGGACAAAGCACATTGACATAAGACATCACTTTATTAGAGATGAAGTATTTTAGAAAAGCTTTGAATTACACTTCATTGGATCAGAAAATCAGGTTGCTGACATTTTCACCAAGCCATTGTCCAATGATAGGTTATCAACTCTAAGAAGAGAGTTAGGTCTGTGTAGACCTCAATTCAGTCAGTTTTGAGATTTGATAACTCTCTTACTGCTTATTTTAAAAAAAGGGTGGCTGTCAATATGATGTTTCTGTTTGCATATATCAATTTGCATTGTCATGAATAATCTGAAAGGCCATAGTTCATATCTGATCGCACTGCATTGGTTAAATGCATCTTCATCCATGACCATGGTATATAAAATGGTGATTTGCAGAGAGGCAGGTTAGGCCTATAGGGAAGCATTCACTACGCGTGAGGGTATACCTTCACCCAGTACCAATGGTCAATGTTGCATGAAGGGCCATTCAGATAGGGGGAGTAAAATGCATACCTTGAATTGTTCATGCATATATGTGTTTCAGAATTAGCTTCATGTCATTTAAGTCAAAAACCCCAAAAGTTCATTTCAAGTTCACGCACACTCTCTGGGGGAGTTAGTTTAGATTGCATCTGTGAGCCTTCTTGAAAATTTTTGAATCATCTTGAATTCTTCTCTGCTTGCTGCTCAAACTAGTTGGCTTCAACAAGCTTCCAATGTGGGTACCATGATTATAAATCTGAACATTCAAAATAAGGAATCTTCTATTTTACATTCTTATGAGTGTCCAAAATAAGTTGATGGTTCATGCTTAATGAATTCAACGGGTTTAAAGATAAACATCTCGAAATTTTTTGTGTTCAATATTAGTAGACTTTAACCATCTTTTGCATGTTGTGCCCTAGATAACTTTTCTGAAATCTGTAAATTCTGATAACTTGGTAACTTTGGTTTAGTCACCTGAATTGTGTATTGTTTTTAAACACAAGGATAGCTGAAATTCCTAAGGGTTGAAATTTTGACAGAGCAATGACATTGGTCCACTGAGAAACCATGTCACTTTTCCATGAAGACAAGTGGACTGTGTCATGAGGTGCCTCTATTAATCTCTACTAAAAAATTATTGAAAATCAAGGCAGAGCAATGGCAAGACCACAAAAAAAATTATCTCACTCATCAATGAAATGATTTGAGATATGTCATGAAGTGATCATGCTACCTCTGTTC
This sequence comes from Amorphophallus konjac, assembly GCA_022559845.1. Classification (NCBI taxonomy): domain Eukaryota; kingdom Viridiplantae; phylum Streptophyta; class Magnoliopsida; order Alismatales; family Araceae; genus Amorphophallus; species Amorphophallus konjac. Next base: position 128,683,144 of record CM040124.1, on the reverse strand, counting down.
AAATTGAAGAATGACAGTCAGTCACACTAAGTACTAAGGGATACTGGCATCTAAACAATGTGTATCCTCTAGATACAAAGTATGTACTGAACTGAATTGCTCTTAAAATGTTGTAGCTGAAAGTAAAAGAAAATTACTGTAACCCTATAACTCAATCAGAAAATCATGTTTGTTTAACCTCAATACTGGTTTTTGGTAACTTCCGAAAGGGCCATTGAATCTGAAAGAGGATGACAAGGATAGGATAACCAAGGTTTTAATATGAAATATTGGTTCACTTCTATTAACAATGAATGTAGACATTTGTTAAAATGGACTTTCATTTATAAGTCCCGAACTCATTAGATGTGGACCATGCAATTAAATATCAGACAAATCATTAGTCTCTTATAATGGAAGAATTTGCTAATAAGACTTTTCTGATTTATAAAACTTGTATCAGATTGTAAATCCTCTTGAACTTTCAGTTTTGCATCTTCCTCCTCCAACTTCCATTCCAACACTTCATGCTTAATACTTCCACTACCTTTTGCTGCTTCCTTTTAGCTGATGTCAAAGGGGGAGAGACCAACTTGGAGAGAACAACCTTTAGTCATTGATCAATCATATTCAAGCTCCATCATTCATTCATATTCATGCTTCATCATCATTATGCTTATATTGTCATATAATGACTCATAGTATTGTCATCATCAAAAAGGGGAAGAATGTTGTGCCCCTGTGATTTTGATTTTGATGATGCCAAAATTTGAGTCATGCAACGAGTCCTTCATATTTCTGATGATGAGTTTAAGTATGTGTTTGAATGATGAAAGGAATATGTCTTAAAGGATCTTGAAGCTCAGTTGATTTCATGCGAGCTGTGCCAGAGTAGTTCAGTAGAAGTCAACAGTCCATGATGTGCTTGAAGCCAAAAACGGTCGACCGATTTGCAAAATTTGGTCAACCGAAGTCACAAGGCAGTCCCATGAGCATAAGGGTGAAAACTGCTTCACACGGGTCACAAATATTGATTTGAATTGACAAATAGGTCCCCATTGGTGACAAATAGCTCTACATGTCGAAGTGTGGCCAAAGAAGAAGAAATTATATTGATAAGAACCCTTTCGCTAGCCAAGGCGCTAAGGCAATGGCTAAAGGCCAATAAGGGTGACAAATGAGAAGCTAGCAGTGACAAATACCCAACTAACGATGAAAAATAGCTCAACAAGAGTGAAAATGATGTGACACAACCTCGGACCTAATGCAAGCAAGCACAATCGCAATCTAAATGGGCCAATTTGGGCCGCCGCTCTCTCGTCACTCACCCAAGCCCGGGGTAACTTGGCAATGCCAAGGTGAGGTTGAGGGGTTGGGCCCTTGCTGGTAGAGGGCCAGCAAGGCCAAGATTTGATTCCCAATGGATTTGGAAGCCCAATTCAACGGGGCCGACGAAGTGCCGAAGGCACCAGTTGCACTCTTCCCACGGTGATCACTCAAGGCAATTGGGCTTGAGGATCGGGCTCTCACTCGCATAACCAGCGGAATTAGAACTAATATTGAAAGACAAGCACTAAGTGGAGTGAAGGTTTGAGCACTTACTCAATCGGTTTGAAGAAACCAGTCCCGGTCGGAGACGAGGGCGAGCGGGGAGGCGAGTGGATCCCCACACGCCGCGGCGGTGTCGCTTGACCTGCCCAAACAAATTACACCACTACACCTCTCGCAGGAGGGGGAACTTGGGGTGGGGGTTAATGATATTACATCAATAATACCTCCACGCAGGGAGGGGCCTTAAGCCGGCCAAGCGGGGTGGGGAAACCAAAGCAAAGAACGACGAACAAGGGTGGAAGCTGAATCTGCCTACTGTCTGCGAACCAGGATAGAGGGTCGGTGTTGCTCTTGTAGATCTTACTCAGGAATTTCTCTGATGGCGAGACTTACGGAGAAATCTTCGTAACAGGAAGGGGAATGCCTCAGAATTTTTGTAAATTCTTCTGGAGTCGCTGCAGGTCGGGGAAGGAGCTTGAACAGGGCCTCTGTTTCCCGGACTAGCAGGGGAAGGTCACCAACAGTAGGATGCAGAGGCTTTCCTGGCCACTCCCGAACTTCAAATTTGATGCCGTCAGCGCCGTTAGAACCGTGGGTGAGTCCTCTTTGCAGCAAAAGAAACGGGGACGCCAGAAGATAACGGAGACGATCTGTGGAGCCATAAGAGTGAGGAGGTGTTGATGCAGACTGGGGAAGGCAGAGCCGCGCGACCGTGGAAGAAAATTGGTAACTTATGTTCCCTGATGCTGAATGGGCTTCCGCTTCTTGATTCGAAAAGTAGATAGGCCGATGAAGAACTTTGAAGCAGAACTTGAGGACTGATTTCTTCGGGGTTTGTCGTGGCAGAGCTTCTAATCTGGCTCAGGTCCTCAGCCGAGGCAGAACCGCGCAGCTGTGGGAGAATGGACCTCCTGGACGACTCGGAGATTGGAAGAAGAAGAAACCACTTCTGTTGCGAAGGTGACTGGCAGATGCTTCTGAAGATGGCTCTTGGGTCTTCAAACTCGTTCGGAGGAGGTCATAGTGGCCGCTGCAAGTTGCTGATCTGCTGTAGATCTTCAGTTGAGAGCTGTAGATTGATGATGATGGGGGGGAATGGGATATATGGGAGGGGAAATGGGGGTGGATGAGTGTGGGGAAAGCCCGGGCTGTGAGGGGGTCTAGGAGGGGGTGTTCTAAGGTGGGGGAAGGGAAGAATGGGGTCTGGAAGGGGGTCTAACAGGTGGTGGGAGGAGGAGCTACGAATTTGAGAAGGTGGGTGAGAGGAGAAAGTGAGGGGGGGCACAAGTGAGTGGAGGGAAGGGTGGATTTTAAATTTGAAATGGCCTTAGAAGTTGTGGGGTTGTGTGGGGAAGGGGTTGATTGTGTTGGAATGGGGAAAGTGGTGTTGGAATGTGCAAGATGGTGTTGGAATGGTAAGGGATCTTCTTGGGACTAGGGGGGTGGAGTAATGGAGGCCATGGGGAAGTGGAGGGCTTTAATGATGGTAGGTGGGGGTTGAGGTGGTTGGGAAGGGAGGAGAGAGAAGAAAATTTTCGAAATTGGGTGTAGAGGAGAGAGAAAGAGGGGTGAAAGAGAGAGATTAAGAGAGGAATGGGTGGGATTCTCTCCCTAAGGCTTCTCACCTCACTAATGGATTCACTCCACCATAAAAATAAAGATAGAACTCACCAAAATGGCAATTTTTCATTGATTGATTCATTACCTCCAAATGAAGGAAATGGGGCCCTATATATAGGAAACCCACATTTTACAATAAGACCCTGACAAAAGACTCATTGACAAATAACCGAAGGGGTAGGGGAGCTCATTGGGCCAAGCCCGAAGAAATGGGCCCAATTAGCACATTACACATTCTAATGACACTCAAACATAGGAAAATAAATGCAAGATCTAGGGACATGACTCAAATAAAATGCAAATTACATCAAATGACTCAAGTAAAATTACATAGGACTCAAAATTAAATGACTAAACCATGTCGGATGCAACCGGGGCGAGGAGACGAGCTATGAATGTGGGCATGGAAGGTGATGTCCACATCATACTCCCGGGGTGCAGAGAACTCTACTCCGTCGAGTAAGTATCCTTCCCTCCTTGGACGGTGTAGAAGTGGTACTGCCTTCAAGTCTTCCGAACGAGACCGATCCATCCACCTGCCGAGATAGCACTCATATACCTTGCTCCGAGTGGTAGTGACTTGTTCATCCAATATTTGTTCAATTTGTTCACAGTGGACTCTCTTGGCTGGTGGTTTATCATCATGGGTGGGTGCTCTCTCAAGGGAAGAAGTAGGCTCAATCTCCTCACTAGGTACCACCGTGGGTCCCTTATATGGCACTAGGTCGGTAACAATGAATGTGGGACTTATTCCATACTCCTCAGGGAGATCTAACTCGTAGGCAATTGCACCTATGCGCCTCAAGACCTGGAAGGGACCAGCCCCACGTGGCCTCAGTTTAGAGTTGACTCCCGGGGAGAGCCTCTCCATCCTTACCATCACAAAGTCACCCACTTGGAATTCTTGGTGACACCGATGAGAGTCGGCCAGCCTTTTATAAGCCTCATTCTTTTTGCTGATGTGCTTGCAAAGGTTTTCGTGCAATTTTGTGAATGCTATCCTTTTAGTGGTTAGGGGTGGATCTGGACAACCATAGATGGACCTATCATGCCATGATGTCATATGGACCATGATGAACCTTGGTGGGCCGGTGCAACCATATGTAGACTTATCGTGCAATGTTGTCATGTAGACTTTGGTGGGCCTAGGTGGGCCGGGCCAACCATATGTGAACCTATCATGCATAGTGGTGATGAATGTCGGGGGACTCGGACATCCGTAGATGCTTTTGTCATGTTTAAGACCTATGATGAATGAAGGTGGACCATGACATCCGAATATAGACCACTCATACTTTCTACTTGACATGTGGGTGATATGAATGAAAGGACCCAACATAGTGTTCATGCCAAGGGGTGTGGTAAGCCTAGACACATGCATGCCTTTCCCAAAGGTGACTTCCATGTGTAGAGGTGTGGGACAACCTTTGAACTCCCATTGGAAAGGATCGAATGGATCTAAGAAGGTGGTTATCATGGGGTGGGGCACCACCTTATTACCTAGGGATATATGGTCCAATGTTATGGCTCCTAAGGTGCAACCCGGGTCATGGATGAGGTGGGTTTGGTCCAATATGGTGGGTGAGAGTAGGCAAGGGTGGGTGGTTGGTAAGATGGTTGGGTCATATGAGTTCCTTGACTCCCATTGGAAGGGATCATATGGATCATAAAATAGGTCACTTAGGGGGAGGAACTCCATGTCCTCAAGATCCTTAAAAGGTGCTAAGTCCTCCTTCCCTATGATAGTTTGGCCAATGTTCTTGACAAGTGGGTCGGCCATGAGTGGAGGGCTTGGCTTTCTACCCGAGATAAGAAGCTCTAAATCGAGGAGAAGGTTGGGCTCATTCGGTGTAGGGAGGAATAGAAGGAGGTCGCTAGTGTAGCAACCATTGGTGCAAATCGAGGTGATAGACCCTATGCATAGGTGTAGGAGGCTAAGGCTCCTAGGTTGTTCGGCCATAGGGGTCAACATGCTAGTGAACTCAATTTGCCATGCTAAGCCCCTAAGAAAATCCTTTAAGGTCTCCACTTGATAGGATGCTTGGATTGTGGTGTGATAGGAGAAGATGGGCACTAGGGGAAAATTTTGTTCTATGGGAGGGCAAACATGGGTCTAGGTCTCTCTAATTAGGCTCTCCCTTAGCCACCTAACAAGGGACTCTTCTAAGATGAATTCAGCCTTATCTGGAGGGGGTGGTGTAGGGTGAAGATCCTTGTGTGAGGCTTCCTCTTCAATTGGGACATGGGAGCTCTCTATGGAGGGGATAGGTTCCCGAGGGATATTTGTCTTCATGTGGCAAAGAGGGTGGACTACTTCTTCCAAAACTAATGGAGTGGGAAGGTTCTTTGATGGTGGGGTGATGATGGTCGGAGTATGGTGCACCCGTGGTGGTGAACAAGGGTGGGATTCCCGTGGGTGGGAGAATAAAAGGTTGTTGAATTTAAAGGTTCCCGAAAGGTGTGGCGGATGCACTAGGCAAGTCCGACGTGTTGGGTCGATGTCGGCATTCCATTCATCTAACCATTTCTTACCTAGGATTATACATGGACCCGCCAATGTTCCCTTTTGACACCAAGCCCCATCCAGATACTTAGTCTTCCCGAACCATTTATGGAATTCAATGAAGACTTAGTCTCCATTGTGCACAATTTATCCGGTCCTACAAAGAGAGGTAATGATATCGGGGGACACCCAATTTTCAGATTCTAGGTCAATGAAATCAATTTCTATGGGCTCCCCATTAGGTAACCATGCATGGGATATGATTGGGAGAGGGGCCATGTGACCCAAGACTCAACGTTAACAATGATGGGTTTGCACGGTTCGGACAAGAATGCAAGCATGCCCTAGGACTTGACTTGTGGAGACAAGTCAATGACTTGCTCTGATACCAATTTGATGAGACACAACCTCGGACCTAATGCAAGCAAGCACAATCGCAATCTAAATGGGCCAATTTGGGCCGCCGCTCTCTCGTCGCTCACCCAAGCCCGGGGTAACTTGGCAATGCCATGGTGAGGTTGAGGGGTTGGGCCCTTGCTGGTAGAGGGCCAGCAAGGCCAAGATTTGATTCCCAATGGATTTGGAAGCCCAATTCAACGGGGCCGACGAAGTGCCGAAGGCACCGGTTGCACTCTTCCCACGGTGATCACTCAAGGCAACGGGGCTTGAGGATCGGGCTCTCACTCGCATAACCAGCGAATTAGAACTAATATTGAAAGACAAGCACTAAGTGGAGTGAAGGTTTGAGCACTTACTCGACCGGTTTGAAGAAACCGGTCCCGGTCGGAGACGAGGGCGAGCGGGGAGGCGAGTGGATCCCCACACGCCGCGGCGGTGTCGCTTGACCTGCCCAAACAAATTACACCACTACACCTCTCGCAGGAGGGGGAACTTGGGGTGGGGGTTAATGATATTACATCAATACTACCTCCACGCAGGGAGGGGCCTTCAGCCGGCCAAGCGGGGTGGGGAAACCAAAGCAAAGAACGAGGAACAAGGGTGGACGCCGAATCTGCCTGCTGTCTACGAACCAGGATAGAGGGTCGGTGTTGCTGTTGTAGATCTTGCTCAGGAATTTTGCTGATGGCGAGACTGGCGGTGAAATCTTCGTAACAGGAAGGGGAATGCCTCAGAAGTTTTGTAAATTCTTCTGGAGTCGCTGCAGGTCGAGGAAGGAGCTTGAACAGGGCCTCTATTTCTCGGACTAGCAGGGGCAGGTCACCAATAGTAGGATGCAGAGGCTGTCCTGGCCGCTCCCGAACTCCAAATTTGATGCTGTCAGCGCCGTTAGAACCTTGGGTGAGTCCTATTTGCAGCAAAAGAAATGGGGACGCCAGAAGAGAACGGAGATGATCCATGAAGCCAGAAGAGTGAGGAGGTGTCGATGCAGACTAGGGAAGGCAGAGCCACGCGACCGTGGAAGAAAATTGGTAACTTCTGTTCCCGGATGCTGAATGGGCTTCCGCTTCTTGATTCTGAAAGTAGATAGGCCGATGAAGAACTTTGAAGAAGAACTTGAGGACTGATTCCTTCGGGGTTCGTCGTGGAAAAGCTTCTAATCTGGCTCAGGTCCTCAGCCGAGCCAGAACCGCGCAGCTGTGGGAGAATGGACCTCCTGGACGACTCGGAGATCGGAAGAAGACGAAACCACTTCTGTTGCGAAGGCGACTGGCAGACGCTTCTGACGATGGCTCTTGGGTCTTCAAACTCGTTCGGAGGAGGTCGTGGTGGCAGCTGCAAGTTGCTGGTATGCTGTATATCTTTAGTTGAGAGTTGTAGGTTGATGATGATGGGGGGGAATGGGGTATATGGGAGGGGAAATGGGGGTGGATGAGTGTGGGGAAAGCCCGGGCTGTGAGGGGGTCTAGGAGGGGGTGTTCTAAGGTGGGGAAAGGGAAGAATGGGGTCTGGAAGGGGGTCTAACAGGTGGTGGGAGGATGAGCTACGAATTTGGGAAGGTGGGTGAGAGGAGAAAGTGAGGGGGGGGCACAAGTGAGTGGAGGGAAGGGTGGATTTCAAATTTGAAATGGCCTTGGAAGTTGTGGGGTTGTGTGGGGAAGGGGTTGATTGTGTTGGAATGGGGAAAGTGGTGTTGGAATGTGGAAGATGATGTTGGAATGGTGAGGGATCTTCTTGGGACTAGGGGGGTGGAGTAATGGAGGCCATGGGGAAGTGGAGGGCTTTAATGATGGTAGGTGGGGGTTGAGATGGTTGGGAAGGGAGGAGAGAGAAGAAAATTTTCGAAATTGGGTGTAGAGGAGAGAGAAAGAGGAGTGAAAGAGAGAGATTAAGAGAGGAATGGGTGGGATTCTCTCCCTAAGGCTTCTCACCTCACTAATGGATTCACTCCACCATAAAAATAAAGATAGATCTCACCAAAATGGCAATTTTTCATTGATTGATTCATTACCTCCAAATGAAGGAAATGGGGCCCTATATATAGGAAACCCACATTTTACAATAAGACCCTGACAAAAAACTCATTGACAAATAACCGAAGGGGTAGGGGAGCTCATTGGGCCAAGCCCGAAGAAATGGGCCCAATTAGCACATTACACATTCTAATGACACTCAAACATAGGAAAATAAATGCAAGACCTAGGGACATGACTCAAATAAAATACAAATTACATCAAATGACTCAAGTAAAATTACATAGGACTTAAAATTCAATGACTAAACTATGTCGGATGCAACCGGGGCGAGGAGACGAGCTATGAATGTGGGCATGGAAGGTGATGTCCACATCAGAAAAATAGGTGGCCAGGCTGAATACATGGAAAATGAAGAAGGAAAGTCGACTCAAGTTACAAATAGAGTCGACTCCAGTGCACGTCAGAAGCTATCGCCAGCTGAAGAAGTCTAAGGGTGACAAATAGTCACACAAGGGTGACAAGGGTGTAAAATACCATGTTAACGATGAGAAATGGCCGATTGCATTGAAACATGAAGAAAGATCAAGAATGTTTGATGAAATCAACTCAGCATGGGTTTCCTAACCTAACCATCTCACATCTGGAGTCTCCTTAAGCATTGGACGACACTGATAAACACCTTTCAAGATCAAAGGAAGAAATTTATCCTCAATTCTAAAGGAGTTTCATGAAGCTCGTTCCAACACCAAGAACAGGAGAAAAAGAGAAGAGCAGAAGAGCATGAACACGAAGAGAAGAAGAGGAGCTGATTTGATACAATTTTACAAGAGAGCAACATTCTAAGATTCAAGGGTGAAATGCAGTCACTTAGGGGTAGCAAATAGCTTTGAACGTCAATAAATGGACCTGCAAAGCCTTCTACAGTAACACTTGTTCAAAGGCGACGGCTTACAGAAGATAAGGGTGACAAATGCATGGGTAAGGCAGACAAATGGGCATTAACAGTGACAAATAGCCTGTTAGGGCTGACAAATAGCTCGTAAGGCTAAACCTTGTGTCTGCCATGAAACCTTCGCACCCAGATTCGAAGATCAAGCTTTTGGCACTTGATCCTAGGCCATGACAACCTTCCAGAAGATCCCTTATGAGGTACATTTCCATCTTTACAGCTAGACAAATCAAAGAACTCCTAGAAAGGGTTCATCCGGAAATGAGTTGTGCCTTGTGACAAAAGAATCAAACCTAACTTCGAATTGAATGAAGAAGATCAAATGGCCAATAAAAAGCTAATGTACCATATCTCCTCTTGGCCAATCAGTGGCTACTCTTTTCAGTATTTGGCAGCTTCTATGGAGCTGGATAGTCAAGATCTCAAGCAACCCGATCAACACCAACAACCCTTGTACCATGCATGCAGAAAGCTAATATTTTATGAAAAGAAAAGGAGAGCGTGAGGGCCATGTTAAAACAAGGAGCGTATAGTAGGTTTGTAGGAGCCCAGTTCAAAGAGCTACGTCCAGGGAGCGGAAGCAAAGAAGAAGAAGAAGGAGGAGAGCATGAAGCCATCTCTTGATGATTTGCAGAAGAAACATAAGTTGTTCTTCTACATCCATTCCTCTTCATCCTGCAAGGAGAAGAAGCTCTGTCTCCAGCTTCCTGTGGAAAAAGGAGAAGCTACTCTCCAAGGAAGCAGCTAATCTAGAAGCAGCCAAGAGGGCCCTCCAGATTTCAGACAAGAACATTTTCATCGTGTTTGAAGTTTCCTATATCATGTCTGGGCTTTGTGTTGTGTTTTCTTTTTCGATTTTGAACACCAATCTGCTAACACTTTGAACCGTCCCTACTGGTGATAGTTGGAAGATATAGCGAGCTAGTGTTCTCTATTCTGTGGTCTCTAAACCGTCTGCACCGGTGATAATAGGAAGACAGACTGAGCTGGTGTGCTCTAATCTATGGTTTGGCAGTGTGTGCCTTCAAGCTATGTGTCAGCCGTTTAGTGCAGTCGCACTAGGAAAGCCTCACTCTATTGAGTGAGGGGTGGACGTAGGACTCTAGGTAGAGTCCGAACCACCTTAAAATCTTTACCTCTGTGGTTTGTTCATGTGCTTCTTTCCCTAGATGCTTGCTTAGTCCGGCTTTCACATTCTTGATTGCATCTACCGTGTGAGACTTCCCCATTATGTGAGGGTCTTTTATTTTCCGCTGTGTTCATCTCGAAAAAAGGGAGCAGATCTATTCACCCCTCCCCTCTCGATCAACCATTGCCACACTACACGCCGATTATCTTTCCTTTATCCTTTCCCTCAAAAGCTACTAGTCCACCATCTCTCTCTTGTAGGTCTGCAAACATTTCTTTGTTTCCTGTCATATGTTGCGAGCATCCACTATCCACATACCATTTGTTTCGTTGTGCTCTCAAGCAGACCTACAAGTTGAAAACACCACTTGTCTATGACTTTGGTGTTAGGTTCGGTTCAAGTATTCAGAGGGGGGGGGGTGAATGAATATGGGCTATAAAAACTTTCACCCAATTAACAATTTGGGCTCACTAACTATTTAGAATGCTAACTAGACAGATTTATCAAATCTGGAAGACTAATTAGCAGATGCGGAATTAAACAAGCAGGCAGTGAGCACTCTAACAAGATAGATTTAGACAAAATGTAGCTCTACTAAAATTTCGCTCTCTTGACAAATTAAAACACTCTAAGAAGACTAATTAACTCTTCTGCTTAACCAGAAGCCAAACACATGGAGCGCCCCTATGCATTCATCTAGCGGAAGCACAATAGAACAAAACAAACCACAATGCACAATGGGTTTTTAGGTGGTTCGGTCCAGCAGACCTACATCCACCCCACACTCAACCCGAGTGTGGATTACTGCTGCGCAACACAGCTTGCGTCCGCTGGGCAATATAGCTTAGCCTACAATCGCTGGGCCTCACAGCTTGCCGTCCAGTGGAATCCACCACTGCAACCGCTGGGGATTACAGCTTACCCGTCCAGTGGAAACCTCCACTGCCCGCTGAGCAACACAGCTTGCTGTCCAGAGGAGTCCTCCTCTGCAAACCACTGACTAACAGCTTGAACAAAGATGTAAAATAGAAAACAGAAAAGATAGAAATCTACAAACCGCTGACTAACAGCTTGAACAAAGATGTAAAATAGAAAACAGAAAAGATAGAAACACAGCAACTAAAAGCTGAACAATGAAGCATGAAATATAGCTCTAACAATGAGCAACCTCAGATCTGGTTTTGAACCAATGATCTGAGGAACGAACTCCTTCTCTCTCTCTCTCTCTCTCTTCTTTCCTCGATCTCACTCTCTTTCTTCACTCTCTCTCTTTCTCTTTCTTCTCTGCTCCACTTCTCTTCCTCTCTCGATATCAATTCTCCTTTTCTCTCTTTCCCTTTTTCTTCTCTCAGCTTCTGCTCTCTGGCTTCGATCACGATCAGCCTCCATCTGAAGATGAAGGCTCCATTATATACCAGCAGCAGCAGCAGCAGCAGCAAGGGTGCGTGTGCCTTCCATAGTTCTTGCCCTAGAAATTCGGACCACGTGGCAGCATCCTACTTCACGAGCCAGGCACCTCGGATCACGTGCCCGTCAATTCAACGACATTCAACCAGCAGGACTCAAGTCTGCTGCGTTGACTCCATCAGCCTGCTGCGTTGACGCATCTGTGATCCAGTGATCAAGTCTTCAACAGATGGGCGTGCTGCGTCGACGCTATCATCATGTTGCGTTGACGCATGGAGCTGCAGCGTCTGAACTTAGATGGCTTCAGCCCTCTCACGTTTCGTGTGGAGTGCGTTGACGCATTGTGCAACTGCGTCCACCCTCTGGTCACCTTATCGATCCATCAACCTGCTGAGTCGACGCCACTTGATGAATGCGTTGACGCACCAGAGTAATCCAGTAACCCATTGGCTCTCCCTTTGTAACTGCTACGTCGACGCTCTCAGCATGCTGCGTTGACGCATGGAGCTGCAGCGTCGATGCTGCCAATGTACTCTAGAGGCTGCAATAAGGGATTCTTGAACCGCTGCGTCCACACTACTTGCTCACTGCGTTGACGCACCAGAATAATCCAGAGAAGCTCTTGATTGTTTGAACTGCTGTGTCCACGTGTCAGCATTTCAGCCTCTTGGATCACGTGCCAAGTCTTGATGGCCAGAATCATCGACAGACAGACAGAGGAAAATGAACTTAGTTCAGACGAATGTATATACTAAAGCAGAGCTGCCAGTGTATGGACTTGAACAGTGCAGCGAGTGTACAGACTTGGTAAAACAAGGTCCAGTGTATAGACTTGCAGATACGAAGCCAATGTACAGACTTAGAAGGATTTGAACCAGTGTCCAGACTTTAGGTGTGAAGACCATTGTGCAGACTTTGGAGAGCAGTGGCCAATGTATAGGCTTTATGGAGCGAAGCCAATGTGTAGACTTCACGCTGTATAAACTTTGCCAGTATAAGACACTGTACAGACGTTGTCAAGAGAACGTAACGCTGTACAGACTTGAGGCTTTGAACGTTGAAGGCACAAGACGATGTACAGACTCAGATTCTAGACCAGTGGCTGTACAGACTTTGAAGGAGGACCAATGTATGGACTTCAGGAGCATATGACACGGCTGTATAGACTTTGTTACCAAAACGAATGAATAGACTTTGCCACAGTCTAATGTATAGACTTGAAGAACCTGAACTGAAGCGTCGACGCATCAGCTCAAGGAGTTGACGCACTACTGTGGAGACTGTCCAGACAGAACACATGCATTCTCCAGATAATATACCAGTCACAGTCATATGCATTATCCATAGAGTATATCAGTTATAAACAATCATGTTGCTGTCATTCAATGTGGTGACTCATTCATGTTGCTATCATTAAAACACCACATCATCAACAAAGCACAAGGGGTACAAAAATCTCCTCCTTTTTGATGATGGCAACATGATGAGTCCCACTGACCCGTCAAACTATTCTCCCCCTTTGACATAATCAAAAAGAAGGGAAATGGTTTGAGAGACAAATTCAGCATACAAACACAGCACATAAATCCAGAGAATGAGTCATGGTTCATTAAAATGAAGTTCTCTCTTATGACAATGAAACAGCTCTCCCCCTATGAACATGCATGATTAACTACTCTCCCCTTAACTGTAGATAAACCATATCACCCCCTGAAGCACAGGAATGGACTCAGGTTATCCAATAAATCAATCTGGAATCGGCCATTACAAAGAATCTGAATTTTGGTGAAACGACCACAGAATCAGAATTTGTTACAGAACAAGATGGAAGATTCCAACAGTGTGGAGAAGAGTACATCTCAGGAGTCAATCAACTGATAGTGTAGCCAAGTGGTGGGATGAGAAATAGTCAAAGCACAATACATCTCAAGGAATCAATCAATAGCAAGATGTTAATAAGGCTGACTGAAAAGAATCTGATTATAAGAGATTTTAAAGCATCCATCACAACAATAAGTCTTAAGAAGATTAGACTCTTCTATCATAAGGGGTTATGAATTTGCAGCTTAACCAATCTGATTTAATTTTGATGTATACCAAATTTGCCAAATTAAACTCAATCTCATATCTGAATCCAAGTTTTAATAAAAGTGAACCAAATAGTTAGAAAATACTCAAAAACAATCATCTTTTATCTTACACATATGATCTCAATTGCACCTTTCAAGAATACACAGGTTAGTACTGAAGTTAAACACTTCTTCAAGAACATGAGTTGAAAAATTTTTAAGATAATTTTATTTGAAGCACATTATATTTTCCCTGAGCAATTTAAGTTGATCAACACCTTTTTACATGAGGCACAACAAGTCTTAGTTGAAGTGACCCAGTTACTCAGTGTGATAACTGTTATTGCCTCTCACTTTGAGAGTAGAGTTAGCAATATAAGTGTCTTTTTACATGAGAAGACACCTTTATCAGAGGCCAGACTCCCCAGCTAATCAACACAAATAAGCTATTGCTCTGTCAGGTTTTGTTTCACTGAATTTTTATCAGAGATAACTATGGCACCTCATGACTTGAGTTACTTTATTTCATTGATAAAGAACTCAGTTTCTCAGTGACCGAGTCATTGCTATGAATTCACAAATTTTTCATTTAGTCAACATTTTTCAAATTAATGTTTAACAACAATACACACTATATGCATCTTAACCAAAGAAGCCCTGAATTCAAATTTTCAGATATCTGATGAGAGAGTCTAAGGTTTACATGACATATGTGGTTAAAGTTTATTAACCCTTATCATTCAGATATTTTTAATTCATTTAATTACAAATCTGAGAATACATTAATCTTATATCAGTCTGATTCAGTGGTAATTCTTAAACCTGTATGATAGGAGTTTCTACAAAGTTCTCAGACTAAATTGCATGACATGTAGCTTAAGTTCCTCAGACCAAATACAGATCAAAAAAAATTTAGCTGACCAACAAATCACCAATAGAGCCAAAATAGTCACACCAGCTAAGAGGTATATGAAGGAAGAGTACTAGCTGGTGAAAGAATCAATCAGCAAGAGAGAATAAAAGTTTAAAGCCAATAGCAGAGTTGAATTTCAGTCAGACAAAATGAGATACTCCTTCTTCAACAGATTGAGGATTAGTAGCCAAATTCTCAGATTCAAGAAGGTATGAATTCAAAATAGTCAATTGATGATTTGAAAGAGTGTAGAGTGAGAATTTCAAATAGTGTCAACAATGTGATAATGCTCCCCCTTGTCTATATGCAGTGACTCACATAAGACTCAACAAGCTCCCCCTGAATTGATGCAATTTATGTAAGATGATTATTCAAACGTCAGAGCATTCTTTATTCAGAGAGCATCATGCTAGAGCAATCAACTTTTCAAGATAATTCAATTTAGCACAGACAGATTATTATGATATGCATTGATCAAAAACAGTTGGACTCCCCCTGACTATATGCATGAAATGTATTGAAATCACATCACATGATATCAAATTTAGCATTCAGATATGATTCATGCAAATTAGACAGAAGAGAATTACTATAAGCATGATTGTTCAATTCATATTTCAGAAACCTTCAGTTTAGCACCAACAGATCAACATGATATGCAATACACTGCTCTATATGACTCGACCCATGGTACTGGGCGGTGGACTTGGTCCAAGGACCACCTCACACATGGCAGTAGCATCCAGACATACTCCATCTGCCCTTCAGCACTGTTCCATCTAATATACCATGATGGTCATGCAAATCAGTGCAATACAACATGCAGGGAGTTTGACATATCATGCATCATGACATAGATATGTAATGCATTCAGAGGTAAACTACAATTATTTCCATGTGCATTTCAGATTTTCAATTAGATTCAGTTAGATGATGCACAAAAGAATTAATCATGATATGCAGGCATTTAGAGCACACAAATTCAGAAGATAGAATTTAAGCAGAGTTTTCAGAACTAACCTGAAATGTAGTCATGGGGTTTTCATTCTTGAGTGCCTTGGTTGATTAACCCCCTTTATTCATTTCCAAGGCACACCTGCAACAACTGGATTATTTTGATCTTGCAGGAACCCAAGAAGTCTTGGGTCCTGAATTAACAGTGATGTTCCTAGCAGGTATGGTAGCCAACTTCTATGCATGAAGGTCATCAATTCTCATCACATGACAATCATTCATTGAATGACCTATCTGACCACGGTAGTGGCATAATGCAGCAGTTCTGAAATTTATTTTGTGCACATTCCTATGAGCAGGAGTTCTAAATGCATATGCATGGAAATTTTTGTTAACAGAATTAAAATTCTATTTACTAAAATCAGTCTGGCTCTGGTATCCTGCCAGCCAACAGTTTACAGCCCTGTGACCTGGCTTTCCATAGTTAAAGCATGCAATATGCTGAACTTTTGAACCAAGAATATTTCCATGAGAGGCATTGTTTACAAGGAATTTATTGAAACCAAAACCATTTCTGTTTACAGGGAATTTAATAAATTCAGAGTTAGATTTCTTTCCCTGAGTATGCCAACAATTTTCAACCATGTGGCCCAATTTGCCACAATGAAAACATTGAATGTTCTTTTTATGAGATGCATGATTTTTAGCATGGAACAGTTTATCATGCATTTTTCTAGCAGAAAGGTCATCATATTTCATTAATTTGCATTCATGCATGATATGACCTTCTTTGTGACAATAAAAACATTTTATTCTTCTCTTTTGATCATGAGAATGTTTCTTCATTTTAGAATTCCTAGCATGAATTCTATTAGATTTCAAATCATCATTTCTCATGACAAAAAATTCAGCAATTTCATAACCAAACTTACCACAGTAAAAGCATTTTACACTTTTGACACCAGATTTGTTGGCCTTAACTTTCTTAGCATGCTGATTATTATCATTCTTTTTCAAAACTTTTCTTTTCTCCTTCGTTTTCTTATTTTCCTGATTAGCATGCACACTTAAAGAAAAAACTGAAGTGCTAGCTAACTCAGAGCTACGCACAAATGTTGTATACAGTCTTTTTCTCTCTTCCTGCTTACTACCTCCATCAAAGACTTTCTTCTTAAAAGCATCCTTCAGATTTTCTTTATTCTTAAGAGACTCAAACAGGGAATTGTTCAGTTCAGTGATTTCATTTTTGAGAGAAGAAATGAGCATTTCAGAATCTGTGATCTTTTCATTAAGTAAGACATTAATGGCTTTGTAGCTATCAATCTCTTCTATCAATGTGCTCACTCTCTCACATTCATTTTCAACTGAATTCTTCCCTTTTTCAAGCATTAAGAGTCTCTCAGACATGGCAGAATTTAGCAACCTCAATTCTTCATTTTCTTTTCTTATTTGTTCATTCTGAACTAGTTCATTAGTTAAGATTTGATCATTTCCTAATGAATTCAGCTTATCTTCTAGTTCAGAAATCTTGGCAGTAAGTTCATCATTTTTTTTCTAATAAAGAGATTTGTTCCTTACTCATATTCAGATCAGCTAAGCACATATCATTAGATGTTTTTAGTCTTTGACAGTTTTCACAGGGAACATTAGAGTTAATCTGTTCACATCTCTTTTTCAACCTTCTATTTTCATATTTTAATTTCTTGGATACTTTGAATAAATCTTCATACATCACTATCAATTCATCAAAGGAGTATCCATCTGATTCAGAGCTTACCTGAGATGAGATCTCATCTTCATCATCCCGGTTGGCCATCAAGCAGCCATCACCTTACTGATTATGCGCAGAGACGACTCTGTCATATATTTCCTTTCCAGATGTGCACCTGAGAGCAAGAGGGTACATATCAGTATTGATTGCATCTCTTAAGATGTTAAGGATTATGACATTGTCACGGTTCTTTATACTGTCCTCTTTAGACCACTTGGTCTCATCATGAGGCAGTTTGTGTGGGCCTTTAGATAGTAGCCTCCATAGTTTGGGATCTATGGAGTCTACGTACACACATAGGCCTCCTAGCCAACTATCAAAGTTAGAACCGTCATAAACCGGAGGTCGACCCATTTGAGTAAGAGGCAACCAGATTCAGCGCAGTAGACCAGATGACAGGGAATGCAGCAGAACCAGATGAGCAAAGCAATGCACAAGTCGATGAAACAAAATATCGAGCACTGAAAGCACACTCTGAAATGCACCAAGGACTAGCAGGATCCTCTGCAGATTGTTAGATTTGTTTAGTCAGAGACCCACTCTGATACTAATTGTTAGGTTCGGTGCAAGTATTCAGAGGGGGGGTGAATGAATATGGGCTATAAAAACTTTCACCCAATTAACAATTTGGGCTCACTAACTATTTAGAATGCTAACTAGACAGATTTATCAAATCTGGAAGACTAATTAGCAGATGCAGAATTAAACAAGCAGGCAGTGAGCACTCTAACAAGACAGATTTAGATAAAATGTAGCTCAACTAGAATTTCGCTCTCTTGACAAATTAAAACACTCTAAGAAGACTAATTAACTCTTCTGCTCAACCAGAAGCCAAACACATGGAGCGCCCCTATGCATTCATCTAGCGGAAGCACAATAGAACAAAACAAACCACAATGCACAAGGGGTTTTTAGGTGGTTCGGTCCAGCAGACCTACATCCACCCCACACCCAACCCGAGTGTGGATTACTGCTGCGCAACACAACTTGCGTCCGCTGGGCAATACAGCTTAGCCTACAACCGCTGGGCCTCACAGCTTACCGTCCAGTGGAATCCACCACTGCAACCGCTGGGGATTACAGCTTACCCGTCCAGTGGAAACCTCCACTGCCCGCTGAGCAACACAGCTTGCTGTCCAGAGGAGTCCTCCTCTGCAAACCGCTGACTAACAACTTGAACAAAGATGTAAAATAGAAAACAGAAAAGATAGAAACACAGCAACTAAAAGCTGAACAATGAAGCACGAAATATAGCTCTAACAATGAGCAACCTCAGATCTGGTTTTGAACCAAAGATCTGAGGAACGAACTCCTTCTCTCTCTCTCTCTCTCTCTCTCTCTCTCTCTCTCTCTCTCTCTCTCTCTCCTTTCCTCGATCTCACTCTCTTTCTTCACTCTCTCTCTTTCTCTTTCTTCTCTGCTCCACTTCTCTTCCTCTCTCGATATCTGTTCTCCTTTTCTCTCTTGCCCTTTTTCTTTTCTTCTGCCGGATCGTGGAAGCTCTCTCTTCTTTTTCCCTTTTTCTTCTCTCAGCTTCTGCTCTCTGGCTTCGATCACGATCAGCCTCCATCTGAAGATGAAGGCTCCATTATATACCAGCAGCAGCATCAGCAGCAGCAAGGGCGCGTGTGGCTTCCACAGTTCCTGCCCTAGAAATTCGGACCACGTGGCAGCATCCTGCTTCACGAGCTAGGCACCTCGGATCACATGCCCGTCAATTCAACGACATTCAACCAGCAGGACTCAAGTCTGCTGCGTTGACTCCATCAGCCTGCTGCGTTGACGCATCTGTGATCCAGTGATCAAGTCTTCAACAGATGGGCGTGCTGCGTCGACGCTATCATCATGTTGCGTTGACGCATGGAGCTGCAGCGTCTGAACTTAGATGGCTTCAGCCCTCTCACGTTTCGTGTGGAGTGCGTTGACGCATTGTGCAACTGCGTCCACCCTCTGGTCACCTTGTCGATCCATCAACCTGCTGAGTCGACGCCACTTGATGAATGCGTTGACGCACCAGAGTAATCCAGTAACCCATTCGCTCTCCCTTTGTAACTACTACGTCGACGCTCTCAGCATGCTGCGTTGACGCATGGAGCTGTAGCGTCAATGCTGCCAATGTACTCTAGAGGCTGCAATAAGGGATTCTTGAACCGCTGCGTCCACGCTACTTGCTCACTGCGTTGACGCACCAGAATAATCCAGAGAAGCTCTTGATTGTTTGAACTGTTGTGTCCATGTGTCAGCATTTCAGCCTCTTGGATCACGTGCCAAGTCTTGATGGCATGAATCATCTGCAGACAGACAGAGGAAAATGAACTTAGTTCAGACGAATGTATATACTTAAGCAGAGCTGCCAGTGTATGGACTTGAACAGTGCAGCGAGTGTACAGACTTGGTAAAACAAGGTCCAGTGTATAGACTTGCAGATACGAAGCCAATGTACAGACTTAGAAGGATTTGAACCAGTGTCCAGACTTCAGGTGTGAAGACCATTGTGCAGACTTTGGAGAGCAGTGGCCAATGTATAGGCTTTATGGAGCGAAGCCAATGTGTAGACTTCACGCTGTATAAACTTTGCCAGTATAAGACACTGTACAGACTTTGTCAAGAGAACGTAACGCTGTACAGACTTGAGGCTTTGAACGTTGAAGGCACAAGACGATGTACATACTTAGATTCTAGACCAGTGGCTGTACAGACTTTGAAGGAGGACCAATGTATGGACGTCAGGAGCATATGACATGGCTGTATAGACTTTGTTACCAAAACGAATGAATAGACTTTGCCACAGTCTAATGTATAGACTTGAAGAACCTGAACTGAAGCGTCGACGCATCAGCTCAAGGAGTTGACGCACTACTGTGGAGACTGTGCTGACAGAACACAAGCATTCTCCAGATAATATACCAGTCACAGTCATATGCATTATCCATAGAGTATATCAGTTATAAACAATCATGTTGCTGTCATTCAATGTGGTGACTCATTCATGTTGCTATCATTAAAACACCACATCATCAACAAAGCACAAGGGATACAACATTTGGTACCCAAGCTTTCTTTCTTGGGTCCAAGGGGGTTAGGCACATATGTTTTGAATGAACTTCTCATTTTCCTAGCAAATCTTTCATCATTAGCTTCCATTAGTCTGCATATATACATAGCATGACCACGCCTACCACAATAGAAACATGAGATGATTCTTTTAATCTGATTTTCCTTTTTATTCACATTCTTAGGAGTGTTGTGCATGTGTGTGCGCTTCACATTGCATGTATGAGTAGAAGATGATTGTGTGTTTGCATGCACGAATGAAGTTCGAGTTGTGGCTTCAAACGTCCTTTTCATGCTAGGATCATACCCCAGACCTTCTTTTTGAAAGTTCACATTCATGCCTAGAAGATTGTCCAAATTTTGTTTTCCCTTTACAAATTTTCCTAGGGTCTATTTTAGATCTCTTATCTCTTGTCTCAACAATTCATTACTTTTCTCATCTTCTAGCTTAGCATGTTCTGAACTTTCGAATTCGTTACTTAGTTCCTCAAATTCCTTTTTGAGTTTGCTATTTTCATTAAACCATTCCAATGACTTCTCATAATTTTGTTGTTCCTCTCTCATGCATGATAGTTCTTCTTCAAACACGGAAACTTTGGATGCCAGAAGATCATTTTCATTTTTAAGATTTTCAGTCTGGGAAGTTAAACCTACACATTTTTCACATTGGGTTTTATCATGAACATGTTGTTCAACCTTTTTCTTCAAAGACTTGTTTTCAAATTTGACTTTTCTACATTTTTCATACAACACTTCATAGGCAATTTGTTACTGCTCACTAGTAAAGTTTTCAGAATCAGAGTTTACCTCAGTTGAGCAGTCCTCATTGGCCATCAGACATAAATTTTGAACCAGTTCATCTAATTCATCCTCGGACTCTACTTCGTCCTCATCTTCGTCACTCCACGTAGTGACCATGGCCTTAGGTTTCTTGAATTTTCCTTTTTAAAACTTCTTTTGGAGCATAGGGCACTTTCCTCGCATGTGTCTTGGTTTCTTACATTCGTAGCAGATGATCTCCTCTGTTTTACTGCTTTCTCCTTTCTTGGTGATCATCTTCTTCGGAAGTTTCCTAAACTATCCTCCTGTTCTTATGGCTTTTCTGACAAATCTTCTTCCTCTCCTTGTGATCATTGCCACTAATTCTTCTTCTTCACTGTTAGGTGTGGATCCACCATCACTGTCCTCTATGTCTTGAGGGTTGATCTTTAGGGCCATGGTTGTGGTGACCTTCTTTCTCTTGCTATCTTCTTCGGCCCTTTTTATGTTGAGCTCATAGGTCATCAAGGAACCTATTAACTTATCAAGCGTCAAAGTGCTAAGGTCCTTTGAGTCTTCAATAACCGTGGCCTTACTGTGCCACTGTGGTGATAAAGACCTTAGGACTTTCCTCACGAGCTCTTGATTAGTGTATTCCTTGCCCAACGCCTTTAGTCCATTTGTAATTTCCATTAATCTGGCGAACATTTCGGAGGTGGACTCATCTTGCTTCATCATGAAAAGCTTATAATCACGAACCAACAGATTTGCCTTAGTTTCCCTTACATCTGAAGTCCCCTCGTAGATCAAGCGAAGGTTGTTCCACATCTCATGCGCAGAAGCACACATTGAGATTCGTGAATATTCATTGGGATGAATAGCACATTGAATTATGTTCATAGCCTTAAAATTTACTGAACAATTCTTGATATCTTCGTCTTCCCTTTCATCCTTATTTTTGGGTAACTCATAAGGACCTCTATTGATAACATGCCACACATCATACTTTCAGCAAGTAGGAAAACATACGTTCTATTCTTCCAATAAGGATAATTGGTCCCGTCGAAGAATGGAGGCCTATGAATTGAATGCCCTTCGGGCAACATCCCTTTGTTTGCCATTAGCAAGGATCCTACTCAGAGACCGCAAGGTTAGTGAACTACAGAGACCAAAGCTCTGATACCAATTGTTGTCCCCAGGCAAATGGCAATCAAGAGGGGAGGGGTGAATAGATTGACTTAAAAAATTCCTTAGAACTTAAAAACCTTGGATGGGAAAATTTAAAACCCCTACAAGAAACTCTCTCTCACACCGCACAAAAGCTCACATGAAACGTATAAAAGATCTGAAGAACTTATGCACAATACGATGGAGAAATAACGCTCAACTTCCACGGAGAGCCCACACAAACATCACAAGCAACACAATCTTAGCAGACACAGATCTTTTAGGTGGTTCGGGTTCACAAACGTGCCCCCTACGTCCACCCCTCACTACGTGAGGATTGGTAATCCACTATGAAGTGAATCAGAAAACACACACACACGCTGTGAACACAAAGCACCACACACACGTTGCAAGACGCAACAGAGCACACACACATGCCGCACAAAATGCAGCACCCACACACAGTTTTCCTCAGAGTATATGAAAAAAGGATTTACAATATAAACTCAAAAACTGAAGGGATGCTAGAATATACAAGTATATTTGATTCGGAGGTTGAGAATCCCCCTTTCTTTCATGAAAGCGTCACTTGAACACCAACAACCAGCTTGAACCGGATATCTCCTTAACCCAGTCGATGGATGATGAAGAAGCACGTTCTCTCAAGCTTGAGATGGATGTGGCACCTTCCAATCGTGTGAGGAACGATGAGATCAGACTAGAATCGCCTTCTTTGAACTCAAATCAGTGGAGAGTGACACGTCCTCGCAGTTGTTCTTCCCTGCACAGAAAGAAGGATAAAAAGATAGTAAATGATCCTCTCTCACTTTTTAGGGTTCCCCAATCAATGATATATATAGGTCAGGGCTACGAGGACACGAATGGGGAATATTTATCCTCAAACATAACCATTTAGAGCCCAAAAGGACAGGGGTTATTGGATTACAAGTCGGGTTCGAAAACATCACTTTTGGTCTGATCCGGAAGGGGTCGACCCTTTGGGTCGACTCCCTTACACTATGTACCCTTTTTGATATTGCCCTGGCCAAAAATAGAACAATTGAAAAAGGGGGTCTGTAACGACCCGAGAATCCGATTACCGGGAAGGCCCGATAACCCGAGACTCGAACCGCCACCCACGAGCCCGAAGACTCGGAAGGGTTAGAAGGATGGTGTGGAAACTACACAAGTATCACAAATAATTGCAGAAATTAAATAGTCAATATGATTAAGCAGGAAATAAATTAACATTTTACATGATACATGGTCCACAAGATATAACAAAATAACAATAGTAGTCCACAACTAGTACAGAGATAAGAAAGAAAAGTATAGCTACGTGGGACATACCCCGGCTCTGACCTCTGGCACTAACGCTGGGCACCTGAACCACGCTGAGCCTCAGATTCGCTCCCTTGAAGCCGCGCCTTGCCTGAAACACGGTGAAAACACGCAGGGAATGAGTCTCAGAACAAGACTCAGTAGGGATCACTCGAACCCTACCTCGCTAAACCGAAAACCGCTATGCAAGCAGCAAGCGAGCACCTCAGAAGTGAAAAAGCCCTGCAACTACAAACACCGGTCTCATGGCCCGAAAACTGACACACGTGCCACGGCGAGACAACATGAACTCATCGGTCAACCTGACAAAAACCCGAAGGTCGAAGTCACAGAGACTGACAGTCTGTCACTCCTGACTCGACAGGAGTACCTCCCACTAGAAGCACAATCGGTAGCGTCCCCTGACGTCTTACACCGCACCGTAGGTGTCCGCCTGGCACGATAGCCCCCGGCGGAGGCAAGGACACCGTACAAGTAACCACAAACAAGTGAGTAGCTGGGGTCACGCCCGTCAGCGTAGGGTCCAACCGCCCCCAACCACATGTGCACACACAAACCATCCGTCCCTAGTCTGGCGCTCTGATCGGTTTTCCCCTCTGTCGGACTCTGGCTGCTAGACGAGGGGCCCGATGGAAACTAGTCTAAAACTGTCCTCTGGGTTGCCTCTCCACCACTCCCTGGTGGGACCACTAAACGTGTAAGCATGCTACGACTAGTGGAGGGTCACAACGGAGTAGACTTTTAAGTCAATGGGAAACAACGTCTAAATCGGAGAGGGTACGAGGACTGCCTCTCACACCGACACCGTCTCACGGTGACACAAGCCGAGGACAACACCTCCCAGAGCTACACCGCACCACCACACCTGGCCTCGACACGATGCCCAGCATCTGTCAGACCACGGGTCAGCACGCGGACCGAGGCCCACACCCCCGAGAATCAAATCAGCCAAGAAATAAACATCGGTTAGACAAACTCATTGAACGACCACCCTGGGCCGCACAAGAGACACGTGGCCAGGAACGGGCTACTCCAAGGTATGGGCGGCTGACAAAGCACCGCTCTTCCCCTAGTCCAATCGAAATACGAACGGCCACTCCCTAGCCGCTCAAACAAAAGAACGGCTAACCCTTAGCTGCTCATGGGGGATGGACGGTCCAATTCGGCCGTTCATCATCCCAACGGTGCAAAACGTCGGCGGCTAGCCCCTAGCCGCTCAAGTGAAGGGCGGCTAGAACCTTGCCGCTCAAGGGGATGAGTGGACCCACCCAGGCCGCCTATCCCACCAACGGCACAAGTGACGAACGGCCGGCCCCTGGCCGCTCATGAGGACATACGGCTAGCCCCTAGCCACTGACCCCAAGACACTGTGAAACGGTCACAAGCCAACGGTCTAAAACCCCGAGATGAACGGTTGGCCTTGGGCCGCTCATGGGGAAGAACTGCCACACGACTGACCGCGCATACCCCACTGCGCTCCAAGCCGAAGGGCGGTCACATCTGGGCCACGCATGAGGATAAACGGGCCCTGGTTCGGCTATTTATCCCTTGCCGGCGTGAAAATGGCGAACTTGCCGGGATTCGCCATTTTCGGCCCCAAACGAGCCCCATTCAACGAGAAATGAAAGGGAACCGACCCCCAAATCCCCTAGCAGGATTCTACGCCCCCAAAATGCGGAATCAAGGGCTAAAACCATAGATTGGGCGGTCACTTCTCGTGACGTGCTCAACCCTTCCCGGTGCGATCAAACTCACTCTCGACCTCGCCTCGGCCAACAAATCGCGGGGAAGGAATGCAAGAGGCTAGGGATCGTCACCCTACCTTCGCCCCGCGTCGAGATGCGCCGGATCGAGCTCAAACCATGAAGAACGCCGCTAGAAACCCCGTTCCTTCACGCTTCCTATGAATACTGCAAGCCCACGAGATCACCTCGCCGCCACCCACTTCGCCGCGTCGTCGCCCCGCCGCCGTCTACAGCCGGAGAGAGGTTCGCCACGGTCGCCGTCAGTCAAAGAGAGATGGAGAGGGGCCGTGGTTCTCATGGGAGGAAGAAGAAGAGGGGGAAGAAAAAAGAGAAAGAAGGGAAGAAAAAAGGAAAAGAAATGGGATTTTATAGAAAATCCAGAAATTTCAAAAAATATCAAAAAATAGAAAATCACGTTTCCGCGATTCTCGGAATGCACCGATCGCAACGGTACCACCCGTGACTAGGTGAACGACTCGGTTCACCCGCAACGAGGTTATGAAGGATTTACCGAAACCCGCACCGGAAATCAGAAAACACGCGCGAAAAATCCATAGACGCACTCCGGGCCTCCGAAACAACTCCGGATCGCGCCGATCCGAACACGAAAGATGTCCGAAATAAAATTTTGGGCACAACGGAACCGTACACTCTGAGAAAGTAGGTCCGGGACCCGAGAAGAAAGATCCAAAATGTCCAAGATATTACAGCCCTCCCCCCTTAAACAAATTTCATCCTCGAAATTTAAGAACAAAGCTCAGGGGAGGAAGAGGGAACTCACTAGAATAGGTAAGGGAACTGCTGACGCATCTCGTCCTCACACTCCGAAGAAGCCTACCCACTAGAGTGCCGCTGCCACCCCACTTTAACCAAGGGGATGACCTTGTTCCGCAGGCGTTGCTCTCGCCTATCCTCCACGCGGACGGGAAACTCTGGGAGACAAAGATATGGAGTCACCTCGGGCCAAACAGAATCGTCAAGCACATGAGAGTCATTGGGCATATACTTCCGCAACATCGAGACGTGGAACACGTCATCCACCGGTGCCAACTCAGAGGGTAACTGCAGCCGATAGGCTACCTCAGCAATGCCCTCCACGATAAGGAAAGGACCGACATAGTGGGGACTCAGCTTCCCACGCCGTCCAAAGCTCATTACCCCCTTCATCGGAGAAACTCTGAAGAACACACGATCACCAACGGTGAAAGTGAGAGGCTGCCTCCTCTGGTCAGCAAAGCTCTTTTGCGGACTCTGGGCCGCCAACATGTTTTGACGAACCAGGTGCATGACATTCACACACTGCTGCACCAACTCAGTCCTGTCAAAACACGCTCACCAACCTTGAACCAATCAAGTGGAGTCCGACACAGACGCCCGTACAACGCCTCATAAGAACCATGCCGATGCTCGAATGATAGCTATTGTTGTAGGCAAACTCCACCAACGGTAGGTGGTGAAACTAACTCCCTTGCCATTCCAGACAATAGGATCTCAACATACCCTCCAAAGTCTGAATGCTCCTCTCTGACTGACCATCTGACTGAAGATGATACACTGAGCTAAATGCTAACTCCGTGCCAATAGCTCGCTGAAACTACTACATAATCCATAAGTGAAACGTGGATCTCGATCGGATACAATGGAAATGGGAATTCCATGCAAAGGTACGATCCACTCCACATAAAGATGAGCCAACTTGGGCACACTCCAGCTGACTTTGATCAGTAACAACCGAGCCACTTTCATCAGCCTATCCACCAGCAACCAAATACTGTCCTGCCCACTCGGAGTCCTTGATAATCTCACCACAAAATCCGTGGTCACATGGTCCCATTTTCACGCGGGAACATCCAAGGGCTGCAGCACTCCTCCTGGTCGCTGATGTTCCGCCTTCACCTGCTGATAGGTCAGGCACCTGGCCACGAACTCGGCAACATCTCTCTTCATGCCAGGCCACCAGAACTGCCTCCGTAAGTTCCGATACATCTTCATCACGCCTGGGTGTACGGTGTACCTGCTCCCATGAGCCTCGCGCAACACCGCACGATGAACCTGATCCTCGGCGGGGATGTACAGCCTACCATGAAACCTCACAGCACCGTCCTCGCTGAGTTCCACATCAGACATGGCCAAAATTCGGGATAACTCAGGGTCTGCATGCTGAGCCTCTCTCACCTGACGGCGGATAGGAGGGGTGACAGTCAGACTCGTGAGCACCGCTAACCCTGGTTCTTGGGGAATCTTGAGCCTGAATGACACTTCGGGCACTTGTTCCCAGAGCCTCCACTTCCTCAACATCAAGGCACTAACCGCAACCCTCCGACTCAAAGCATAGGCGACGACATTCATCCTGCTCGGCTGATAAGACAGGGTGAAGTCATAATCCTTCATATACTCCATCCAACGCCTCTGTCTGAGGTTAAGGTCCATCTTAGTGAACACATACCTCAAACTCTAATGGTCAGTGAACACCTCGAACTTCTCACTGTACAGATGATGCCTCCAGATCTTCAGCGTGAAGATCACAACAGCCAACTCAAGGTCATGGGTAGGGTAGTTCTCCTCATGTGGCTTCAGCTGTCATGAAGTATACGCCACTACCCTACCATGCTGCATCAACACTGCACCCAATCTGACCCCGGAAGCATTTGTACACACCACAAAACCTCCCGATCCAGAAGGTAAAACCAACACCGGAGCCAAGGTGAGTAATCTCTTCAATTCCCTGAAACTCTGCTCATACTCATCAGTCCAGACAAAAGGCACATCCTTCTGCGTAAGTCTGGTCATCGGGGCTGCAACGTGAGAGAAATCATGGATAAACCTTCGAGAATAGCCTACAATCCCCAAGAAACTCCAGATCTCCGTCACAAATCTCGGCCTCGGCAACTGCATTACTGCCTCGACCTTGGCAGGGTCCACGGAAATACCATCACTAGAGATCACATGTCCCAAAAAGTGTGCCTCACGAAGCCAGAACTCGCACTTACTGAGCTTCGCATACAACTGGTGATCTCGCAACGTCTGCAGCACCACACCCAAATGGTACGCATGCTCTTCAGCAGACCACGAATAAACACGGATGTCGTCCACAAACACGACCACGAACTGGTCTAGATAGGGACGGAACACCCTCTGCATCAAATCCATGAACGCTGTGGGGGCATTGGTGAGCCCAAACGGCATCACCAAGAACTCATAATGCCCATATCTCAAGCTGAACGCAGTCTTCTCCACGTCAGACTCTCGAATCCGTAACTGATAATAACCAGAACGCAAATCAATCTGCGAGAACACTCGAGCAGACTGAAGCTGGTTGAACAAGTCATCAATCTGCGACAACGGATACTTGTTCTTAATGGTTACCTCGTTCAACTGCCGGTAGTCAATGCACAGCCTCAGACTACCATCCTTCTTCTTCACGAACAATACTGGCGCACCCCAAGGGGAAAAGTTAGGATGAATGTACCCCTTGGCCAGCAACTCCTGCAATTGCGCCCTCAACTGTCTCAACTCAGCGGGAGCCATACGGTAAGGAGCATTCGACAAAGGTCCCGTACTAGGCACAATCTTGATCATAAAATCAATCTCCTACTGGGGAGGCAATCCAGGTAAGTCCTCCGAAAAAATATCAGGAAACTTGCACACCACTGGAATGTCCTCAACATCCGGACATGGCTGGTCTACCAAGACCACAGAAGCGAGAAAACCCTGACAACCCGCGTCAAGCAAACGACGAGCCCTAATAGCCGAAATAAGAAAGCGGGAAGAGGAAGACCTAATACCTTAGAATAGAAAGTGGGTCCAAGAAGTCACAGAAAATAAACCCTCTTCGAGCCGTAATCCACCAACGCATGATGTGCCTCGAGCCAATCCATGCCGAAAATCACATCAAAGTCCTGAAGCGGCAATGCATAGAGCCTGGCCAGCAAACTCCGCCCTTCAACCCACACCAGAACCTCATCGAAACAATACGGAGTGATCATAAAATCACCCGAAGGCAACTCCACTGCCAAATCACAAGACAACTGGGTCACCGGCTCCTCGATACTCAGCGCGAAATCCTCTGAAATAAACAAATGAGACGCGCCAGAATCAAACAAAACCCGAGCCACACAACCCATAATTCGAACGGTACCGTCCACGAATTGTGACGCCACTGCCTCTGCCCTAGTCATGTGTGTGATCTGGCCTCGAGCTCTCTGCCTGCCTCCCACACTCGCAGACCTGGGTAGCGGCGGATACTACCCTTGCTGTTGCTGCTACTGTTGTGGCCTCTACTGCTGGAGATACTACTGCTGCGGAGGAAACTACTGCAGCTGCTGCTACCTCTGAGGACAGTCACGCGCCATATGCACTGGCTGGTCACACCTGAAACAGATCACCGGTGCCGTGCACTGCCTGCCTGGGTGCGACTTGCCACACCGGGGACACGGTCCTCACGATCCACCCACTGATCCTTGACGCTGAAAAGGGACCAGCTGTTGTACACTACCTGATGATGCCTGCCTCTGATCCTTATACTTCTTACGGAAACTCTTCTTGAGAAACTTCTTGACCTTCGAGCCAAAAGACACATATCTTGTCGCTGACGCCGTCGATGTCGGTGCTCCTGAACCACCCGTCACATGCTGAAAAGAGCCCTGCTGTTGGGTAGCCGACTGTTGGCTGCGGCCTGACAAGGACTGCCCCTGGCTAATCAGTCCCTGAGTCCTCTGCATATCCATCTCCAAGGACGCTACTACACGAGAAGCTGTCTCCAAATTAATGGCTGCGTTCACGATCAAATGGTGCCTCAGCTCCTGCCTCAAGCCCTACACGAACAGCGCGGTCTTCACCTTCTCATACTCCATGACATGAGGTGCATAACGACCCAACTCAACAAAATGAGCCCGGTACTGCAACACAGACATGTCGCCCTAGACCAACTCTAAAAATTGACGCATCCTCTGCGTAGCAATATACTCTGGACAGTAGGCACGCTCGAAAGCATTGACAAAGTCACTCCACGTAATCTGCTCAAGGGGACGTGACTAAAAGGACATCTTCCACTCGAAAGACCATCACTCCCGAGCCGTGCCCTGCAACTGGTTGTAGGCCAACATCACCTTGTCCTCCGCAGTACACCGCATGGAACTGAACACCCGCTCCTTCTCATCGAGCCAACTTTGAGCCAAATCAGGGTCTGGTTGACCGCCGTAGTAAGGTGGATGAAACTGCATGAAATCCCTCACTACTCGGCCTGGCCCACCCATGGTCGACGAGCCCTCACTAGCCTCTCCGCCAAACTGCTACGACATAGGCTGGAACATGCCACAGAAGAAATTCTTGCCCCCGAAAACCTCGCAGTATCCACTACCTCGGTGACCGCTAGTGGCACTCTACTTCGCTCCTCCTGAACCTCCTGCTGGATCTCCTAAGCTCTAGCCTACTGCCCCTGCTGAGAGAAAGTGCTCCGCCTCGACGCCATACTCGCTCCTGACGCAAAAGACAGTAAACACGAAAACGGCAAGGTCAATGAAAACACATTATGCCTGATGCCAGCGTCAACTGTACATCATTGCTGTGGACTAGTGGACCACTAAAATTACTTATGTGTCACGCCCCGAGCCTTTATTACAGCGGAAGACTAACTCGGGGAGCACGAATAGCCGGCATGATAAGCCTCTCGTAAGCAAGAATGATCAGAGCGCAAGACAATCACACACATAAATACAATTACACAATATTTAATCAAACTCCAACTTTATTTCATAAATGATTAATAGTCAAATATAATTATTTTTCCATCATCTTTCACTCTACTAGACTCAAGAAATACAAAATTACATTGACTCGATCTAAATAATATAGACTTCCTAAGTCTTCGCTTATTCTTTATTCACACTCGGATCCGCTACTTGAACCTTCCGAATCCGAACCCGACTCACTTCCGTTTCCTGAAAAGATTGGAAATAGGTAATGAGCACACTTGCCCAGTAGGTATCTTCGCATCAACATGAAGGCACTATTAAAGTAATTAATAATTTAGCTTTAAAGAATGAGGTAAAAATCATACGAATGCGATCAATCACGTGATTAAACCAAAGTAACAACATGATCATATAAGATAGAATGAGTAGTAAGCAAGAATGTAACAAGAACATGATATTGGCCTTTCATGAACAAGAATGTATCGAGAATGTACTAGCAAGCCACATAATCATCACTCTTGTATCTTTTGCTTATGAGCAAGTACTTCATGCATTTCTATGGAATATCAAGCAAGAAAGTCATGTCGTGTCGTGGATTTTCACTTATTTATAGAGAAACTACTCCCAGCGCAATGCGACGCCAATAGCATCATACCCCATGGTTTATAAAATAGTATGTTTCCGACAATCAGCCGAGGGGACTAGCATAGAGCCCTTGAACACAATCAGTGCTCGACCGCATCTTCAAGTATAAATCAAGTTACTTCCACGCATGTAACAATAAAGTATGGCCAAGAATGTAATAAGTTCAATAATTTCAAGATAATAATAATCAATGAATGAACGATTCAATTTGAATATGAGGAAAAAATGACATTAAACAATGTTATCCTCATAAAATAAATCGGTAGCATAATGGTATATTACTTAACTTTCATTCATTATATTAAGTCTATTAAGCAATATGATAAGTTCTAGATTATCAAGGGTCATCTAGAAACCTTGAAATATCAACCCTTGGGTCAAACCTCAGGTTAAGTACTCAAGTAGTGTGACGGTCGTGTACATGGCCGTTACATGATGTGACGGTCTCGTTCTGGGCCATTATATTAGTCTGAATCTAGAACTAATAAAATAGACTCAGTGAAGTGTGACAGTCGTATAGTGGGCTGTTAGGTGCTCCTGACGGTCCAGTATAGGTCCGTTACATAGCTAGAACCAGAAAATATCGATAGTGTAATCTAATCAAATGGGTTTTAATGGTACAACCAACTCGGCATCCTAGTGGGAATCCCAGGCTCGCGGAGAATTACGGAGGCCTTGAAACAAGATTTCCTAGTCCATTGGAAGAAATATCTAATAGAGAGGTCCTCATGTCCAAGAATAATGTTCCTATAGTGTAAAGTGAACTAATGGATAACATACCGGAGTATGTGCCATGTACTTAAAGAAAATGACTCTATAGATAGAGGAAGAATATGTAACAATGTGAAAGCAAGATAAACTCCGTCAATGCAACATTGGAAAATCATGTTTAATTACAAAACTATAAAGTTTTGGCACAAAAAATTAACATAACTTAAAATAGTTCAAGATGCCTAGATCATGTAGATTTCAATATGAATTAGTAAGAAAACTTAAAATCATAATAACAAGTTAAAACTTAGCTAACTAGGCTTAATTATAGGTTAATTTCACTAGTTACTATTCTGTCATGGGCTGACAGAACACAGAGTCTAACGGTCTAACAGGAGAGCGTCACAATGCTTGTGACGGTCTATCGAGGGGCCGTTACAGTAATGTAACGCTCCTGTCCTGGTGCGTTAGAGACAACAGTGAAATAAAAACATAACAGAGTGTGTAACGGTCGGTCGTAAGGCCGTTATATCATGTGACGGTCCAACCCTGACCCGTCAGAGCCTCTGCTGATAGTAATAAATAACAATGACCTAAGTTTCAACTTGCATCATGTCCGAAAATCATACATATAACTTCCAACATGATAGAATGAAGGCTAAACGAATATCATGCATGGGTTCTTTGTGAATTTCACATGGAAGTTTCTTTTTAATATAGTTAGGGCTAGAATATAGATATATGCATGTCTCTACTAAAACATGAAATTCATGAGCTAACGTGCATGTAATCAAGTAAAATTAGAGGGTTTTTATCCCTAACATGTTGTTTTTACCGTTCATGAGATAACCTACCTCTTATAAGACTTTTAAACTTCGAATTTGATGCTTGGTGCTACCCTTTGATCCTTGCTCTTCTTGTTGTAAATCAGCAACTTGGGAAGCTTCAATCTCCTTGGTTGCTTGGTCTTCTAGCACGAAATTTGGAGAGCTATTAGTCTAAAGTATATTAAACAAAAGCTTCTAAAGAACTTACCTGAAATTATGACTCCTTACCTTGATTCTTCATGAGCCAAAAGTCAGGGTCGCTCAGTTCAGAACTAAGTCCTATTTATAGGGTTTTGGCTAGGGTTTAAAGATTAGATCATTTCTAGAGTCCTTGTTAAAGCTTAGATCAACTTCTAAGAGTCCTTAACACCTCTATTAGTCTTCCTATTTCAATCCCTAAGAGATAAGTTAGCAAAAATCTAATCTTTTGGCTTGTTTTTCACTTCACGGAACTGCTGGATGTAACGGTCGTCCATAGGTGCGTCACATGGCTGTGGCGGTCGCGCGATAGACCGTTACACTCAACGTGTATAGAGTTTCGTTTTAATAAAACTCTTTTGATAACTATCCATATAATTATTTTATAAAAATAGTATTTATCTTTAAAATACGTGAATAAGCTAATTACCTTCTAGAATGTGGGCCAAACTTAATGGGCTTGGTCCTTAAACCTTTTGGATAATAATTAGATAGACTCGATTAATTAGTTCTATCCAATTGGGCTTTATAAGGTCTTATTACTTCAATAATCCCTTTATTAATATATTTAGGTCTTTATAAATTCCAAAAAATTATTTTGTAATTCAAAAATTATTTATATAAATTCTGGGGCACTACACCCTCCCCCACTTAGAAGAATTTGGTCCCCAAATTCAATACATGGATTGTGGAGAGTGTACTTACAGTTAAATAGTTATGGAAATCTTTTCCGCATGGCTGCCTCGGTTTCTCATGTTGCTTCATATGGCCATGTTTTCTTCCATTGAATCTAGACCATAGGAATAACTGTATTTCTTAATTGACACACTTCTCGTTCCAGAATCTTTATTGGTGTTTGCTTGAACGTGATATCCTTCTGAATTTCCAGATTGTCATAAGTGATAATGTGGTCAGGATCATGTACATACTTCTTTAGCATAGAGACGTGAAATACGTCATGAACTCCTGCTAGTTGTGGAGGTAAAGCCAATCTATAAGCCACTTCACCGACTCTTTCAAGAATTTCAAATGGGCCAATAAATCTAGGAGTTATCTTTCCTTTAATGCCAAATCTTCGAATACCACGACCTGGAGAAACCTTTAAATATACATGATCTCCTACCTGAAACTCCAAGTCACGTCTTCGATTGTCGGCATAAGACTTTTACCTATCTTGCGCCATTTTCATTCTTTCTTGAATGAGCTTTATCTTCTCTGGAGAGTCCCTTATAAGGTCGGGGGCTAGAAATTCCTTTTCCCCTATTTCATTCCAACATATTGGTGATCTACAACTTTTTCCATACAGAGCTTCAAAAGGTGCCATTTGTATGCTTGCTTGATAACTGTTGTTATATGCAAATTCTACCAGAGGCAAGTGATCATGCCAACTTCCTCCAAAATCAATGACACAAGCTCTGAGCATGTCTTCTACCACCTCATTTGTTCTTTCTGTTTGACCATCTGTTTGTGGATGAAAAGCTGTGCTGAAATTCAATCTAGTCCCTAGTGAATGTTGTAGACCTTTCCCGAACTGTGATGTGAATCGAAGATCTCTATCAGATATAATAGTGACTGGGACACCATGTAATCTGACAATCTCTCTTATGTATATTGCTGCTAGAATATCCACATACCATCGACTCTTGATTGGTATAAAATGCGCCGATTTAGTCAATCGGTCTATGATTACCCATATTCCATCGTGTCCACCTCTGGTCTTGGGTAAACCCATAATAAAGTCCATCCCTATACTCTCCCATTTCCATTTGGGAATATTCAAAGGATGCAATTTACCCGTGGGTCTAAAATGTTCGGCTTTTACTTGTTGACAAGTAAGACAACGAGACACGAAATCAGCTATTTCCCTCTTCATATTGGGCCACCAGAAATTTCTTTTGAGATCTTGATACATCTTTGTTCCTCCTGGATGAATTGTGTATTTAGAATTATGCGCTTCATCTTGGATCAATTTCTTCGTAGCCTCATGATCTGGTACACATATTCGGCCCTTAAATAATAATCTTCCATCATTGGAAATAGAAAAATCTGTCCTTTGTTCAACATTGTCCTTAATTTCCAGTAATATAGGATCACCATTTTACAGCTTGACCAGATCTTCTATTAATGTAGGTTGAGCTCGGATATTAGCTATGAAACAATCTTTTTCCTTTATGTCAATATCTAAGTTCAACTGAGTAAATTAAGGAACAAGGTTAGTCACACTAATCATAAGACTTGATAGCATACCCATTGGTTTTCTGCTGAGTGCATCTGCTACAGCATTAGCCTTGCCAGGATGATATTGAATAGTAAAATCAAAGTCTTTGAGATATTTTAACCACCTCCGCTGCCTCATGTTAAGCTCCTTTTGAGAAAATAAATATTTCAAGCTTTTGTGGTCCGAGTAGACCGTGAACTTTTCTCCATAAAGATAATGAGGCCAAATTTTTAAGGTGAAAATAACTGCTGCCAATTCTAAATCATGTACGGGATAGCTTTCCTCGTGACGTTTTAATTGTCTTAAAGAATAACAGATTACTTTTCCATTCTGCATGAGAATGCATCCTAAGCCAATGCTAGACGCATCCGTATACACTTCGAATCCACCACCCTCCATTGATAGTGATAAAATAGGAGCTATAGTAAGATGATTCTTAAGATTTTGGAAACTCTTCTCACATTCCTCTGACCAGACAAAAGGATTTTCTTTTCTTGTAAGTCTAGTTAAAGGAACTGCTATCTTTGAGAAGTCCTTAATGAATCTTCTATAATAACTAGCTAGACACAGAAAGCTTCTTACTTCAGATACAGTCGTTGGCCGACTCCAATTCTTGACGGCTTCTACCTTAGAGGGATCCACATCAATACCTTCTTTTAAAATAATGTGGCCTAGGAACGAGACTTCCTTGAGCCAGAATTTACACTTATTGAGTTTGACATAAAGCTTGTGTTCCTTAAGTGTTTGTAAAGCTATTTTCAAATGTTGTTCATGTTCTTCCTTTGTCTTAGAATATATTAAGATATTATCAATGAAGACGACGATGAATTGGTCTAGATATGGCTGGAAGACATTGTTCATAAGTTGCATAAATGCTGCTGGGACATTAGTTAATCCAAATGACATTACTACGAATTCATAGTGGCCATAACGACTTCGAAAAGCCGATTTATAAATGTCCTCTTCTTTAATTCTAAGTTGATGATAACCTAATTTGAGGTCTATCTTAGAGAAATATTCTGCTCCTGAAAGCTGATCGAAGAGTTCATCAATACGTGACAATGGATACTTATTTTTAATTGTGAGTTGATTCAGTCACCGGTAATCGATGCATAGCCTGAGAGAACCATCCTTCTTCTTGACAAATAGAACCGGCGCACCCCAAGGGGATGTGCTGGGTCTGATGAAGCCCTTGTCTAGTAGTTCCTGCAACTGCCTTTTCAATTCCTTAAGCTCTGTGGGGGACATCCTGTAAGGGGCTATAGAAACCGGTGCTGCTCCTGGAATGAGTTCAATGGTGAAGTTCACTTCCCTCTCGGGCGATAAATTGGGTAGTTCCGATGAAAATACGTCTGGGAACTCATTTACAATAGGGATGTCTGCTATATTAATTTCTTTGGACTCTGAGATAATGACAGAAGCAAGGAAAGCTTCATATCCTTGCGAGATAAGTTTGCAAGCGTGAAGTGAGGATACAATAGTGGGGTGTTTCTTGTACTTGATGCGAAGAAAAGAGAATCTCGGAAGACCCAGCTCTACCCAATTGTCACATGGGTGTGGAAATTTCTTCCTTAGTTTATAGGTAGGGGTCCTTAAACCTTGGACTTTTCCTATGACATGACTCTTCTTCCTAAGTCCTGAGACTTAGGCTCTGATACCAACTTAACTGTCATGCCCCGAGCCTTTATTACAGCGGAAGACTAACTCAGGGAGCGTGAACAGCCGGCATGGTAAGCCTCTCGCAAGCAAGAATGATCAGAGCGCAAGACAATCACACATATAAATGCAATTGCACAATATTTAATCAAACTCCAACTTTATTTAATAAATGATTAATAGTTAAATACAATTATTTTTCCATCATCTTTCACTCTACTAGACTCAAGAAATACGAAATTACATTGACTCGATCTAAACAATGTAGACTTCCTAAGTCTTCGCTCATTCTTTATTCACTCTCGGATCCGCTACTTGAACCTTTCGAATCCGAACTCGACTCACTTCCGTTTCCTGAAAAGATTGGAAATAGGTAATGAGCACACTTGCCCAGTAGGTATCTTCGCATCAACATGAAGGCACTATTAAAGTAATTAATAATTTAGCTATAAAGAATGAGGTAAAAATCATGTGAATGCGATCAATCACGTGATTAAACCAAAGTAACAACATGATCATATAAGATAGAATGAGTAGTAAGCAAGAATGTAACAAGAACATGATATTAGCCTTTCATGAACAAGAATGTATCGAGAATGTACTAGCAAGCCACATAATCATCACTCTAGTATCTTTTGCTTATGAGCAAGTACTTCGTGAATTTCTGTGGAATATCAAGCAAGAAAGTCATGTCGTGTCATGGATTTTCACTTATTTATAGAGAAAGTACTCCCAGCGCAATGCGACGCCAGTAGTATCATACCCCATGGTTTATAAAATAGTATGTTTCCGACAATCTGCCGAGGGGACTAGCATAGAGCCCTTGAACACATTCAGTGCTCGATCGTATCTTCAAGTATAAATCAAGTTACTTTCACGCATGTAACAATAAAGTATGGCCAAGAATGTAATAATCTCAATAATTTCAAGATAATAATAATCAATGAATGAACGCTTCAATTTGAATATGAGGAAAAAGTGACATTAAACAATGTTATGCTCATAAAATAAATCGGTAGCATAACGGTATATTTATTAACTTTCATTCATTATATTAAGTCTATTAAGCAATATGATAAGTTCTAGATTATCAAGGGTCATCTAGAACCCTTGAAATATCAACCCTTGAAATATCAACCCTCAGGTTAAGTACTCAAGTAGTGTGACGGTCGTGTACTGGGCCGTTACGTGATGTGACGGTCTAGTTCTGGGCCGTTATATTAGTTTGAATCTAGAACTAATAAAATAGACTCAGCGAAGTATGACGGTCGTATAGTGGGCCGTTAGGTGCTCCTGACGGTCCAGTATAGGTCCGTTACATAGCTAGAACCAGAAAACATCGATAGTGTAATCTAATCAAATGGGTTTTAATGGTACAATTAACTCGGCGTCCTAGTGGGAATCCCAGGCTCGCGGAGAATTATGGAGGCCTTGAAATAAGATTTCCTAGTCCATTGGAAGGAATATCCAATAGAGAGGTCCTCATGTCCAAGAATAATGTTCCTATAGTGTAAAGTGAACTAATGGACAACATACCGGATTATGTGCCATGTACTTAAAGAAAATGACTCTATTGATAGAGGAAGAATATGTAACAATGTGAAAGCAAGATAAACTTCGTCAATACAACATTGGAAAATCATGTTTAGTTACAAAACTATAAAGTTTTGGCACATAAAATTAACATAACTTAAAATAGTTCAAGATGCCTAGATCATGCAGATTTCAATATGAATTAGTAAGAAAACTTAAAATCATAATAACAGGTCAAAACATAGCTAACTAGGCATAATTATAGGTTAATTTAACTGGTTACTATTCTGTCATGGGCTGACAGAACACAGAGTCTAACGGTCTAACAGAAGAGCGTCACAGTGCTTGTGACGGTCTATCGAGGGGCCGTTACAGTAATGTAACGCTCCTGTCCTTGTGCGTTAGAGACAACAGTGAAATAAAAACATAACAGAGTGTGTAACGGTCGGTCGTAAGGCCGTTATATCATGTGACGGTCTTACCCTGACCCGTCGGAGCCTCTGCTGACAGTAATAAATAACAATTACCTAAGTTTCAACTTGCATCATGTCTGAAAATCATACATATAACTTCCAACATGATAGAATGAAGGATAAACGAATATCGTGCATGGGTTCTCTGTGAATTTCACAAGAAAGTTTCTTTTTAATTTAGTTAGGGCTAAGAATATAGATATATGCATGTCTCTAGTAAAACATGAAATTCATGAGCTAACGTGCATGTAATCAAGCAAAATCAGAGGGCTTTTATCCCTAACATGTTGTTTTTGCCATTCATGAGATAACCTACCTATTCTAAGACTTTTAAACTTCTAATTTGATGCTAGGATCTACCCTTTGATCCTTGCTCTTCTTATGGTAAATCAGCAACTTGGTAAGCTTCAATCTCCTTGGTTGCTTGGTTTACTAGCACGAAATTTGGAGAGCTATTAGTCTAAAGTATACTAAATAAAAGCTTATAAAGAACTTATCTAAAATTATGACTCCTTACCTTGATTCTTCACGATCCAAAAGTAAGGGTCGCTCAGTTCAGACCTAGGTCCTATTTATAAAGTTTTGGCCAGGGTTTGAAGATTAGATCATTTCTAGAGTCCTTGTTAAAGCTTAGATCAACTTCTAAGAGTCCTTAACACCTCTATTAGTCTTCCTATCTCAATCCCTAAGAGATAAGTTAGCAAAAATCCAATCTTTTGGCTTGTTTTTCACTTCACGGAACTGCAGGATGTAACTGTCGTCTATAGGTGCGTCACATGGCTGTGGCGGTCGCCCGATAGACCGTTACACTCAACGTGTATAGAGTTACATTTTAATAAAACTCTTTTGATAACTATCCATATAATTATTTTATAAAAATACTATTTATCTTTAAAATACATGAATAAGCTAATTACCTTCTAGAAGGTGGGCCAAACTTAATGGGCTTGGTCCTTAAACCTTTTGGATAATAATTAGATAGACTAGGTTAATTAGTTCCATCCAATTGGGCTTTATAAGGTCTTATTACTTCAATAATCCCTTTATTAATATATTTAGGTCTTTATAAATTTCAGAAAATTATTTTGTAATTCAAAAATCATTTATATAAATTCTTGGGCACTACATTATGATTCTCGTATAATCCCACAACTACGCTCTAATACCAGCTGGAACGACCCGAGAATCCGATTACCGGGAAGGCCCGATAACCCGAGACTCGAACCACCACCGACGAGCCCGAAGACTCGGAAGGGTTAGAAGGATGGTGTAGAAACTACACAAGTATCACAAATAATTGTAGAAATTAAACAGTTAAAATGATTAAGCTGGTAATAAATTATCATTTTACATGATACATAGTCCACAAGATATAACAAAATAACAACAGTAGTCCATAACTAGTACAGAGACAAGAAAGAAAAGTACAGCTACGCGGGGCATACCCCGGCTCTGACCTCTGGGACTAACGCTGGGCACCTGAACCACGCTGAGCCTCAGATGCGCTCCCTTTAAGCCGCGCCTCGCCTAAAACACGGTGAAAACACACAGGGAATGAGTCTCAGAACGAGACTCAGTAGGGATCACTCGAATCCTACCTCTCTAAACGGAAAACCGCTATGCTAGCAGCAAGCGAGTACCTCAGAAGTGAAAAAGCCCTGCAACTACAAACATCGGTCTCACGGCCCGAAAACTGACACACGCGCCACAGCGAGACAACCGGAACTCATCGGTCAACCCGAGAAAAACCCGAAGGTCGAAGTCACAAAGACTGACTGTCTATCACTCCCGACTCGACCGGAGTACCTCCCCCTAGAAGCACAGTTGGTAGCATCCCTTGACGTCTTACACCGCACTGCAGGTGTCCGCCTGGCACGATAGCCCCCGGTTGAGGCAAGGACACCGTACAAGTAACCACAAACAAGTGACTAGCTGGGGTCACACCCGTCAGTGTGGGTCCAACCGCCCCCAACCACGTGTGCACACATAGACCGTCCGTCCCTGGTCTGGCCCTCTAACCGATTTTCCCCCCAGCTGGACTCTGGCTGCTAGACGTGGGGCCCGACGGAAACCAGTCTAAAGCCGTCCTCTAGGTAGCCTCTCCACCACTCCCTCGTGGGACCACTAAACGTCTATGTAGGCTACGACAAGTGGAGGGGTTGTGCCCCAGACTGTTTTGATAGACATCATGTATGAAATGTCATGAGTTCTCATTGTGGTTGATTCACATTGAAATACATGTTTGATGAATGATAAGGTTGTTGAATTTCAGAATTGAATGATTGATTTGTCTATACCAACCAAAATGCTCAATTTTGATAAAAGTTGATCATATTGAATGTTGAGTGAGCTACTATTGATTGAACTCAAATGCTGGACATAAGTCAATTGATTTTTTCAGAAATCAACTAAATACTTTGAATGTGGAATTCAGTATGTGGTAAATGTGGAAGAATCTCATTTGTTAAACTGAGTTGTTGAGTTGAATGCCAAATTGAATGCAGGTTACTTGTCAAATTTTTCACACAATCTCTCAAGGCCAAGGTATGAATACTTGACTATTTGGATCTTGTGTGAATGGACTGATCCAGGTAAAATTCATGCTTATCAATGTATATCTGAGTTGTATGAACTATATTGATTAACTTTGATTCATGTTTGTGATTTATGGTGCTTTCAATTGCATTTATTAGAATTTTACTGCTGTCAGTAAAATTGTCGACCTCAGGGTTCGACACTTAGTTCTGGAGTTTCTGCCTTGCGTTGAAAGAGTGGACGCTGGCAGAAAGTGTCGACCTACGGGGTCGACACTGTAAGGCCCGTGCCTTAATGGATCCTTGTTTGTTTTTGTTCTATTGTTTATTCTGGAATTTCTGGTGATTTTCCTGGATTTTTAGGAATTTGTCTGGTATTTTTTCAGATTTTTTTGGAATTATTTGAGGGTTATTAGAATTAATGAGATTTTAATATATATAATGATTATATTATATATATTTTAATTTCTTTTTTTTTCTTTTAATCCCTCTCTCACCCTCTTTCTCCCCGTCGATCTCTCATTCTCACCCTCACTCTC
This sequence comes from Amorphophallus konjac, assembly GCA_022559845.1. Taxonomy (NCBI): domain Eukaryota; kingdom Viridiplantae; phylum Streptophyta; class Magnoliopsida; order Alismatales; family Araceae; genus Amorphophallus; species Amorphophallus konjac. The sequence goes on along the minus strand of CM040124.1, from coordinate 128,640,831 downwards.
TCTCTCCTCCGTGCGATCGTCCCCTCTCCTCTCCAGGGATTTCGGGCGAGACGAGGTCGGATTGAGGCGAGGTTGGCGCCGTTGGATTCCTTGCGTCGAGAGGAGCGCAAAGGTACCCTTTTCGGCGTGGTTCGGTGATCGTGGGAGCGGGGTGGAGCTCGAAGGCTCGGTGAGCCTACCTCGGTGCATGCGGCCTTTTCGTCCGTTTCGGCTCGCAAGAGGTAGGGGGATGGAATCCCGATCTTGCTAGGATCGTTTCCCTTAGCCCGTTTGTTGATTAGCACCCCGTAGCATGCATGATGCCCATGTTTCCATTTTTGGGGTTTTAGCTTAAATCTTTGAGTTTAATGCGTTTTAGGCCTTGCATGTGCTAGATTTAGTTGTTATATTGTTGTATAGCATGCATGGTTTGACAGGTTCAGGTTTTTACGCCATTACCCGGCGGTTTAGGTCATCCGGGAGGGAACCCGTTTTCAGTTATAACCCGTTCGCGACCCAGGTGAAGTGACGGTCTCGCCAGGAACCGTCACTTCCCCGACAGTCTCTGGTGAGTGCGTTACTTCAAGGTAACGGCCCATCGTGGGTGCGTTACATTGAGAGTAACGGTAGGGCTCCGGCCGTCGTTTGTACGTTGTTTTACGTTGACTTGGTCAGGCAGTACGCCCGACGGTCAGTCGTCCGGCCGTCACTTCCAAGCGACGCGCCGAGACGGGGGCGTCGTTCGTCTGCTGTCATTTTTAAACGCTGTTTGTTGGTTTGAGCCTCGGGTAGAAGTAACGGCGGAGCCCCCGGGCGTCGCTTCGAAGCAACGCATGGGAACCCCACCGTCACTCTCCCTTTGAGGCCTTTGAGCTGGAACTCAGGTGGAAGTAACGGCTGGAGACCAGCGCGTCACTTCTGATGTAACGCGCCAGTCCCCGACCGCCACTTCCGAATAGCGCGTAGGTCTTTGACCGCCGCCTCCCTGATGATTGTAATATGTTCCCAGCCCTTTCGTTATGCGTTCCCTTTTATACTCATGCCATATTCGTATTGTTTTAATGTATAGTGGCGTGTTTTATTACCATTAGAGTAGCCTTTCTTTCCAAGCAATGGAGCCACTGTTGTTTCCCTAAGGTCTGTTGAGTGCCGACCCGCTTGAGGATGGCGGAGGGGTATGTTTCCCATACACGGTTTGTAAGCTAGTCCCGTGGGCTCCCGGCCAATGGTAGCGTCCTACCAAGGGGGAAAACAAGCTAGAGGGCCTGGCTCGGGGCTAGAGTCAGTGTGTGCACACGTGGTCGGAGACTGAGGACTGACACCGACGGGTGCCACTCCGACTGGTCACTTGGTCTGGTACTGTTTACGCGCTCAGCTTGTCGTTTTCCGACTGCGAGTGCTTGAGACGCAGTGTAAGTCGTCAGTGGACGCATCTGGTTTCTGCTCCCTGTGGTTGTCCGTCCTTGTTGCTTGGATTAGTCGTAGCTTACTCTATTTGGTAGTTTTAGTTTCAGTCGCTTGCATTTAATTATTATTGGCATGTGTTAGCTGTTATACCTACTTAGTTAGAGTTACAGCTTTCTTGTGATTAGTTAATCATGCCATTGCCTGTTATTTATTTAAATGCATGCTCTTATTACTGTTATTTATGCATGTCTGCTTGTTTAGTGCGAGGTAGGGATCCGCGTGACCCCTACTGAGTCTGGCTGTGACTCACTCCTCTCCTTTCAGGTGAGCCGCGCCCGCCATCTTCCGGAGTTTAGTGTGCTATTTCGGGACCGTCCTTAGCTGCCAGCTGTGCACGAGCTGCCTTTTTGAGGCTTGTGTAGTACTTTTGCCGGGGTATGCCCCGTGTAGTTGTACTTTTGAGGACTAGTGCTTTGTGACTCTGGACTAGCTTATGTATATATCACTCTGGTTATTTTGAATTGCTTCCGCACTTGTATTAATTTTAATACTTAATTGTATTGCGCGCCCCAAATTTGCAATTCGTTATGCTTATTCCTCAGCTCACCCCCACTAACCCTTCAGGGGCCTCATCAGCCTCTTGGGTGGCCTCCCCAGTTCTTGGTATTGGTGTATCGATGTTATCGGTATATCAGTATCCTGAACTTTGGGTCGTCACAGTTGGTATCAGAGCGTTAGTTGAGGATTTGTATAAGGAATTGAAATTTGCGCTTTGTCCAGAGCTAGTCCATTGCGTCGTCCATTGCTGGCATAGGATGTTTTCCGTATGATTGATTAATTGCGATTGATTTGTGTTTTGGCAGTGTAATTATGCTTCCTCGTCGAGGAAGACCCCCTCGAGCTCCTCGTGCTCCTCGAGATGCGCCCAGGGAAGATAGTGGTTCTGCACCTCCTCCTGCAGTTCCTGCTGTTCCTGTTGTTCCTCCTCCAGCGCCGATTGTTGCTCCTCCTGTTGAAGCGCCTGGCAGTCGAGGCAAGGCATTGAAAGAATTTCTTATGTTCAATCCGCCTGCTTTCGATGGTCAAGCTGATCCAGAGGTGGCAAGGCAATGGTTGGATGCGATCGAGCGTGTGTTCGTGTCGATGGAGTGTGCGGAAGATGAGAAAGTCATGCTTGCTGCCTTTCAACTCCAGGGTACATCCATCACGTGGTGGAAGGCCGAGTGGCAGATTGCCTTTCGTTCAAGACCTCTTCGGCAGATCACTTGGGCAGAGTTTGTTGCTGCTTTTGAGCGTGCCTATACTCCTGCCTATCTTCAGATGGACAAGATGTATCAATTTATGGAACTGACTCAGGGCGGTATGACTGTGCTTCAGTACCGGAATAGGTTTATGGAATTGGGTCAGTATGCACCCCATGTGCTGGCCAGTGAAGCTTTGAAAACCCAGCAATTCTTGCGAGGGTTGAGGCCAGAATTGAAGATGCCTCTTATCGCCAGTCGTGTTGCGGATCTTGATGGTGCGTGCCAGACAGCTGTGGCACTTGAGCTGGAGATGACGAGACCAGGTGGGTATCCTCAGGCAGGGTCAGTGCAGCCGGTAGCTCAGGTTCAGCAAGCTTACCGATCGCCAGTGCCAGGTGTTCCTTCGGTCCAGTCAGAAATTTCCAGTGCTTCCTCTCCTTCGAAGCCCAAGTTCAAGTGGTTCACGAAGATGAAGAAGAAGTTTTTCCAGCAGCCGTCCGGTACAGATTCTGTTCAGCAGCCGACAGCACCTTCTTCTCAGACTCGTCAGAGCTCAGCTGAGGGTCAGCCATGGACGTGTAGGAGATGTGGTGGTCATCACAAGGGCCAGCCGTGTTCTCTTCCTATTGTTTGCTTTCGGTGTGACCAGCCTGGTCATGTGGTTCGGGATTGCCCGCTAAGGCTGAAACAAGTGCAAGTTTCTCAGTTCTCTCAACCTCAGCCACAGTTCAGACCTCCTGCACCGCAAGCTCAACAATTTTATTCTCAGGCGTCGGCGTCTTCTCAGCAATCTTCAGCTGGTTCTAAGAAGCAGAAAGGCAAGGTTTCTCATTTGACAAGAGCTGATGCTGTTGCGTCCCATCTGGTTGAAGGTACGATTATGCTTCATGGTCATTCAGCTCGTGTCTTATTTGATTCTGGTGCTTCTCACTCTTTTATTTCTGATGATTTCATGGCCTGTATTGAGGAACCGACTTCTGAGATGTCTTGTGAGATGTTTGTCGAATTGCCTTCTGGAGATTTCATGGTTACACCTTTGTGCCTGGAAGAATCTCCTGTGATGATTGATAATCACCAGTTGCCGGCAAGGTTGTATGCGTTGCAGCTGGCAGATTATGATGTTATTCTGGGAATGGATTGGTTGGAGCATTATGGAGCTGTGGTTGACTGCAGATCGAAGAAAGTCTATTTTCAGCCACAGGGAAAATCAGCCTTTTATTTTCAAGGTATTCGATCCCGATCTTCTCGTATGATTATTTCTGCTATTCGAGCCTATAGGTTGCTTAGTGCAGGTTGCCAGGGATTCCTTGCTTCAGTGGTTGTTGTTGAAAAATCACGGCAGGATGTTTGTGATATTCCTGTTGTTTGTGAGTTCCCTGATGTGTTTCCTGACGAGTTGCCAGGCTTGCCCCCAGAGCGAGAGATAGAGATGGTGATTGAATTGATTCCAGGTACCGGCCCCTTAGCAAAGCCGCCGTACCGAATGGCTCCAGCTGAATTGAGAGTACTGCGAGCACACCTACTAGAGTTACTGGGAAAAGGTTATATTCGCCCCAGTTTTTCTCCGTGGAGTGCTCCAGTGTTGTTTGTGAAAAAGAAAGATGGAAGCCTGAGACTTTGTATTGATTACAGGCAGCTGAATCAGGTGACTGTTAAGAATAAGTATCCGCTTCCCAGGATTGACGATTTGTTTGACCAGTTACAGTCTACTACTGTCTTTTCACGAATTGATCTCCGGTCTGGCTACTTTCAATTGCGAATCCGGGAATCTAATGTAGAGAAGAAAGCTTTCAGTACTAGATATGGTCACTTTGAATTTCTGGTCATGCCGTTTGGTTTGACTAATGCCCCAGCAGCTTTCATGGACCTAATGCAGCGTATCTTTCGTCCGTTTCTGGACCAGTTTATGGTGATCTTTGTTGATGACATCTTGATCTATTCTGCCTCTGATGAAGATCATGTGCAGCATTTGAGGATCGTTCTGCAAACTCTAAGAGATCATGAGCTTTATGCGAAGCTCAGTAAATGTGAATTCTGGCTTCGGGAAATTCATTTTCTTGGTCATGTGATTTCTGGTGATGGAGTGGCAGTGGACCCTGCAAAGATTGATGCTGTTTTGAGTTGGCAGAGACCGAGAACTGTAACAGAGATTCGAAGTTTTCTAGGTTTGGCTGGGTACTACCGCAGATTCATTCAGGATTTTGTGAGGATTGCAGCACCGATGACTAGATTGACTCGTAAAGATGTGTCTTTTGTCTGGTCGGATCAATGTGAGGCTAGCTTTGTTGAATTGAAAAGGCTATTACCTTCTTCTCCTGTGTTGACTTTGCCTTCCACCTCGGGTGGTTTTCTAGTTTGTACTGATGCTTCTCGAGTAGGTCTGGGTGCAGTGCTGATGCAACATGGTAAGGTTATTACATATGCATCCCGGCAGTTGAAACAGCATGAAGAGAATTACCCCACTCATGATCTGGAGCTAGCTGCAGTTGTTTTTGCCTTAAAGATTTGGAGACATTATCTGTATGGTGAGAAATTTCAGATTTATACTGATCATCAGAGTTTACAGTATATATTCTCCCAGAAAGATTTGAATCTCAGGCAACGCCGATGGATGGAATTCATGAAAGACTTTGACTTTACACTCTCCTATCAGCCAGGTAAAATGAATGTTGTGGCTGATGCTCTGAGCAGGAAAGTTCAGGTCAGTTATTTGTTGCTTCATGAATGGAAATTGTGGGAACAGCTTCCAAGTGAGGCATTTAGTGCAGAGTTTCCTACTGATCCGAAGATGGCAGTTTGTGCTAGCTTGGTTTTGGGTTCAACTTTATATCATCAGATTAAAGATGCCCAGCAGGCTGATTCTGATTTGGCTCGTGTTATATCAAGATATGATGTGGATTTTGACATGGAGCTAGTTGTCAATTTTCAAGGCAGATTATATGTTCCCGATGATGATGATTTGAGACTTGAGATTCTGAGTGAAGCCCATGGTTCTCGTTTTGCTATTCATCCGGGTGTCACCAAGATGTATCAGAATTTGAAGAAGCAGTTCTGGTGGCCAGGTATGAAGAAAGACGTGGCTATATTTGTTTCTACGTGCTTGACTTGTCAGTTAGTTAAAGCCGAACATCAAAAGCCAGGTGGTTTGCTTCAGCCATTAGAGATTCCAATGTGGAAATGGGACCATGTTACTACAGATTTTGTGGTGGGTTTGCCTCTGACTTCTCAAGGTTTTGATGGTATCTTGTTGCTTGTCGATAGATTGACTAAAACTGCCAGATTGTTGCCGATTAAAGTTACTTGGAATGTGCAGAGGTTGGCCGAGCTGTATGTGCAGAAGATCGTGCCGCTGCATGGAATTCCTATTTCACTTGTGTCAGATCGTGACCCACGTTTTACCTCTGGCTTCTGGCGTAGTTTCCAGAAAGCTTTGGGCATTGAGTTAGCTTTCAGTTCAGCGTATCACCCTCAGTCAGATGGACAGTCAGAGAGGACTATTCAGACTCTGGAAGACATGCTGAGATTGTGTTGCCTTGATTGGCAGGGTTCGTGGAGTCAGCATTTGCCACTTGTTGAATTTGCTTATAATAACAGTTTTCACTCCAGTATTGGAATGGCTCCTTATGAAGCACTTTATGGTCGTCCTTGTCGAACTCCTCTGAACTGGTTTGATGCTGGTGACAGATTGTTGACAGGACCTGACATGGTGCAGCAATGTTCTGATGTGGTTCGTCTGATCAGGCAGAGATTGTTGACGGCACAAAGTCGACAGAAAAGCTATGCAGATCAGCGCAGACGTCCACTACAATTTGAGCCTGGAGATGTGGTGTTTGTTAAAATATCTCCGATGAAGGGTGTTTCCAGGTTTGGGAAGCGTGGAAAGCTTAGTCTGCGGTATGTTGGCCCTTTTCCGATTGTTGAAACTATTGGTCAGCTGGCTTATCGTTTGCAACTTCCTGCGGCTATGCAAGCTATTCATGATGTGTTCCACGTGTCTCAGTTGAGGAAAAATGTGCCAGATGCTTCTCATGTTCTCGATGATTCAGTATGGCCTGAGGTGACTGCTGATTTGTTCGCGCCAGAGTTTCCTATCAGAATTGAAGACCGTCGTGAGCAGCGGTTGAGAAATAAGGTTATTCCTCTGGTAAGGGTTGCTTGGCAGCGTCACTCTGGTAATGAGTCTACGTGGGAGCGTGAAGATGAGATGCGTCAGCTTTTTCCCTTTTTATTCCAGTGAGGTATAAGTCCTTTCTCAGTTTCCTCCTTTGCAATTGTTGTAAATTTCGAGGGCGAAATTTCTGTAAGGAGGGAGGGACTGTAAGGCCCGTGCCTTCATGGATCCTTGTTGGTTTTTGTTCTATTGTTTATTCTGGAATTTCCGGTGATTTTCCTGGATTTTTAGGAATTTGTCTGGTATTTTTCCAGATTTATTTGGAATTATTTGAGGGTTATTAGAATTAATGAGATTTTAATATATATAATGATTATATTATATATATTTTAATTTCTTTTTTTTCTTTTAATCCCTCTCTCACCCTTTTTCTCCCCGTCGATCTCTCATTCTCACCCTCACTCTCTCTCTCCTCCGTGCGATCGTCCCCTCTCCTCTCCAGGGATTTCAGGCGAGACGAGGTCGGATTGAGGCGAGGTTGGCGCCGTTGGATTCCTTGCGTCGAGAGGAGCGCAAAGGTACCCTTTTCGGCGTAGTTCGGTGATCGTGGGAGCGGGGTGGAGCACGAAGGCTCGGTGAGCCTACCTCGGTGCATGCGGCCATTTCGTCCGTTTCGGCTCGCAAGAGGTAGGGGGATGGAATCCCGATCTTGCTAGGATCGTTTCCCTTAGCCCGTTTGTTGATTAGCACCCCGTAGCATGCATGATGCCCATGTTTCCATTTTTGGGGTTTTAGCTTAAATCTTTGAGTTTAATGCGTTTTAGGCCTTGCATGTGCTAGATTTAGTTGTTATATTGTTGTTTAGCATGCATGGTTTGACAAGTTCAGGTTTTTACGCCATTACCCGGCGGTTTAGGTCGTCCGGGAGGGAACCCGTTTTCAGTTATAACCCGTTCGTGACCCAGGTGAAGTGACGGTCTCGCCAGGAACCGTCACTTCCCCGACGGTCTCTGGTGAGCGCGTTACTTCAAGGTAACGGCCCATCGTGGGTGCGTTACATTGAGAGTAACGGTAGGGCTCCGGCCGTCGTTTGTACGTTGTTTTACGTTGACTTGGTCAGGCGGTACGCCCGACGGTCAGTCATCCGGCCGTCACTTCCAAGCGACGCGCCGAGACGGGGGCGTCGTTCGTCTGCTGTCGTTTTTAAACGCTGTTTGTTGGTTTGAGCCTCGGGTAGAAGTAACGGCGGAGCCCCCGGGCGTCGCTTCGAAGCAACGCATGGGAACCCCACCGTCACTCTCCCTTTGAGGCCTTTGAGATGGAACTCAGGTGGAAGTAACGGCTGGAGACCAGCGCGTCACTTCTGATGTAACGTGCCAGTCCCCGACCACCACTTCCGAATAGCGCGTAGGTCTTTGACCGCCGCCTCCCTGATGATTGTAATATGTTCCCAGCCCTTTCGTTATGCATTCCCTTTTATACTCATGCCATATTCGTATTGTTTTAATGTATAGTGGCGTGTTTTATTACCATTAGAGTAGCCTTTCTTTCCAAGCAATGGAGCCACTGTTGTTTCCCTAAGGTCTGTTGAGTGCCGACCCGCTTGAGGATGGCGGAGGGGTATGTTTCCCATACACGGTTTGTAAGCTAGTTCTGTGGGCTCCCGGCCAATGGTAGCGTCCTACCAAGGGGGAAAACTAGCTAGAGGGCCTGGCTCGGGGCTAGAGTCAGTGTGTGCACACGTGGTCAGAGACTGAGGACTGACACCGACGGGTGCCACTCCGACTGGTCACTTGGTCTGGTACTGTTTACGCGCTCAGCTTGTCGTTTTCTGACTGCGAGTGCTTGAGACGCAGTGTAAGTCGTCAGTGGACGCATCTAGTTTCTGCTCCCAGTGGTTGTCCGTCCTTGTTGCTTGGATTAGTCGTAGCTTACTCTATTTGGTAGTTTTAGTTTCAGTCGCTTGCATTTAATTATTATTGGCATGTGTTAGCTGTTATACCTGCTTAGTTAGAGTTACAGCTTTCTTGTGATTAGTTAATCATGCCATTGCCTGTTATTTATTTAAATGTATGCTCTTATTGCTGTTATTTATGCATGTCTGCTTGTTTAGTGTGAGGTAGGGATCCGCGTGACCCCTACTGAGTCTGGCTGTGACTCACCCCTCTCCTTTCAGGTGAGCCGCGCCCGCCGTCTCCCGGAGTTTAGTGTGATGTTTCGGGACCATCCTTAGCTGCCAGCTGTGCACGAGCTGCCTTTTTGAGGCTTGTGTAGTACTTTTGCCGGGGTATGCCCCGTGTAGTTGTACTTTTGAGGACTAGTGCTTTGTGACTCTGGACTAGCTTATGTATATATCACTCTGGTTATTTTGAATTGCTTCCGCACTTGTATTAATTTTAATACTTAATTGTATTGCGCGCCCCAAATTTACAATTCGTTATGCTTATTCCTAAGCTCACCCCCACTAACCCTTCAGGGGCCTCATCAGCCTCTTGGGTGGCCTCCCCAGTTCTTGGTACTGGTGTATCGATGTTATCGGTATATCAGTATCCTGAACTCTGGGTCGTCACAGACACTTTCACCAGGGCTCTGCTATTTTGCTCAGGCAGAACTCACGGAAAAAAGTGTCGACCCCAGAGGTCGACACTTTCAAGTAAGTATGTTCATTTCTGTGAAAACAGAATGTTCATGAAAAAGTGTCAACCTCGTAAGTCGACACTTTTCATCACGAATGTTATGTTTTTTTCACTGGCCAGAACACTTCGTAAAAAGTGTCGACCCCATGGGTCGACACTCGTATTTCAGTTTTGTTTTTATATATGTTCTGGCCGAACATTCAGGAAAAAGAGTCGACTCCATGAGTCGACACTTTTTCTAAACGTTCTTACGGGTTTTCCAGATCTATTTCGAAACCTTTTAGGGAGGATCCAAATGGCGTCGCTTTTGACCCTAATGGCCTTAGGGTGACCTTTTCATCTAGTATGTGTTATGTAGGGGGTTTGGGAAGGGGTTTTATCTTCTTTGGGGCATCAAGCCCCCTTGTTTAAAATGCAGCCCCCTTCATTCAATCGAGAGAAATCCTTTGAGCTTCTAACGTGAATTTCCTTTGTTTTGCAGGAGAAGAGGGGTTTCCATCTGTTGGAGGTAAAGGAGAGCTATGCTAGGATTGTCTTCCATCGAGCCCAAGCCTAGAGTTGGAGGTCACGATCTGCATCTTCCACATCTGGAGCTTCAGGCGACTACATCTTCCACATCGGCTTCATCCAACCTCGGTTCCTTTGTTCTGAGTGCTACCCTCTTTATATTCCTAGCATATTAAGGATTTGTGGGGAAGATTCATAGTGTTTATCATCTTTCTTAGTCATCTTGTGTTTAGATTGCTACTTTCTGAACTGGGCTTGGATCTTCCTATTCTATTCTTCATATCTGGATATTTTCGGAGCTTGCTCCGAGTGTGTGTGGGTTGTCTCGTCATCGTGCGAGAAACCGCGTGGGTGGGCCATCGAGCCCGTGTGTGTGTGGTTGCTGCTGTCGAGCAGCGTTTATAGTGAAATCCTCTCGAGGTGAGAGGGGTGTTATGTTAGATGGACGCAGTCTATCTCCACTGAGAGTGGATCTAGAGGGGGGTGAATAGATCTAATGGCTAATTTAAAACACAGTTGAACTATAATACGAATTTAAAACAAACAACTGTTGAGAGATAGAAAGAACACTATGAGGAGTGTCGACACATGCAGCCACACAGCATATCACAAGCAAACTCACAAACACAAGACACCCAAGATTTTTAGGTGGTTCGGTCAGAGACCTACGTCCACCCCACACTCAACCGAGTATGGCTTACTGCTGCATAGTATAGCTTGCGTCTGTTGGGAAATACAGCTTGGCCTACAAACCGCTGAGCAACACAGCTTGCTGTCCGAGACAACTCTCGCCTGCTGAGGATTACAACTTCACATGTCCAGTGGAGAATCCACTGCAACCACTGGGGTTTACAGCTTACCCGTCCAGAGGCAGCACCTCTGCTAACAGCTGACTCACATCTTGAAGAAATAATTTCAGAAACAAAAGACAGAAGCAAACAAAAATAGAAAACCCAACTGGGAATGTAGCTCGGAATGAGCAAGGCTCAGCTCTGGTATCTGAACCAAGAGTCTGAGATACAACCTCTCAATCAAACTCTCTCAATCTCACTCTCTCAACACATCTCTCTCAATCTTCTCTTCTCTCTTTTTCTTCTTCTCTGCTTTTCTTCTCTCTGTGGATCGGTGGCTCTCTGCTGCTTCAGGCTTTTACTCTCACTGTATAGACTTTGCCACTGTTCGATCTGCCTCCTCCTGAAGAAGAAGACTCCTATATATACCAGAAGCAAATTGGATAAGGGCGCGTGGCTTCCACATTTCCCGCCCAATGCTTTTGCCAGGTTCTAGGAACTTCGACCACCTGGCAGCATCCTGACTGAGCTGCTTCCACGTGTCACCATCTGATCACCTCGTCCTTCCTTGGATCACGAGCCAAGTCATCAATCCCTGTAAAGAATCCCTGTCAGACAGATGAAATAGAATTATCAGTTTAAGTATAAACCCTGTACAGACTTTGTGGGATGCAATGCATTGTATAGACTTCACTGTATAGACTTTGTGAACTCGAATGCATTGTATAGACTTTGCTGTATAGACTTTGTGAACGTGAATGCAATGTACAACTCTGGAATGTATAGACTTCATATATGCAGTGCTGTGCGATGTACAGACTTCCTATATGAAGGCAACCGCTGTACAGACTTGCTGAAGCGTAATGCAATGTGCAGACTTTGAAGAACATTCAGAAGCCAATGTATAGACTAGGTAATGTAAAGACATGCCAGTGTATGGGCTTGATGAGCGTGCAGCAATGTGCAGACTTCAATGCATGAAGAAGCACTGTAAGACTTAGACAGACACAACGTGCAACAATGTATAGACTTGAAACACTAGATGCACGATGTACAGGCTTCAACTAAAATGATGCACAATGTGTAGACTTGAATCTTTGTGCGATGTACAGACTTCATGTTATGCATGAGACCTTAAGTAAGACAAACGATGTGCAGACTTAGCCAGCATTGAACTCGTTGTATAGACTTCATGAATGATGCATGCAATGCACTGGACAATGTATGGACTTAGCCGATGCAGACTAGTCTGATGTACAGACTTGCTCATTGTTCAGACTTCATGAACAATGTACAGACTTGCCAAAGGAAAGGCTGTACAGACTTGATACAATGCAAGACAATCGAGTGTATAGACTTCACGATGTGAAGACTTTGCCAAAGACAACTGGACGATGTACAAACTTGAGCGAAGCAAAGTCTGTACAGACTTGAAGGTTCACAATGTGTAGACTTTGGCAAAGCAACGATGTACAGACTTTACGTGAAAGCCCAATGTACAGACTTGCAGAACTGAACGTAGGTAAAGATCCCAGTGTATAGACTTCGAAGTTCAACTGGTGAATGTACAGACTTTGAAGGTTCAACTGGTGAATGTACAGACTTCACCAATGTATAGACTTGGAAGTTCACTGATGGATGTATAGACTTTACCTCGAGCAAGCTACAGTGCAGTGTATGGACTTTGCAGAATGATGCATGACGCTGTACAAACTTTACTAATGTATGGACTTAGCCTGTGCGAACAATGCAGCAATGTATAGACATTATCGTGCAGACAGTACCTCACATGCATTAGTGTATTGACTGTATGCCTGATGGATGCACTGATGCAGTATATACACAGAGGAAGCAATGCACCGATGCAATGTATAGACTTACTAGTTAAGTGAGCTGCAATGTATGGACTTCGCACAATGCACAAAGACGCTAAGTCATACGGACAGTGTACAGACTTAGTTAATGCATGAGACACTAAGAAGATGGACAGTGTATAGACTTGGATGTTCTGGGGAGTCGACCCATCTAAGAAGGAGGTCGACCCACTACTCTCCAAACTGTGCATGGATGTATAGACTTACGTTCTCAACAATGCACAATACAACACAATGTATAGACTATGCTGAGTGTGTAGACTTGTGTGTGTGTGCAATGTGTAGACTTGTGAAATGCATAGAACACACAGACAATCTGATAAAAGCATATTGTCAACATCACCAACACAGAGGAGTCACAACAATCTCCCCCTTTTTGATGATGGCAACCCCCTATCATATAGAAGAGCAACAACCTATCATTCAGATGAATTTTTGATGAAAGACATGATTTGTTATTCAGATTGACATGCAGATGCTATGAATGCATGCTACGAAATAAAAACTAACTCCCTGCTCACAAGATCTCTCCCTTTGCCATTACATGATTCATACACTCCCCCTAGAATGAATTCAGAATTCATCAAACAGACAATATTCTCCCCCTTTGCCATCAACAAAGAGGAGGGAAAGTGATTACAAGGGAAGGAACAAGAGAGATCATCTGACTGGCATTCTGAACAAGTAGTTCAGGAATAAGCATTCTAAAGCACAGAGTCTTCAGTCATATGAATTTAGAAACTACTTTTAGATAGAAATCTGGTTTAAAGGTTATAAATTTTGAGTTCATGCACTACAATCAATGGATAAGTTTTCTATGCATGATAAAACAATAAACTAGAATCACATTTGCATGAGAGATTCAGTTTCAAAATATCTTACTTTCATAGACTCAAAAAAAATGTGAAGAGTTACCAGGTCATGTATTGAAATTAAACAAATTGACATCCATGAAATTTCTTTTGAAGGAACATCATTTTTCATTGTATTTCATTAAGGGCATTCAGGTGCCATTTGTCTTTCTGCGTAAGGGTATACGTTTATCAGACGCCAATACCCCTAGATACTCAACATGGTGGAACATTCTACCATGATCAAATGCAGTAGACTGATTTACACCTTTTTGTGTGAGGGTACACGTTTATCAGATGCCAGTTACCCGCAGGTACTCAGTGAAACCACCATACTATTTTGATCATTTTATACAGACATAACTGATACACCTCATGACTGAAGTGTTGTCTATTTCTTTGATGGATCACTTAGTTTCTCAGTATTTTACCAGTCATTGCTCTGCCAATTTATTTTCAATTAATTTTTAATGTTTTTCAATATCTTTCTTAGCTATCCTTTATTTGTTTCAGAATGACTTGTTTAAGAACAATACACATACTTAGCTTCTCTAACATGTTTTCAGACGAGTTTTCAGATTTCAGATATGATTAGCTTTGTCTGACATGAAATACGATAAGGGTTGAGAGTTTTGTCAATTTTCAGCTTTCTTATTCACTGATTGCAATCTTTAAACTTTAAACTTTATAAAATTTAAACCATTAAGTCAGTCTTTAAGCAATTAAAATTCTTATAAGAGAAGAAGTCTATTTTCTATTGCTTAGGAATCAGAACTGACTAACAGATTGCCATATTGTCAGACTCAATCATTCAGAGTCAAAGGATGAATGAACAGGGTCGACGCTGAGAGTTTAAGGCGTCCACGCATTAGTTGAAGAGGCAACAATATAAAACACTGACATAATATCAGTGCGTCGACTCCACGCTATTACAGCGTCAACTCACCAGAATAAGGAGCAAAGGCATTCACAGATCTAGTTCACTGCGTCAACGCCACAGTAGAGTAGCGTCGACGCAGCAATTAAAAAGATGCAGAGTTAATGGTTCACTCAACGCTACAGCGTGATAGCGTCGACGCAGCAGTTCACCCTGAATTTCTGACAAGACTCCCCCTGTCTATATGCAAGCAGTTTTTCAAAGGAATGGCAAGAATTTAATGAGAGAGAGCTTCGACATAGGTCATGGATGAATGATATGCAATGAAAACTATGTCATAAAAAATTATGAATGATATGCATGTGATTTTAGACACATTCATGACTAAATGATATGCAGTGATGATCATGAGTGTAAAAAAAATATGAGTTTCGTGCATGATCATGAGTCTGTTGCTACATTCAACATTCACACATTTTATTCAAGCCATCAGAGAATTTATTCATTATGCTGAAATTTACACAAGTCAAGTTCTCTTCTAAGAAATTTAAACCTTTCATTCCCAAGAGGTTTAGTAAAGATATCAGCAATTTGTTTTTCAGTTTCAATGAAGTTCATTTCAATTTCCTTTTTATTTACAACATCTCTAAGAAAATAGTGTTTTATCTCTATATGCTTAGTCCTAGAATGATGAACATGATTTTTAGCAAGGCATATAGCACTAGTATTATCACATAACATTAGAATACATCCCAAATTTATCTGATAATCATCTAGTTGGTGCTTGATCCATAGTACTTGGGCAGCACAATTACCTGCTGCAACATATTCAGCCTCAACTGTAGACAAGGCTATAGTGTGTTACTTCTTAGATGCCCAAGATACTAGACAGCCACCAAGAAATTGACAATACCTACTAGTGCTTTTTCTATCTACTCGACACCCAGCATAGTCTGCATCAGTGTAGGCTAGAAGTTCTAACTCACACATTGCAGGATACCATAGACCTAGCTCTTGGGTGCCTAGTAAATACCTAAAAATCCTTTTCACAGCCTTAAGATGTGTTTCTTTAGGACTAGCCTGAAATCTAGAGCATAAACACACTGAAAATTGAATGTCAGGCCTAGATGCTGTAAGATATAGAAGAGATCTGATCATACCTCTATATAGCCTTTGGTCCACTAGTTTACCTTGAGGATCTTCATCCAAACTGGTTGAGGTACCCATTGGAGCAACTATTTTCTTGAGGTTGTCCATTTTGTACTTCTTCAATAAATTCATTATGTACTTGGACTGAGAGATGAAAGTACCATCCTTTGATTGTGTAACCTGCAGTCCAAGAAATAGTTTGAGCCCACCCATTGAGCTCATTTCAAACTCATTAGTCATAATTTGAGAGAATTCCTCACACAATTTGGGGTTAGTTGACCCAAAGATAATGTCATCCAGATAAATTTGAATGATAAGAATATCTGAATGACTCACCTTGGTGAACAATGTTTGATCAACTACACCTCTTGTGAAGTTTTTTCAGTGAGGAATTTGCTCAACCTGTCAT
The DNA here is from genome assembly GCA_022559845.1 of Amorphophallus konjac. Taxonomy (NCBI): domain Eukaryota; kingdom Viridiplantae; phylum Streptophyta; class Magnoliopsida; order Alismatales; family Araceae; genus Amorphophallus; species Amorphophallus konjac. The sequence goes on along the minus strand of CM040124.1, from coordinate 128,624,996 downwards.
ACCAAGCTCTAGGAGCTTACATTAAACCATAGAGAGCCTTTTTGAGTTTATAGATATGATTAGGGAAATCTAAGCATTCAAATCTAGGAGGCTGCCTCACATAGACATCCTCACTGATTTCTCCATTTAGAAATGCAGATTTTACATCCATCTGTTGAAGATTTATTCATAGGGAACATGCATAAGCCAATAATATTCTGATTACTTCTAACCTGGCTACAGGGGCAAAAGACTCTTCAAAGTCTATTCCAAATTCCTGATTATACCCCTGAGCTACAAGTCTGGCCTTATTTTTAATGACATTCCCTGATTCATCAGTTTTATTTCTGAACACCCATTTAGTCCCTATGACTGTTTCATGATCAGGAGGTGGAACCAAATGCCACACCTTATTCCTGTCAAATTGATTGAGCTCCTCATGCATGTCATTAATCCAATGCACATCTTTGAGAGCACAGTCAATGGACTTGGGTTCTACATTTGAAACAAACGCATATGCATTCAATTCATTTTAAATTCTTAAGTGACCTTTAGTCCTAGGGGGGTCATGCAGATTGCCAATTACATTATCTACAGGATGATCTTTTAGGTATCTAATGTTGACAATTTCATCACCATGAGTTTCATTTACCTCCCCCTGAGCTGTAGGCTCTTCTTCATTAGGCTCTTCATTTCCTTCCTCATTTTCGGATTGGTCTGCAGGATTTTCTTCTTTCAGAATTTCACCAATGTCTTCAATCCTGCATTGGCCAATGTTAGTCTTTAATATGGATTCATCAAACACTATGTGTGGAGATTCTTCAACAGTTTTGAATTCAGATTGTACACTCTATATGCTCTGGTGTTTTCAGAATAACCAAGAAAAATTCCTAGTTCACCTTTAGGTTCAAATTTATTAAGGTCTCTTTTATCATTTATATGAATGAAACATTTACAATCAAAAACTTTGAAATGAGCAATAGAAGGTTTCTTACCCTTTAAGATCTCACATGGTGTTTTCTGAGTAGAAGGTCTTACCATGGCTCTGTTAATTACATAACAGGCAGTATTTACTGCTTCAGCCCAAAACTTCCTTGGTAGACCACCTTCAACCAAGAGTGTACGACCCATCTCCACTAGGGTTCTGTTCCTTCTCTCCACAACTCCATTCTGCTCAGGTGTCCTTGGTGAGGAGAACCTGTGGTTAATTCCATTTGACCTGCAGAATTCATCAAACTGTGAGTTTTCAAACTCACCTCCATGATCAGTCAAAATATTTTCAATTTTATGGTTTTTCTTAAAACAGAACTCCTGAAATTCTGAGAATGCATCACTTTTATGTGATAAGAAATATACCCAAGCATACCTAGAGAAGTCATCTACCATGACAAACCCATACTTCCTCCCTGATAAGCTGACAGACCTGGTTGGCCCAAAAAGGTCCATGTGTATCAGCTCATAGGGTTTTTTTATGTTCTAGATTTAAATGACTTTCTACTTAACTTTGATTGAGTGCATGCATCAAAGATTTTATTTTCTTTCTTAAAGGAAATTTCAGGAAGTCCTCTAACCATGCTATGCTTATTCAGTTTATGCAAAACAGTGTAACTTGCATGACCTAACCTACGATGCCATAAAAATGCTAAGTCTTCTCTACTAGAAGTAAGGCATAGGTTAGAATGTTGAATATCATCTAAATCTATCATGTAAGTGTTATTTATCCTCTTACTAGAAAATTTAACAGTTTCGGAATCAGGTTCAAAAACTTTGCAACATTGAGAATCAAAAAGCACTTTGCATCCTTTATCACAAAGTTGGCTGATGCTAAGTAAGTTATAAGCTAAACCCTCAACCAACATAACATCCTCAATTCAGCAAGTAGTACACTTACCTACCTTACCTGTTCCAACAATCTTACCCTTTGTGTTGCTACCAAAGGTGACAAGGCCTCCTTGTTTCTCTGTCAGGATGCAAAACTTGGCCTTATCCCTTGTCATATGCCTGGAGCAGCCACTATCCAAGTACCACAAGTTGTTCTTGGCTGCCAGGCATACCTGCACACACAATCAGGTAGAGAAGTTTAGAACCCAAGACTGATTGGGCTCCAGAGAAGATGGAAAGCAGTTAAAACGATAAAGCAGACTTTTCGGAATCCACATTTGTTTGAAACAGTTCTATTCAGTGGATTTTCTAGATTTCCAGATTTCTTTTTATTTTGCTTCTTCTTGTTGACACTAGCATGATTATTTGCAGATTGATTATTTCTGTGCCAGTGCCTTGGCCAGGATGTATTCATGAAATTTTGGCCATAGTGATCATTGGGCTGGCTGTAGAAATATTGGTTCCTAGGTGTCCACTTGCCATACACACTAACCCAATTTCTAGGGTAAGGTCTATAAGACTGTGTAGCCTGATGTCCATGACCTGTAAACCTTCCTTGAGTCCTAGTCTATCCTGACCTATTTGGATAGGTTGACTGTGAATAGAAATGGGACTGGGCTCTAGGTTGGTAGAAATGTTTGGATTGAGCTCTAACAACATTCTGCCTCCCCTGCACCTTGGACCCTGCTGACCTATACATAGGTGTGTATTGGGTCTTCTTCAGAGGTGGTGGTGATGGTGGAGACTTGGTGACCTTAACATGGGGTTTATAAGACTGTTTAGGTTGACCCCTAACCTGAGACTGAGTTTTGGGATTTTGCATGGATGTGCTAGCTCTACTAGGCTCACTCAATTTTTGTTTGCCCTTCTCCTCAGCACTGGACTTTTTCAGATTAGCAGTTTTGTTCATTGACATGTTTGAATTCATGCTAATTAGAGGTCCTTTTTCTTTTTGTGCAACAAATGAAATAGTTTTCATTCCAAAGGTTTTTGTTGCACTAGAATTAAATCTGAAGAGGCGAGATCTCGCGCGGGGTCCTGAGCGGGCTGTGGATCACCAGAAGATGAATCTGCAAGAGAGGGAAACGTATCAGAGGGCCCAGGGGATCTCCCTGGGGCAAAACCCTCCGATGGCTAAGTCAGTAGAGCTATGGTGGAAGCAATAATGGGGGGAGGAGAGAGCTGATGCGCGAGAATCCTCTCCACCAAGGGGTGAAGCGAATTGTGCTCAGGAGCTTAGGGTGTGTAAATGATCAGTTCATCTTACCATCTTCCGGAGGGTATCCCTTGCTTAAATAGTGCGCCGCCTTCAGGAGTCCTGTAAGCTGAGGAGTTCCCGGCGGGAGTTACGTCTTTAACGGGGGCTTTCATGGCCTGATCGTGGGAACGTTATCCCCTTGGAGTCCGGCAGCTCCCATGACTCTCCCGCTGGCGGAGGACTCTGAACGGCCGCACCTGCAAATAATCAACCGGTCTTACCGAGCCTCGGTGATGCTAGCTCATGTCCGAGCGATAGGCATGGCCCGGCGAGGGTGGGGTCGGATAGGTCGGCTGGAGCCTATCTCTCTCGGATGGGGAGAGGGCTTTAGGCCGGACCTTCCTTGGGACCTGACCGTTGTCTCGGGCCCTCCGAGCCTAGAAGGCCGCCGGGGAGAGTTAGTTCCTCGAGTCTTTATTTATTGGGCTTTTCTCCCTAAGCGGGCCCTGTGGGCTATCACTTGGGTGGGCTCGCCTGGTTGGACCTTGTGGGTCTTGTTGGGCTGCCTTTGTGATGGGCTGCGGAAATCCCCCTCTCCACTTATCCCCCTCCTACTCCCGAGCCAAGGAGGCTCGGATGAGTATTTTTTCGAGGCTTTGGACCGGCGTGGCTCAGGTGGGTGGAATTTCGTTGGCGTTATGGAGCCGCTTATAGCAGTCGCCGAGGCCCGTAATGATGATCCTGACGGATTCGAAAAGAAGGGGCCCCCATTTTTCTCGGAGCACGGAACGGTCGTGCCGCCACCCTCAGGGGTTTATAGGGGGTGCTGTTCATCGTTCTAGGCTTCCAGGGTTTTAGGATTTCCTTGCTTCTTGATGCGCCGTGAGAGCACAGCGGAGACGCGGAGCCTTGCGGCGGCGTTCGAGGAGTTGGCGAGGATAACCGCAGAGGCGGTCCGACAACTTCCTTCTCCCCCGGAGTCTTCAAGCTCGTACGAGGGATCTCCTCCCAACTCGATGGCGGATCAGAGTCCGGAGCTTGCGCCAGTGAGGCGGGAACTCGTCCCCAACTGTAGTGAGTTGGGGGAAGCGGAGGTGCGGAGGCTGGAGCATCGTTTCCGCCTGCCTCTCAGATACAGCTTCGTCACCGCTACTCCGTACGAGATGAGTCTGGATGATTGTGACGAGCTCATTTGCACCTTCCTTCTGGCTTGGAAGTGTGGATTTCGGCTTCCTTTCGATCCTTACGTGCTGCAGCTTCTTAATTTTTTCCGGTTGGCGCCTATTCAGTGGGTGGCCAATTCGTATCTGCTGCTCTCGGCCTTCGGGATTCTTTGTCGTCAGCACAACATTTTTCCTTCTTTGGACCTCTTCCACTTCTTTTTTGAGTTGAAAGCGCACCAGTCGGCGGGGAAAGACTTCTACTTCATCCAGGCGCGGAGGAATAGGAGCTGCATCTCGCTCGCGGCGAAGGACTCCTCGCACAAGGGGTGGAAGACCCAATTCTTCTGGGTGAAGGCGGTGGCGACGGACGAGATCTGGAGATGCCGGACCTCGCCCAACTTTCACCCGAATCTGCCCCCTCGCCAGGAGGAGTTCCCTCCCCACGTGAAGCAGCAGGCTGCCCGTCTGCTGGAGAACCGCCAATCAACCGAGGAGCTAGTGACGTCGGAGAACATCGAACGGTGTCTTCTCTCGCGGTTGACGTCGGCAGGTACGGCTCTTGAGGCTCTTTTTCGGGGGTGGTAGCTCTTTTCCTTCTCCTGACTGGGGCTTTTTCTTGTTGCAGACGTGAGGCGGGAGCCTCTGGAGGAGGCGGCCGAGGTCATCGATCTGGGAGATGAGTCGGCAGCCGATGAGCCCGATGTCTCGGCGGGTCGCGTCCATGCCCGAGATAAGGGCAAGGGGGCGGCCCCCGAGGGGACTTCTCGATCGACCGGCCTGAAGCGCAAGGATCCCCTGGCGGGGAAGTTGCGGGAGGCCGCGAAGGCCAGGAACAGGGCCAAGAAAGCTGGCCTTCCTACCGCCGTCGGGGGCGATTCTGGCTCGAAGGCGCTCCCCCCTCGGGGGCAGGATGGGGCCGACCCCTCCGGGCTGGCTCTCCCATCCGCCGGGCGAGAGGGGGCCGAGGAGACCAGGGGCCCCGCAGAGGGAGGTGATGGGTCGGCTCTCCCCTCTGTGGGGGCAGAGGGGGCCGATGCCGGTATGGCCGGCGCTGGGACCGAGGGATTGGTCGGCGCGGATAGGGGTTCGCCCACGAGGGCGTCGCAACCCCAAGTGCCGGCAGCTTCTGGTGCGATGGATCCCGCGGCGCCGGTCGAGGCTGGGGGTTCGCCCGAGGAGGCGTTACAACCCCAACCGACCGTGGCGAGCGGGGCGGTCAGCTTCGTTGCCCAAACAGGGTCTTCTGGCGGGGTGCCCAGGGTGGAGCAGTCCCCTTTACCGGAACCTCTGGTCAGGCTCGGTATCTCGGGCGACTTGTACCGGTTCTGCCGGTCGATCGCCGAGAGGGGGGGACCAAGGCGCAGCACTCCTGCCGGGGTCCTTGATATCTTGATGGAAGGCGGCCTGGTCATAGCTCGGACAGCGGCCGTGATGGCAGAGGCGCACGCCCGGACGGAGGCGGAGCGGTCGAAGCTCGCCTGGACCCTAGGTGGATGCGAGGGGAAACTAGCCCGGCTCGAGGGGGAGCATGAGGGGCTCCGGCGGGAGTTCCTCGCATTCAGGGAGTTGGCGCGGTCGAGCCGACGGGAAGCCGAGGCGCTGGCCGAGAAGCTAGCAAGGGCCCGAAAATCGCTCGAGAGGAAGAGCAAATGTCTAGAAGACGAGCGTCAATGTCACATCGAGCTGGACGGTCTCTGGGAGCTTGAGCGCGGCGAGCTGCAGGATCGGGCGGAGGACGCGTAGCGCCTCCACGCTGAGGCCGAGGCGGACCGAGCCCGGGTGGAGGGTCGGGCGATCGAAGCTGAGCGGAGGATGACCGAGCTAGAGGAGCGTCTGGCGAGGGCGGAAGAGCGTGCGGCCGAGGCGGAGCGAGCTCGGGACGGGCAGGTCGAGGCGGAGGCGATCGAGCACTACAAAGGCTCGGAAGCTTACTCGGCCGACCTGATTGAAGCTGCCTTACCCTACTACGAGGTAGCGCTCCGTCGGGGTGCCCGAAAGGGATTCAGGCAGGGCTACCACCGGGCGATGAGCTATGCCAACGAGCACCTTGCCGGGGGTGATTTTCCTTACGGCCATAGTTATGACTCGGATGAGTCGGTCTCCAGCTCCTCATCCTCGACCGGGGAAGAACCGGAGGAGTCACCTCCAGCGGGGTCACCAACTCCGGAGGCTCCAGGAGGGCTCACGACCGGGACAGTTCTCGCATAGGTGAGGTCAGTGTCCGGGCCGACCGTCACCGAAGGCACCGGGGGTGACGCGTCCCCTACTGCTGTTCCCGAGCTTCAAAGTGGGCCCGAGGCCTGATGTATTATGCTTTATTTTGCCCCTTCCCGTTTTTGTCTGTTTTTCCTTTTGTAAGAGGATTTCCTTATGGGAGGCAATAAAGGACTTACTTCGTTTGATTGTTATCTTTGCCGTGATTTGGCTGGCGTATCGGGGGCAGTTGGAAGGTGCCGATATTTTTTGCACCGTTCTCGCATGCCGATTCGGGAGACTTCTGGCGGGGCGTCCTTTCATTCCACCATGCTTTGAAAGTCAAGGCGCTTCGCGAATCCCGCTAGGGCGGGGGCCGAGGAATTGGAGGTGACCTTCCAAGGGAGGTCCTATAGCGTGTTTTCGAGGGGGGAGTCATTTAAGGCGCGTGGCCTCTCTTGGCCTATAAAAAGGACCGAAGGGTGCTCTTTCCCTCTTAACACTTAGGACTCTCACCGGCGGTTTGCTCTTGTTCCCTCGTTTTCGCTCTGCGTTGCGCCGCCGCGATCGGAGCATGGAGGACCCTTCAGAAGATGATGCTGCAGACGACGGGGAGCGGCCGATTCCAGCTGTCCTGGAATATCGGTCGGGTCCCAAGGTCGCCGCTCGTACATGAGACGGGTCCGACGGTCGCCGCGCGGATCTGGAGAGGGCTTCGACGTGCGGGGGCACGCCGTTTGCCCCCTCTTGGCTCCGGCGAGGCTTCCGGGCGGACGCCGAGATGGAGGGCGGATGGGGGAGTTAGGGATGCCGGCCGCCATTCCCCTCCGTGGGAGGGGAGGAGGCGGCTCCAGTCCCTTCCTCACCCCTGTCCGCAGCCTCTTTCTCTCTCTTTTGTTCTTCATTTCTTTCACTCTTCGGGGGCTGCTTGCTTTCTGTTCGCCTCCAAAGAGTTGGTAGTTTGGTAGAGAGGGGACCTTCACGACGCTCCTTTTTCCAGGTTGTTGCCAGCTTGGAAGGTAGCCTTCCTCGCCTGAAAGGTGGCCTTCTCCTTGCTGTCCCTCTGTCACCTTTGTCACGGTCCACCCGAGCCAACTGGGTCGACCATCTCTTGTCCGAGCCAGTTTCTACGCGAGGCAGAGTCAGTGGCTGGATGCGAGAAGGTCAAGACCGGGTCGGTCGGGCGATGGCCGTTTGCCACGGTGCTAGATGGATTTTTGCTTTTCACTATGTAATGTACTGGCAGTTGCCTTTCTGATGTACCAACAGTTATCTTGAATGAATGCAAAAAAGGGGGTTTATTTTACCCGATTTGTCGATACAGTTCATCAGAAATAAAATCTGCGTAGTGTGGTTGCGTTCCATGTCCGGGGAATGGGTTCCCCTTCCATTGTGGCTAACCTGTACGCACCTTTCCCGAGCGTCTCGATCACTCGGTAGGGGCCTTCCCAGTTGGGGGATAGCTTGCCCGCTGCCTCCAATGGTCGAGAGGCTTCGATCTTCCTGAGGACGAAGTCCCCTGGTTGAAATTGTCTGCCTCGGACCTTGGTGTTGTAGTACCGAGTGAGGCGACGCTGGTATTCCGTAGCTCGGACGTTCGCGATCTCTCAGAGTTCGTCTGCCAGGTCGAGGTTCTCGAGCAACTTCTGCTCGTTTGCCTCGGGCGAAAAGATGATCACTTGGAGAGACGGATTGGCGATCTCTAACGGAACGACGGCTTCGGTGCCATATACCAGCTGAAAAGGGGTCTCACCGGTTGCCGCCCTGGGGGTCGTTCGGTGCGACCATAGTACGCTAGGCAGTTCCTCGAGCCAGCTACCCTTAGCCTTGCCGAGTCTAGTTTTTATGCCCTTCAAGATGGTCTTGTTGGCATTTTCAACCAGCCCGTTGGCCTGAGGGTGGGCAACCGAAGTGAAGTGGTTGCGAATATTTAGGTCGGCGCATCTGTCTCGGAAGTACCGAGAGTCGAATTGCCGCCCGTTATCGCTCACTATCACTCGGGGGATGCCAAAGCGACAGATGATCGATTTCCATACGAAACCCCAGACGACTATCTCGGTGATCCTAGCTGTTGCTTCAGCCTCGATCCACTTGGTGAAGTAGTCGATGGCGGCGATGATGAACTTCTTCTGGGATTGAGCCGTTGGGAACGGCCCAAGGATGTCGATCCCCCACCGAGCGAAAGGGTAGGGCTCAGTAAGGGTGACAAGTTCCGTGGCCGGTTGATGGACCAAATGGTCTAACCGCTGGCAATGGTCGCAATGTTGTACGTAAGCCGTGCAGTCGCGCTGCAGGGTCGGCCACCAGTACCCTTGCCTTAGCAGGATTCTGGCCAGCGACCGACCTCCTGAATGTGCTCCGCACAGGCCTTGATGAATCTCTTCAACAGCTTGGCTTGCTTCGTCGGGATCGAGACACTTCAGAAGGGGCCCGGAGAACGATCTTCGGTAGAGAGCGTTGTCGAGGATGACGAAGCGCCGAGCTTGGTATTTCATTCGGCGGGCTTCCCGAGGGTCGGAGGGCTCCCGGGAGTCCCGTAGCCAGGACTGGTAGGGGGAGCGCCAGTCGCCGGGAGTGGCCGACTCAATGGCGAGGAGCTCCGAGTCTATGCTCGGGTGCTCTAGCTCTTCTAGGAGGACCGGTCGTGTACCTTCCGGGTCTAGGGAGGAGGCCAGTCGGGAGAGGGCGTCCGCCCGAGAGTTTTGCTCCCGAGCTATTCGGACTACCTCGAACTCCTCGAACTACTGGGCCAGGCTCTGGACCAACTAGAGGTATTTGATCATAGGTACCTCTTGAGCTTCGTACTCGCCATTGACCTGGCTTGCAACTAGCTGGGAGTCAGTGTGGATCCTGACTCGCTCGGCCCCCAACCGTCGGGCCATGCGGGCTCCCGAGATAAGGGCCTCGTACTCGGAAGCATTGTTGGACGCAAGGAAGTTGAACTTGAGGGCGTATTGCAACTCTATTCCTTCGGGGGACCTTAGGAGGATCCCTGCGCTGCTACCGACCGAGTTGGACGATCCATCGACGAACAGCTCCCAGGTTGGCCCAGTTGCCGTCGGAGGCCTGTCCTCTACCGGAACGGTGCTCTCGGCGATCAAGTCGGCGAGTGCTTGTCCTTTGATAGCTGATCGCGGCCGATACGAGATGTCGTAGGCCCCGAGCATGATGGCCCATTTGACAAGTCACCCCGAAGCTTCGGGGTGGGCCAGAATCTTCTTCAGTGGCTCGCCGGTTAGCACGGTGATGGGATGCCCCTGGAAGTAGGGTCGGAGGCGCTTTGCGGAGGTAACCAACGCTAGCACGAGTTTCTCGGTTGCGGGGTACCTCCGCTCGGCCTCGTTGAGCACCTTGCTGGTGTAGTAGACCGGCCTCTCGATTCCCGAGTCATTCCTGACTAGGACCGAGCTGACCGTTGATGGCGTTGCCGAGAGATAGAGCAACAAGACCTCGCCCGGGACGGGCTTGGAAAGCACCGGGGGCGAAGCCAGGAACTCTTTGAGCTTGGCGAACGCTGTTTGGCATTCCCCATCCCATGCGAACGTAGCAGATGCTATCTTGGGCCCCCTCATCAGCTTGAAGAAGGGCAAGCATCGTTCGGCCGCACGGGACAGGAAATGACTGAGAGCAGCGACACGCCCCGTCAGACGCTGGACGTCTTTGATGCACGTGGGCGGGCGCATGTCCAGGATGGCCTGGACTTTGTCGGGGTTGGCTTTGATTCCTCGCTGAGTGACCAGGAAACCCAGGAACTTCCCGGATCTTACTCCGAAGGGGCACTTGGCAGGGTTGAGCTTCATGCAGTACTTCAAGAGGGTGCCGAAAGTCTTGGCGAGGTCGGTGAAGTGGTCTTGGGCCCTCGGAGTCTTGACGAGCATGTCGTCGATGTAGGCCTCGACGTTCTGACCTAACTGTCCCTCGAACATGTGGTTGACCAGTCGCTGGTATGTGGCTCCAGCATTCTTCAATCCGAAGGGCATCCGGGTGTAGCAGTACACGCCGTAGTCGGTGATGAAGGCGGTCTTCTCGACATCTTCAGGGCTCATTCGGATCTGATGATAACCCGAATAGGCATCCAGGAAACTGAGTATCTCGTTGCCCGAGGTGGCGTCAACCAATTGGTCGATGCTCGGTAGCGGATAGCAGTCCTTGGGGGTGGCCTTGTTCAGATCGGTGAAGTCTATGCACATTCGCCACTTGCCTGTAGTCTTCGGCACCAGGACGACGTTGGCTAGCCACGTTGGGTACAGGACCGGTCTGAAAAGACCAGTTTCTTGTCCCTTGGTGACCTGCGCCTTGATGATCGCCTGTTTCTCAGGCGCATGCTTCCTTCTCCGCTACTGTACGGGTCTCATGGTGGTGTCGAGGTTAAGCTTGTGCGTCACGGTCTCCTCTGGTATACCAGGGAGTTGATCATCGGACCAAGCAAAGACCCGAACATACTCAGAAAGAAACTCCTTGTATTGCTGCTGTTTCTCTGGTGGTAGGTCGGCGCCGATCCTTACTCCTAGGGCCGGGTCGTCGTTCAGGAATACCGTTAATAACTCGCCACCGGGCTCGGTGGTCACGGCTCTTCCTTCGACTCCCATGGGGCCCTTATCCTTCCCGTCCGGCCTTGAGGCTTCCACCGAGATGTTGTAGCACCTTCTAGCCATGGCCTGGTTACCTCGGACTTCCCCCAACCCATTTTTGGTGGGAAACTTCATTTTTTGGTGATAGGTAGATGGTACGGCCTTTATTCGGCTGAGAATTTTTCGGCCGAAAATGGCGTTGTACGCTATCATACCTTTAATCACTATGAAGTCCACTATGACCGTAACGGTTTTGGGTGGGGTGCCGATAGTGACCGGCAGGCTTAGGGCTCCCTCGGGGTAGGTGGCCAGGCCATTAAACCCGCAAAGGGGCGTTCGGATCGGGCGGAGCTTGGATGTGTCTTCCCCCATCTTGAGAAAATAGTCATAAGATAATACATCGGGGGCGCTCCCATTATCAACCAAAATCCTATCTACATTACAGTGATTTATCGTGGCTGAGATAACGAGGGCATCATCATGCGGGGTGCTCAGCCCTTCCAGGTCTTGGTCGGAGAAGACTATGACCTGGGGCTTCATCGGCGGGCCTCTGGGGGGCTCTAAGGCTTGGCTGGCCCGCTCGGCATGACGTTTCCTTCCTCGGCTGGTGTCGCCGCTCGATGCCGCTCCTCTGGAGATGACGTTGATGTGGACCCCTCGGGGGGCGTTGTCGATCTCCTCTACGGCGTCTCGGTCTTCTTTGTGCCCGGTCGTGAACCGGGCTAGGTGCCCCAGACGATGAGGCGCTCGATCTCATCCTGGAGCTGATGGCAATCTCCGGTGTGGTGCCCTGTGGTCACCGTGGAACAGGCAATGCCTGTCCCACTTGCGGTTCTTCGACCTCATTGGCTCGGGCTGGTGGAGAAGTCCCGAGTCTTTGATGTCTTCATAGACCTCGTAGACTGGCGCGGTCAAGGGGGTGTACCGCTCGTACTTTCTTTTGCACTCTCCTTCTCGATCGCGCTTCTTACCCGAGCCAGGGTTTGGCTCGGAGGTCCGCTTTTTGTCCCCCTCCCGACCCGAGCCGATTGCGTCTCGTCAGGCGCTGAGTACTTCTTCGCACTCGGCGTGGTGCAGTGCCAGAGTCACTAGCTCGGCAAGGGTCGAGGGAGGGTGGAGGACAAGCTCGCGGCGGAGATTCTCGTCCCGGGTGCCCCCGGTCAGCGCGGTTGTGGCTGAGGCCACATCTAGGTGAGGGATCCTGAGGGCTTCCGATTTAAATCGGTGGACGTAAGTCCGGAGCCTCTCCCCTTGCGCCTGTTTGAGGGCCAGGAGCCCCGCTACTGACCTTGGGGGGGCGCTACCGGCGAAACTCTCCTTGAAAATTCGCCCGAATTGCCTGAAGTCTTGAATGGACCCAGGGGCGAGGGCCCGGAACCATGCCTGAGCACCTTGGACCAGGGTGGCCACGAAGGCTCGGCATTTGATGGGATCCGACGTTCCATGAAGGGTCACCAGGGCGTCGAAGCTATCGTAGTGGTCGGCTGGGTCGCCCTGGCCGTCGTAGAGCTTGAAGGTTGGAATGGAGGCTCTGGGAGAGACCTCTGCCTTCAAGATGTACTCGGAGAAAGGGGATTTCTCCTCGTCCTCCGGGAGAGAGGTCTTCTGCAGGGCGCGGAGGGCGTGCTCTTGCTCTGCGAACCGTCTCTCGAAATCACGCAGCCGGAGGGACAGCTCTGGCTGCAGTCGCACTGTGGGGCTGGGGGGGGTGTCTTGGCGATCTCCCAGGGCACTAGTGCCCGGGCGCGGCAGCCTCGCCCCCTGCTTTCCTCTCCTCGGCGTGGAGGAAGCCTCTTGCTCTGCAGGCGGGGCATGCGAGGGTCCTCCGACGTCGTTGCGGAGGAGCTGTCGGCCGCGGAGGGTGAAGCGGCCTCCGGTGGTGTGCTGAGTCGCACTCCTTCGAGGGGGACTCCCTGACGGGGCGCGGGACCTTGCATCCCTGGCCGCCTGGGCCCTCATGAGCTCCACGAGGACATCCATCTTTTCGTTGAGGGCCTGGAAGAAGTTGGTGCCACCGTCGAGGGGTGCCCCTGTCTCCGCCGGGGGTGGTGGTGGCCTGTTGGTGGGGACGCTGGCGTTGGAGGGGGGGCTCTGCGAGACCCTAGAAGGGGCGCCTCCCGCCATAGCCACAGCCTTACCTGCCCCACCGGCGGATCTCCTCCCTGAGCTTCTTCTCACCATCTCGACTTTTCGTGCGTTTCCCACAGACGGCGCTAGATGAAGAGGCGAGATCACCAAAAGATGAATCTGCAAGAGAGGGAAACGTATCAGAGGGCCCAGGGGATCTCCCTGGGGTAAAACCCTTCGATGGCTAAGTCAGTAGAGCTATGGTGGAAGCAATAATGGGGGGAGGAGAGAGCTGATGCGCGAGAATCCTCTCCACCAAGGGGTGAAGCGAATTATGCTCAGGAGCTTAGGGTGTGTGAATACTCAGTTCATCTTACCATCTTCCGGAGGGTATCCCTTGCTTAAATAGTGCGCCGCCTTCAGGAGTCTTGTAAGCTGAGGGGTTCCCGGCGGGAGTTACGTCTTTAACGGGGGCTTTCATGGCCTGATCGTGGGAATGTTATCCCCTTGGAGTCCGGCAGCTCCCATGACTCTCCCGCTGGCGGAGGACTCTGAACGGCCGCACCTGCAGATAATCAACCGGTCTTACCGAGCCTCGGGGATGCTAGCTCATGTCCGAGCGATAGGCATGACCCGGCGAGGGTGGGGTCGGATAGGTCGGCTGGAGCCTATCTCTCTCGGATGGGGAGAGGGCTTTAGGCCGGACCTTCCTTGGGACCTGACCGTTGTCTCGGGCCCTCCGAGCCTAGAAGGCCGCCGGGGAGAGTTAGTTCCTCGAGTCTTTATTTATTGGGATTTTCTCCCTAAGCGGGCCCTGTGGGCTATCACTTGGGTGGGCTCGCCTGGTTGGACCTTGTGGGTCTTGTTGGGCTGCCTTTGTGGTGGGCTGCGGAAATCCCCCTCTCCAAAATCCAAGGCCCTCTTTTCTGAAGTTGACCTTTGACCCTAACAAAGTATTTAGATTATCTGTACCTTGGGTCATTTTCTCAATGGTTTTAAGCTTGTCCTCATTATCCTTTTGAATTTCTTCAATGGATTTTTTCAGTTCTGTGTTCACACTCAGGACAGCTTGATATTTTTCATTCACTATTTTTATCTCACTCTCACATTTCTGAATTTTCAATTTTAGTTCATCAGTTTCTTTTTCTAACCTCTCATTTTATTCTTTAGAGGCTTTTGACTCATTCTTGATTTCTTCTAATTAAGAACATGTGAGTTTCAATCTACTATTCTCAGATTCTAGACATGCAATTTTATCAGTTAGAGTTGTGTTATTTTGCATGGAATTTATCTTTCGTCTTAGATGCCTATTTTCCTTACTGATATCATCTGCTTTATCAGCTATGTCATGGTAGGCATCTACCCAATCAGCAATAGTAAAGTTATCGAATCTAGTGATTACCTCATCTGAGTCCTCCTCTCTGTCTTCAGAGCTTGTTGCCATAAGGCAAATGGGCTTCTCAGATTCAGCTTCACTGTAAGAGGTATTGCTCAGGGAGCCTTCATCTTCATCACTCCAGGTGCTAACCATAGCTCTCCCTTTCGTGTTCTTCTTCTTTGGCTTGTCCTTGTATTTCTAATTCTCTGGACAGTCAGCTTTCATATGGCCTGGTTTCCTGCATTGATAACAAGTATTAGTTTCAATTTTCTTAGCAGGGTGGTGTTTATACCTTTTATCCCTTCGGCCGCCACCATACTTCTTTTGGCTGAATCATCCTGCTCCTTTTTTGAGGAATCTCCTGAACTCTCTGGTCATCATTGCCATTTCAGTACAGGTTATGTCTTCTTCATTCAGGCTCTCCTCTGATGATGAACTGCTAGAGCTGGATCTACTGGACTTGTTGGATTTGCTGGTACCAGCTTTCAGAGCGATTGGCTTCTTCTTCCTCTCAGCTTCTTCTATCCTTGGCATATTAATCTCATATGCCATCAGCGAGCCAATTAGCTCATCAGCCCTTGTATTTCGCAAATCCCTTGACTCCTCCATAACTGTAGGCTTAGTATGCCAAGCATGAGTCAGGGAATGCAATATCTTCCTCACTTGATCATACTCTGTTAGAGGTTTCCCGAGACCTCTGAGACCATTGGTAATGATTGTCAACCGAGCATACATTTCTTTGATGGTCTCGTTGGGCTACATCTTGAATGCCTCATATTCAGACACTAGAAAATTAGCCTTCATCTCCCTAACTTGAGAAGTCCCTTCATGGATCACTTCCAGTGCATCCCACATCTCCTTAGCTGAATTGTAAGTAGATACTCGAGAAAATTCGGTGGGGTGCAGAGAGCACTGGATAGCATTTATGGCGCTCCAGTTTAGAGTAGACCTTCTGATCTCCTCCTTTGTCCAGACTTCCTCATTTGGGGACAGCTCAAAAGGTCCCTTGCTGACTACCTTCCAGATCTCGTAATCCTTAGCCCTCAAAAATACTTGCATACGATTCTTCCAGTATGCATAGTTAGATCCATCAAAGAATGGGGGCTTTGTGGTTGAGTGTCCTTCAGCTATCATCCCTCGAGCATCCATCTCTGCCTTTCCTCTTCGAGCGATGAGTCCCTGTAGAAGAGTATGGCTCTGATACCAAGTGTTGTGTTAGATGGACGCAATCTATCTCCACTGAGAGTGGATCTAGAGGGGGGTAAATAGATCTAATGGCTAATTTAAAACACAGTTGAACTATAATGCAGAATTTAAAGCAAACAACTATTGAGCGATAGAAAGAACACTATGAGGAGTGTCGACACATGCAGCCACACAGCATATCACAAGCAAACTCACAAACACAAGACACCCAAGATTTTTAGGGGGTTCGGTCAGAGACCTACGTCCACCCCACACTCAACCGAGTATGGCTTACTGATGTGCAGTACAGCTTGCGTCTGCTAGGCAATACAGCTTGGCCTACAAACCGCTGAAGAACACAGCTTGCTATCCGAGACAAGTCTCGCCTGCTGAGGATTACAGCTTCACCTGTCCAATGGAGACCTCCACTACAACCGCTGGGGTTTACAGCTTACCCGTCCAGAGGCAGCACCTCTGCCAACAGCTGACTCACAGCTTGAAGAAATAATTTCGAAAATAAAAGACAGAAGCAAACAAAAATAGAAAACCCAACTGGGAATGTAGCTCGGAATGAGCAAGGCTCAGCTTTGGTATCTGAACCCAGAGTCTAAGATACAACCTCTCAATCAAACTCTCTCAATCTCACTCTCTCAACACATCTCTCTCAATCTTTCTTCTCTCTTTTTCTTCTTCTCTGCTTTTCTTCTCTCTGTGGATCGGTGGCTCTCTGCTGCTTCAGGCTTTTACTCTCACTGTATAGACTTTGCCACTGTTCGATCTGCCTCCTCCTGAAGAAGAAGACTCCTATATATACCAGAAGCAAATTGGATAAGGGCGCGTGGCTTCCACATTTCCCGCCCAATGCTTTTGCCAGGTTCTAGGAACTTCGACCACCTGGCAGCATCCTGACTGAGCTGCTTCCACGTGTCACCATCTGATCACCTCGTCCTTCCTTAGATCACGAGCCAAGTCATCAATCCCTGCAAAGAATCTCTGTCAGACAGATGGAATAGAATTATCAGTTTAAGTATAAACCATGTACAGACTTTGTGGGATGCAATGCACTATATAGACTTCATTGTATAGACTTTGTGAACTCGAATGCATTGTATAGACTTTGCTGTATAGACTTTGTGAACGTGAATGCAATGTACAGACTCTGGAATGTATAGACTTCATATATGCAGTGCTGTGCGATGTATAGACTTCCTATATGAAGGCAACCGCTGTACAGACTTGCTGAAGTGTAATGCAATGTGCAGACTTTGAAGAACATTCAGCAGCCAATGTATAGACTAGGTAATGTAAAGACATGCCAATGTATGGGCTTGATGAGCGTGCAGCAATGTGCTGACTTCAATGCATGAAGAAGCACTGTGAAGACTTAGACAGACACAACGTGTAATAATGTATAGACTTGAAACACTAGATGCACGATGTACAGGCTTCAACTAAAATGATACACAATGTGTAGACTTGAATGTTGTGCGATGTACAGACTTCATATTATGCATGAGACTCTAAGTAAGACAGACGATGTGCAGACTTAGCCAGCATTCAACTCGATGTATAGACTTCATGAATGATGCATGCAATGCACTGGACAATGTATGGACTTAGCCGATGCAGACTAGTCCGATGTACAGACTTGCTCATTGTTCAGACTTCATGAACGATGTACAGACTTGCCAAAGGAAAGGCTGTACAGACTTGATGCAATGCAAGACAATTGAGTGTATAGACTTCACGATGTGAAGACTTTGCCAAAGACAACTGGACGATGTACAGACTTGAGCGAAGCAAAGTCTGTACAGACTTGAAGGTTCACAATGTGTAGACTTTGGCAAAGCAACGATGTACAGACTTTACGTGAAAGCCCAATGTACAGACTTGCAGAACTGAACGTAGGTAAAGATCCCAGTGTATAGACTTCAAAGTTCAACTGGTGAATGTACAGACTTTGAAGGTTCAACTGGTGAATGTACAGACCTCACCAATGTATAGACTTGGAAGTTCACTGATGGATGTACAGACTTCACCTCGAGCAAGCTACAGTGCAGTGTATGGACTTTGCAGAATGATGCATGACGCTGTAGAAACTTTACTAATGTATGGAGTTAGCCTATGTGAACAATGCAACAATGTATAGACATTATCGTGCAGATAGTACCTCACATGCATTAGTGTATTGATTGTATGCCTGATGGATGCACTGATGCAGTATATACACAGAGGAAGCAATGCATCGATGCAATGTATAGACTTACTAGTTAAGTGTGCTGCAATGTATGCACTTCGCACAATGCGCAAAGACGCTAAGTCATACGGACAGTGTACAGACTTAGTTAATGCATGAGACACTAAGAAGATGGACAATGTATAGACTTGGATGTTTTGAGGGAGTCGACCCATCTAAGAAGGAGGTCGACCCACTACTGTCAAGACTGTGCTTGGATGTATAGACTTACGTTCTCAACAATGCACAACACAACACAATGTATAGACTATGCTGAGTGTGTAGACATGTGTGTGTGTGTGCAATGTGTAGACTTGTGAAATGCATAGAACACACAGACAATCTGATAAAAGTAATCTCATCAAAACATATAAACAGTTGCCAATCAATCAAAACAAGGTGTTGCCAATGAAGTAAAGCATATTGTCAACATCATCAACACAGAGGAGTCACAACAAGGGGTGGACGTAGGACGGCACTTGGTGCGTCCGAACCACCTGAAAATATTGTGCCGTGGTTTGCTTGTTTGGTGGTTGTTGATATCTATTTTTTTGTTTGCTATACGAGTGTGAGACGGTGAGACGGTGAGACGTGAGTGTACTCAACTGTCCGTCCATATACAGTTGTCCGAGTGAGTATATCTTTACGCTGGGGAGTTGTGAGAGCTTGCTTGATTTAATTTCATTCGTTTCTATCAAGCCTCTGTGCTATATTTATTCTACATATATGTTGCCTTTTTGGGTTGTTTTTATATTTGCAGAAAAGGGTGGGCAATCAATTCACCCCCCTCTCAATTGCCTCCTAACCGGGCCAACAATTGGTATCAGAGCCTCGGCTCTGCTTTTTTAGAAAACCTAGCGATTTTAGAGTGATCTGTTAGGAATGGCCAACAACCTCAACAAGGGGATGATGCTCGATGGGCATTCTATTCAACGGCCACCCTTCTTCGATGGGAGTAATTACCCATACTGGAAGAATAGGATGACCGTATTTCTTAGAGCGCAAAGTCATGAAATATGGACGGTTATAAGGAATGGTCCGTATGCTGTGCACCCCGATGAGGATATGTGGGATGATGATGCTATAAAGAAAGCCACTGTGAATTTTAATGCTTTGAATATAATTCAGTGTGCTATTCACCCTAATGAGTATGCTCGTGTCTCCATGTGCAGTAGCGCCAAGGAAATGTGGGACAAGCTCAAGCTCATCTATGAAGGTACCACAGAAGTCAAGGAGACAAAGGTGAATATGCTGACCCGTGACTACGAGCTATTTAGAATGGAAGATGAAGAAGATATCTCCCAGATGCTCGCGTGACTCATGGAGATCACCAACGGACTAAAGTCACCCGGAAGAGAGTTCACCAACAAGGAGTTGGTACGGAAGGTGTTGAGGTCACTGTCGCCAAGCTGGGACACCAAGGTGGCCGTGATAGAAGACTCTAAGGATTTGACAACGCTCACCGTGGATGCACTCATAGGGTCATTAATGACCTATGAGATCAATGTGATCAAAAGGACAGAAAAGGATCCGAAGAAGAAAAGGCCAATAGCCTTGAAAGCACTCCCGGAGAGTGTCTCGAGCCAAGAGGAATCGTTGGGAACCACCGACGATGAAGAGGTTACTATACTAACAAGAAAGGTAAGACAATTCTTGCGCCAAAGAAGAAGATTTTGTGGAAAGTTCAGGAAAGGGAAGAGGCAGCCAAGACAAAGAAATGAACCATCCAAGGCCGCCGAAATCATCAGCTATGAATGTAAGAAAGCGGGGCACATGCGAGGAGAATGCCCCGAGCTCCAAAAGAAAAAGGGAAAGGTCATCAAAGGCAAGAAGCCGAAGGCCATGAAGGTGACATGGAGTGACGAGGATGATGATGATCCCACCACCGATGATGAGGATCAGGATATTGAAGAACTCGTGAAGACGATGTGCTTGATGGCCAATAGCGACAGCGAATAGGTAATTTCTGACACTGAGGCCATTTCAAATGAACAGTTGGAATTTGCTTATGAAGAATTAGATGAGAAGTATAGAAGAATGAAAAATGAGAATAGGACTTTAAAGAAAAAGATTCATGAAATTGTACACTCATCTGATTCATGTGGAAAATGTAATTTGCTTGAAATACAAATCAAAAATCTGAAAAATGGTAATGATGCTTTAGAAACCAAGCTAGCTTTGTTTGAAGAGTAAATAGCATGCTTAGATATAGAAAAGAAAAATGCATTTATGCTGACAGATGAAATCCAAGAAAAGCATGACCTCTTAGACAAAGAACTTGAAAAGCTGCATGTTCAACTTAGTGAGTGTGAAAAAGAGAAAGAAAATTTGAAAGTGAAGAATGAAAGTTTTGTCATTGAAATTGAAAATCTAAAAAATGTGAATGGAAAAGTGGTGAAAGAGAAAGGAAAACAAGTTGAAAAGAATCCAAATATAATGCATAGCAACAAGAATCATGCTCATTATGCAGTCAAGAAATCATTTCATCAAGGAGAATGTTCACACACGCACTTTGAAAAACAAACTGTTAATTCTAAATTCCCCTCAACCTTCAGAAATGAAAATAAAAGAAGAAATTTTGGTAGGAGAAGACCCATGTATTTTTATTATGGGAAAATAGCGCATGACATGTACATATGCCAACTCATGCAATATGATGATGAATTATTTTTCAGTAGATATTATGAGCCACTTGGGAACGCTAACGTGAAGGGACCCAAACTTGCTTGGGTACCCAAATCAAAATGAGCATGGTTGGTAATTGGTGCAGGTCTGCATGAAGGCGGGAGACAATAAATGGTACCTAGATAGCGGATGCTTCAGGCACATGACTGGAAATAAACTCCTCTTTGCAGACCTTGCTAAGAAGAATGGTGGAACGGTAATCTTCGGAGGACAGGACAAGGGTAAGATCATAGGAATTGGGAGAATTGGTAAGGACCCTAACCATTGCACTGAAGATGTTTCGCTTGTTAGAGGTCTTCATCATAATTTGCTTAGTGTAAGTCAACTTTGTGACAAGGGCCACAAAGTGATTTTTGAATCTTCACACTGCACAATCATTGATGCTAACACATAGAAAATTAAGTTCATAGGTGTAAGATGTAACAACACCTATCAAGTTGATTTTGATGAGCTTGCACCTAAGAAATTACGTTTAGTTGCTAATAGAAGCGAAGATATTTGGTTGTGGCATCGCCGTCTTGGGCATGCCAACTTTAATGTGATTAGAAAGTTGAACTGTCATAATTTAGTCAGAGGACTTCCTAAATTGAGTTTTGAAACTTCTAAGATTTGTGAAGCATGTAATAAAGGAAAACAAACCACCGCAACCTTTAAATGCAAAAATATTGTGTCTACAGAAAAATCCCTTCAACTGTTGCATTTGGATCTATTTGGTCCCACCAAGACTCGCAGTCTTAGAGGGAAGCTTTATAGCTTTGTGATTGTCGATGATTTCTCGCGATATGCATGGGTTTTATATCTTGCTAATAAAAGTGATTCTTGCAATGAGTTTATTGATTTTTGTACAAAAGTCCAGAACGAAAAGGGATATTCAAATCTGAAAACTCAAAGTGACCACGGAAAGGAATTTGAGAATCATGAGTTTGATGCTTTTTGCAGGAAGCAGGGGTACGAGCATCAGTTCTCCTCACCAAGAACCCCTCAACAAAATGGCGTGGTCGAAAGGAAAAATAGGACGCTCATGGAAATGGCGCGTACCATGCTTGCAGAGAATGGTCTTCCACGATACTTATGGGTAGAGGCGGTGAACACTGCTTGCTACATCACAAATAGAGCAATGGTAAGACCAATCCTTAAGAAAACTCCATATGAGCTTTACAAAGGTAAGAAACCCAACATATCTCATTTCAAGCCATTTGGTTCAATTTGTTATATCTTGAACAATGGAAAACACAATCGAGAAAAATTTGAAGCAAAAAGTGATAAAGGGATCTTCCTCGGGTATGCTCTAACATCTAGAGCTTACCGTGTGTATAACACTAGAACACTTGTTGTCGAGGAAAGTCCACATGTAGTAGTTGATGAATTCACAATGAGGAAATCGAGTGATGATCATTTTCTTATTACAGGTGAGGGCGAAATTGAAAAGGGAGAGTCAAGCAAATAAGGTGAGACAACAAATCAAGAAGAAGAAAAAGAACAACAAGAAGAAGAGGCGGAACAAGAGCAACATCCAAATCTTCCACACCAATGGACCACGCACAGGGACCATCCATTGGAGAACGTGATCGGCGGTGTGGAAGAAGGAATTCAAACTCGGGCTTCAATGAGGGAAGTAGAAATTCACAATAATCTCGCCTTACTTTCTAGCATTGAGCCTAAATCGTTAGATGATGCTTTAAATGATAATTCTTGGGTTCTCGCCATGCAAGAAGAGCTACACCAATTCCAAAGGAATAGGGTGTGGTTCCTTGTGCCCCGGCCTGATGACCATCCTGTCATTGGAAGTAAGTGGGTTTTTTGAAACAAACTCAGTGAAGATGGGTGGTTGTGAGCAATAAGGCAAGATTAGTAGCAAAGGGCTACTCTCAAGAATTTGGCATCAATTTTGATGAATCATTTGCAACTGTGGCTAGATTGGAAGCAGTTAGAATTTTACTTGCTTATGCTTGTCACGGGAACATTAAACTGTTTCAAATGGACGTGAAGAGTGCCTTCCTCAATGGAGTAATCAAGGAAGAAGTGTACGTGGAGCAACCACCAGGCTTTGAAGATGAAAGATTTCCCGACCACATATTCAAATTGGACAAGGCACTATACGGTTTGAAACAAGCTCCCCGGGCATGGTATGATAGATTAAGTTCATTTCTTATTGAAAACTGCTTCAAACGAGGTAACATAGACCAAACTTTGTTTACAAAAACTTGTGATGATCATTCATTAATTGTTCAAGTTTATGTAGATGATATTATTTTTGGAGCCTCCAACACAAAAATGAATGATGAATTTGCCCAACTTATGCAGGGGGAGTTCGAGATGAGCTTGATGGGAGAGCTCAACTTCTTCTTGGGATTATAGATAAAGCAAATGGATGATAGCATTTTCATCAACTAGAAGAAGTATACACAAGAAATCGTGAAGAAATTTTAACTTGAGACTGCCAAGCCCTTTGCAACACCAATGTCCACCTCACAGAAAATGGAGGAAGAAAAAGGTAACAAAATTGATCAAAAACTTTTTAGGGGTATGATAGGATCCTTGCTTTATTTGACTGCTAGTAGGCCAGATATACACTTTAGTGTTTGTCTCTGTGCAAGATACCAATCTTGTCCCAGGGATTCCCATTTAGCGGCCGTGAAAAGGATCTTTAGGTATTTAAATGAAACCCTAGACCTTGGTTTGTGGTATCCTAGCTCATTTGATTTACATGCTTTCACTGACTCTGATTATGCTGGTTGTAAGATGGATCGAAAAAGCACAAGCGGTCACTGTCAGTTTCTTGAGGGTTGCATGGTTTCATGGGCCTCAAAGAAACAGCATTGTGTGGCTTTATCAACTGCTGAAGCCGAGTATGTGGCTGCCAGTAGTTGTGCGGCTCAAGTGCTTTGGATCCAACAACAGTTGCTGGATTTTAGTTTTTCTTTAAAGAAAACTCCCATAATGTGTGATAACACTTCTGCAATAAACTTGTCCAAGAATCCTGTCTAACATTCTCGCACTAAGCACATAGAAGTTAGACACCACTTTATAAGAGATCATATCAATAAAGGTGATTTTGAACTTATTTTGGTTGATACAAAACACCAACTTGCTGATATATTTACAAAACCTTTGAATTCTGAACAATTTTGCTTTCTAAGAAGAGAATTAGGAGTGTGCAGATTAGACACTTAGATATTTTGAGCTGAATTGTACATACACTCTTTTCATCTTTTTCATAAAGAACTGTTCATATTGCCTTTTGATTTGCACATAAAAGTTTTCATTGTCTTTACTCTTCAAACTTTGTCTTTTGTCCATATCACAGTGAATAACAACTTTGGTTATTATACATGCTTTCATCCTTTTGCATCCTCATGTACATAACTGCATATACTTCATTAATGTGTGCATGAATGCCATGATTTACCGGTATATCAAATAGTGTTAGTGGAAAGGTAGATCAAGTCCACCAGGAAGCTTTCATCATGTGTGAGTGTGGTCTTCGGACCTAAGTACTTCACCACGTACCGGTAATCAAATTACTTGAAAACATCATTTTGAAATACTTGAGTGTATATATACTACACACCTTTCAGTTGAAATCTTCTAAGACCTTACGCCCTTGCTAAATAAAATGCTTTGACTATGACATGTTTTAACATGGCACATATTAAGGGGGAGGTTTTTGCTATAACGGTGCATACACTTAGGGGAAGACATCACCATGAATAGGCTAATTCATCTCTTACATTCTACACAATCTCTCACACAATTTGCACATGTGAGTTAATGAATCTAACTAATAAGGATTTTAATTATTCCACTTAACACATTTTAGGACTTTGGAACCCCTACATGGAAATCACGTGACTTGTGAGGAAAAAGCTGTCAGCCCTGTCAAAAATAGTCAATAAGTGTGATTTGACATGAAGTAAATCGAGAATCCCCCCTGAGATAAAGGAGGAAACTCGCATTGAAAAGTGTCATATCCACATTATCATAAGTGACGATGCCGAGTAACCGGGAAGTGCCCCTGAAACAAAGGGCATGACTCGTGTCAAAATGTTAGTCATCTTATCTTTCAAAAATTAAAATAATCTTGGGATTGTGCGAAGCTACCAAAAGTCGAGCACGTTCTATGAAAGTGTAGGGAAGAAAAGTTCCTATTTGTGTTCTTTAGAAAATCTGAAAATCCATGCAATCTAGATTTCATTGCTCATATTTCACATATTCATCTAGGGAGTGATTGTATGGATGTACACTTTGAATCAGCCATATTTCATGAGTCTTGCAGTACCACTTCTTGTAAGCACTACCCTTTTACTATTGCATATGAAATTCATGTTCTTGGTCTATAGCATATTTGCTAACCCGTTCATAAAGAACATGTTTGCTATTTTATGGTATGATGAGTGCATATGTGCTTGACTGGTCATTATTTGCGTTTCATATGTATCTCATTGAGTTAACTGTGTATATAGAGGCTTTACTTTCATCCTCTACAGTTTTAATAATCCCCTATTTGACTCTGACAAAAAGGGGGAGAAATAACTTTGCATTGCTTGAATGAAGATTCATGACTTGCTTAGTTTTTGATTGATTATATTTTTGGTAAAAAGGGTGAGTTGATCTCTACATGTTGATTCAGCAAGTTATGAATTCCTGACTGAAAGTCATGCATTTGGCGTGCATGAGAAAATGGTTGTTTTGGTTAAAAAATTATCATCCTTCATGCAAATATTATAGTTCTATCAACAGTTTTATCTTTGTCAAAAAGGGGGAGATTGTTGTGCCCCGGACTGTTTTGACGGAGATCATGTATGAAATGTCATGAGTTCTCATTGTGGTTGATTCACATTGAAATACATATTTGATGAATGATGAGGTTGTTGAATTTCAGAATTGAATGATTGATTTATCTATACCAACCAAAATGCTCAAATTTGATAAAAGTTGATCATATTGAATGTTGAGTGAGCTATTGTTGATTGAACTCAAATGCTGGACATACTTTGAATGTTGAGTAAGTCAATTGATTTTTTCAGAAATCAACTGAATACTTTGAATGTGAAATTCAGTATGTGGTAAATGTGGAAGAATCTGATTTGTTAAACTGAGTTGTTGAGTTGAATGCCAAATTGAATGCAAGTTACTTGTGGAATTTTTCACTCAATCTCTCAAGGCCAAGGTATGAATACTTGACTATTTGGATCTTGTGTGAATGGACTGATCCAGGTAAAATTCATGCTTATCAACGTATATCTGAGTTGTATGAACTCTATTGATCAACTTTGATTCATGTTTATGATTTATGGTGCTTTCAATTACATTTATTGGAATTTTACTGCTGTTAGTAAAAGTGTCGACCTCAGGGGTCGACACTTACTTGTGGAGTTTCTACCTTGCGTTGAAAGAGTGGACGCTGGCAGAAAGTGTCGACCTACGGGGTCGACACTTTCACCAGGGCTCTGCTATTTTACTCAGGCAGAACTCACGGGAAAAAGTGTCAACCCCAGAGGTCGACACTTTCAGGTAAGTATGTTCATTTCTGTGAAAACAGAATGTTCGTGAAAAAGTGTCGACCTCGTAAGTCGACACTTTGCATCACGAATGTTATGTTCTTTTCACGGGCCAGAACACTTCGTAAAAAGTGTCAACCCCATGGGTCGACACTCATATCTCGGTTTTATTTTTATATATGTTCTAGCAGAACATTCCGGAAAAAGAGTCGACACTTTTTCTAAACGTTCTTACAGGTTTTCCGGATCTATTTCGAAACCTTGTAGGGAAGATCCAAATGGCGTGGCTTTTGACCCTAATGGCCTTAGGGTGACCTTTTCATCTAGTTTGGGTTATGTAGGGGGTTTGGGAAGGGGTTTTATGTCATTTGGGGCATCAAGCCCCCTTGTTTAAAACGCCGCCCCCTTCATTCGATCGAGAGAAATCCTTTGAGCTTCTAACGTGAGTTTCCTTTGTTTTGCAGGAGAAGAGGGGTTTCCATCTGTTGGAGGTAAAGGAGAGCTGTGCTAGGATCGTCTTCCATCGAGCCCAAGCCCAGAGTTGGAGGTCGCGATGATGTGACACACCCTTGGACCAAAATGAACAAGCACAATTTGCAATTCAAACGGACCGATAATGGCGACCGCTCACCCGATGCTCACCCAAGACCCGGGGTAGCTTGGAAATGCCAAGGAGAGGTTGTGAGGGTTGGGCCATTATTGGTAGAGGGCCATCAAGGCCATGGTTAATTCCCAAGGGTAATGGCAGCCCAATTCAAGGGAGCCGACGAGGTGCCAAGGCACGGGTTACACTCCTCACCCCATGGTTATCTCTTGAAGCAAGGAGCTCAAGGATCAGGCTCTCACTCTCATGGCCAGCGGATTTTATGAACTAATATTAGAAAGAACAAGCACTAAATGGATCTAGGAGTGGAGCACTTACTCGCCGGTTTGAAGAAACCGATCCCGCTCGGAGACGTGGGCGAGCGGGGAAGCGTGGGTTCCCCACACGCCGCGCCGGGGTAGCTTGACCTGCTCAAATTGTTACAACACTACACCCCATGCAAGGGGGGGGGGATCTAGGGGTGGGGGTCAACTGATATTACATCCAAAACTACCTCCACACAGGGAGGGGCCTTCATCCGGCCAAGCGGGGAGGGGTGACACCGAACTAGCGATCAACAAGGAAGCCGACGTCGGTTCTATCCGCTGTCTGTGCTTCAGGACTGACTGATGGTTATCCCGATGCTGTGGCCACTCCAGAAGTTTACCGATGATGAGACCACTTGGAGATTCTTTGTAGCTGGATCGGGATGATGCTTGAATTTTGTTGATTTCTTTGGGCACCGCTGCTGGTCGGGGTAGGGGCTTGAACAGGGTGGCAGACCCTCGGTTATGATAGCTTCAGGTTTCAAACAGTAGGAAGAAGAGGATGCCACGACCGTTCCCAAACTCAGAATCAGGTGCCTCTGAATCCGTTCGAACCGTTGACAGGTCCTCTTCGAAGAAAAACTAGCGGGGAAGCCAAACGTTGTCGGAGAAGACCAGTGGGCTCTGAACTCTGATGAGAGGTCGGTGCAGACTGTGGGGAAGCAGAACCGCGCACCCGAGGAAGAAAATTGATAACTCCTGGTTCTGGATGCCAAACTGAGCTCTACGTTTTGGAGAAGAAAGAAGACTCGTAGTAGAAGCTTTTTGAAGAAGAACTCTCAATTAGATTCCAAGTAGGACTGTCGCAGTCGGGCTTTCACTTCGGATCTGGTCTCCTGCCAAGGAGGCTTTGCGCAGTCGGGGAAGAATGACTCCCTTGGGCGATCACGAACTTAGAACGGGATGGGACCACCGCCGTTGTGAAGAGGACTTAGGGACGCTTCCAATGATGGCTCTTGATCCTTCAGAAATGTCGGGAGGAAACCATGGTCACCTCTGCAAGCTGCTACTCTTCTACAGATCTGCAACTGGGAACTGTAGGTTGAAGATGACGGGGGGGAATGGGGTATATGGGAGGGGAAATGGGGGTGGATGAGTGTGGGGAAAGCCCGGGCTGCGAGGGGGTTAGAGGGTGTTCTAAGGTGGGGGAAGGGAAGAATGGGGTCTGGAAGGGGGTCTAACAGGTGGTGGGAGGAGGAGCTACGAATTTGGGAAGGTGGTTGAGAGGGAAAGGGTATTTGAAAATGGGTTTAAGGGTGGGATTAAATTTTGGTCTTGGGGGATGGGAAGAGGTGTGTGGGGAAGGTAAAAGGGGGCTTGGGGAGTGGGAATTCTCCCTTGGGAGATGAGAGGGTGCTTGGGGAAGGGGAATTGGTGGTTGGTGGTTGGAGGGTGGAGTGGGGAGTGGTGGAATCTCCCTTGGGGCTAGGGTGGAGTTAAGGTGGGGAGTTGGGGATGAGTTATTAGAGGGGGGGAAGTGAGAGTAAGGTGGTTGGGAGAGGAGGAGAGAGAAAGGGGCGTACGTTTTAGAGAGAGAAAGTGGAGGAGAGAGAAAATGACTTCTTAGAGAGAGAGAGGTAGAGAGAGAGAGGGGGGATAGGGGGAATCACTCCCAAGGGTTTCTCACCCAACTAATGGAATCTCTCCAATAGGAAATTTGAACTCTCAAATGGCAATTTTCATTAATTGATTCATTAGTTCAAATGGAGGAAATGGGGTCCTATATATAGGCAACCCACATTTCGACAAAAGTCCCTGACTCTTACTACAATGACCAAAGACCAAGGGGGTACGGGCGCCCCTGGGCCTAGCCCAAAGAATTGGGCCCAATAACCATTCTAAACAATCTAATGACACTTAACCTAGGTAGATGACTCATTAACCTAGGTACATGACTCAAATAAAAGGGAAAATACATCAAATGACTCAAATAAAAATTACATAGGACTCAAAATTAAATAACTAGACCATGCCGGATGCAACCGGGGCGAGGAGACGAGCTGTGAACGTGGGCATGGGAGGTGATGTCCCCATCATACTCCCGGGGTGCAGTGAACTCGACTCTGTCGAGTAAGTGTCCTTCCCTCCTTAGAGGGTGTAGAGTGGTACTGCCCACAAGTCTTCCGAACGAGATCGATCCATCCACCTGCTGAGATAGCGCTCGTATACCTTGCTCTTGATGGTAGTGACATGTTCATCCAATATTCGTTCAATGCGCTCACGCTGGGCTCTCTT
The DNA here is from genome assembly GCA_022559845.1 of Amorphophallus konjac. NCBI lineage: Eukaryota > Viridiplantae > Streptophyta > Magnoliopsida > Alismatales > Araceae > Amorphophallus > Amorphophallus konjac. The sequence goes on along the minus strand of CM040124.1, from coordinate 128,595,815 downwards.
GGCTGGTGGTCTCTCCTCACGGGTGGGTGCTCTCTCAACAGAGGGAATAGGCTCAATATCCTCACTAGGTACCACCGTGGGTCCCTTATATGGCACTAGGTCGGCAACATTGAATGTGAGAGTTACCCCATATTCCTCGGGAAGATATAACTCAGCGCCAATGTACCTCATAACCTGGAAGGGACCAGCCCCACGAGGCCTCAATTTGGAGATGTCTCCTAGGGAGAGCTTCTCCATCCTCACCATCACAAAGTTACCAACGTGGAAATTTTAGTGACGTTGATGAGAGTCGACCAACCTTTTATAAGTCACATTCTTCTTGCTAATGTGCTTGCGGATCTCTTTATGCAATGTTGTGAATACAGACATTCTAGGGGTGATGGGTGGACCTGGGCAACCAAAAATAGACATATCATGTAATGATGCAGTGTAGACTTTGGTCAGCCTAGGTGGGCCGGGGCACCCGTAGGTGGCCCTATCATGCAAATTGGTGATAAATATCGGGGGACCCGGACATCCGTAGATGCCTTTAACATGCTTAAGACCCATGATGAATGAAGGTGGACCATGACATCTGAATATGGACCACTCATACTTTCTACTTGACATGTGAGTGATATTAATGAATGGACCCAACATAGTGTTCATGTCAAGGGGTGTGGTAAGCCTAGACACATGCATGCTTTTCCCAAATGTGACTTCCATGTGTATAGGTGTGGGACAACCTTTGAACTCCCATTGGAAAGGATCGAATGGATCTAAGAAGGTGGTCGTCATGAGGTGGGGCACAACCTTATTTCATAGGGATATGTGGCCCAAGGTCATGGCTCCCAAGGTGTAACCCGGGTCTAAGATGGGGTGGATTGAGTCAAACATGGTGGGTTGGGATAGGGAAAGATGGGTGGTGGATAAGGTGGTTGGGTCCCATGGGTTCTTTGACCCCCATTGGGAGGGATCAAAGGGATCATAAAAAGGGTTATCGAGGGGGAGGGTCCCTATGTCCTCAAGATCCTCAAGTGGTGGTGGGTCATCCTCCTCTAATGAGACAATTGGGCCGAAGTTCTTTGTGAGTGGGTCGGCCATGAGTGGAGGGCTCGACGTTCTACCTGAGATAAGCAACTCTAATTCGTGGATAGCATCGGGCTCATCGGGTATAGGGAGGAATAATAGGAGGTCACTAGTGTAGCAACCCATGGTGCACATTGAGGTGATGGACCCAATACATAGGTGTAGGAGGTCTAGGCTCCTAGGTTGTTGGGTCATGGCAGTCAACATGCCAGTCAACTCTAATTGCCATGCTAAGCCCTTAAGAAGGTCCTCTAAGGTTTCCACTTGGTAGGATGTTTGGATTATGGTGTGATAGGATGAGAAGGGTATACTGGGAAGGTTTTGCTCTATGGGAGGGAAAACATAGGACATGATGGGGTGAATTGGTCTCTCCTTTAGCCATCTAGCTAGGGGCCCATCTATGATTATAGTGCCTTTTGTGATGGTTTGTGGCTCTTGAAGATCAAGATTATTTGAAGTGGTGAAGGGTTGAGGCTCTTCCTCACCATTGGTGTGAACTCAGACTTCCTTATGGGTGGGGAGAGAGTCTGGGCTATCAACTATTCCTATGTGAGTGGGTGTGGATTCTTTCTTAAGGGAATGGGAAGGTCTTTTGGAGATGGGGTGATGATGGTTGGGGCATGGTGTACCCGGGGTGGTGAGTGAGGTCGAACTTGGGTTGGGAGTGGAAGTAGTGGTGGCCTAGGTTGGGGTAGGGTTGGGGTTGGAAGTGGAAGGTGGGTTGGTTCAATTTGGGTTGATTGGGGGGTGTACCCTTTTTAGGGGACGATGGAGGAATAGTGGTGGGGACCAAGGGGAATTGTGGGGTATGGGTTTGGTGAGGGATTGTGGGTTGGGTGGTGGTGGCCGTCATGGGTCTAGGTGGAGGGATGGACACCGGGTCCACTTGGGTTTGACTGGTGAGAATAGGGTGAGTGGTGGTCCTTATTGGGGAAACCGGGTCGGCTAGGGGTCTCTTCCCCTTGGGATCGGCCGGTTGTAGAGGGGGGGAAGTGGGGGCCAATTGAGTTTGGATAGTGAGGTTTGCGGAAGGGGGTTTTGGTTGGATTGTGGGAATCCTCATGGGATTTGGTGGAGAGGTGGATGCTTGGTTTATTTGGGTCTTAAGGGAGAGGACTTGGTCGCGAAGTGTAGTTATGATGGTTGAGAGGTGATTTGTTGGGAGTGGTGGGGGTGGAGACCAAAGGTCGGTCTCAAGTTGGCCGGGTGGGGATGCAGGAGTGGTAGTGCTCATCGGGTTAGGGGTGCTTGAGTAGGAGGGGTGGGAATGTTTGGGGATGTAGATCTTTCTAAGTTATACTTTCATATCATCCCATGAGGAAATGGGCTCTTGCCTCCTAACCCTTCTTAATCCCTCTATGAGTTCCCACTTACTCTTGGCTTGACCCCGAAACCGTCCCTTGGCCTTTCGGACTCTCGCGGATCCATATACCCAAGTCCTTTCAAAGTACTTTTCTATGGTAGCCTCCCACCTAAGATAGTCACTAGAACGTGATCCGTCAAAGGTAATATCCCTATCTAGGATGAAGTCCATGGGTGCTGAGTAGGCTAAGTAGGAGGTGGCCATGATGATCGGGGGGGATCAATGCAAGGGTCAGATTGATGATGACTCCAATGCAAGCATGCCCTAGGACTTGACTTGTAGAGACAAGTCAATGACTTGCTCTGATACCAATTTTATGTGACACACCCTTGGACCAAAATGAACAAGCACAATTTGCAATTCAAAAGGACCGATAATGGCGACCGCTCACCCGATGCTCACCCAAGACCCGGGGTAGCTTGGAAATGCCAAGGAGAGGTTGTGAGGGCTGGGCCCTTACTGGTAGAGGGCCAGCAAGGCCTAGGTTAATTAATTCCCAAGGGTAATGGCAGCCCAATTCAAGGGAGCCGACGAGGTGCCAAGGCACGGGTTACACTCCTCACCCCACAGTGATCTCTTGAAGCAAGGAGCTCAAGGATCGGGCTCTCACTCTCATGGCCAGCGGAGTTTATGAACTAATATTAGAAAGAACAAGCACTAAATAGAGTTAGGAGTGGAGCACTTACTCGACCGGTTTGAAGAAACCGGTCCCGCTCAGAGACGTGGGCGAGCGGGGAAGCGTGGGTTCCCCACACGCCGCGCCGGGGTAGCTTGACCTGCTCAAATTGTTATAACACTACACCCATGCAAAGGGGGGGGGATCTAGGGGTGGGGGTCAACTGATATTACATCCAAAACTACCTCCACACAGGGAGGGGCCTTCAGCCGGCCAAGCGGGGAGGGGTGACACCGAACTAGCGATCAATAAAGAAGCCGACGTCGGTTCTATCTACTGTCTGTGCTTCAGGATTGACTGATGGTTATCATGATGCTGTGGCTACTTCAGAATTTTTCCGATGCTGAGACCACTTGAAGATTCTTCTTAGCTGGATCAGTATGATGCTTGAATTTTGTTGATTTCTTTGGGCACCGCTGCTGATCGGGGTAGGGGCTTGAACAGGGTGGCAGACCCTCGGTTCTGATAGCTTCAGGTTTCCAACAGCAGGAAGAAGAGGATGCCACGACCGCTCCCGAACTCAAAATCAGGTGCCGCCAGAGCCGTTGGAACCGTTGATGGGTCCTCTTCGAAGAAAAGCTGGCAGGCAAGCCAAACGTTGTCGGAGAAGACCAGTGGGCTCTGAACTCTGATGAGAGGTCGGTGCAAACTGTGGGGAAGCAGAACCGCGTACCCGGGGGAGAAAATTAATAACTCCTGGTTACGGACGCCAAACTGAGCTCTGCTTTTTGGAGACGAAAGAAGACTCGTAGTAGAATCTTTTTGAAGAAGAACTCTTGATCAGATTCCAAGCAGGACTGTCGCAGTCGGGCTTCCACTCCAGATCTGGTCTCCTGCCAGGGAGGCTTTACGCAGTCGAGGAAGAATGACTCCCCTGGGCGATCACGAACTCAGAACGGGATGGGACCACCGCCGTTGCGAAGAGGACTGGGAGTCGCTTCCAACGATGGCTCTTCATACTTCAGAAACATCCGAAGGAAACCGTGGTCGCCTCTGCAAGCTGCTACTCTTCTACAGATCTGCAACTGGGAACTGTAGGTTGAAGATGACGGGGGGAATGGGGTATATGGGAGGGGAAATGGGGGTGGATGAGTGTGGGCAAAGCCCGGGCCGTGAGGGGGTCTAGGAGGGGGTGTTCCAATGTCGGGGAAGGGAAGAATGGGGTCTTGAAGGGGGTCTAACAGGTGGTGGGAGGAGGAGCTACGAATTTGGGAAGGTGGGTGAGAGGGAAAGGGTATTTGAAAATGGGTTTAAGGGTGGGATTAAATTTTGGTCTTGGGGGATGGGAAGAGGTGTGTGGGGAAGATAAAAGGGGGCTTGGGGAGTGGGAATTCTCCCTTGGGAGATGAGAGGGTGCTTGGGGAAGGAGAGTGGGTGGTTGGTGGTTGGAGAGTGGAGTGGGGAGTGGTGGAATCTCCCTTGGGGCTGGGGTGGAGTTAAGGTGGGTTGGTGGGGAGTTGAGGATGAGTTATTGGAGGGGCGAAAGAGAGAGAAAGGTGGTTATGATGTGACACCACTACGGGGTATGCAGCAAGCAAAAGTAATCTTAGGACCTACTCCGCATTCACAATAACATAACAATTAAGTTGATAAATCGGGGCCAAAAAGCCGTCGCACACACGTGAGCCCGGGGTGACTAAGGATGCTAGGGGGAGGTGATGGATCAAGACCCTTGCTGGTAGAGTGCCAGCAGGGCTAGGGTTGCCCTCCCGAGGGTACGTAGCCCACGCTTATGGGGCTGGCCGGTGCCAATTGGGGCACTAGGTCCCACTCACTCACGTTAACCACGGTGACCACACTATGATGGTGGCTCCGGGATCGAACACTCGCTCACATGCACAACGGAGCTATGTCTACGGATATTAAATAAACAGACACTAAGATTAATGGAGCAAAGTTTAGAGTTCACCTGGTTGGTTTGAAAAAACCAACCCCGTTCGGAGACGTGGGCGAGCGGGGAAGTGTGGATCCCGCACACTGCGCCGATGTAGCTTGAGCTGTTTAGTACATGAACTACTCCTCACGCAGGAGGGTTGGATGGAGGGTGGGGAAATTAAACTTACATCAAACACTACCTCCACGCAGGGAGGGGCGCTAAGCCGGCCAGGTGGGGAGGGGGAAACTCGCCAAGGATGACGGAACGGAGGCCGACGTGGATCTGTTCACTTGCTGTGCGAAGGGATAGGATGCCGCTGTTGCAGTCGTAGTTCGTCCTCATGAATTTTTCCGGCGACGAAACCAGAGGGGATTTCTTCGTAATAGGGTCTGGGACACCTCTGAATTTTATCGAATTCTTCTGACGTCGTCGCTGGTCGTGGTGGAGGCTCGAACAGGATGAAGGAATCTGGGGCTGGCGGCTTCAGATCTGAGGCAGTAGGATGCAGAGGTCGTACCTTGGGCTCCCGAGCTCCGAATCTCAAACCGTCAGAAGTTCTGGAACTGTGGTCGAGCCCTCGTTGCATCAAAACAGGCAGGGAGGCTGCCAGAGGTCGGGGTGTCCTAGGGGACGCCGATGAGGGACTATTGGTCGCAGAAGACTGGTGAGGGAAGTCCCGCGTGACTGAAGGAGAAAAATCAGAACTGGGGCTCCCGGACGCCGAATGTACCCTGCTTCTTGCTCCTGGTCGGGAACAGGGGGAGGAAGATCTTTGAGGAAGGAACTTCAGTCTAAATCCTTCGCTGTAGATCATGGTTCTGCTTCTGATCGGACTCAGGTGCTCTGTAGATGGATCTTGGAGCAGTCGGAGGAGAATGACTCTCCTGGGCAGTCCCGAACTCGGATTGGGACGATTCTTTCTCGCCTGCGTAGAGGACGGGACGACCTTTCCAGAATGGTAAGATACGCCCTCAGATGTCGCCGTATGAACGCGTGGGAGCTTCTACAAGACGGACCTTCTTCTGTCACCTGCAGATGTGACCTAAGGAATGGGATGGAGGTGGGGTTAGGTTAAGGGGGATGGAAGTTTTGGTAATGGAGGGAAATGGGAGGTGTTTGCAGATGGGGGAGGAATGTGTGGGGGTGAGGAGAGGGGCGGAGCAGGTGGAATGGGGTGTTGGAGGGTGGAGGGGAGTGGGGGCCGAAGCTACAAGGTGGGGGTGGTGGGTTCGGCCAAGGCGAGGGAGAAGTGTAGGGAGAGAGGGCTGGTGCGCAACTAGTGGTGGGGTGGGGTTGTGGATGGTCAAGGGATATGAATGAGGGTGTGGGGGAGTGGGAAGGTTGCTTGGGGAAGAGGGAGGGGTGTATTGAAGGTGGGGAAGGTGTATGGGGAATAGGAAGGGTTGCTTGGGAAGTGGAGGGAATTAATGAGAGTTAAGTGGCCTAGGGGAGGTGAAGGGTTGGAGGGTGAGGTGGCAGCTGAGGTGGCAGGGGAAGGGGGAGGTGAAATGGCTGGGTCGCCCAAGGGATAGAGAGAGAAGGGGGGAGGAGAGAGAGGGGGTTCGCCCCTTGGAGAAAGAGAGAGAGAATGAGAGAGCTAGAGAGAGAGGGAGGGTGCAATTATGCTTAATTTCTCAAATATTCATTAGCTATCACAAGTGGAGTTGGGGTCCTATATATAGGGATCCCAACATTTACAAAAAGTCCTTGAATAAAGTGCAAAAAGCAAATAAGCAAGGGGGTTGGGGAAGGAAGAGGTCGCCCATGGGCCAGGCCCATCTAATTGGGCCCAAATGACCCCCCAGCCTAGCAGACTTAGATAAATAACGTGACGACCTAGGACCATGACTCAAAATAAAGATAAGTACATCAAAATGACTCAAGAAAAGGAGAAAATACATCAATATGTCCATAGTAACAAACTCCAGTGTCGCCGAGGACCCATCAAGTCATGCAGTCGCAGCCTATCTGTCTCCAGAAGGGAGAGAGGTGTCGAGCCAGAGGGAACTCTGGGTGATGTCCCCATCAGCTCCCCCGGGCTGTGGAGAGCTCGACTCTGTCGAGAAAGGGTCCTCTCGGCTGCGGTAATGCTCCAGGAGGTCGGGGTCCAGCTGCTGAAGATCCTCCCTGCTCACCCATGAATCATCTGAAGGGGGCCGGCCCTTCCACCTGACCAAATATCGCTCGTATACTTTGCTCCGGGTGATAGTGACCTGTTCATCCAATATCCGCTCTATTTGCTCTCGTTGGCCCCTCTGGACTGGTGGAACTCTCTCATGGGTGGTGGCTCCCTCAGAAGGTGAAACAGGCTCAATTTCCTTGCTAGGTGTCACCGTGGGTCCCCTATATGGCACCAAGTCAGCCACATTGAATGTGGGACTTACTGCGTATTCCTCGGGGTGGTCCAACACGTAAACGTTTGTACCAATCCTCTTTAGAACCTGGAAGGGGCCTGATCCACGCGACCTTAGTTTGGAGACATTCCCAGGGGAAAGCTTCTCAGTTCTTACCATCACATAATCACCTACGTGAAACTCCTGGTGGCGACGGTGGGAATCGGCCGACTTTTTATATACCTCATTGCTTTTGTTAATGTGTTTGCAGATTTCTTCATGCAATTCCTTCATGTGTTGGGCAAACGACTCAGCACTAATAGACACTCTAGCATGTGGTGGCAAAGGAATGAGATCTGTAGGCTTTCTAGGTTTGTACCCATGCACAGCTTCAAATGGGCTCATCCCTATCGACCTATTCACTGAATTGTTGTATGCAAACTCTGCCTGGGGTAATATGAGATCCCAATTCCCGGGGTGATCCTCAACAAGACACCGGAGTAGATTCCCAAGGCTCCTATTAATGACTTCGGTCTGTCTGTCAGTTTGGGGGTGATAAGCCGTGGAAAATTTGAGAAGGGTCCCCATTAGGTGCCAGAGAGTCTTCCAGAAGTAGCTGGTGAATTTGACATCCCTATCAGAAATGATGGTCTTGGGTAGTCCATGGAGGCGAACTACCTCATCGAAGAATAGGCGGGCCACATGAGAGGCGTCTGAGGTTTTAGAGCAGGGGATGAAATGGGCCATCTTAGAAAACCTATCCACTACTACAAAGATTGAATCATGCCTTTTTTGAGTTTTAGGTAGGCCTAAGACGAAGTCCATGCTTAAGTCCTGCCAAGGACGGTCAGGGACAGGGAGTGGTGTGTAGAGGCCAGTGTTCTGCCTTGTTTGTTTGGCTGAGGCACATATCCGGCACTGGCCTATAATTTTGGCTACGTCCCTTTTGAGACTTGGCCAGTAGAACTGACCCTCAACCAAAGCAATGGTCTTATGCACCCCAAAATGCCCAGCAAGGCCTCCTGCTTGTAACTCCCAGATCAGGAAATCCTGTAGAGAGGTTCTAGGTATGCAAAGTCTATGGCCTTTGAAGATGAACCCGTCTTCTAAGATGAATCCTTGATGTTCCCTAGGTGAGAGGGTGGATAGAGTGGTACGGATTGGACCAAAGTCCGGGCAATCAGAATACTCTTCCTTGAGTCTTTCAAATCCTATGACTTCCACCCTAATGGTAGCTAGCAAGGAAATTCTCCTACGGAGGGCATCGGCAGCACGGTTTTCACTTCCGGCCTTATGTTTGATTACAAATGTGTAGGCCTGGATGTATTCGACCCATCGGGCATGCCGAGCATTCAGTTTCTGCTGGGAATTGAGGTATTTCAGGGCCTCATGGTCAGAGAATATGACAAATTCTTTAGGCAAGAGATAGTGTCTCCAATGCCGAAGGGATTGTACCATGGCATAAAATTCCTTATCGTAGGTGGAGTATCTCATTCTGGCATCACACAACTTCTCACTAAAATAGGCCACTGGGTGTCCTTCCTGGCTAAGGATCCCGCCAATTCCTACCCCGGAGGCATCACAAGTCACCTCAAAGACTTTGGAGAAGTCAGGGAGGCATAATACAGGGGCTTGGGTCATCCTCTCCTTGAGCTCTTGGAAGGCTCTAGTTGCGGACTTGGTCCACACAAAGGTCCCCTTTTTGAGGCAGTCAGTGATAGGGGCTGTGACTGTGCTAAACCCACGGATGAACCTTCGGTAAAAGGTGGCTGGCCCATGAAAGCTCCGGACTTCATGGAGAGTGCGGGGTTCCGGCCAATCGAGGATGGCTTGGACCTTTTCAGGGTCCATGGATACTCCTTCGGTGGAGACAACATACCCAAGGAAGGTAATGGACTTTGTCATGAATTGACATTTTCCAAAATTGGCAAAGAGGCTCTCCTTCCTAAGAGTGGTGCAGACTTGCCTAAGGTGACTGAGATGGGCTTCTTTGGACTGGCTGTAGATGAGGATGTCATCAAAGTAGACTACCAGGAAGACTCCAATGTAGGGCCTAAGGACCTCGGTCATAAGGCGCATAAAGGTGCTTGGGGCATTAGAGAGCCCAAAAGGCATCACCAGCCATTCATAGAGCCCATCCTTGGTTTTAAAGGCTGTTTTCCATTCATCCCCTAGCCTTATCCTAACCTGATGGTAGCCACTTTTGAGGTCTATTTTGGAGAAAATGGTGGCCCCGGCTAGCATGTCAAGCATGTCGTCAAGCCTAGGTATGGGAAACCTGTACTTGACCGTGATCTTGTTGATGGCCCTACTGTCGACACACATCCGCCATGTCCCATCTTTCTTAGGTGTGAGGAGGGATGGGACAGCACAAGGACTCTTGCTAAGACGGAGGAAGCCTTTTCTTATGAGTTCCTCCACTTGCCTCCTTAGTTCAGCATGCTCAGTGGGGTTGAGGCGGTAGTGGGGAAGGTTTGGGAGGGTGGCCCCGGGGACAAGGTCAATGGCATGTTGGACATCCCTCATGGGTGGCAGCTGATCGGGAAGTTCCTCGGGGAACACATCCTTGAATTCTTCTAGGAGGGGGTGGATTTCCACAGGGTGGGGGTTGGAGGGTGTTGCCTCCCCTAGACAAAGGACAATAGCACACAAGGGTGTTCCTTGAGCTAGTTCTTCCTCGAGTTCTTTCCTAGAGATGAGGTGGAGGCCTTTGGTGGGACCTTCATAGGTGGACGACTTACTTGTTGGTTGGGTTGGGGGTGATGTGACCCCTGGGTTTTGAGGTGGCGTGGGAAGAATTCCCTTGGAGGGTGGGTCCTTTCGGGGTGAGGAAGGGTTGAGGCGAATGATCTTCCCCTTGTGTTCAAAGGTGCATGTGTTCGTTTTCCCATAGATGGTAGCATTAACATCATATATCTAAGGTCTCCCTAGAAGGATGCTTCCTACAGCCATAGGTATGATGTCACACCATATTGGCTCTTGGTAGGAGGAAAAAGTGATGGGGATAAGACAACATGTGTTGACGGGTAGGGAATGGTTGTTTATCCATGAGACACGATATGGTTTGGGGTGGTGTGTTGGGGTAAGTCCTAGGAGCTTGACGGTGTCCGGGGACACGGCATTGACACAACTTCCGTTGTCTAGGATAACCTTCCTAACATTGTCCCCGATTTTGATGAAGGTGTGAAAAATGGAAGTCCTCCTCCAATCATTCTCTTGTGGTTGGGTAAGGGTGCACCTTTTAACTCCCAAGTGGGTGGAGTGGGGGTCATCTTCTACACCCTCCTCAAAATATTGCTCCTCGTATTCCTCTTCCCACTCTAAAGTAGCCTTGTGTTCCTCAATAGTATCCTCATGGGTTTCTTGGGATGTGGTAGGTCCGCCCTCAATAACAAGGCTCGACATCCCCTTGGAAGGGCATTGGGAGGCTATGTGGCCATAAGCATGGCACTGAAAACATTTAGCCATACTACTTCCTGGGGTCTTCCCTTTGGTTGCTTCCTCCCTTCGGGGAGGAGGGTTGAGTGGAGTGGTCTTTGTGGGGGTGGGAGTGGTTGGTTGGGGGTAGGGTCGAGTGGGGGTGCTCCCATTGGGAGGAGGAGGTGTTCTTAACAGAGGAGGTAGGTTGGGACGGGGTCTCGGGCCCTTGGGGGGGGCAAACCTAGGATTCCTAACAAATCTCTCTACATCCCGGGCTATTTGATAGGCAATTTCCAAACTATGCACTTCCCTCATAAAAAGCTCTCGTTTGATGTGGGGAAGGAGACCATTCCTAAACCGGGATAAAGTGACGGCTGGATCTTCAACCACACCACACCTTAGGAGATATGAATCAAACTTTTCAATATACTCTTCCACGGTCTTTCCCTCTTGGGTAAGGCTTTGCCATTCATCAAGAAGAAGTTGGCTATAGGAGATGGGAAGATATTTGTTCCTAAGTTGATCTTTCATGTCTAGCCAAGTGTTGATGGGTTCCTCACGCCTGATCCTTCTTTGGTTTTCTACCTTTAGCCAATAGGTTTTGGCTAGTTTAAGGAGGTGCATCTTGGCCAACCTAACCTTTCTCTCCTCGGACATGGGGTACCACTCAAAGTATTGGTCCATGCCATGCTCCCATTCTTTATAGATACTAGGGTTGTGAGACCCATCAAAATTAGGAGCTTCCACTTTGATCATTCTTAGTAGGAATTCATCATGATCCTCACGTGGTCGCCTTTCATAGTATCGAGGATGTGGGGCTCTCTCTTGCTCACGATACCACTCATCATCTAAGTCTTCCCTCTCATGTTCAACCCACGGAGGAGGAACTCTTTGGGCATGGTTCCTAGGTGAGGCCCTAGCTTCTTCTAGTCTCTCTAATCGGGTGGAAATTCTATTCATTTGCTCCGTAAGGACTTGGATGGCAGCCTCAATTCGATCCATAGGAGTTTGGGGAACTTCCCTTGGGATGTTTTGGTTACCATGAGCATTGGGATCCATTGGTGGGTTGGAATTAGAAGGATCAGTCCGATATATGGTACCCCTACGGGTGGACATGCACAATGATGACAAAACGGGATAGAAATGCAATTGCCCTTGGACCTAGGCTTGTAGAGACAAGTCTAAAACTTGCTCTGATACCAACTGATGTGACACCACTACGGGGTATGCAGCAAGCAAAAGTAATCTTAGGACCTACTCCGCATTCACAATAACATAACAATTAAGTTGATAAATCAGGGCCAAAAAGCCGTCGCACACACGTGAGCCCGGGGTGACTAAGGATGCTAGGGGGAGGTGATGGATCAAGACCCTTGCTGGTAGAGTGCCAGCAGGGCTAGGGTTGCCCTCCCGAGGGTACGTAGCCCACGCTTATGGGGCTGGCCGGTGCCAATTGGGGCACTAGGTCCCACTCACTCACGTTAACCACGGTGACCACACTATGATGGTGGCTCCGGGATCGAACACTCGCTCGCATGCACAACGGAGCTATGTCTACGGATATTAAATAAACAGACACTAAGATTAATGGAGAAAAGTTTAGAGTTCACCTGGTTGGTTTGAAGAAACCAACCCCGTTCGGAGACGTGGGCGAGCGGGGAAGTGTGGATCCCGCACACTGCGCCGATGTAGCTTGAGCTGTTTAGTACATGAACTACTCCTCACGTAGGAGGGTTGGATGGAGGGTGGGGAAATTAAACTTACATCAAACACTACCTCCACGCAGGGAGGGGCGCTAAGCCGGCCAGTCGGGGAGGGGGAAACTCGCCAAGGATGACGGAACGGAAGCCGACGTGGATCTATTCACTTGCTGTGCGAAGGGACAGGATGCCGCTGTTGCAGTCATAGTTCGTCCTCAGGAATATTTCGGCAACGAAACCATGGGGGATTTCTTCATAACAGGGGCTGGGACACCTCTGAATTTTATCGAATTCTTCTGACGTCGTCTCTGGTCGTGGTGGAGGCTCGAACAGGATGAAGGAATCTGGGGCTGGCGGCTTCAGATCTGAGACAGTAGGATGCAGAGGTCGTACCTTGGGCTCCCGAGCTCCGAATCCCAAACCGTCAGAGATTCTGGAACCGTGTTTGAGCCCTCGTTGCAGCAAAACTGGCGGGGAGGCTGCCAGAGGTCGGGGTGTCCTGGGGGACGCCGATGAGTGACTGTTGGTCACAGAAGACTGGTGAGGGCAGTCCCGCGTGACTGAAGGAGAAAAATCAGAAATGGGGCTCCCTGATGCCGAATGTACTTCTGCTTCTTGCTCCTGGTCGGGAACAGGGGGAGGAAGATCTTTGAGGAAGGAACTTCAGTCTAAATCCTTCTCTGTAGATCGTGGTTCTGCTTCTGATCGGACTCAGGTGCTCTGCAGATGGATCTTGGAGCAGTCGGAGGAGAATGACTCTCCTGGGCAGTCCCGAACTCGGATTGGGACGATTATTTCTTGCCTGCGTAGTGGACTGGATGACCTTTCCAGAATGGTAAGATACGTCCTGAGATGTCACCGTATGAACGCGGGGGAGCTTCTGCAAGACGGACCTTCTTCTGTCACCTGCAGATGTGACCTAAGGAATGGGATGGAGGTGGGGTTAGGTTAAGGGGGATGGAAGTTTTGGTAATGGAGGGAAATGGGAGGTGTTTGCAGATGGGGGAGGAATGTGTGGGGGTGAGGAGAGGGGCGGAGCAGGTGGAATGGGGTGTTGGAGGGTGGAGGGGAGTGGGGGCCGAAGCTACAAGGTGGGGGTGGTGGGTTCGGCCAAGGCAAGGGAGAAGTGTAGGGAGAGAGGGCTGGTGCGCAACTAGTGGTGGGGTGGGGTTGTGGATGGTCAAGGGATATGAATGAGGGTGTGGGGGAGTGGGAAGGTTGCTTGGGGAAGAGGGAGGGGTGTATTGGAGGTGGGGAAGGTGTATGGGGAATAGGAAGGGTTGCTTGGGAAGTGGAGGGAATTAATGAGAGTTAAGTGGCCTAGGGGAGGTGAAGGGTTGGAGGGTGAGGTGGCAGCTGAGGTGGCAGGGGAAGGGGGAGGTGAAAGGGCTGGGTCGCCCAAGGGATAGAAAGAGAAGGGGGGAGGAGAGAGAGGGGGTTCGCCCCTTGGAGAAAGAGAGAGAGAATGAGAGAGCTAGAGAGAGAGGGAGGGTGCAATTATGCTTAATTTCTCAAATATTCATTAGCTATCACAAGTGGAGTTGGGGTCCTATATATAGGGATCCCAACATTTACAAAAAGTCCTTGGATAAAGTGCAAAAAGCAAATAAGCAAGGGGGTTGGGGAAGGAAGAGGTCGCCCATGGGCCAGGCCCATCTAATTAGGCCCAAATGACCCCCCAGCCTAGCAGACTTAGATAAATAACGTGACGACCTAGGACCATGACTCAAAATAAAGATAAGTACATCAAAATGACTCAAGAAAAGGAGAAAATACATCAAGATGTCCATAGTAACAAACTCCAGTGTCACCGAGGACCCATCAAGTCATGCAGTCGCAGCCTATCTGTCTCCAGAAGGGAGAGAGGTGTCGAGCCAGAGGGAACTCTGGGTGATGTCCCCATCAGGTTAGGAGGGGAGGAGAGAGAAAGGGGCACATGTTTTAGAGAGAGAAAGTGGAGGAGAGAGAAAATGACTTATTAGAGAGAGAGAGAGGTAGGGAGAGAAAGGGGGATAGGGGGAATCACTCCCAAGGGTTTTTCACCCAACTAAAGGAATCTCTCCAATAGAAAATTTGAACTCTCAAATGGTAATTTTTATTCATTGATTCATTAGTTCAAATGGAGGAAATGGGGTCCTATATATAGGCAACTCACATTTCTACAAAAGTCCCTGACTCTTACTACAATGACCAAAGACCAAGGGGGTAGGGGCGCCCCTGGCCTAGCCCAAAGAATTGGGCCCAATAACCATTCTAAACATTCTAATGACACTTAACCTAGGTAGATGACTCATTAACCTAGGTACATGACTCAAATAAAAGGGAAAATACATCAAATGACTCAAATAAAAATTACATAGGACTCAAAATTAAATAACTTGACCATGTTGGATGCAACCGAGGCGAGGAGATGAGCTGTGAACGTGGGCATGGGAGGTGATGTCCCCATCACGCGATCTACATCCTCTACATCCAGAGCTTCGGGCGACTACATCTTCTACACCGCCTTCATCCAACCTCGGTTCCTTTGTTCTGAGTGCTACCCTCTTTATATTCCTAGCATATTAAGGATTTGTGGGGAAGATTCATAGTGTTTATCATCTTTATTAGTCATCTTGTGTTTAGATTGCTACTCTCTGAACTGGGCTTGTATCTTTCTATTCTATTCTTCATATCTGGATATTTTCAGAGCTTTCTCCGAGTGTGTGTGGGTTGTCTCGTCGTCGTGCGAGAACCCGCGTGTGTGGGCTGTCGAGCCCGTGTGTGTGTGGTTGCTGCCGTCGAGCAGCGTTTATAGTGAAATCCTCTCGAGGTAAGAGGGGTGGACGTAGGACGGCACTTGGTGCGTCCGAACCACCTAAAAATACTGTGCCGTGGTTTGCTTGTCTGGTGGTTGTAAATATCTATTTTTCCGTTCGCTATACGAGTGTGTGACGGTGAGATGTGAGTGTACTCAACTGTCCGTCCATATACAGTTGTCTGAGTGAGTATATCTTTGCGCTGGGGAGTTGTGAGAGCTTGCTTGATTTAATTTCATTCGTTTCTATCAAGCCTCTGTCCTAGATTTATTCTACATATCTGTGGTCTTTTTGAGTTGTTTTTATATTTGCAGAAAAGGGTGGGCAATCAATTCACCCCCCTCTCAATTACCTCCTAACCAGGCCGACAGGTCACAACGGAGTAGACTCTCAAGTCAACGGAAAACAACGTCCGAACTGGACCGGGTACAAGGACTGCCTCTCGCACCGACACCATCTCACGGTGACACAAGCTGAGGACAACACCTCCCAGGGCTACACCGCACCACCACACCTGGCCTCGACATGATGCCCATCATCTGTCAGAGGACCAAGGCCCACGCCCCCGGGACTCAAATTGGCCAAGAAAGAAGCACCGGTTAGACAAACTCATTGAAAGGGCCACCCTGGGCCGCACAAGAGACACGCGGCCAGGAACGGGCCGCTCCAGGGGATGGACAGCCGACAAAGGATCGCTCTATCCCTGGTCCAAACGAAATACGAACGGCCACTCCCTAGCCGCTCAAACAAAAGAATGGCTAACCGTTAGCCGCTCATGGGGGATGGACGGTCCAATCCGACCGTTCATCATCCAAACGGTGCAAAACGTCAGCAGCTAGCCCCTAGCCGCTCAAGTGAAGGGCGGCTAGCACCTCGCCACTGAAGGGGATGAGCGGACCCACCCAGGCCGCCTATCCCACCAACGGCACAAGTGACGAACAGCCAGCCCCTCGCCGCTGACCCCAAGACACTGTGTAACGGTCACAAGCCAACGGTCAAAAACCACGGGATGAACAGTTGGCCTTGGGCCGCTCATGGGGAAGAACGGCCACACGACTGACCGCGCATACCCCACTGCGCTCCAAGCCAAAGGGCGGTCACGTCTGGGCCGCGCATGAGGATAAATGGGCCCTGGTTCGGCCGTTTATCCCTTGCTGGCGCGAAAATGGTGAACTCGCCGAGATTCACCATTTCTGGCCCCAAACGAGCCCCATTCAATTAGAAATGAAAGGGAATCGACCCCCAAGCCCCCTAGCATGATTTTACGCCCCCAAAACATGGAGTCATGGGCTAAAACCATAGATCGGGGGGTCACTCGCCGCGGCATGCTCAACCCTTCCCGGCGCGATAAAACCCACTCTCGACCTCACCTCGGCCTATAAATCGCGGGGAAGGAATGCAAGAGGCTAGGGATCGTCACCCTACCTTCGCTCCGCGTTGAGACGCGCTGGATCGAGTTCAAACCACGAAGAACGTCGCTAGAAAGCCCGTTCCTTCATGCTTCCCACGAACACCGCACGCCCACGAGATCCCCTCGCCGCCGCCCACGTCGCCGCGCCGTCTGTAGCCGAAGAGAGGCCCGCCGCGGTTGCCGTCGATCGAAGAGAGAGCGAGAGGGGCCGCGGTTCTCACGGGAGGAAGAAGAAAGAGAAAGAAGGAAAGAAAAAAGGAAATGGAATGGGATTTTATAGAAAATCTAGAAATTCCAAAAAATACCAAAAAATAGAAAATCAAGTTTTCGCGATTCTCGCAACGCACCGGTCGCAACGGTACCACCCGTGCCTAGCTGAACGACTCAGTTCACCCGCAACGTGGTTCCGAAGGATTTAAGAAAACCCGCACCGAAAATTGAAAAACACGCGCGGAAAAGCCGCAGACGCACTCCGGGCCTCCGAGACAACTCCGGATCGCGCCGATCTAAACATGAAAGATGTCCGAAACGAAATGTCGAGTACAATGGAGCCGGACACTCCAAGAAATCAGGTCCGAGACTCAAGAAGAAGGATCCGAAAGGTCTGGGATATTACAAGGTTGACCCTGAAGGTTGACCCGCTCTAAGCAGAAACATGTAGTCTGTAAGCCCATAGAACATGCCAAATGAGAGGTCGACACCCATGGCAGGCGGCCCAAAAATCTGTTTGTCAATAGAAATCTGCACATTAGGGGTCGAGCCCATGGGTCGACACCCTTCCTAAACATACAAAACTATTTATAAACTTGCATCAATCTAAAATTGGTTCTATCTCACCTAAAGCCCTAATGATGTATAACTATTCAGAGCATCTACTAACCTACAAAAACACATGAACTCAGTCGATTTTATTTGGACATGAAAATGTTAATAATTCAAAGTGAAAACCCTTGCCTTGGAACTTGACTTAATCCCTGCATATTGAAATGAAACATCATGACGAGGAAAGCATTGAGCAATACCATTTCAACCAATCCAAGAACCTCAAAGCCAACAATTTCATTCACTTAACAACTCAGAAAGGTTAGTCATGGCTCAGTTAGAATTTTTTCATCATCAAAACTTATAAATCCAAAAGCAATCACATGCATGGTTCAACAGACTGATATTGCCTTAAGTTCTGCAACTCGTACAGTCTGCCAACAGTGTCAACTGGTCACGTGATAACTTAAGTTATGACGTGACTGTCTGCTCAAAGTCATCACTCCTGACTCCGGGATTCATCCTTTGGCTTCTAGAAGGTCCTTGGATAATATTTTGAATTATTTTCTTGAGGACCAATGAGAAGATAGATCTGAAAAGTTCCCAGGATAAGAAGCCTTCCTTTACACATTGGACAAATCAGGTTACTCTACCAAAGATACTGACAAAAAGCAGATCTAGAAAAAGGTTCTAGACAAAGAAATTTATTATATCCTTGACCAATAAGAAGAAAGCTGGGAAATATATTTTCTATCTCCACCTTGGAAAAGAAGCAAGACGTCCCAAGCTCAAGACCTGAGATCCAACAACCCAGAACCTAGTACCTAGAGTTCTAGAGTGTTCCAAAGATCTGAACGGCCCAGATTGCATCCTCCATAATCAAAGGTTCAAATTTCAACTTCACTATATAAATATGATGCATTTGCCACTTGAAAATGTTAGCTGAGCAGCATTTCAATAAGAACATTTGTGAGCTCGTCCCAGTAAGAAAAGAAACAGAGTGAGCTTGGAGAATAGAAACTAGAGAAGAAGAAAGATAGTTGAAGCAAGAAGGCCATAGCTGTGAGAGCCCATATGATAGAAAGAGTATTGTGGAGTGAAGAGAGTGAGAGTGAGGTAGACATTCAAGCAGAGCTTTGGAGATACCAGTCAAACGCTTCTTCGAAAGCTACATTATTTTTGGTTTAAGTTCATTTTATCTTTTTTGTTTCCATCGTTGAATCTTCGTGTACAGTGCTATGCTAACAACGTTTGTCCGGTGCTCTGTTTTAGAGACCAGCATGGCTTTTGGCTGCAGTGCAGCCGTGTGTGTCTCTTGGGGAGTTGCCCCTGTGCTTTGCTGCATCCTTGCAGCGTGTCTTATTTTTTTTTCTTTTTGGGGTTCGTCCCCGTGTGGTGCTGCAATTCTGTAGCGTGAGGACTATGTCCTCGTGAGGACTGCATCCTTGTGTATGTGGGGTTTGTCCCCACTGTTGACACCCATTTTTGACCCGCAAGTCACGTTATTTCTCTTATTCATCATTTTTGATGTCCTAAATTACCCATTATTTTGGAGTCTTCCTTGGACGGATTTCGAGCCCATTTCATTGTTACATTCCCTTTGAGCCTTGGAGATCAAGATTTTTTAGAGCCCTGGAGCTTATCTTATCACCTTCCGGCCTTCTAAGTTGACTTGTGGCCCATTTAGGCCCATTTCCATCAAGCATTCGACTCTCTTTCGCTGTGCAGTCTTGAAAATGGTCATTTTTCATCTACTTACTTTTCTTTATTCAAAAAGTGTCCTTCAACAAAGTTTTTCATCCTTCAAGGATCTACAATTTCTTCTTCTACGGCATTGGCCAGTTCTATACCAATTTCAAGTTATTTACATTTTTCTGGCATGCTGTTCACTTGCAACCTATAATTTTTCTCTCTGTTCTAGCCCCATTTTCTCCATCTTCTGATCATCTTTTCATCTTACTCTTTTCATAAAAGTTGTTCATATTTTAGATATCTACAATTTCTTCTTCTACACTTTCGCTATTTCTGCACCGTTTTTGAGATATGATCTGATTTCTGAAGTCGCGCGAAGTCTGTCGAAACGGTCGTGCAAATGACTGTTTCTTATTGGAAACGATTCCTTAGCGGTCTTACGATAGGCCGCTAAACAAACCAAGAGTCCAACCTGCGCTGGACTCTACTCCGTTTCTGTGCACCGTGGGCCTCTTGCAGAGCCCATAACTTCTTGAATTCTACTCCGAATTGAGCGACGTTTGTTCCTATAGCTTCTCATTTATATTATCTTGAATTTGATCCATAGATCTCATATTTTCATTGGCTATCTTGCTCAGAAATGTGGACGAAAGTTAGGGGGTTTATGCATCCTAGTTCAACACAAACTCTACAGATTAAGCTTCGGGGCTCCCTTCCAGAAGCCATATCTTCTAGATCCTTCATCCAAATAGAGTCCCCTTTTCTCCTACATCTTATCTTGACTATTATCTTGAGATTGATCCATAGATCTCGAGATTTGGTGGACTCTATCTCTTAAACTCATGGAGGAAAGTTGGGGACTTAGGCAGTTTTCTATATAAAGGGCCCTATGCGAACCTCGCAACGGGGGCGCGTTTCCAAGGCGACGGCGAAGCCATGCCAAACTGTCTTCATCTTCCTTTGACCATAGCCTGAAGAGGGAAGTATTAACTTCGTTTTGGTTCCTTATTTCCTAAATTTCATTAACGTTTGCCCACTCAACATTGCCCCTACTTTTGGCAAATCATCACAGTTTGCTATTTTTCTGCTACAAGTGCACGACAGGGGCCTGTTCATCAAGCCGGAGCGGAGTCATGCTTCATCCTTTTCATCTTCCCTTGAGTCCATCTTGAAGAGGGGAGTATTAGCTTCGTTTTTATTATATGTGTGCCTTATTTCTCCTATCTTTTCCCCTTCTTCCAAGCCCCAACTTTTGAGGTTTCACCACTCTTTTCTACAATTTTTTTGAAACCCAGATTTCTTGCGACAGGGGCATGTTTGCTTCGTCGGAGCGAGGCCATGGGGCACTCTTGATCTGTCCTTTCAACTCCAGGCTCTAGAGGAAAGTATAATATTTGTTTTCCTTGGTTTTCGACTCATTATCTTGTCATCTTCATACATATTTTTGTCCATGAGTTTTACACTTTCATTCTATTTTTACACAGTCATTTTTCTATCATGTTCTGCGCCCCATTGTTTTCTTGTGTTTTTCACCCCACTTTTCACTGTTGTCTTCCTCGTTTTAAACCCTCCATGTTGCCCTAGTTTCACCACAATATTCCCACCTTTCCATAGCATCCTCTCATTCCTTTTTTGGTGTTCTATCTTGTGAGATATTCATCATTCTTTGAGTCCATTTTGTGCACTGTTATGTATTTTCTGCACAGTCTATGTTTTCCCCCAAATCTCCGGCGTCATAACTTTCTGTCCCGACCTTCTTTTTGAGTGATTCTTGTTCCTACTTCTTCAAAACACTCAAGTCTTCCGTCATACCAATTTTCACCCTATTTGGACATCGTTTGCCCTACTGTTTGCATCAGTCTTTGCACCCAATTTACACTGTTTGCATAGTTTTTCTAGTGACTTGCACTTTTGCACCTTGTTTATCTAAGTTCATCATGGCATATTAAATCAATCCCTCCATGTTAATCTCATGACAATATACACACCTATTGTTTGCACCCTTCCATAGGGGTTAAAAACTCTCCCCCGATAAGTTTGCCCTCAATCTTTCATGTTACTTTATACAATTGGGCAAATTTCTACACAGCATTTTCTAATGGGTTTTTTCGCTTGTTTTGTGTTTGTTTCGTATGAAAGCATGGAAAGTGAGGCCCTTACGTTCTAGCCGACTGGAAGGTGAGGAGAGGTAATCTACATTGGTTCCCGCATCCTTATATTTAGCGCGGTCATCCTCTTTTCCAAGGTACACAACGCACACTTAGTTTCTCCTTTCACATTCTTTGGCGTTGTCATTCCTTGGTGACGATCACGGTATTTCTTCTATATCTTTTGTCACCTTTTCTTTATTGTATGATCATGCTACCATGTTCACATTGTCACATATTCATGCTATTCACTTGATTGGTGGACATATGCCTTCATTCTTATTCATGTGATTTGTGGGGTCGGCACGCTTATACACATACATATTTTTCACATCTACACCCCTTTTTTAGCGATCACGATGAGACCTCTAGTTCCCATCACTTTGTTTATGCTTTACTGCGATTTTGGTGTGTATATCCATTTTTAGATAGCGTTTCATGTTCATATGGTTCACCTTGTTTGCATCGATATTGTTATGTTTGCATATGTTCATCATATTTTGATTTGTTAGATTTAGGCTAGAAATTGCATGCACTCCGGTGCAAATAGGGTCATACATTTCATATCATAGTTGCATTTCTTACCTTGGTAAGTGATCCTCTCGCCTCCATATTCCTTGGGGTCGACTAGGTGATCTTATCCGGGACCTCCGTAAGTTCCCGCGAGCCGTGGATTCCCACACGGACGCTAGGCCGGTTGTACCTTTTCCACCCTTTAGGCTTGCATTTGCATCCGTGTGAGGGAGTTAACCTTAGTCAACCCAAAGTTTGGACCTTATTCCTATAGGATTTCTATCTTTAGGGAATTGTTATTAACTCAAATCATTAAAAGGTCTATTAAAACCCCTAAAATATTTTCCATCATATCAACTTGTTTGACTTAGGTGAAAATTCTCACATTGCATTGATTGTGTTGTTTGGACTTATCCAAGCCCATTAGTGGTGTTTTGTGTTGCATTCACATGTTCTTTGTTGTTTGGCCCATTTAGCTAGCCCATTTCGTGTGTTCATTGTCTGGTCCATTGTCCAGTTCCGTTCTCCATTCGTCTTTGCATTAGTGGGTCAGTCCCCTCTTGTCATCAAGCCCATTAAGCCATTGCTTCCCCACTTGTATTCTCCTTGATATTCTTGTATTAAGTCTCCATTTGCCCTCATGGAGCATCATTCCAACCCCTTGTATCATTCTTTTTTCTAATATTCCTCCTATTCCCGCGTGGAATCCTCTTCCTACACGGGCCCATCTTCCCGTGATCCTTCTCATCCATCCGAGGAACAAGCTAATCTCATGACCCACTTATCAAGCCTTGTTCATCAAATGGACCCGGCCCAGGCCCAATGTCACATTTCATTTCATCTTAATGGGCCATCTTCCCATAATGGGCCCTCTACCCTTCATGGGCCTCTTTCTTCTCCTTCATATGTCGCTAGCCCAATTTATAATGGGCCTTATTCTCTTAAGGGGCCTCATTCTTCCGCCCATGTTGCAGCTGGCCCATTCAGTCCATATGCCAATGTTTCCTCCAAGCCCACATATCCTTCCATACTCGGAATGGGCCCTTCTTCTTCTCAGCCCGGATCCTCTTATCCGGCCCATTATCATCTTGGTCCGAATTCACAACCCCTTGCTCAAGTTGGCCCGCATTACTCTCGATCTCTCCCTACCCAGGAGATGATTGCTCAAATCAAGCGTCAACTTGATGAACTCCAACGCCGAATTGATCATAAGTCCTCCTTAAATGTTCCATTCGCATTTCAAGGTCACCGGCTTCCGCCATCTTCACAAATTCCCGCATATCATCGTTATGGTGGAGTCGGTGACCCATATGTGCACTTGAAGGAGTTCGTTTATGAGTCGGCCCAGTTTCGACATGACCAACACTTGATGGCCTAACTATTTGGTCTGTCATTGGAAGGCCCGGCTTGGGATTGATTCTTCTCTCTTCCACAAGAGCAAGTTGTGAGTTTTGAAGCTGTTCAAGAGAAGTTTATTCAGCAATTTCTGGACCAGGTTGGGCCCAAGTATTCTATGGTGGATCTGGCCCATGAGAAGATGGAGCCCGAAGAGGATTTCTGCACCTTTGTTGACTGCTGGCGTCACCTTGCCGCACAAGTCCCAGGACACATTTCGGAGCAAGAATAAATCAAGATGTTGATATCCAATGTGACGCCCGAGTATTAGTTATATTAGCCCTCAACGACATCACCACCTGGCAACAACTTTATAGCTGAGCCCGCTTCGTTCGCCAACAACTTCAAGGTTCCCTTGACACCGAGTCTTCCCCATCTTCCGCATTTACATACGCCTCTCCATCCACATTCACCATTTACCACTCACCTTCCACGAGTCAACCCTCCGCTCCTACGTGTCCATCCGCACCCGCATGCCATCCCACCATGAGTCAGCATCTCGCATACCAACCCTCTACACACCCATCCGCTCCCACGAGTCAACCCTCCATAAGGCAGCCATCCGCATATCCACGTCTGCCTCCATTTCCACCTCCGATCAAGGGAACATCACACCCCGAGCAAGTAGATGATGTCTATATACCCCCTCATCCCGCTCCACATATGCCATCATCGAAGCCCTCCACCACTAGCCACGCACTGTTGCCTACGCAACCTCCACTTCCATCTCCACCACCTCATACCCCTCGGCATCTGCCTTGCCCCAAGCGGGCTCCTTGTCCTCCATTGTCAAAGTGCTTTACCGACATTTTTGGGGCTTTGATGGCCACTCACGTGTTGCCGCTCTCTCCAGCTGTACCTTGCCGGCCCGCAGTCGGGGATTTGCTCCAATTTTGTGATTTTCATCGTCAGCAGGGGCATCTGGTGGAGGATTGCCCTGAGTTTCGGGATTATGTTTATGATCTGGAAGCTAAGAAGATGATCGATTAGGCTGCCATGCATGAAGCTATTTTAAATCTCCGCAATAAGCAGCAGCAGTAGTCGCCGCCCAGGCTGCCGTCTCCACTACAAGACCATGGGCACCCCTATAATTCTTTATCTAGCATTGCACCCACTCCGTCACCTAAACAATAACATGTTCCCTCACCTATGCTTTTGCCTACCTCGTTGCCTACCTCACCACCCTCTTCATCTCCACCTGCCCCCTCACCTTCACCATCTCCTACTCAACCTCCATAACCTCCACCAATCCAAGCCTCTGCTCAGGCAAGTGCCACCCTTTCCTCCTCCATTTCCATTACCACCATTTCCACTCTTAATGCTGCTCGAGGCATCGTGTCGGTACGTCGACGGCGGGCGCCGAGACCCTCCTCTTCACCCCCTCCATCTCCACCATCCTCGCCATTGCCTAACCCATCACCATCGTCTTCACCGCTTCCTCTCCCTGCGACCCCTCTGCCATCACTTCCACCATCTCCACCGCCTTTACCCTCCCCTTTGCCATCATTGCCCGAGCCTGAGCTGGCTATACCTATACCCACACCTCCACCTTCGCCTTTACCCTCACTTATGCCTCCACCTTTGCCTTTACCCCCACTTATACCTTCTGAGCCTTTACCCACACCTTTCAAGCCTACCACCTCCACCTCTCCATCCACTTACACCCCACGGAGCGGGTGTGCATTATCTCCGATGCCACTTGGGTCTGGTCCACATGGATACGATGAGCCGAATCAGGATGATGCATTACCAGTTATGCATTTCAAGATTCAGGATTTTATCTGTCGGATGCCGATCCGCATCCTGAGCCCTAGACATTTTGGGGATGACGTGCCAACACTCCTGATGACGGTTGCTAAAAAGAGTTCCCTTGCACTGATGCTAATGTCTTCAAGAGCGAGACCAATGGTAATCTCATTGCTCGCCAGGAAGTTCACCATTGATGTTGTTGTTACTTCTCGCTCCATTGTTGTTCAGTTCACTAGCCAAGAAGGGTTCTCCACCTGTATTTTGCTAACTCATACGGCTGCCAAAGGATTGGTGAATTCCATGTTCAAGGGGCAGTTGGCCATATTTTCTACACTTTCGAAGGACATTTTGCACATTATATGCAACCTCTCTGAGTTTATCAGTACGCCAGCCATGTCAATGTCGTGTATTGCTCTCCCTCAGTTTCGTCCTTCTATACTAGCAAGGGAGTTACGCTCCAAGTTTGATTGCCGAGTGGAGCTGCCAAATCTCATGCTACTTGTGACAAGTAATAAGACTCCATGGTTCTATGATATTCAGCATTATTAGGAGTTAGTTGTTCAAGAATGTCCATCTACTGTTGTTTGCGCCAGGTGTCTAGGGGCAACCGCCCCGATGAAGCCGCATATTCATAGCCGAGTTAGGTCCTTTGCCAGATGGGCCCGTTATTTAAGGAGACACTGTAAAATTAGAGGCCTGAAGATCCAAGCCCATGCCAAGTAGGTACATTTCAAGCCAATTTCAGCTAAGAAGAGACGGCGATGCAAGTTCAAGGGCCGTCGATTGTGCACTCAGGGGTCCACTCCATCTTCCCCGTCTGTTCATTCATCTTTCCTTTTGCTCAGCACCCACCCTTGGGTGGTGTACCTTCCTTATTCTAATCCCACGTCCATGATCCTCTCCTCTCTTCCCGAGTCCGTAAACCCCCACTCTTCTCATCTAGTTTCTCTGGATTCTCCTTATTCTTACTGTCTTACGCCTTGACCCACGTCATCCTTTCATCCAGATCTAGGGATTTCTTCTTCTGATCCTTCTCCTCCGTTATCTCCAGGTTCTCGTTCTTCATCCCTGACCTTGTCGGGTGTTTATGCTTCTCCTTCCCCGACCCTGTCGGGTGATTCTAATTCCTTTTCTCCGACCACGTCGGATGATCACTCCTCTTCCCCCTTATCTGTGCCACAATCTTCTCATGATTTGTCTATTCCTTCCTCTTCACCCTTTTAGGGTCATCACCCTTTTTCTTGCTATTTTTGAGGCTTTAGCCCGCCTTGATTCCAGCTAATCTCTGCTTATTCTGTATCTAGTTCCTTGTTATCAGGGTCTTTACACCTTAACGACGGAGTTCTAGCCCTCGTCCCTCTTCATTTTATCCTTATTCTTCCAGTATAATGTTCGCCGCTCCTCTGTGTAGAGGAATCCTTAATCCTTGCTATTCTCTCCCTTTCATCCTATCAAGTAAGGAATACAAAGCTCGTGCTGCCCAAAGCGTTATAATCAAGATCGCTTCAGGATGCTACTTCCACACTATGGATTTGCAAGGTATCTTTATTTTGTGCAAGAATATGCTATCATTTCCCTTATTACTTCATGCGCATGGTTATAATGTAGCTTCCTCAACATGGTTTGAGTGGCTTTAGTTCATTAAGTTTGCTTATTTTAGTCAAAAATGAGTTCACTTCTGCATCATCTTTAGGCTGGTGATAGCTCCGCACTGGGAGTCTAGTTTCATTCCCCGATTATTGAGGGTGACCTTTTAGCATGGGTTTTCCACACACTACACGGTGAGCCATAGTTGATTGTCCTCTGAGGCACACCGTTGCTACTTTGGCCATACTATGGGCATGCACAAAGGTCTTTTCTTTTCTCTGCTCGGCGAAGTGCAGGGGTAAGAGATTGATGGATGAGATGACCAACCTAGGTGCTTCCCAATATGAGAGAGGTCTCAAGTAGGGGCAGTCCTGACCCTTATAAAAATGAGCGTTCATGTAAAATCTAGCCAATAAGGGCTGTCAAAAATAAATCAATGATCTGATCAAAGCAAAATTATGGAAATCAAAGGCATGGCAATAGTGGCAGTATAGTTCCCCGCGGGACATCATGATCCCAGTCGCACGCGTGCCTAGTAAATATGGGTCTCAAAATCAAGGATACAAAGTCCCGGCGCAACAGACTGTATCTTTGAGGGGTAGTGCCCTGGAAGGAATTCAAGTCCCGATGTCTCCCATCCTGCATAAAGCTTGTCTCTAATTTTTCTTCTGCTTCTCCCTCTTAGGCTGGGTTGTATCCTGGGTATGGCTTTATTAGGGGCACCGTTCTTTAGAGGCGGTTGGTTTCGGCGAGCCACCCTCACATTCACGCCCTACTTAAGGCAAACCTTTTATAAGAGGGGTGAGAACGACGATCCCTGGCCAATAGTTTAAGCCCGTCTCTAGGTGCTGCAGATAGCTTTGTAAAAATCTAAAAAAAAATGAAATACTTCGAAATTCCAAAAAAATGAAATACTTCAAAATTCCATAAAAATGAAATATTTTAAAATCCAAAGAAATCAAATACTTCAAAAATAAAAAAAAATCAAATATTTTCAAAAATCCTAAAAAATCAAGAAAATTGAAAAATCTAAAAATATTTGTCTTTTTTTGTTCCTTTCTATCTATTTGTTTTGAGGACGGATATGATCTGTTTGTTTAATGTGCAGGTTGCAAATGTTCAAGCTTCTTTGCTATATCTTTTGCTCTGTCCCTTGTTCACGGTCTTCTGATCTATTCTCTCTCTTCTTCAATCTTATCTCTCGATCTGTTCTGAAGCTTATGTTCTTCTCAGCTCTCGCTTCGCTTCATCATATCTTTATGGGAGGCGCTTTACCTCACGATTATGAACCTGGCGGTTCTGCTTCATTCTGATCTTGGGTTTTGATTAAAGGGTGTATTTGTCATATGTAGCACTCTGATTTTTTAAGGAATACAATTTCGTGAAAATTAATAAGAATTTCCTTAAGAAATAGGATAAGTAAAATTATGACTATTTTATAAAAATCTGGAAAAATTAGAATCTTGTAGAGGATGAAACGTTAAGTAAAATTATCTTCTATGACCAGCCCAAATGAAATTTGTAAACAAACCGAATTAGCAGATTAAGGCACAAAATAACACTTAGCCTAATCGGACCTTAAATCGTGAAATTCGAGCCCAATACCCGATCATTTAAGCTCAAACCAGATTCAAAAGAACGGCTATGATCATCTCATCATTTCCCCTCTGATTGATCTTCGAAACCCTAACCCTGGAGAACGTATTTCGGATGAGAACGGCGGCGGCGCCTTAATCCACGTGATTCGCGTGCAACCGAATTTGTAGACTGTTATCTCCGTCACGGAACCCTCTAGAATGCAATTGGACCTATAACAATAACCCTTAGCCACCCTAGAATCGTTTAGTTGTTGTGGTGGCCAGAGAGGAGCTCGATTGAGGGAGAATTTTGACGATAACCGGCGGTGTGTACCTAGCGCGATCGGCTTCCCTCTTCTTCCTTCATCCTTCGATTAAGTTAGGTGATAGAAAGCCAAACCCTAACTATTATATATGGATAGAAGCGTCATCTTGTCCTCTTTCCATTGGTCTATAAAGCCCTAAATTTTATCTAGTATCCAGCCAGGATTTTGGGTTTTAGTAGAAGCATGCTAGAACTAGGGTTAACTATGTTCCATCTCGATTTAAGTAGGGATTTCAGGCACTAAACGTCCAATTGATCATGCTATCTTATATAGCTTTTCATGCTCGTTATATTGACTATAAAAGCCCTAATTCTCATGCTGTATATTGTGCGTATTTAGTTATTATTGCTAACCCTAGCCAACCTCGCCGGAGACGGGCAAGGCGAAGGGGCGGCAGAGTGATCTGACTTGCGCGGCCTCTCGATAGACCGCCCATACTCTGTAGGCGGCCGCTTCTTGACCGTTCATATGTTTATCTTTGATCGCTTCTGTAGATTTCACGGCAGAAACCTAACCGCCCTTTTCTTCAAGCTGCCAGTCTCGGACTGCTCATCTTTCCCAGCGTCACCCTACAGACCGCTCAACCCTAACAGGCGTTCGGACCTGAAGGGGTGTGAACGGCCTATCGGGCGACCGCCGAGGCGTGTGAGCGGCTCTGCACGAACCGCCCAACTACACAGAACTGCTAATTTTCTCACTTAAGCATGATTTATCTTAGTAGGTTAGTGGCTAATGGTAGGTTAACAACCCACATGATAACTGGAACTCATGGAAGTAAATAATTATGAATTTTTGCTAGTTGTGTTCAGTTGATTCATCTTGGCCTTAACCTATTTCAATATATTAAGTTCAACACGATTTCTTAAACCATGCTATTAAGATTGATTGACAGTCGTTCTACTCCGGTAGGATTGGCTGACCGCTATACTTGGTTTCTGATGATTTGACAACCTCATTTCCTTGTAATGGTTGGGACTCTCCGCTGGATACTCCTTTCGTCAGACTAGGACCTTCATTACGGGACCTCCATAAGCCCCCGCGAGCCTGGGATTCCCACTAGGACGCCGGGCAGGTTGTACCAGCAAGACCTAAACCTGTTTACGTGATCGAACCGCTTGGATTTACATGTTGTGAGTCACGGCTCAACTTGGACCCCCTGAGGCTTGAACGGCCCAAAAGGGACCGCTTATCTTATTGGGCGGACTGGTATGAACCGTGCATCCCTGGCCAAGTGCCACTTACATTGGTCTATTAACCCTATTCTACCTTCGACCAACTCATGATTTGATCGACCCAATAAGCCCTAGGCTGACCAGTGGAGAGTGGGCTGGACCCTAGTTCAGTTCTGCCCCACTTATGGTAGCCCGGAGCCCATTTTCCGGTTGATGTCTAGTCTTCTAGTTAGGCCCAGTTTTGAACGGACTGATTTGGACCGTCCATGTACTCGAGCGGATCTTAGTGGACCATTCATCCATTAAGCAGCCCTATAAGGCCCGTTTACCTTGTTCTTGGGCTTCGAGCCCTTCTGGCCATAAGCGGTCCATTATTAACCGTCCATTTAGTTTGACGGCCCGATATGGACCGTGTATCTTCTAGAAAATGATTTCCGTGGTTGTTCATGTTTGAATCTAAGGACCTGTCGGTTCTTGATAATTTGAACTTTCTGGTCAAAATATATCTTCGACTTACCGTTGAAATTCTCCGAGTTAAGTTCTATACCTTGTCATATTTGCCATTTAACTTGATTAAAGTCTAGACATACTTGGGATCTTGGATCCATTAAACCAATGGCAACGCATCACAAGGGCCCGGTCTGGTCCTGGGAGGAGCGTCCGAAAAGTACTTATGCCCTGGGGAGTTTGAATGACATGGTGAGGCATTACACCGAGTGCATGACTAGTGTGATATCTACGACAATAATCTATTACTTGAATTTTTCTTGACTTGATTAGTTCTTGCTTGTTGGCCAATTTCCAGTTACATCATGGTATCGCCTTCTCTTTATTCTATTCCTTTGTCATTTCACTTCGCTCTTTATTTTCGCACTTAAAAATATAATTAATTGGTTAATTATTTAAACTTGCCTGTTATTACCTACTGAGCGTTCGCTCACCCAGTTGTTCCCCTCTTTCAGGTAGCTCAGGTGAGGATTCGCAGACTAATGGGGACAGGCAAGAGTGATGGCCACGGAGTGAACCTGTTAGAAGCCGTATGAAGCCAGTCATAGTTATTGTGTCTAGTTATGTTTAGATTGTGTGTGTTTGAAATAGTTGTAATTTCGAGATTAGAAATTGTAATATTGTCAAGTGGATGTTATGTTGGAAGTTTGTTTAAGAGAGTTTATGTGATTGTAACGTGGATCTTTAAATGAAATTTTAGTTATGGAGTTATTTATGTTTATGATATTGTGTTGATCTTTAGCCTAGCGTAGCATGTCTGTAAATCAACATATTTTCATTAATTACTTCTACTGCCAGTCCCGATATTCCGCGTCGGGACGTGACAGTTTGGTGGTATCATAGCCTAGGTTTCTAATATTCCTAGGTTTTCTAAGTTCTAAGATTCTAAGTGATGTCGTAGGACCTATAGCCTTGCTATAAGTCTAAGATCCAACCTAGTGAGATTTGGGTTGAGACTTGGGTTGAGATAATAACCTAATTCAAAAACTATTCTTTCTAAATGATCCTAAATAATTTATTCTACGTGTAGGATGTTCTAATGGCAGCCGAACGTGCGCAATGGCGAGACATGTAGCGAACGGTTCAAGGACTTACTCGGGCCTTGTAGCAAGTGGCCCAAGGAGGAACGGCGAACCATGGAGCTAGCAATCTTCACCGAAAATTTTGTGGGATGAATCCCCTATGTTTTGGAGGCTCGGCCGACCCCGATGAAGACGAGCACTGGCTAAAGGAGATGGAGAGGATCTTCGAAGTAATGCAGTGCAGCGACCCGGAGCGTGTTCTTTTAACGACCTTCCAGCTAGAACATGATGCAAGAACATGGTGGGATGCGGTGAAGGCTACCCTCGGAGATAGGCAAGTTTCATGGAAGGAGTTCGAGGAACTCTTTAATAGTAAATATTTTTCTGAATGAATACAAGAAAAGAAAGCGGCTGAGTTTGCTGCTTTGAAGCAGTGGAATCTTTCAGTAGCCGAGTATGAAGCTCAGTTCTCTCGATTATCTCGTTATACCACCCACTTGATATCTACAGAGAAGATGAAGGCCAAGCGTTTTCTCAATGGGATGAAGTTACATTATATTAACCAATTGGCGCCATTGGAAATTCAGACATATGCAGAGATGGTAAGGAAAGCTCAAGTCTTGGAAGACACTTTAGAGATGACGGAGAAAATCCGTGGAAAGAATGTTAAGAAGGAACAGTCTATTGGATCCGGGAGTGTCAAACCCGGTAATGGCAAGAAGAGACCAAATGGCGGGTCTGGATCGTGGAAGAACAAAATGCCGAAGAATGAAGATAAGAAGCCTGGCCCGATTGTGCCATTTAAGGGTGTGTGCAAGTATTGTGACCGTCCCGGTCACAAGATGAAAGAGTGCTGGCGCAAGCTGGGTGCCTGTTTGCGTTGTGGTAGTAGGGGCCACCGTATTCCTGAGTGTCCCCTTTTGTCAGATCAAGCTACCCCGACTAGGCCGCAAGGGAACAAGAAGTAGCAGGGCAAGCTCCAAGCCCTACAGGAAGATGATGTCGGAACCACCGAGGAGAGTGGACTCGTTGAAGGTACTCTTATTATTCATGATAAGCCAGCATTCGTTCTCTTTGATGCCGGTGCCACTCATTCTTTTGTTTCTCGGAGATTTGCTAAGTCTTTTGCTGTGAAGCCGGTCTTGATGAATTCCCCGTTAGAGATTTAAACACCTATTGGTTCCAGTTCAGCAATTAAGTATTTCTATCCTTCTAGTAAGGTTATGATTAATGAATAGAACTTGCCAGCTGATTTAGTTTGCATGGATATGAAAGATTATGATGTAATTCTAGGAGCGGATTGGTTGGCTAAGTATGAGGCCAATGATCATTGCAGTTCAAGTTATGTGTCTTTTTCTGGACACCTTGGACTTTCTTTTATAGGGTTTATGCACCATAAGTCCGTGCCGCTTATTTCGGCCCTTCGAGCTAATAAGTTGATGAGGAAGGGATGTCAGGCTTTTCTAGCTTTGGTTTATATGACCCCTAAGAAGAAGATCGAGGTTAAGGACATTCCTATTGTCCGAGACATTCCAGATGTCTTTCCTGAGGAATTGCTCAGACTTTCGCCAGAAAGGGAGGTTATCTTTTCTATTGATTTAGTTCCTGACGCGACCCTTGTTTCTAAAGCTCCTTATCGTATGTCCCCTGCGGAGCTGAGGGAATTGAAGCAACAGTTAATGAGATTACTGGAGAAGGGGTTCATTCGTCTAAGTACATCCCCGTGGGGAGCCCCATTATTATTTGTCCGGAAGAAGGATGGTTCGATGAGGTTGTGCATAGATTATCAGCAATTGAACCAGCTGACTATCAAGAATAAGTACCCATTGTCGAGAATTGACGAATTATTTGACCAGATAGCAGGAGCTCAGTATTTTTCTAAGATTGATCTTCCATCAGGATACCATCAGTTGCGGATCAAGGATGAAGATATCTATAAGACAACCTTCTGTAGCAGGTATGGGCATTTTGAATTTGTAGTAATACCTTTTGGTCTAACAAATGCGCCTGCAACTTTCATGTAGCTGATGAACAATGTGTTCCGACCCTATCTTGACCAGTGGGTCATTATGTTTATTGATGACATCTTGATTTATTCTAAGAGTAAGGAGGAGCATGTTGAACACTCGAGAATGACATTAGAAATATTGAGAGATCATCAACTATATGCCAATTTTAGTAAGTGTGAATTCTGGTTGCAAGAGGTGTCCTTTCTAGGGCATATTATTTCAAAGGAAGGTATTTCTATTGACCCTTCGAAGGTGGAGGCAGTGAAGAATTTGAATAGGCCTACTAATGTAACTGAAGTTAGAAGTTTCCTAGGCCTAGCAGGTTTTTACCAAAGGTTTATTAAGGATTTCTCCAAGATTGCGGTGCCCTTAACAAGATTAACCCGCAAGGAGAACAAATTTGATTGGTCATAGGATTGCGAGAGAAGCTTTCAGACCTTGAAAGAGTGTTTAACTACTGCCCCTATTTTAGCTTTACCATCTGGAGAAGGAGGTTTTGTGGTATATACTGATGCTTCAAGCATTGGTCTAGGTTGTGTGCTCATGCAGCACGGGAAAGTGATAGCCTATTCTTCTAGGCAGTTAAGGAAGCATGAAGTGAACTATCCCGTACATGATTTGGAGCTTGCAGCTGTGGTGTTTGCCTTGAAGATTTGGAGACACTACTTGTATGGAGAGACATTTACGGTGCTCTCAGATCATAAGAGTCTGAAGTATTTGTTTTCTCAGAAGGAACTTAATATGAGACAGAGAAGATGGCTAGAGTATCTAAAGGACATTGACTTCTCCATTGAATATCATCCTGGAAAAGGGAATGTAGTGGCGGATGCCTTGAGCCGCAAGCTAATAGCTAAGTTGTCACATCTTATGTTGCAAGAATGGAGACTGTTGGAGCAGTTAGCTAGTTTGGATCTTAATGTTGATAAGGACCGGGTTACGATTGCTCAGATTCAACTTAGACCAGAAATCTTGATAGAAATCAAGCCCTTGCAAGACAATGACCCAGAGTTGGTAGAGATCAAGGGGAGTTTGAGTAACAGACCTGATTTCATGGTAGCTGACAATGGCAGATTGTTGTTTCAAGGAAGGACCTGTGTGCCAGATGCAGCTAAAATAAAGAACAAGATTCTCGAAGAAGCTCATAAATCTAGATACACCATTCATCCGGGAGGTACCAAGATGTTTAAGGACTTGAAAAGATCCTTTTGGTGGCCGAATATGAAAAAGGAAATTGCAGAATTTATAAGTAGATGTTTGGTATGTCAGCAAGTTAAGGATGAGCACTTTAGACCTGCATGGAAATTGAAACCACTTGATATACCTCAATGGAAGTGGGAGAGTATTGACATAGATTTTATTATGGGTCTACCCAAGACTCGTAGTGGATTTGATGTAATATGGGTTATTGTCGACAGATTGACAAAGTCTGCTCATTTCTTGTCCATTAAGTCGAAGTGGACAGTTGATGTCTTAGCTGCTTTATATATGAAAGAAGTTGTAAGACTCCATGGTATTCCAGTCAGCATTGTGTCGGATAGAGACCCCAGATTCACTTCACATTTTTGGAAGGGATTGCAAGAATCATTGGGAACCCGTCTGAATTTTAGTACTACTTTTCATCCACAGATAGACGGACATAATGAAAGAACCAACCAGATAGTGGAAGATATGCTTAGAGCCTGCATGATTGATTTTGGAGGTGGTTGGAGTGATCACTTGGCTTTGATTGAATTCGCCTATAATAACAATTATCAGTCCAGCATTCAGATGGCTGCGTTTGAAGTCTTCTATGGAAGAAGTT
This sequence comes from Amorphophallus konjac, assembly GCA_022559845.1. Lineage (NCBI taxonomy): Eukaryota > Viridiplantae > Streptophyta > Magnoliopsida > Alismatales > Araceae > Amorphophallus > Amorphophallus konjac. Next base: position 128,560,911 of record CM040124.1, on the reverse strand, counting down.
GTCGATCCCCATTATGTTGGGATGAGGTTGGAGAGAAGTAATGGCTGGGACCAGATCTCATTTCTGAATCATCTCAGAATATTCATATTATCAGAGATCGGTTGTAAGTAGCACAATCAAGACAGAAGAACTATGCTGACAACAGAAGAAGAGCCTTAGAATTTTAGATCGGTGAGCACGTGTTTCTGAAGGTCTCTCCCACGAGAGGGATTCGAAGGTTTGGCTTTCAAAGCAAGCAGAGTCCAAGATATGTAGGTCCATTCGAAATTCTGGAAAGAGTGGGGGAGGTTGCTTACCGTTTAGCACTACCGCCATAGTTATCGAGAGTACATAATGTCTTCCATGTGTCAATGCTGCGGAAATATGTGTATGACCCCACTCATGTCATTCAGCATGCAGATTTGAAGCTGAAGGAAGATTTGACTTATGAAGAAAGACCAATCAAGATTTTGGATCGTAAGCAGCAGCAACTCAGGAATCGTTCGATACACATGATTAAAGTGCAATGGAGTCAGTGTGGAATTGAAGAGGCTACTTGGGAATCAAAACATACCATGCGAAAGCAGTATCCCGACTTATTCTAGGTAAGTTTTCTCACGCCCCGTTTCCGTAAGTGCAGTGAATTTGGAGGACCAAATTCTTTTTAAGTGGGAGAGGGTGTAGCACCCCGATTTATTAAGGCATAAAATTTTGAGAAAATTAATAAGAAGTTCCTTAAGAAATAGGATAAATAAAATTTTGACTATTTTATAAAAATCTGGAAAAATTAGAATCTTGTAGAAGATGAAACGTTAAGTAAAATTATCTTCTATGACCAGCCCAAATGAAATTCGTAAACAAGCCGAATGAGCAGATTAAGGCCCAAAACCACACTTAGCCTAATCGGACCATAAATCATGAAATTTGAGACCAATACCTGATCATTTAAGCTCAAACCAGATTCAAAAGAATGGCTAGGATCATCTCATCATTTCCCCTATGATTGATCTTCAAAACCCTAACCTTAGAGAACGTATTTCGGATGAGAACGACGGCGGCGCCATAATCCGCGCGATTCGCGCGCAACAGAGTTTGTGGACTCTTATCTCCACGACGGAACCCTCTAGAATGCAATTGGACCTATAAAAATAACCCTTAGCCACCCTAGAATCGTTTAGTTGTTGTGGCGGCCGAAGAGGAGCTCGATTGAGGAAGAATTTCGACGATTATCGGTGGTGTGTACCAAGCGCGATCGGCTTCCCTTATCTTCCTTCATCCTTTGATTAAGGTAGGTGATAGCAAGCCAAACCCTACCTATTATCTATGGATAGAAGCGTCGTCTTGTCCTCTATCCATTGGTCTAGAAAGCTCTAAATTTTATCTAGTATCCTGCTAGGATTTCGAGTTTTAGTAGAAGCATGCTAGAACTAGGGTTAACTATGTTCCATCTCGATTTAAGTAGGGATTTCAGGCACTAAACGTCCAATTGATCATGCTATCTTATATAACTTTTCATGCTCGTTCTATTGACTATAAAAGCCCTAATTTTCATGTTGTATATTGTGTGTATTTAGTTATTATTGCTAACCCTAGCCAACCCCGCCGGAGACGGGCAAGGCGAAGGGGCGGCAGACTGATCTGACTTGCGCGGCCTCTCGATAGACCGCCCATACTCTGTAGGTGGCCAGTTCTTGACCGTTCATATGTTTATCTTCGATCGCTTTTTTAGATTTCACGGCAGAACCCTAACCTCCCTTTTCTTCAAGCGGCTAGTCTCGGACCGCTCATCTTCCCTAGCGGCACCCTACAGACCGCTCAACCCTAGCAGGCCTTCGGACCTGAAGGGGTGTGAACGGCCTATCGGGCGACCGCTGAGGCGTGTGAGTGGCTCTGCATGAACCACCCAACTACAAAGAACTGATTATTTCTTCACTTAAGCATGATTTATCTTAGTAGGTTAGTGGCTAATGGTAGGTTTACAACCCACATGATAACTAGAACTCATGGAAGTAAACAATTATGAATTTTTGCTAGTTGTCTTCACTTGATTCATCATGGCCTTAACCTATTTCAATATATTAAGTTCAACACCAGTTCTTAAACCATGCTATTAAGATTGATTGACAGTCATTCTACTCCGGTAGGATTGGCTGACCACTATACTTGGTTTCCGATGATTTGACAGCCTCATATCCTTGTAATGGTTGGGACTCTCCATCGGATACTCCTTCCGTCGGACTAGGACCTTCATTAATGGACCTCCGTAAGCCCTCGCAAGACTGGGATTCCCACTAAGAGGTCGGGCAGGTTGCACCACCAAGACTTGAACCTATTTACGTGATCGAACCGCTTGGATTGTCATGTTGTGAGTCACGGCTCAACTTGGACCCCCTAAGGCTTGAACGGCCCAAAAGGGACAGCTTGTCTTATTGGGCGGACTGGTATGAACCATGCATCCCTCGCCAAGTGTCACTTACATTGGTAGATTAACCTTGTTCTACCTTCGACCAAATCATGATTTGATCGACCCAATAAGCCCTAGGCTGACCAGTGGAGAGTGGGCTAGACCCTGGTTCAGTTCTGCCCCACTTATGGTAGCCCAGAGCCCATTTTTGGGTTGATGTCTAGTCTTCTAGCTAGGCCCAGTTTTGAACGGACTGATTTGGACCGTCCATGTACTCGAGCGGATCTTAGTGGACCGTTCATCCATTGAGCAACCCTATAAGGCCCGTTTACCTTGTTCTTGGGCTTCCAGCCCTTCTGGCCATGAGCGGCCCATTATTGACTATCCATTTAGTTGAACGGCCCTATATGGACCGTGTATCTTCCAGAAAATGATTTCCGTGGTTGTTCATGTTTGAATCCAAGGACCTGTCGATTCTTAATAATTTGAACTTTCTGGTCAAAATATCTCTTCGACTTACCCTTGGAATTCTCCAAGGTGAGTTCTATACCTTGTCATATTGGGCATTTAACTTGATTAAAGTCTAGACATACTTGGGATCTTGGATACATTAAACCAATGCCAACACATCATAAGGGCCCGGTTTGGTCCTAGGAGGAGCACCCGAAAAGTATTTGTGCCCTGGGGAGTTTGAATGACATGGTGAGGCATTGCACCGAGTGAGTAACTAGAGTGATGTCTACGAAAATAATCTATTACTTGAATTTTTCTTGACTTGGTTAGTTTTTACTTGTTGGCCAATTTCCAGTTACATCATGGTATCGCCTTCTCTTTATTCTATTACTTTGTCATTTCATTTCGCTCTTTATTTTCACACTTAAAAATACAATTAATTGGTTACTTATTTAAACTTGCCTGTTATTACCTACTAAGCGTTCGCTCACCAAGTTGTTCCCCTCTTTCAGGTAGCTCAGGTGAGGATTCGCAGACTGATGGGGACGGGCAAGAGTGATGGCCACGGAGCGAACGTGTTAGAAGCCGTGTGAAGCCAGTCATAGTTTTTGTGTCTAGTTATGTTTAGATTGTGTGTGTTTGAAAGAGTTGTAATTTCAAGATTATAAATTTTAATATTGTCAAGTGGATGTTATGTTGGAAGTTTGTTTAAGAGAGTTTATGTGGTTGTAACATGGATCTTTAAATGAAATTTTAGTTATGGAGTTATTTCTGTTTATGATATTGTGTTGATCTTTAGCTTAGCGTAGCATGTCTGTAAATCAACATATTTTCATTAATTGTTTCTACTGCCAGTCCCGATATTCCGCGTCGGGACGTGACATCATGTCTTTTATCCCGCCATATCCTTGTCACGTGTTTATGTCCCTCTGTGTCATCCCACGCATGTTTTGTCCCTCACCACGTGTTGTTAGTTGTCTTGCATATGTTGTTAGTCGTCCCTCTATGTCCCGTGTGTTATCCCAATCATGTGGTCATCCCTCATATTCTTATCCTAACTGTGTGTTGTCCCACCGCGTTGTTATCTTCTCACCATGTTCATCGTGCATACAAGTGGTTTGTTCATGGCATTACATGTGTGTGCTTGTTTGTCTTTGTTTTGTTATGTTGCATTATTTTCCATTCATTTGATCGTTATGTTATGTTGTGTTGTCTGTCATTCAGTTGATGGTTATGTTATCTTTATTATATTTATGCTTACTTATTTGTCATGTCTGTCTTATTGGAAATACCATAAAATCATAAAAATCAAAAAATAAAAAAAATGCCGATTCTCCTGCACAGGTAAGTCGGGTATGGCTCTCTATCCCTCCACATTATTGCATTACTATATGGTATCTACATTATTATAGCCTCTCAAGGACCGGCTGATTATCCGTGTGTTCTGGGATCTGATGTTCCCCTTTAACAAAAATGATGATGATCTAGGAGCATACAGTTAATCGTTGGATAGGCCGCTCAGTTGAGTCGGGTGGGGGACGATGGACTCTGTCTCGCACGCCGTGGTTGCAAGAAGACTCTTGACCCTGTCTTGGCTCGATCTTGCAATAGTATCCTTGAGTGCTTTCTATTTTATGTTTTCTTTGCATTCATTTTAATGATTTCTTTATTTTAGCCCAGCATCCATCATGTCATTTTGAGCATTCACGTCTCGTGATCCATTGAAGAGTTTTTCCTCGGCAATGGTTGATTGCACTTCAGTTCCCTTGTATTAGAGATTCTCATTCCACTATAAATTTGAGCGATTTCTCTGATCTTCCCGCTTGGTTTGGTTGGCCAACGTGATTCATGTCTGGGTTTTATCTCAGTCTTATTCTCCTTTCCAACTCTTATGCAGTGTTTCCTTCTGACCCACTCATTGTCCGTGGATTGTGTCTCCAATGAGGGTGGTCGTGTTTCATTTTCCCTTAGTTTAGCTCTCCAGACATGTCTCATTCACGTCATCCATTCTGAGTTGTTAGTTTGGCATTTTTCGGGAGAATTCCCATCATTTGTTAGTTGTGACAGGTGTCTTTTGCATTGATGCCCGCTTTTCAGTTCTCTCCGCTTCATCTCCGCGTCATCTCCATTTCTCATCCCTGTCACTTTCACTCCATCTCCTTTCCATTTCACCTCTGCGTCGCTTTTGTTTATTCCCTTGCAAAGCAGACATCAAGGAGGGGCATCTGTTGACACCCATTTTTAACCCGCAAATCGCGTTATTTCTCTTATTCATCATTTTTGATGTCCCGAAGTACCCATTATTTTGGAGTCTTCCTTGGATGAATTTTGAGCCCATTTCATTGTTCCATTCCCTTTGAGACTTGGATATCATGATTTCATAGAGCCCTATAGCTTATCTTATCACCTTCCGGCCTTCTATGTTGACTTGCTGCCCATTTAAGCCCGTTTCCATCAAGCATTCGGCTCTCTTTCGCTGCGCAGTCTTGAAAATGATAATTTTTCATCTCCTTCCTTTTCTTTATTCAAAAAGTGTCCTTCACCAAAGTTGTTCATCTTTCAAGCATCTACAATTTTCTCTTCTACGGCATTAGCCAATTCTGCACCAAATTTGAAGTTATTCACATTTTTCCGGCGTGCTGTTCACTTGCATCCGAGAATTTTACTCTCTTTTCTAGCCCCCTTTTCTCTATCTTCTGATCATCTTTTCATCTTACTCACTTCATGAAAGTTGTTCATCTCTCAGTTATCTACAATTTCTTTTTCTACCACTTTCGCTAATTCTGCACCGTTTTCGAGATATGATCTGATTTCTAAAGCACGTGAAGTCTACCCAAACGGTCATGCAAACGGTTCCTTAGCGGTCTTACGATAGACCGCTAAGCAAACCAAGAGTCCAACCTGTGCTGGACTCTGCTCCGTTTCTGTGCGCCGTCGCCCCCTTGCAGAGCCCATAACTTCTTGAATTCTACTCCGAATTGAGCGTTGTTTGTTCCTATGGCTTCTCCTTTATATTATCTTGAATTTGATCCATAGATCTCAGATTTTCATTGGCTATCTTGCTTAGAAATGTGGACGAAAGTTGGGGATTTATGCGCCCTAGTTCAACACAAACTCTGCAGATTAAGCTCTGGGGCTCCCTTCCAGAAGCCATATCTTCTAGATCTATCATCCAAATAGAGTGCCGTTTTCTCATACATCTTATCTTGACTATTATCTCGAGATTGATCCATAGATCTCGAGATTTAGTGGACTCTATCTCTTAAACTCATGGAGAAAAGTTGGGGACTTAGGTTGTTTTCTATATAAAGGGCCCTGTGCGAACCTCGCAACGGGGGCGCGTTTCCAAGGCGACGGTGAAGCCATGCCAAACTGTCTTCATCTTCCTTCGACCATAGCCTGAAAAGGGAAGTATTAACTTCATTTTACTTCCTTATTTTCTCAATTTCATCAAAGTTTGCCCACTCTACTTCGCCTATACTTTTGGCAAATCATCACAGTTTGCTGTTTTTCTGCTACAAGTTCGCGACGGGGGCCTATTCATCAAGCCAGGGCGGAGTCGTGATTCATCATTTTCGTCCTCTCTTGAGTCCATCTTGAAGAGGGGAGTATTAGCTTCATTTTCATTATATGTGTGCCTTATTTCTCCTATCTTTTCCCCTTCTTCCAAGCCCCAACTTTTAAGGTTTCACCACTCTGTTCTGCACTTTTTTGAAACCCAGATTTCTTGCGACGGGGGCATGTTTGCGTCGCCGGAGCGAGGCGATGGGGCACTCTTGATTCGTCCTTTCAACTTTAGGCTCTAGAGGGAAGTATAATATTTGTTTTCCTTGGTTTTGGACTCATTATCTCGTCATCTTCATACATATTTTTGTCCATGAGTTTTGCACTTTCATTCTATTTTTACACTTAGTCATTTTTCTGTCATGTTCTCCACCACATTGTTTTCTTGTGTTTTACACCCCATTTTTGACTGTTGTCTTCTTCGTTTTAAACCCTCCTTTTTACCCTAGTTTCACCACAATATTCCCACCTTTTCATAGCATCCTCTCTTTCCTTTTTTGGTGTTCTATCTTGTGAGATATTCATCATTCTTTGAGTCCAGTTTGTGCACTATTCTGTATTTTCTGCACAGTTAATGTTTTTTTCCAAAATCTCCGGCATCATAACTTTCTGTCCCGACCTCTTTTTTGAGTGATTCTTGTTCCTACTTCTTTCCAACACTCACATCTTCTGTCATACCAATGTTCACCCTATTTGGACATCGTTTGCCCTACTGTTTGCATCAGTCTTTGCACCCAATTTACATTGTTTGTACAGTTTTTCTTGTGACTTGCACTTTTGCACCTTGTTTATCTATGTTCATCATGGCATATTAAATCAATCTCTCCATGTTAATCTCATCACAATATACACACCTATCGTTTGCACCCTTCTATAGGGGTTAAAAATGCTCCCCCGGTAAGTTTGCCCACAATCTTTCATGCTACTTTATACACTTGGGCAGATTTCTACACTTGGCATTTTGTAATGGGTTTTTCCTCTTGTTTTGTGTTTATTTCACAGGAAAGCATGGAAAATGAGACCCTTACCTATAGATGGCTGAAAGGTGAGGAGAGGTAATCTACATTGGTTCCCGCATCCTTATATTTAGCGAGATCATCCTCTTTTCCAAGGTACACAACTCGCACTTAGTTTCCCCTTTCACATTCTTTGGCGTTGTCATTCCTTGGTGGCGATCACGGTATTTCTTCTATATCTTTTGTCCCCTTTTTTTTATTATATGATCATACTATCATGTTCACATAGTCACATATTCATGCTATTCACTTGATTGGTGGACATATGTCTTCATGCTTATTCATGTGATTTACGGGGTCGGCACACTTATACACATACATATTTTTCACATCTACACCCGCGTACTGCTACATGTAGCAATGTGAGGACTGTGTCCTCGTGAGGATTTGTAGGGGACTTGTCCCCGTTGCTCCATTTGCAATGTGGTAATGCCTCACCAAGTTTGGTGAGGGGTTGATGTAGTAGGTCTGCGAGTTTACAGATCGAACCTCCTTAAAAATCTTCTGTGTAGTTGGCTGTGAATCTTGTGACTGATCCATCTCTTCCGATGTGGCACCACCTTGGGGGTGATAATCACAATACCGGTGCACCTTGGACCTAAAAAAGCAAGCACAATTTGCAAGAGAATCGGACCGATATTGGCGGCCACTCACCCGACACTTAACCAAAACCCGGGGTAACTCGGTGATGCCGAGTCGAGGTTGTGAGGGTTGGACCCTTGCTGGTAGAGGGCCAGCAAGGCCAAGGTTCTTCCCAAGGGTATGGAGGCCCAATTCAAGGACCGGCCGGGTGCCGAGGGCACGGGATCCACTCTCTCTCTCCACGGTGGGCACTCGAAGCAATGGAGCTTGCGGGACCGAGCACTCACACTCACGGGCCAGCGGAGCTATGAGCTAATATTGAAAGAACAAGGTACCTAAATATGGAAAGAACCGGTCCCGTTCGGAGACGTGGGCGAGCGGGGAAGCGTGGGTTCCCCACACGCCACGCCGATGAACCTTCGACCTATTTTAAAGATTTACACCACTACTCCCCATGCAAGGGGGTTGAACAAGGGGAGGGGAAGCCACATTTACATCCAAACACTACCTCCCACAGGGAGGGGCTGTAAGCCGGCAAGGCGGGGAGGGGAAAGTGGATCTAGGGACTAATTGAAAGGAAGGCGATGGTTTTGTCCACTCTTTGAAACATATGACAGATAGTCGGTGTCGGCACCGCTGCGGACTCCCCCGAACTCCATCGGCAACGAAACCAGTGCCAAAACCTCTTGGGTTGGCCCAGGACGACGTCTAATTTTTGGGGGAATTTCTGAATGATGGTGTTGGTCGGGGCAGAGGCGTGAACAGGGTCTCTGCTTTCTAGTTCTGACTACTTCTGCACCACTGCAGTAGGAAGATGAGGCTGCCACGGACGGTCCAGAGCTCTGATTCAGGCGTGGCCATAGTCACTGGATTCTTGGTTGAACCCTCTTCGAATGGAGACATGAGGGGATGCCGGAGAAGGTCGGAGCAGATGGCGAGGACCCGAATAGTGCTGGGGTGTCATATCAGTTCCAGAGGAAACTGATCAGCGCACCAGAGGAAGAAAATTTGGAACTCACCCGTCCGGGGTCCAAACGGGAAGACGCTTCTTGGTATTGGAAGGTGACTCATCGTAGAAGATCTCAGCCAATCATTGTTTCAAAGTCTTTAGAGAGTTGGGTGTGGGAGCCTCTGCAAACCGTGACTGGGTGTTTGCTAGGGAGAAAACGCGCAGTCCGGGAGTGAAGTCTCCTACGGGGAGCCACGAGCTTAGACGATGGCGAGACCACAACCGTTGCACAGAGGGCTTGGAGACTCTTCCGATGGTACCTCTTGTGCATCCAGGGGCTCCAGGGTGAAAATGTGGCAGGCTCTGCAACCTATAGGTCCTCTGCTGCCTGTGAGCTGTTGCAAGGTCTTCAACTAGTCGAAGATGAAAGGAGCTGGAAGGGGGCCAACACAGCAAGGGGTGGGGGACTGATGGCTGTGGGGGATGAGGGAGGATGTTAGGGTTTGGTGGGGGTGGCTGGGAGTGGGAGGGGACGGAGCTAGCAGGGAAGGTGAAGGAGGTTCAAGGGTGTTGGTGGGGGAGAGTGGAGGGGCGGCCAGAACTTGGGGACTCTCTCCTTGGGGTAGTCTAGGGCATGGGGGGGGAGAGTGGAAGATAAAAATTCAAACTTCCCTTGGGAGTTGGGGGATTGCATGGGGGAGAGGGAGGATTTTGTTGGGAAGGCCAAGATTCTCCTAGGTAGGGAAGAGATTTGGTGGGAAGTGGTGGAGGGGTAATGAATGCACCTAGGGAAGTGAAGAGGTGGCTGAGGTGGCAGATCTACGGCTGATGTGGAGGGTGAGGGGGAGGAGAGAGGAGAAAATTTGAAATTGGGGGGAGGAGAGAGAGGGGCTCGCCCCCTAGAGAGAGAGAGAGAAGGAGAGGGAAATGGGAGGGATTCTCACCCTAGGGCTTCACACCCCTCTAATGGATTCTCTCCACTAAGAAACTTGAATTTTGAACTCAAAGAAATGTCAATTTCATTAGCTTTCTCAAATGGGGTTGGGGTCCTATATATAGGGACCCAACCTTTTACATGACCAAACTACCCCTGGCTTTACATGTAATGACAAAAGCAGTCTAATAAGCCAACCAAGGGGATAATGACTCAAACATATGGAAATAAACCAAAGACCTGGGGAATAATGACTCAAACTTAGGGAAATAAATCAAAGACCTAGGGAAATGACTCAAGGAAAAGGGAAAATACATCAAATGACTCAAATAGAAAGCTCAAAATGGATAATTGGGCCTACATAGAGTGATGCCTGAGCTCACACAACTCCGGAGTTTGACGATGACCTGAGCCAGAGGGAGTCGTGGGTGATGCTTCCATGAAATCCCCTGGGCTGCGAAGAGCTCGACTCCGTCGAGTAGGGGTCCATCTTGCTGTGATACTGCTCGAGAATGTTGGGATCCAACTGCTGGAGATCATCCCTACTCACCCACGAATCTTCCGAAGGAGGCTGATCCTTCCACCTGACGAGATAGCGCTCGTACACCTTGCTCCAGGTGGTAGTCACATGTTCATCCAATATTCGCTCAATCTGCGCACGCTAGGCTCTCCTGGCAGGTGGACTCTTCTCACGGGTGGGTGCTCTCGCAATGGGGGGAATGGGCTCAATATCCTCACTAGGTACCACCGTGGGACCCTTATATGGCACTAGGTCGGCCACGTTGAATGTGGGGCTCACTCTGTACTCCTCGGGAAGATCTAACTCATAGGCATTAGTGCCAATGCACCTCAGAACCTGGAAGGGACCAGCCCCACGAGGCCTCAATTTGGAGGTGGCTCCTGGGGAGAGCCTCTCCGTCCTTACCATCACAAAGTCACCCACATGGAATTCTTGGTGACGCCGATGAGAGTCAGCCTGCCTTTTATAAGTCTCATTCTTCTTGCTGATGTGCTTGCGGATTTCTTCATGCAACTCTATAATGTGTTGTGCAAATGACTCAGTCGAAATAGACACTCTAGCATGCTAGGGAAGGGGAATGAGATCTGAAGGTTTCCTTGGCTTGTACCCATGCACAGCTTCAAATGGACTAATCACTATGGACTTATTGACAAAGTTGTTATATGCAAATTCAGCCTGAGGTAGAATGAGATCCCAATTCCCTGGACGATCCTCGACAAGACACCTAAGGAGGTTCCCTAGACTCTGCTTGACAACTTCGGTTTGGCCATCAGTTTGAGGGTGGTAGGCTGTGGAGAATTTGAAGATGGTACCCATCAAGTGACAAAGGGTCTTCCAAAAGAAGCTGGTGAACTTGACATCCCTATCAGAGACTATGGTCTTGGGTAACCCATGGAGGCGAACAACCTCATCAAAGAACAATCGGGCCACTCAGGAGGCGTCGGAGGTTTTGGAGCATGGGATGAAGTGGGCCATCTTTGAGAGTCTGTCAACCACCACAAAGATCGAATCATGTTTCCTTTGAGTCTTGGGTAGGCCTAACACAAAGTCCATGCTTATGTTTTACCATGGACGGTCGGGGATGGGGAGAGGGGTATAAAGGCTAGTGTTTTGCTTCACCTGTTTGGCCGAAGCACATGTGCGGCATTGGCCCACTATCTTGGACACGTCTCTCTTAAGACTTGGCCAAAAGAATTGACCCTCAACTAGAGCAATGATTTTATGAACCCGAAAATGGCCAGCTAGTCCCCTTACATGTAACTCCCAAACCAAGAAATCACGGAGTGAGGTCCGTGGTATGCAAAGCTTTGACCCCTTGAAGAGGAACCCATCCTCTAATATAAAACCCTCATGCTCTCTGCTAGAATGGGTGGTCAAGGTGCTATAGATGTGCCCAAAGTCAGGGCAACCAGGGTACTCATCCTTAAGCCCCTCAAACCCGGTAACCTCCACAAGGATAGTGGACAATAAAAAGATCCTCCTACTGAGTGCATCCGCTGCGCAATTCTCGCTTCCCGCCTTGTGTTTGATCATAAAGGTGTAGTATTGGATGTACTCGACCCAGCGGGCATGTCAGGCATTCAATTTTTGCTGGGAGTTGAGGTATTTTAGGGCCTCATGGTTGGAAGAGATGACAAATTCTTTGGGCAACAAGTAGTGCCTCCAATGTCAGAGGGAGTGAACTACGGCATAGAACTCCTTGTCATAAGTGGAGTATCTTGTCCTAGCATCACATAGCTTCTCACTGAAGAAGGCCATTGGGTGCCCCTCTTGACTAAGGATACCTCCTATTCCTATCCCGGATGCATCACATGTGACTTCGAAGACTTTGGAGAAATCGGGTAGGCATAGGACTGGGACTTTGGTCTCCTCTCCTTAAGCTCTAAGAAGGCTTTGGAGGCTAGTTTGGTCCATACAAAGGTCCAATTTTTGAGACAATCAGTGATAGGGGCAGTGATGGTGCTGAATCCCCGGATAAAACTCCTATAAAATGTGGCCAACCCGTGGAAGCTTCGGACCTCATGGATGGTGTGGGGTTCCGGCCAATCGAGGATATCTCGGGGTCCATGGAGATGCCCTCGGTAGAGACTACAAATCCTAGGAAGGTAATGGACTTGGTCATGAAATGACACTTCCCTGGGTTGGCAAAGAGACTCTCATGCCGAAAGACGGTGAAAACTTGCCTAAGGTGGTCAAGGTGGGCCTCTTGGGATTAGCTATAGATGAGAATGTCATCAAAATAGACAACTAGAAAGACCCCAATGTAAGACCTAAAGACCTCCGTCATAAGACACATGAAAGTACTTGGGGCATTTGATAGCCTAAAAGGCATGACTAACCACTCATAAAGGCCATCTTTGGTCTTGAAGGTCATTTTCCACTCATCTTCGGGTCTAATTCTAACTTGGTGGTAGCCACTCTTAAGGTCAATCTTGGGGAAAATAGTGGCTCCACCTAGCATGTCAAGCATGTCATCAAGCGTAAGGATGGGAAACCTATACTTGATGGTGATTTTATTAATGGCTTGACTATCCACACACATCTGCCATGATCCATCCTTCTTGGGGGTGACAAGGGTCGGGACGACACATGGACTTTTGCTAATGTGGATGAAGCCCTTCCTAATGAGTTCCTCTATTTGCCTCCGAAGTTTGGCATGTTCCATGGGATTGAGGCGATAGTGAGGAAGGTTTGGAAGGTTGGCTCCCAGAAATAGATCAATTACGTGTTGAACATCACACATGGGAGGAAGTTTGTCCGGGAGCTCCTCCGGGAACACATCATGAAATTCTTCTAGGAGATGCTGGACTTCTATGGGATGGGGATTGGACAGGGTGGGCTCTCCTAGGTAAATGACCACCGCACATAAAGGTGTCCCTTGAGTTATCTCCTCCTCAATCTCTCTTTTGGGGATGAGATGAAGACCCTTGGTCATTCCCAAAGTCTTATCTTGGTTGGGATTTCGGGAGAGAGGTTGGGTTGGTGGGGTGGAGTTCCCCATGACTTGAGATGTAGTGGGGTGTTGACCTTGAGGGGGTGAGCTCTTCTTAGGCAAGGGTCGTGGTGGGGAGGGATTAAGACGGATGGTCTTTCCCTCATTCTCAAAGGTTCATGTGTTGGTCCTACCCAAAATAGTGGCATCCACATCATAAAGCCATGATATCCCTAGTAGGATGCTTCCTACTTCCATGGGGATAACATCACACCATATTTGGCCATGGTAGGAAGAGAAGGTGAGGGGCACTAGGTAGCGAGTGTTGACCGGGATGGAGTTGTTGTTGATCCATGAGACCGAGTATGGACTTGGGTGGGGAGTGATAGTAAGCCCAAGGAGTTTAATGGTGTCGGGAGACACGGCATTGACACAACTCCCGTTATCTAAGATCACTTTTCTCACATGCCCCCCTATCTTAACAAGGGTGTGAAAGATCGAGGTTCGACCCCAGTCCTCTTCTTGGGGTTTGGTGAGGGTACATCTTATAAGGACCCCCAATTTGGGCACTGGCCCAATTGAGAATAATTCGGGCCCGTGAACTCAATGAGCTAGAAATATGGACAGATTAATGAAGGATCCTTAGGAAATTGGTAACTTACTATAAGGAGGTCATAATTAGGTGAAACCAAAGCCCATGTAACGACCATTAGGTAAGGAACAACTTTGATAAAAGGTGTAACTTCTGAAAAGTAGGCCTAATAGGAGATAAGAAAGAGTCATGATAATGGGCCGAAATAGTTACAGAAAACGTAATCACCCGTTAAAATAAGGATATCTTGATCCATAGTCAACCAAATGGGATGAAACTAGGCTCATTAGAAAGCTTGGGCCCTTATCCCGAACTCTTATGTTGACATAGAAACCCAATTCGTACTAGAACCCAAGGTTATTAGCCCATTTGCTGCCAGCCGTCACGAAGAGGTGTGACTGTTAGGAGAACTCAGATGTAATTAGTGGGAAATTCATAACTTCGTCTGTGGTTAATGAAATGACCTGAAACTAAGGCCCTAATTCCAAGTGAGATGTTAGCTACAACTTCTATGTTGAGGTTAAGGTCAAATACAGCCTGGATATTGGAGTTATACCTGTATTACCTTAGACTACCAAAAGGTCGCCACTGGAATGAGGGAGAATAAATGATACTATTGTAAAAATCATAACTTATGGTAGAGTTAATTAAATTCAATGAAAATATAACTGAAAGTTAGATCTGGGAGCCCTCTTTATTTCACATGAAGACATCCCAACCTAAATCTTAACAAAAAAATGTGCGCATTCGCATTTACGATCAGGTAGACGAAGGGTCGTGACTGGAACGTGGGAAATAAATGTTAATATTGCAAAAATCATAACTCACAATAGAGTTAAGGAAATTCGATGAAACCAAGACTAAAAGTTCGATCTGGAAGTTCTCTTCATTTCATATGAAGACATTCTAACCTAACTCTTAACAAATAATTGCGCCCATTCGTATTTTTGACCAAGTAGACGAAGGGTCACACCTGTTCAAACCCGAAGAGGTGCTAAGCATTTACTCCTCTTCAGAACCAGCGACCTTGGAGCTTGTTACAGCCTTGAGGGACGTGGATAAATCCTTGGGAAGCCTAAAAACTAAATAAGGAGGTGGGTTTCAAGGGTGTCAAGCCTTTAGCAAACCATTTCCATCAACCCTCCACCACCTTCTACTTTTCTTATGCGAGAAGAGAGTGGGGGACTCCGTCTCTTCGTGGGCGGACCATCCGGTTTATGGGTGGACGATCCGGTGTGTGGTGGATGACAAGCAAGGTCTTGGGTGGATTTGGGGTGTGGATCTCATCCCCGAATCGAAAGGTGAGAGCTTAGGAGGATCTGGGGTGTGGATATCATCCCCGGATCAATCGGTTTAACATTTTAAAGGTAGGAACCTAACCTCAAACTTTAGGGGTCAATGATGCATTAGAATGGTTTTAAAAGTATATTCTCTACACCTTAAAGAGGGATTAAGGGCATGTGGGGACCACCACCATATTCATTTTTGGTTTTTGGTTTCACCAAGTTTCGGGCTTCCATGGGTTACCTCTGAGTCTCTAAGAATTAGTAAAGTCCTTGGGAAGGCCAGCCTTTGGGCAAAGTTTGTGCATATTCCCTATTGATCATAGCAAGGTCTGTGCATATTTCCTATTGGTCATAAGCAAGGTCCGTGCACATTCCCTATTGATCACAGCAAGGTCAGTGCATGTCTTACCCAAGCCTTAGTAAGGTCAGTGCACATTTGGTATTATTCGTAGTAAGGTCAGTGCACATTTGGTATTGTTCATAGTAAGGTAGGTGCATAGGCAAGGTCAGTGCACGATTTGTCCCAGGCTGAACAAGGTCGATTCACATTCTGTTCTAGGCATAAGTATGGTCGGTGCACATCACTGTACAAGCCTAAGTAAGGTCGGTGCATGTTTAGTTCAGGCCAAAGGAGAGGTTGATGCATGTTCAGTTCAAGCCATAAGTAAGGTCCGTGCAAGTTTGTATCAGCCATGGGAAGGTCCGTGCATATTTGAGTAAAGTCTGTGCATGTCCCAGTAAGGTCTGTGCATACCCCGGTAAGGTCTGTCCATGTTTAGTTCAAATCAGGAGTAAAGTCTGTGCATGTCCTAGTAAGGTCTGTGCATACCCCGGTAAGGTCTATGCAAGGTCTGTGCATGTTTAGTTCAAATTAGGAGTAAAGTCTGTGCATGTCCCAGTAAGGTCTGTGCATACCCCAGTAAGGTCTGTGCATGTTTAGCTCAAATCGGGAGTAAAGTCTGTGCATGTCCTAGTAAGATCTGTGCATACCCCGGTAAGGTCTGTGCAAGGTCTGTGCATGTTTAGTACAAATTGGGAGTAAAGTCTGTGCATTGTCCTAGTAAGGTCCGTGCATACTCTGGTAAGGTCTGTGCAAATCATAAGTAAGGTCTGTGCATTGTCCCAGTAAGGTCTGTGCATACTCTGGTAAGGTCTGTGCAAATCATAAGTAAGGTCTGTGCATGTCCTAGTAAGGTCCGTGCATACTCTGGTAAGGTCTGTGCACCTGTGGGTCTGTCTAGATTTCCAGAAACACAGAAACGGAGAGTTTTAAATGGGTATTTTATTTCAAAAAAATCTGAAATATTAGAAAATGGCGAAGGCTAAGTTAGGAACTCACAGTAAAAATTTTATGCCCACAGAAATTTTGTACTTTCAAATATAAGTCATTTTCTATGCATGTGTAGCCTAGAAGGATAATCTTGTACTAACCTGAACAAGACTGCAAGTGTGTTTAGCCCTCTTAAACCATTACAAGCACATCTATGAGCATGACTAGAATATTAGAAACCCATCTATGAGCATGATTAAATTATGAGAAGCATGACTGTGAGCTCGTTTGGCCCCTTAATCAATGGAAGCATGCTTGTTATGATAAAGTATCATACTAATATGTGTAAAATGAGATGTTATGTGAATGCGAATACGATGTAAATGATATAAATGGAAACAACAGCCTTTTGTGAGATAGGACTTCGATCCCCGTGGGGGGGCGGCCCTGGAATAAAATCTTATTGATTCGATCTTCGGTCCTCGTGGGGGGCGGCCTTTGTGATGTGGTGTTACGTAACAGCTCGAGGCCACCATGAATCTAGGTGGGAGTTCGCTCTCGGGTCTGCGCAGTACTCTTTCGTTCGTTCGTTCGTTTGTGTGTGTGTGGGCATCCTGTGATTGTGGCAGCTATTGGTTTCCAAGAATATCAAAATTGTGAAAATGTGAAAAATATGAAAATGTGAAAAGGTGATAATATGTAAATTGCTCATTCACTTAGTTCTGGTTGCATGCATGGGTACCTACATGTTTGCTAAAGAATACGTATTTTCCTCATATGAGTTATTTTCATCGGATGATAATGAATGGATAATGCTACTGTTAACATCTGAAATTATGTATATAATTGATTATATAGATGCAAGTTAACCCTGATTTGATTAGGCTGTCTACTGAGCATCACACTCACCCCTTTTGTGACACAAGTTTTCAAGAGATATAGAGAAGGACGTTAGGGAGGAGGCCGTAGCTGAGGTGTAGTGCCAGTGCGTAGTTTGACTGGGTATGCTATGGATGAAGGTCTCTCTTATATGTATAACTATGGGGCAGTAAGCATGTATGGGCTCAGGTTTATTTTGGAACAATGGCCATGTACTCTTCTCTGGAAATTATGAATGGTTGAGATGATATTTACATTTTTGTAACTGTGGTTTCTCTCTCTCTCTCATGCGAATGTATGCATGTTTATATATTGTGCTTTTGTGATACGTACGAAGTAATGCTTCGGGGTCCGATAAAGAAGAAAAAAAATATGCCCATAATTTGGGACTCAGATCTCGGGGCGTTACACATCTTATCACTCCTAGATGGGAGTCGGCGGATGTTATGGTGTGGTCTAAACCTGACTCATGGTATTGGGCTTCGTACTCTTCCTCCCAATCTAGTGAGGCTTCATGGACCTCAATCGTGCTCTCAAGTTCCCTTTTGGGTGGGGGAGCTTTTTCCTCCACTAGCAAACTAGAAAACCCTTTGGATGGGCATTGCCCCGCGAAGTGCCCAAACCCTTGACATCTATAGCATTGTTGGCGCCCACTACCCGGGGTGGTCCCTCCTACACTTGGACCCTTAGAACTCTCTTCCCTCCGTGGAGCAGGATAGCTAGGGGTGGCCTTGGTTGGAGTGATGGTGGGAGGGGGGTTGTAAGGCCGTAATGGCGGATTCCCACTTGGGCTAGGGGCCTTCATGGGGGGGGCGAGGCAGATTAGATCGGGGCCCTATATTTTTGGGATCGGTTGGTCGGGGAGGAGCAAATCGAGGGATCCTAGAGAATCTTTCAACATCCCTAGCTATTTGGTAGGCCTGCTCAAGGTTGTCAATATCTCTCATGAACAGTTCTCTCTTGATGTGATTTTGGGGCCCATTTCTAAAGCGTGATAAGGTAACGGCCGGATCCTCTTGAACTCCACACTTCAAAAGAAAGGAGACAAATTTCTCAATGTATTCAACCACGGTCTTTCCTTCTTGGGTGAGGCTTTGCCATTCATATAAGAGCATTTGGTGGTAGGATAGGGGTAGGTACTTATTTCTAAGTTGGTTTTTCATACCTTCCCAAGTGTCAATAGGTTCTTCCCGTCTAACCCTTCTTTGTTTAGCCAATAAGTCTTGGCTAATTTGGTGAGGTGCATCTTGGCCAATCTCACTCTCCTTTGGTCAGACATAGGGTACCATTCAAAGTATTGGTCCATGGCGGTTTCCCATTCTAAGTAGCCACTTGGTTCATGGGAACCGTCAAAGTTTGGGGCTTCCACCTTGATCATCCTTAAGAGAGGGTCATCCGGGTCGTCCCGTGGATGCCTTTCATTATGTTGTTGGTGGCGAGGCCTCTCATAGTCACGGTAGGGGTCAACATTCATGTCCTCCCCATCAATTTCAGTATGTTGATTGTGGGCTCTTCGACCATTGTTCCTTGGGTGGGGTTCATTTTCTTCCAACCGAGCAAGCCGAATGGAAAGGGACACTTATTGGGAAAGGATGGTGGCAAGGGCAGCATCCACCTGGCCCATTTGGCCTTGGGGCTCCTCCCTATGGACATCTTGGTTGACTTTGCGATTGGGATCCATGGGGGGAACCGAAGAGGATGGATCGGGTCGATAAACGGCTCCACTACAGATGGTCATGCACAGGAGGGGAAAGACTTGACGAATGGATGACTCAATGCAATAGTCCTAGGACTTAGACTTGATAGAGACAAGTCTAAATTTACTCTGATACCAATTGATGTGACACCACCTTGGGGGTGATAATCACAAGACCAGTGCACCTTGGACTTAAACAAGCAAGCATAATTTGCAAGAGAATCGGACCGATATCGGCAGCCACTCACCCGACACTTACCAAAAACCTGGTGATGTGACACAACCTCGGACTTAGTCAAACAAGCACATCTAAGCATCCAAATGGGCCTTAATGGGCCACCGCTCTCTTCGTTGCACTCTATTCCCGGGGTGACTATGTGATACCAAGGGTGACTTATGGGAATGGACCATTGCTGGTAGAGGGCCAGCAAGGCCAAGAATTGATTCCCCAAGGTTGGTTGCCCAATTCGATTGGGGCCGACAAAGTGCACTCGGGCACCGGGTCACACTAACCCACGGCGATCACTCTAAGTCATGGACTTGAGGATCGGGCGCTCCTCACGAATTCAGCGGTGCATGAATCAAATATTGAGAGAGCTACACTAGGTGAGCAAGGAAGAGACACTTACTCGACCGGTTTGAAGAAACCGGTCCCGGTCGGAGACGAGGGCGAGCGGGGAGGCGGTGGTTCCCCACACGCCGCGGCGGTGTCGCTTGACCTGCCAAACCACTTACAGAACTACTCCTCTCGCAGGAGGGGGGATCTTGGGGTAGGGGTTAATATGATACATTCAAACACTACCACCACGCAGGGTGGGGCCTTCAGCCGGCCAAGCGGGGAGGGGTTGGTGGACCGAAACGAAGAGAAATGAGAACTAGGGAAGTTGCAGCTTCAATCTGGAATTCTGGACAGGGGGTCGCTGTAATGGCTATGCCGGGCTTGTCCGGACTCCAAATTAATCGAAACCAGCTCCTGAAGCTTCCTGACTAGAAGAGGTGGACTCCAGAATTTTTGGGGAAGCTCAGACGGTCGGAGGTGGCTGCACCAGCAACAGGAAGTAGCCTCCTCTGTCTGGCCACAGGTACTATCTGGACTGTAACAGCAAGTTGCAGAAGTGACTGAGCGCCCTCCCGAGCTCCGATCAGCACGAAACCAGCGGAATCATCTTCGTGGTCGAGGTAGCTTTCAGCAGGAGGTGACGGAGATGCATTCAGAGGTCGAGGATGGCCGGGGCACCCAGAAGAGTGGGTACTGGTCGGAGTAGACAGCAGAAAACAGAACTAGATAGATCGGGGGAGAAAATTCGTAACTTCTTCCTCCGGTGGCCGAATGGGGTTCTGTTTCTTGATCTTGAAAGATGACCGGTATAGAAAGAACTTTGATGAAGGAGCTTCAGCCTGAATCCTCTGGGGTTTGTCGTGGCAGAAGGATCTTCCACGCTCTGGTCCAGGATGAAGACCTCTCTGCGCACTGTTGGGAGAATGGCTCTATCTGGCAGCTCCGAGCTCCGATCGTGTTGATTCCACCTCTCCTGCGAAGTTGACTGGAAGGCCTTTCCAGAAAGGTAGGCCACGCCTTCTGAAGAACTAGGATGAATCCGTGGTTGACGCTGCAACAAGGGCTGTTCTGCAGATCTGCACAGCTCCAACCTACTAGAAGAAATGAGAGGGAGATATGGCTTCTTTGGTGGAGGGAAATGGTAGGAATGACCTAAGGGAGAGTGGGGGCTCTTGTGGGGTGGAGAAGGGAGCTAATGGTGATGGGGAATGAGGTGGAGAATGGCTGGAAGCAAGTGCTAGCAGGTGGAGGAAGAAGAGCTATGAATTTGGGGAAGGTGGGTGAGAGGAGAAGGTGAGGGGGGCACAAGTGAGTGGAGGGAAGGGTGGATTTCAAATTCAAAAGCTCTTGGAAGGTGGGTGATTATGTTGGGAAGTGGAGTGCTTGCATTGGAATGGGGTAGATTTGGTTGGAAGGTGGAGGAAGGTGTTGGAATGGGGAGACTTCTACCTAGGAACTAGGGAGCGGAGTAATGGAGGCCATGGGGAAGTGGAGGGCATTAAAGGAGGTGGTTGGAGGTTGGAAGTGGATGGGAGGAGGGAGGAGAGAGAAGAAAATTCGGATTTGGGGTTGGAGGAGAGAGAAAGAGAGGTGAAATAGAGAGATTAAGAGGGGAATGGGTGGGGAATCTCTCCCCTAGGGTCTCTCACCCAAAAACTAGAGGAATCACTCCAATTTGAACTCAAATGGCAAGTTTAACTCAAAAGGATGTAATCATTCATTCATTCATTGACTTCAAATGGGGGAAATGGGGTCCTATATATAGGAAACCCACATTTCTACAAAAGTCCATGACAAAAGACTCAATAGCAAATAACCGAAGGTGGAAGGGGTGCACATGGGCCTAGTCCAATGAATTGGGCCCAAACATTACATCATCTAATGACACACAATCTTAGGAAAATAAATGCAAGACCTAGGGAAATGACTCAAATAAAATGAAAATACATCAAAATGACTCAAAGGAAAGCTACAAAATGGATAAGGGGCCTTAATAGAGTGAGGCCAAAACTCAACCAGCTCCCGAGTGTGAAGAAGTGGACCCGAGCCAAAGGGAATCGTGGGTGATGCCTCCATCAAATCCCCTGGGCCGCGAAGAGCTCGACTCCGTCGAGTAAGGGTCCATCCGGCTAAGGTACCACTCGAGGAGGTCCGGATCCAACCGCTGGAGGTCCTCCCGACTCACCCATGAGTCTTCCGAAGGAGGCCGATCCTTCCACCTGACGAGATAGCGCTCATATACCTTGCTCCGGGTGGTAGTGACCTACTCATCCAATATTCGTTCAATGTGTTCGCGCTGAGCTCTCTTGGCTAGTGGACTCTCCTCATGGGTGGGTGCTCTCTCAAAGGAAGAAGTAGGCTCAATCTCCTCACTAGGTACCACCGTGGGGCCCTTGTATGGCACTAAGTCGGCGACATTGAATGTTGGACTTACCCCATAGTCCTCAGGGAGATCTAACCAATAAGCATTTGCATCAATGCGCCTCAAAATCTGGAAGGGACCAGTCCCACGTGGCCTCAACTTGGAGTTGGCTCCTGGGGAGAGCCTCTCCGTCCTTACCATCACAAAGTCACCCTCTTGGAACTCTAAGTGACGCCGGTGAGAGTCAGCCAACCTTTTATAAGCCTCATTTTTTATGCTAATGTGCTTGCGGATTTCCTCATGCAATTTTGTGAGTGCTGACCTTCTAGTGGTTATGGGTGGACCTGGACAACCATATATAGACCATTTATGCCATGATGCCATATGGACCTTGATGAGCCTTGGTGGGCCGGGGCAACCATATGTGGACTTATCATGCAATGTTGTCATGTAGACTTTGGTGGGCTTAGGTGGACCGGGGCAACCATATGTGAATCTATCATGCAAAGTGGTGATGCATGTCGGGGGACCCGGACATCCGTAGATGCCTTTGATATGCTTAAGACCCATGATGAATGAAGGTGGACCACTACATCCAAATTTGGACCACTCATGCTTTCTACTTGACATGTGGGTGATATGAATGAATGGACCCAACATAGTGTTCATGCCAAGGGGTGTGGAAAGCCTAGACACATGCATACTTTTCCCAAAAGTGACTTCCATGTGTATAGGGGTGGGACAACCTTTGAATTCCCATTGGAACGGATCGAATGGATCTAAGAAGGTGGTCATCATGGGGTGGGGCACAACCTTATTACCTAGGGATATGTGGCCCAAGGTCTTGGCTCCCAAGGTGTAACCCGGGTCATGGATGAGATTGGTTTGGCCCAATATGATGGGTGAGGGTAGGAAAGGGTGGGTGGTGGGTAAGATGGTTGGGTTACATGGGGAACTAGACTCCCATAGGAAGGGATCAAAGGGGTCGTAGAAAGGTCTTCCTAGAGGGAGGCACTCTATGTCTTCAAGGTTCCCAAATTGTGAGTCATCCTCCTCCAAGGTAAGTTGGCCAAGTTTTCTAGTGGGTTGGCCGAACAAAGTGTTTGGGATCTTAATGGGTGGGTATAGGAAGGGATCGAAGGGGTCATGGTAAGGGTCACCTAAGGAGAGGAACCCTAGGTCCTTTTGGTCCTCACAACCCCTTGATGGTGGATTCTCCTCCTCTAGTAAAGTGATCGGGCCAAAGTTTTTGATGGGATGGTCGGCCATGAATGGAGGACTAGGCTTTCTACCCGAGATAAGAAGCTCTAAATCGAGGAGAAGGTTGGGCTCATCGGGTGTAGGGAGGAATAGAAGGAGGTCACTAGTGTAGCAACCAATGGTGCAAATCGAGGTGATAGACCCTATGCATAGGTGTAGGAGGCCAAGGCTCTTAGGTGGTTTGGCCATAGGGGTCAACATGCTAGTGAACTCAATTTGCCATGCTACGCCCTTAAGAAGATTCTCTAAGGTTTCCACTTGGTAGGATGTTTGGATTATGGTGTGATAGGAGTTAATGGGTGCAATGGGAATGTTTTTCTCCATGGGTGGGTAAACATAGGACACGATGGGGTGAAGTGGTCTCTCCTTTAGCCATCTAGCTAGGGGCCCATCTATGATTATGGTGCTATTTGTGAAGGCTTGTGGCTCTTGGGGGTCCAAGCTAGGGGACATTTGTGATTCTTCCTTACCACGGATATGAACTTGGGTTTCCTCAATGATGGGGATGGGTTCATCTACTCCCATGTGGATGGTTGTGGTCTCCTTTCTAAAGAGAATGGGAAGGTCTATTGGGGGTGGGGTGATGATGGTTGGTGCATGGTGTACCCGGGGTGGTGGGTGATGGGAAACTTTGGCTTGGATAGGGAGGGGAAGTAGTGGAAGCCTAGGACTTTGGACTTTTGGGGTAGGGAGTGGGAGATGGGTTGGTTGGGGTGGCTTGGGTTGATTGGTTTTGGGGGGAATATCCTTTTTCGGGGACAAGGGAGGGGTGGTGGTGGGGACCAAGGGGTTTTGTGGGGTAGGGGTTTGGTGGGAGCTTCTGGATTGGAGGGTGGTGATAATCATGGGCCTAGGTGGAGGGGTGGACACGGTGTCCACTTGGTTTTGAATGGTGAGGGTTGGTTGAGTGGTGGTCATCATGGAGGGGATTGGGTCGATTAGGGTCTTGGATTGACCGGGTGGGGATGATGGAGTTGAAGTGCTCCTTGGACTTTGGTGATTTGAGTAGGAGGGAGAGGGTTGGAGAGTGTAGGGTTTTCTAAGCTCGGTCTTCATCTCATCCCAAGTGCTAATTGGAGCCTCCCTACGGATCTTTCTCAAACCTTCCACAACTAACCAATGAGTTTTAGCTTGTTTGGAGAGGTGTGCCTTGGCTAGCCTCATTCTCCTTTCTTCGTTCAAGGGGAAACTTTTAAAGAATTGGTCGAGAGAAATCTCCCAATCTAGGTAAAGACTTGGGCTATTGGATCCATCAAAGGGGGGGGGTTTTAATTTTCAAGTGTTCTAAAAATATGGTTTCTAGATTTCCCCAAAGGTCACTCTCATTTACTCTTGGTGCACGGCTATTTCCTTCAAGTCGGTCGAGTCGAGATATGATATCTTCAAGCCGATTAAGGACATTAGGTAGGGCTTCTATGATAGAGGTGTTGCTACCCACTTTGTTGGTAATGGAACTTCCATGAGGATTTGGGCTTCTTGGGAAAGTTGATGGGGATGGATATGACGGGTATGAAGCGGCCATTCTAGTGGACATGGGAGATGCAACTGAGGACTCTCTAAGCACATAAATGGCCTAGGACCAACTTGATAGAGACAAGTTGTGAACTTGCTCTGATACCACTTGATGTGACACAACCTCAGACTTAGTCAAACAAGCACATCTAAGCATCCAAATGGGCCTTAATGGGCCACCGCTCTCTTCGTTGCACTCTATTCCCGGGGTGACTATGTGATACCAAGGGTGACTTATGGGAATGGACTCTTGCTGGTAGAGGGCCAGCAAGGCCAAGAATTGATTCCCCAAGGTTGGTTGCCCAATTCGATTGGGGCCGACAAAGTGCACTTGGGCACCGGGTCACACTAACCCACGGCGATCACTCTAAGTCATGGACTTGAGGATCGGGTGCTCCTCACGAATTCAGCGGTGCATGAATCAAATATTAAGAGAGCTACACTAGGTGAGCAAGGAAGAGACACTTACTCGACCGGTTTGAAGAAACCGGTCCCGGTCGGAGACGAGGGCGAGCGGGGAGGCGGTGGTTCCCCATACGCTGCGGCGGTGTCGCTTGACCTGCCAAACCACTTACAAAACTACTCCTCTCGCAGGAGGGGGGATCTTGGGGTAGGGGTTAATATGATACATTCAAACACTACCACCACGCAGGGTGGGGCCTTCAGCCGGCCAAGCGGGGAGGGGTTGGTGGACCGAAACGAAGAGAAATGAGAACTAGGGAAGTTGCAGCTTCAATCTAGAATTCTGGACAGGGGGTCGCTGTAATGGCTATGCCGGGCTTGTCCGGACTCCAAATTGATTGAAACCAGCTCCTGAAGCTTCCTGACTGGAAGAGGTGGACTCCAGAATTTTTGGGGAAGCTCAGACGGTCGGAGGTGGCTGCACCAGCAATAGGAAGTAGCCTCCTCTGTCTGGCCGTAGGTACTGTCTCGACTGTAACAGCAAGTTGCAGAAGTGACTGAGCGCCCTCCCGAGCTCCGATCAGCACGAAACCAGCGGCATCATCTTCGCGGTCGAGGTAGCTTTTAGAAGGAGGTGACGGAGATGCATTCAGAGGTCGAGGATGGCCGGGGCGCCCAGAAGAGTGGGTACTGGTCGGAGAAGACAGCAGAAAACAGAACTAGATAGATCGGGGGAGAAAATTCGTAACTTCTTCCTCCGGTGGCCGAACGGGGTTCTGTTTCTTGATATTGAAAGATGACCGGTATAGGAAGAACTTTGATGAAGGGGCTTCAGCCTGAATCCACTGGGGTTTGTCGTGGCAGAAGGATCTTCCACGCTCTGGTCCAGGATGAAGACCTCTCTGCGCACTGTTGGGAGAATGGCTCTATCTGGCAGCTCCGAGCTCCGATCGTGTTGATTCCACCTCGCCTGCGAAGTTGACTGGAAGGTCTTTCCAGAAAGATAGGCCACGCCTTCTGAAGAACTAGGATGAATCCGTGGTTGACGCTGCAACAAGGGCTGTTCTGCAGATCTGCACAGCTCCAACCTACTAGAAGAAATGAGAGGGAGATATGGCTTCTTTGGTGGAGGGAAATGGTAGGAATGACCTAAGGGAGAGTGGGGGCTCTTGTGGGGTGGAGAAGGGCGCTAATGGTGATGGGGAATGAGGTGGAGAATGGCTGGAAGCAAGTGCTAGCAGGTGGAGGAGGAAGAGCTACGAATTTGGGGAAGGTGGGTGAGAGGAGAAGGTGAGGGGGGCACAAGTGAGTGGAGGGAAGGGTGGATTTCAAATTCAAAAGGTCTTGGAAGGTGGGTGATTATGTTGGGAAGTGGAGTGCTTGCATTGGAATGGGGTAGATTTGGTTGGAAGGTGGAGGAAGGTGTTGGAATGGGGAGACTTCTACCTAGGAACTAGGGAGCGGAGTAAAGGAGGCCATGGGGAAGTGGAGGGCATTAAAGGAGGTGGTTGGAGGTTGGAAGTGGATGGGAGGAGGGAGGAGAGAGAAGGAAATTCGGATTTGGGGTTGGAGGAGAGAGAAAGAGGGGTGAAATAGAGAGATTAAGAGGGGAATGGGTGGGGAATCTCTCCCCTAGGGTCTCTCACCCAAAAACTAGAGGAATCACTCCAATTTGAACTCAAATGGCAAGTTTAACTCAAAAGGATGTAATCATTCATTCATTCATTGACTTCAAATGGGGGAAATGGGGTCCTATATATAGGAAACCCACATTTCTACAAAAGTCCATGACAAAAGACTCAATAGCAAATAACCGAAGGTGGAAGGGGTGCACATGGGCCTAGTCTAATGAATTGGGCCCAATTAGCACATTACATCATCTAATGACACACAATCTTAGGAAAATAAATGCAAGACCTTGGGAAATGACTCAAATAAAATGAAAATACATCAAAATGACTCAAAGGAAAGCTACAAAATGGATAAGGGGCCTTAATAGAGTGAGGCCAAAACTCAACCAGCTCCCGAGTGTGAAGAAGTGGACCCGAGCCAAAGGGAATCGTGGGTGATGCCTCCATCACCTGGGGTAACTCGGTGATGCCGAGTTGAGGTTGTGAGGGCTGGACCCTTACTGGTAGAGGGCCAACAAGGCCAAGGTTCTTCCCAAGGGTATGGAGGCCCAATTCAAGGACCGGCCGAGTGCCGAGGGCACGGGATCCACTCTCACTCTCCACGATGGTCACTCGAAGCAATGGAGCTTGTGGGACCGAGCACTCACTCTCACGGGCCAGTGGAGCTATGAGCTAATATTGAAAGAATAAGGTACCCAAATATGAGCAAGGGGTAGAGCACTTACTCGACCAGTTTGAAAAAACCGGTCCCGTTCGGAGACGTGGGCGAGCGGGGGAAGCGTTGGTTCCCCACACGCCGCGCCGGTGAAGCTTCGACCTGTTTTACAGATTTACACCACTACTCCCTATGCAAGGGGGTTGAATAGGGGGAGGGGAAGTCACATTTACATCCAAACACTACCTCCCATAGGGAGGGGCTATAAGCTGGCCAGGCGGGGAGGGGAAAGTGGAGCTAGGGACTAATTGAAAGGAAGGCGTCGGTTCTATCCACTCTCTAGAACAGATGATAGACAGTCGGAGTCGGCACCGCTGCAGTCTCCCCCAAACTCCGTCGGTGACGAAACCAGCACCAAAACCTCCTGGGTTGGCCCAGGAGGACGTCCAATTTTGGGGGGAATTTCTTAATGACGGCATTATTCGGGGCAAAGGCATGAACATGGTCTCTGCTTTCTGGTTCTGACTACTTCTGCACCATTGCAGTAGGAAGATGAGGCTTCCACGGATGCTCCCGAGCTCTGATTCAGGCGTGGCTGAAGTCACTGGATTCGTGGTCGAACCCTCTTTGAATGGAGAGCCACGAGGATGTTGGGGGAGGTTGGAGCAGATGGACAAGACCCGAACAGTGCTGGGCCGTCAGATCAGTTCCAGAGGAAATTGATCAGCGCACCAAAGGGAGAAAATTTGGAACTCACCCGTCCGGTGTCCAAACGGGGAGCCGCTTCTTGGTACTGGAAGGCAACTCGTCGTAGAAGATCTCCGCCAAGCCTTGCTTCAAGGTCTTCAGGGAGTTGGCCGTGGGTGCCTCTGCAAACCGTGACTGGCTATTTGCCAGGGAGGAAACGCGCAGTCCGGCGGTTAAGGCTCCTCCGGGCAGCCACGAGCTTAGACGATGGCGAGACCACCACCGTTGCACAGAGGGCTTGGAGACGCTTCCAATGGTACCTCTTGTCCATCCAGGGGCTCCAGGGGGAAGCCGTGGCAGGCTCTACAACCTGTAGCTCCTCTGCTACCTGTAAGCTGTTGCAATGTGTTCAACTAGTCGAAGATGAAAGGAGTTGGAATGGGGCCAACACAGCAAGGGGTGGGGGGCTGATGGCTGTGGGGGATGGGGGAGGGTGTTAGGGGTTGGTGGGGGTGGCTGGGAGAGGGAGGGGATGGAACTAGCAGGGGATGGGGGCTGCTGGTTCTGTGCACAAGGTGGTGGGGGAGGGAAGGTGAAGGAGGTTCAAGGGTGTTGGTGGGGGAGAGTGGAGGGGCGGCCAGAACTTGGGGACTCTCTCCTTGGGGTAGTCTAGGGCATGGGGGAGGAGAAAGTGAAGCGAAAATATTCAAACTTCCATTGGGAGTTGGGGGATTGCATGGGGGAGAGGGAGGATTGTGTTGGGAAGGTCAAGATTCTCTTAGGGAGGGAAGAGATTTGGTGGGAAGTGGTGGAGGGGTAATGAATGCACCTAAGGAAGTGAAGAGGTGGCTGTGGTGGAAGATCTAGGGCTGATGTAGAGGGTGAGGTGGAGGAGAGAGGAGATAATTTGAAATTGGGGGGGGGGGAGGAGAGAGAGAGGGGGTCGCCCCCTAGAGAGAGAGAGAGAAGGAGAGGGAAATGGGAGGGATTCTCACCCTAGAGCTTCACACCCCTCTAATGGATTCACTCCACTAAGAAACTTGAATTTTGAACTCAAAGAAATGGCAATTTCATTAGCTTTCTCGAATGGGGTTGGGGTCCTATATATAGGGACCCAACCTTTTACATGACCAAACTACCCCTGGCTTTACATATAATGACAAAAGTAGTCCAATAAGCGAACCAAGGGGATAATGACTCAAACATTGGCAAATAAACCAAAAACCTAGGGAATAATGACTCATACTTAGGGAAATAAATCAAAAACCTAGGGAAATGACTCAAATAAAAGAGAAAATACATCAAATGACTCAAATAGAAAGCTCAAAATGGATAATTGGGCCCAGATAGATTGATGCCCGAGCTCACACAACTCCGGAGTGTGACGATGACCCGAGCCAGAGGGAGTCATGGGTGATGCCTCCATCATCTTCTAACCCCCTTCACAAGTTCTTGTGTTAACATTCATTTCTGGATACCGTATGGTACACTAACACATTGCTCTCTCACACATACACTTGGAGTTCGATAAGATCTCTGCTCAATGATGCAGCAGATCTTTCTAATTACTGGACTTACAGTTAGCTTGGTTCAGCCAGTTAGTTCTTTAACCGTAATCCTTTGACATTGTGTGTCTCTTGTCTAGCTCCATTGTTTGTAAGTTTCATTGTTGAATCTGCTATGCGTTTTGAATAGAGCATCATTCGCTATGTGCTGAAACAATAGTTTCATCAAGCTTTAATTTTTTAAAGGGGGCGTAATCAATTCACCCCCCCTCTTGATTACGGTTGCACCATAAGGACCCCAACAATTGGAATCATAGCCTAGCTCTGTCATACCTAGATCCAACGATCTGCAGAGAAGATCCCGGTGCAACTACTATCATGAGTTCTTTCCCTGAACAGATTTCAATGGTTTCTCTACCAGTTTTTGATGGTTCCAATTATTCTTTGTGGATAGGAAAAATGTGTGCATTCATTAACTCCATAGATCCGAAAGTGTGGAACCTTATGTTATGTCCCTAGTGGTTTTGATGATGCCAAACACTATGACTCATTTATGAGTCTTTTATGATTTTACTGATGTCCACTCTGTCAACTTTTTATCTCTCTGAATTTGAACAAAGAACAGGTTGACAGATTGGTTCATGCAGTTCAGAAGCAATGTCAAAAGCTCAGATATTAAAAGTTCAGAATTACTCTAGTCCAGAAAGTCAGCAAACTTCTTCAGATCGGCAAAACATGATGAAGCTTCATGAAGATACTCATGTACAACAAGCCCAAGATGAAATTTATGTTGAAACATGTCCAAATGAAGTGAATTAAGATCATTTGATATGTATTAGCCTTGTTGGAATCAAGTTCTAAAGAGTTCAAAGAAACAAAGAACAATTCATGAAGATGGAGTCGACGCAACTAAGCCATTTGCGTCGACCCAATAGAAGCAGCCAACTTCAATAGCACTGAAGTCACATGAAGATGGAGTCGACATAATAAACAAGCAGAGTCGTCGTAATAGTATATTGGCAAAGAAACTAGAAGATGGTGTCGACGCAGGAAAGTCTTGGAGTCGACGTACAAGACTCAAGCAGTAGCAGTAGTCAAGCTAGCAACATAAATTGAGTTGATGCTGAAAGTCCTGGAGTCGACGCAACAAGGCTCAACAGAGTTCTTCATGCAATGGAGTCGACACGATGCTGATATGGAGTCAACGTAGCTATATACTCTAGGAAGTTCTCTTCCAAGCACTTGAACAAGGAGTCGACGCAATCAAATCTTGCATCGACGCAACAAGGCTATCCAGTATAGCACGTGATTAAACATAGTAAATTGTGTGCCTTCGAATTTCAATCATTGGCATGTGAACCAAGGACACCTGGCACCTTTCTACAAGGATTTTGGAGAAGAATATTCTGGTGCGACACTTGGACAAATAGAATTTCATATCTGAAGATAATTCCATCCAGAAAATTCCCATTTATGCTCTATATAACTAAGCCTTCTCCCTTCGAAGAAGGTCACTGAAAATGCTAAAAGGATTGCAAGAGAAGAGGGTTGCATGTGCTACAGAAGAAGCTTTTCAGAGGAAATTTGAGTAGAGCAGTTCGAAGAAAATTAGAGTGAGAATCTGAGAGAAGGAGAAGAAGAAAAGAGAGAGAGATCTAGAGCCCGGTCAAGAGGTTGCAGACCTAGTTTGTGAGAGAGCCAGATTTGAGTACAACTAGTTTCTCATTGTAGACCTGATCAAAGTTTGGCTTGTTGGATCAAATCCAAAAGCCATTGTGCTCTGCGGAGCTACATTTTTCTTTGTTTCCTTTTGTTCCTTCATTTTTCATTTTTCATTTTTCCTTTCTAGTTGGTTCTTTCGATACCCTGTTCTGGGTTCGGGCTCAAGCTGTTAGTCAGTGGTTTGAGGATTTGCTCCTTGTGAGGATTTGTTCCTTGTTCAAGCTGTGAGTCAGCTGAAGTTGTGAATCAACGGTCTGTACGGGGTTGGTCCCCGTAAGTTGTAAATCAGCTGATATTCAAGCTGTTTCACAGCAGAATCTTCACTCAGTTGAGTGGGGGTTGGATGTAGGTATGCTGGTTGCATACTGAACCACCTAAAAATCATCTGTGCAGTGGTTTGGTTATGTGATTGGTTTTTTCTTTTGATCTGCATTCACAAGGATATACATTCTTCAAGTCATCTACTAGTATATAGAAAGGTGTGCTAAAACACACCTTGCAAGGTTTTTGGACCTCAACCTCCGCCTCGTACCAGTCTAAGTGACTGTTTAGCTGTGTTGATTGTCCAACATGAATGATATCTAGTTTGTTGTCTTGAGTGGCTGAATATTTAAGGTATCTTGTTAAGTTTTCAGTCACACCGAGAGGGTGTTTGATTTAGTGTGTTAGCAAGAGTAATCTTCTAATTCAGCTCTTTCAATTTTATTACCTTTTGATTGGACATTTAGATTAGCTATTTGCTTAATCGGATTGTGGTTCAGTTGCTCTGTGAACTAGGTGTTCGATTGAAGCTCAATAAGAGGTATCTTTTGTTCTATTTGCACTTGCCTAAGAACCTACTTTAGATATATGGTTGTTTATTAGTTTTAGAGGGAAATCTTTATCCTTAATTTTTCTGCACTCCAGCTCTGTTCAGATTTAGTGTTGCTATGATCTTTCTTTTAATTTCAGTTCAAATGTCTGGTTTTATTTCTATTTTTGTAATTTTATCTTCTGTCCAGTTCGAAATAGCTTACTTCCAGTCTAGTGTGAATTAGTTTTAATTTGGGAAATATTTTTATAAAAGGATCTATTCACCCCCGCTAGATCCTATTGTGCACCTGACATGTGGTATAAGAGCGGGTTCCCTACAATGTGGTCCAATGAGGTGCAACCTCGCAGCTTTCTAACTGAGGGTTACTCTATTAACAGACCACCCTTTTTTGATGGTAATAATTATTCTTACTAGAAGAATAGGATGAATGTCTTTATGCGTGCTCAAAGCCATGAGATGTGGAGAGTCATTGAATGAGGTCCATATGTACTCCCAGAAAATGTAGATGACTGGAATAGAGAGTAGATCCGCCAATCCACTGTAAACTGGAGTACCCTAAATGCAATGCAATGTGCCAGCCACCCTACAGAATTCTCAAGGGTGTCAACATGGAAATTAGCCAAAGAGATGTGGGACCGACTTAAGGTGATTTATGAAGGGACATCGGAGGTAAGGGCCACTAAGGCCAACATGTTAGTTTCAGAATATGACATGTTCAAGATGAAATCCAGTGAAACCATATCTGAAATGTATGCTAGGTTTTCTAAGATAACCAATGGTTTCAAATCTCTTAGCAAAGAATATTCTGATAGTGAGCTGGTCAGAAAAATTCTGAGGTCTCTCCCAACATCATGGCATACTAGGGCCACAGTAATGGAAGATTCAAAGAATCTGTCTATTATGACAGAAGATGAGTTGATTGGGTCACTGATGACCTATGAACTGAACCTGAAAAGGAATGAAGAAGATTGCAACAAGAAGAAACCAATAGCCCTCAGAGTTCATGAGAATTCGAGTGACTCAGGTGAGTCTTCTAGTAGTAATTGGGAAGAAGAATGTGTTGATCAGGCACTTCTCACTAAAGAGTTCAAGAAATTCCTAAAGAAAAGAGGTAAGAACCAGTGGAAGAAAAAGGCATTCAAGGAAAACAAAGTTTCCAAGGTTAACCCTGATTTGAATAAAAAGTCTAACAAAATTATTTGTTATCACTGCAGGAAACTAGGGCATGTTCGTGATGAATGCCCAGAGCTCATGATGAAAGCTACCAAGGGAAAAGAAAAGAAGTCTAAGGCTATGGTGTGTACTTGGAGCGATGAAGAAGAATGGAGCGATGAAGAAGAAAGCACTTCAAGTGAAGAGGAAGAAGAGAATATTAGCCTCATGGCTATTGAAGAAGAAGATGATGTAGAGGTAAACTCTCCCTTCGAAAATTTCTCCATAGAAGAATGGGAAGAAACTTATACAAAATTGTTTGAGCTGTATGAAAAACTAAGAAAAGAGAATAAATTCCTGAAAAAGAGGTTGAATGCAAATTGTCAAAATGACTCTGAAAATGTAAATGTTGAACATCTGAAAACTGGAAATGATGAACTCAGAATACTATTGGAAGATCTTGAAAATGTCAATTCAGAAATAGAAAAATGGAAATCGAAAAATGGAAATTTTAGAAACCAGATTGAGGAAGCTGGAGAAAAATTCAAATATCTTGAAGAACAAAACAAATTGTATGTTGAAAATTTTGAAGTTGTTAGAGTAGTAAATGTAGAACATCATAATAATTTTGAAAAGTTTGAAACTGAAAACAGACAGGAAGTATCTTATGATGATCAGATTCTAATAAATGAATTCATGCAAAATGACAAACTCAAAGAAGAAAATGAAAAATTGACAAAAGAAAATGAAAAATTGAAGCAGCTGAAGACTGCTATGTCGGAAATGCTGATTGCTCTTGAAAAAGGAAAATCCATTCTGAAGGTTGATGAATCTGAAAAAATGTAGGAATTAAAATAGGAAATAGAAAGCTTTAAATCTGTCAATGAATTGTTGAATGACAAGCTTGTTGCCTGTGAGGAAGAAATTCTCAGCTATGAGTTGCAAATCTCATCATTAGAGGATCAGGTTTTAGACTTAAACAATTCCTTGTCTAAGTTTGTGAAAGGGAAAAATAATCTGGACAGACTTTTTGGAAGCGAAATAAATTTCCAAAGAGAGGGACTGGGTTACAAATCAGAAAACAAAAAATCATTTGAAAATAAAATGTTTACTTATTTTGTTCGTAGTTTAGAACAACCCAGTACTTCTAAAGAACCCGCAAGATAGTCTGCAAATCAAAATGGACCAAATCAGAACAAAAACTTGAGAAAGAAAAACAATTTGTCTCAAAAATACTACAAAAAAGTTAATAAATCAAATGTGCAAGCTAAAAACTCTCAAGTGAAATACCATGTTCCAAAACCAATCAACTCCAATTGCTTCTACTGTGGTATGCATGGTCACATTATGAAGAACTATCATGTGATGGTAAGAGATGAACAAAATGCATACAAAATGCATGATAGGACTCATACTTTTCAAAAAAAGAGAACTCATTATTTTCACTATGGAAAGTTAGGACATTTAATGAAAAATTGTTTTGACATAAAAATGATGAATTGAAAGCATGCAAGAGAACAAAAGCTTATCTTAAGTCAAAATTGTCTTCAAACAGGAAATCCTATTCCTGCCATAGCTATGGAAAGATTGGCCATACAGTCAAGGACTGTTGGCAAGTTAAGAGAAGAAAAAAATTCCATGTCAAAAATGATCACACTCATATTAAATGACAAAAATTTCATGCTTATCATGTGAATAAAAATGTGAAGTTTTTTATTTGCGGTCATTATTGTGGAAAGTTAGGGCATGTCTTGGATGATTGCCTTTCTATGAAATTTGAAGACTTGCATGTTCAGAAACAATGGAGAGCACCTGCTAGAGGTTTTGCTAACTCTTCAGGACCCAAGGAATCTTTGGTACCTAAAAGTGCGAAATGATATTTGCTTTTGTAGGTGTGCCTTGGAGAAAGTAGAGTAAAAGGGGTTCAATAAGTCAAGGCACCCATGGTTGGTAAAAAGCCCAGTTTCTGTCTTTACTGTTTCATTTGTTGATTTTTAATAACTCCCTTCTTGATAAGTTACATACCATGCCTTAATCCTGTCAGATAGAATCCATATGCTCATTTTCATTATGTATTCATCAGTTAGCTGCATAGCTGGCCCAGTGATATATAAAATGGTGTTGGTAGAAGGACAAATCATGTCTATCTAAAAACCTTCACTGTTCAGAGAGTTTTGTAACTCCGTCAGGCATCATGGGACTGTGTGTGCAGCTCACATTAGGACCATGCACTGAATAATGAAAGGGGGAGTTAGGACAATTTGATATGCAATGCAAATTATGATTTTAAATTGAAAATCTGCTACATATGTGTTTATGTTTGTATGTGCCTCTTTGCATGATCACACGTAGCCTCAAAAATTCATTGCTCACATTTGAATGCATTACACCCAATCCATGACTAGTTTAATATTCCGATGCATTTAGATAGGGGGAGTTTCTATCTTCTGCTATAATGCCCCAAATTTTTTTTCAGTTTCCAGATCTGAACCTGTGAGGTTTTGGAGCGCCTTTATGAGTCCTAGAACGTGTTTTGTGGTTTACTCGGGTTTTTGCATGTCGAGCCTTTGGAATCCTTTGTAGGGTGAACCAATGTGTTATCGGGCTCCGGGACGTTGCAGGCGTGTTGTGTGTTCTTCGAGGATGGTGGGGAGTATTTTTTCCTAATTTTATATTTTTCTGGATTTGAAAATCCTGAAATGGTTTTCTATTTAAACCACCCTCACCCCCTCTTTCTTCCTATCTTTCATTTCTCTCCCTCCCCTCTCTCACGTTCTCTCTTTCTCTCCCTCTCCGCTCCGGTGGCCGACGGGGGAAGGCGGGGGTGAGGTGGCGCAACTCGTGCTGCGTGGAGTGGCGAGGATGGAGCGTGGAATGGGGCGGTGGAGGCGTGACAGTTCGTTCGCTAGTTCGTGAACCCGGGGCGTTCAAACGGCATTTTCACGATAGAACAGTGATCTCGGCATGGGAAATCTTCGGTGGAGGTAGGCGGATGGTTCCTTAACCCTTGTACTTCCTTTCCCGCGGTTTTGGTAGCTGGAGGTGAGCCGAGTGTGGATTTATTCATGCTGGGGGTTAAAATCATGTTTTTAGGGCGTGTGACGGTTTCGTCAAATCGATCAACATTTTGCCATTTATTTTGTTCCATATTTGTGTCTTGGGACCCGAGGAATGGTCCCCGTTGTTTCCCCCCTCGATTGGGATCGAGTGGGCGTGGAAATCGAGCCCCTGGGGTGGGTTAGGACGGGGTCACTACTGTTTTCGGTCGACTGACGGGTTGAGGACAATCGACCGAACGGCACAGCGTGCGGGGCTGAACCCAGCAGGGTTCGGTGAACTGAACCCAGAGGGTCGATCGACCGACCCCTATTGTGGAGGTCGACGCAGCCTGCGCTGAGTCGACGCCTCCCCTGGGCGATCGACCGACCGGCTTGGTCCGGTCGACCGACGAGCGTGGGAGGCCTTGGTCGACCGATCTGCCCTGTCTTGGCCCGTTTTGGGCCCCAATCGACCCGGTTGTGACCCAATGGTTGACCGTTGGCCCCGTGGATGTCTCGGAGACCCCTTGGGTACTGTGACCGTGTTTTTGGGTGTCCGGAGGTTTCATTTTATCTCAATTAGCATGTCCATGGATTTTAAGTGTCCTAGAAACCCTTTGTGTTCTACGCTTCAATGCTTTCGCTAGATCGAGTCGCAGTGTACCGACATGAGTGCGGAGGGCTATTCCCGCATGTTATTGGCTTCTTCGGGAAGCAGTTTCCTTGTGGGCCAAGCGTATGGCCTGAGACTGTGAGTCTCATGACCCAGCCTGGGGTTGGAGGGTTTCTTAGTTCCCCTTTCAAAAGGGATTGAGCTCGGCGTTTGTGGGCTGCCTCAAAGATTATTTCACCATGGTTTCTGACCCTAGGGGTAGGGCAGAGTGACGGCATGAAGCCATTCCCGTATGACGGTCTTGACCCGAGTCTCATGACTCAGGGACCGTTCGATTTAGTTGGTCTAGTTGCCTATCCAAAGTCTGGCGGCCATGAGCCATCTTCTACTTCGTGTAAATCGCAATGGGTGCATGCGTGGCCTTCCGTGTTCACGTTTAGTGACGCCCCACTAGTCATAGCTTGCCTGGTCACGCGTGTGCCTACCCACCTAGGAGTAGGTGGGGAGCTAGACACGGGAGAGATGATTTTTAGGCTGGTTACTGTAGGGCCTCCCCTGTAGCGGCTCGAGTCCATGCTGGGAGGAAAACTAGCCAGAGGACCTAACGTAGTGCAGTCAATCAGTTTGTGCACACATGGTCGGGGACTACGGATGCGTGCTGACGAGCATGACCCCAACTAGACCCATGTTTCGTAGTTACTAGTACGGTGTCTCAATTTTCACTTGGGGCGATGGAGACACCTGAGGCGCGAACTAAGTCATCAGTGGACGCATCTGACCTTCCGTCTAGTGGGCAGTGCTCCCGTCATGTGACATGACTCTCGTTTCCATTTCCCATCTACAAGGCATGGTGTTACGTGTAGTTTTCAGGTGTTTTCCCGATGTAGAGGTCTAGGGTTTTTGATAGGGTTACCGTGGGTTTGCCCTAGATGGCGTAGGGTTCACGACGGCTAGGTCGTGACCGTGTTCTAAGACCGCGTGGTCTTGGGCTGGGCCTTAGTCAGCGATGATAGGCCTCCACGACAGCGTTGTCGTGATGCTCTTCTGGAAACATATCTAGGGTTTTCTCCAAGTTTTCCGATACAATAGGAGTAGCTTTAGAGCCGAGCTTTGACCGGCCACCGTGGTAGCTCTTCCTGCTGTTGTTGCTGCTTTCTTTACCACCGTTGTTTTATGATTGGGGTTCTGCGGGACCCCTACTGAGCCAATGAGATGAGGCTCACCCCCTGCTTTTCAGGTGTAGCGGTTTCTCCTCGACGTTTAGAGGTGCAGCGCGAAGGTTCGTAGTTGTCAGCTCGTCGAGCCGAGTGTTCACTCAGCATTAGAGTATATTCTTTTCCCTGTAAAATGTACTTTATTTAGACTAGACTCTATAGTTAGTTTATTTTAATTATTATTTTAATTATTATTCTATTTTATTTCTTATTTCTATGTACCTCCATACACCCCTTTTAGCCCTTCCGAGCCCTCCGACTCGTGGGCGACAGGCTAGGATTCGAATGGTATCGAGTATTTCCCAGTATCCAGATCTTGGGTCGTTACAGATGGTGTCAGAGCAGTGGTGTGGATGTACATGGAAATTAGAGATATTGTAGTGATAAGAGTCCATAAGGTCTAGTATAGTTGGCCGCTGGCATAGGATTTTATGCTTATTTTCCGCTTTGTTTCTCGCTCGAGAGCTTGAGTGCACTGAGTTGGCGCGATGAAGGTGGTTCCTGTTCTGTTGAAGTACCGGCGTGGGGCCTGAGAGATAGAGAGCTTTCTTCCCCATTGGTGGTGGCCCCGGGTGTGCTACGTTGAGCTGACTTGCCGGCAGGTGCATTGTTGCGGTGCTGTGTTCGAGGAATTTTTAGCGAGGTCAAGCGGCTGGTGAGCATTGCTTGTGATTAAGTGGCCATAAGTGTGCTCCGAGGTAGTTAATGTTGTTTTGGCCACCCTAGTTTGACATTTTCCCAGCCCCTGAGGTGTTAAGGTCGTAGTTTGAGGCAGCAAAATGGATGTTCTGGTCGAGAAATATGCTCGGATGAGTAGGCGATCTTCTTGGTGAGCTGCTGATTGTCGAGCCTGACGTTCTCATTATGCTCTATGGCATCAGAAATGATGTGCTAGTCCCAAGTATTTTTGTGGATTTCGAGGCAAGATTAGGAAGAGTTGCCCGAGTGAGTTCCAAGTCCTACGCTTTTACGCATGAATGGGCTATTTTAGTCTCGGCGTGAAGAAAACCCCACTCGGCTAACCGCGGTGTATGAAACTCGCGGGGAATGAAGTATAGGGGCTAAGGATTCATCCCCCTACCTCCACCGAAGATTCTGCACACAGTGGATGTCGTTCTGTCACGAAACCCCCGCGGGTTCACGAACGCGCACCCGAGCTTCAACGTGCCACCTTGCCTCGATCCTCGCCCCATCCATGCCGCTCCTTGCCCCATGAACGTCACCACCTCGCCCTCATCCACCTCCGCCGGCCGCCTAGAGAAGAGAGGGGGAGAGGAGAGAATGTAAGAGAGAAGAGAGAGGGAGAGAGTGAGAGAAATGGGAGATGGGGAGAGAGAAAGGGGGTGGGGGTGTTTAAATAGGAAAACCCACACGGGTTTTCCAAAATCCGAAAAATACAAAAATGGGGAAAAATACTCCCCACGATCCTCAAAAAATGCACAATGCGCCTACAACGTCCTGGAGCCCGACAACACATCGGTTCACCCTGCATAGGGTTCCGAAGGTTCGCCAGACACAAACCTGCGTAAAGCCCATTACACGTTCCCGGACTCACAGCGACGCTCCGAACCCACGGATCCTGATCCGAAAAAATGAAAAAAAATCCGGGTGTTACAACACCTTTGTCTGTCTTCCTACTACAACCGGTAGGGATGGTTCACAGTTTAAACAAGGTGATGTTTAAAAGGAAAAAGAAAACAAAACACAATCCTCATACAGGATGTAAGAAACTCAAGCACAATGTAAATATCCCGGTCTGAAATCTGGAGACCACTTTTGGGTTCTTCCAGATTGGTTACTTCCTTGGTGAGTCATTTCTCCTTTGCCACAGGAAGCTGGACAAGAGGTCCCTTCTTCTCCCAAGATGAAGAAGGCAAGTATTGGATGAAGACTTGATCATTAGGCTTCAGGAATCGTAGCAACTTGCTCCATGCGCTCTCTTCCTTCTCCTATTTTTTCTCTCTTTTCTTTCTCTTCTTCTTCTTCTCAGCACTCTTTCTTTTTCTCTCTGAACTCCAGTAGCTCACTCTTTCTCAGACTCTTCTCTCCTTTCTCTTCTCTTCTCTTTTTTTCTAGACGTGGCTCTGCTCCTCTTTCCTCTTGAGGTAGCTACACTCTCACAGATCTTCCTATGAAGTTCTCAGGTCTTTCTTCTTGCTGGAGGTAGTCGCTCCCAAGTTAGAACGTGCTCTCCTCTTCCTGTTCTTTTTCTTCTCTGGCCGTAGCTACACTGCACTTATTCGAGCCTCCTTTTCTTATCGAGCCTCCTTTTCTTGTCTTCTTCCTTGTCCTCTTCGAATCTCTTGTCTCCTCTAAAGTGCATCTTCTTCCTGTGAGAGCATGTCCCCCAAGCACTATTTTGTTACAGCACCTCTTGCTTTTACATACAGGGTACAAGGGTTGTTGTCCCTGATATGGTAGCATGAGATCAGGGCCGTCGAGATCTTCATAAGGCTTCCAGATTCTGTGGAGAAAGGTCATTGATTGGCTGGGAAGTGATAAGATCAGTTGGCTTCCCATTGGTTGGTCAATGAGCTTCATGCAGTACACAATAGTTCCCATTGTCTGGCCAATCTGGTTCAAGCAGTACACGGCAGACATTAGGCTTTCTCTTCAAGGAATATGGTGATTTCGAACGAAACCCTCTCCAGGAGTTCTGCCTTTGGTTCAGCTATAAAAATTGGAATTCTCCATACGAGCTCCTTTAGAAGGTTGCAACCTTAATGTCCATTTGACTACCTTGTGTGTTTATTTTAAACCCTTATCTTTCACTTCAGCTTATGCTCGACCCGTCAGCTATGAACGCCTTCATTGGAGACAAATCTTTTTTCTTGACCTTAGATGGATTAATCAGTGTCATCCAATACGTAACAA
This sequence comes from Amorphophallus konjac, assembly GCA_022559845.1. Classification (NCBI taxonomy): domain Eukaryota; kingdom Viridiplantae; phylum Streptophyta; class Magnoliopsida; order Alismatales; family Araceae; genus Amorphophallus; species Amorphophallus konjac. The sequence goes on along the minus strand of CM040124.1, from coordinate 128,519,855 downwards.
TCATTTAAGATCATGATAATGGGATTAGAAAATCTCTACACAACTGATTTCATTGCATCTGTATCATCGCTTCTCATTCTTCACTAAAATGATCTATTTTTCACCTTTAACAAGCTATAATTCACCCCAAACGGCTATTTGTCTCCCTTATGGAGCTATTTGTCACCCTTAGTTGAGTATAGCCATCGCCTTAAGCTCTTTTGTGAATTTCAAGAAACTGGAGTCGACTTGGTTTGCCTCTAGAGTCGACTTCTCTTCATGAGTCTTCCTGCGACTAGGCTTGATGGCCATTTTAAACCCTTGCCTAGCCATTATTCACCCTTACGGTCTATTTATCACTGTTAGGTAGTCATTTGTCACCCTTAGACCAAAGAGCCGTCGCCTTAGCCTTTTCCTTCTTTTGTTGGACGGTCGCCTTAAGCTATTTGTCACCATTAGGTGTGTATTATACACCGTTGATGACCCATTTGTTTCCCTTAAGGCTTCACTTATCACACTTGTCTTCTTCTGTTGGCAGAAGACCTCTTGGCATGATTGTGTTAACCCGAAGTTAGAGAATGTTGGCTCCAAGTTATAACTGTGTGACTACAAAGTATGTTGACCATGTTGACTTCATATTCAGACTGTGTTGACCACAAGTTGTGTTGACTAGTCATCCTGGACTAACTTGCAGTTGACTTGGGCTTGTCTTGGCTGAATTGAATATTGACTGTTGACTATTGACTATTGATTGTTGTCTGTAATTGACCTTGACTATAGTTGACCTTCACTGAAGTTGCTTTGACTAGTCAATTCTGACTGGGGTCAACCTTTACTGAGTCAACGTTGACTAAAGTTGACTGTACTGCAACAGTCACACATTCTAAGCTTTTTTGACTTCTAAGCCAGCCAGATTACATAGATAAACATCCATTTTTAACACTTACAAGCTATTTGTCTGCCTTAATCACCAATAACCTTCCCCACTGCTTTGGCAATCCTGTCTTGTGGGCTTGAACTGGAGTCGACTCCGGGGGTCGACTCTAGTCGACTCTTGTTCTTCAAAGCTTCTTCTTTGGCCATGCTTCAACGTCCAAGGCTATCTTTCACCATAGAGGAGCTATTTGTCACCCATAACTGATATATATGACCCATGTGAAACATTTTTCACCTTTATGCTGAGGGCCCTTCGTGGTGACTTCGGTTGATCGAATTTGCAAATCGGTTGACCATTTTTTGCTTCACATCATGGACTGTTGACTTCTACTGAACTGCTGGCACTGCTATCATGAATTCAGCTGAGCTTCAGAATCATTTGAGACAAGTTCCTTTAATCATTCAAACTGAGCTTCAGGATCCTTTGAGACCTGTTCCTTTCATTCCTTTTATCATTCAAACACATCGTCATAAATGTGAATGACTCACGCATGACTCAAAACTTTGACATCATCGAAATCAAAACCACATGGGCACAACATTCTCCCCCTTTTTTATGATGGCAACATAATGAGTCATATATATGAGTTAACTGATGATAAAACACGGTGGATCATGAATGATGATGATGGATCATGAATGATGAATGTTGGAGGATGAATATGACTCAAGGTTGTTTCTCTCCGCCTTTGACATCAGAAAAAATAGATTAAGGTTGTTTCTCTCCCCCTTAGAATATGGAGTGGAGTAAGTTCAATCAAGAATTGTTCAAGGTTCATAGCAAAACCAGCAATTTTAGACATGAAGATGAAATCTGTCAGAAGTATGGATTCAGTATTGAAAGGAAAACATCAAGTCTGATACCAATTTTTAGGTGGAGAATGGTACCACTGAATTCCAATATACATATCAACAAATCAGAAGAAGTGCATTCATCAGAGCAAACAGATTACAAGTTATGATTTTAGCAGAACAGTAATGAAAAGTTTCAGCAATAGTGAGAAACCAAATAGCATTAGACGGGTGACATCAAATGTGAATGAATTATTTCAAAGAGATCCAAAAAGCATTGTAACAGAAGAACTATAATCTGAAGCAATATTCATTAGTCAAGCTAGCAATTTTTAGATTCTTCCATTATAAGATACTCTATGACACAACCCTTATTTTCTGCTTGGTTTAAGTGTAATAAAATTAGAGTTTAGCAATCAAGCTCATTGAAGCATTTTACACTCAGACTTAATAGAAATAAACCAAGGCAACATGTTTAAATCTAGTTTAACCTCCCCTAACCATACTCAATCAAAATCAAGGACTCCCTTGGGAGTAACTAAAAACAAGTATTGAAATTAAACAAGTTAAACATTTCTGATTTTTTCCTCAGGATAACAGCACATTATCTGAGCTTTGGTCATTTTCAGATTCTCCTTTTGGCTCATAATTTTTTAGAGCAATTAAGTATAGTCCACACCTTCTGGCTTAAGGGTACACGTTGTTTAGACGCCAGTACCCCTGGTTACTTAGTGAGACTAGCTATCTTGATTCAATTAGAACAGAGATAGCAAGGATACCTCATGACTAAGTCCACTTCATTTCTTTGATGAAGGGCTTAGTTTCTCAGTGAACCTTTAGCCATTGCTCTGCCTAAGCATTGATTCACATTTTTTACCTTGTGCTACCCTTTGAGATTTTTCAGATTCGTCTATGTTTAAGAACAATACTTAATTCAAGTTTCTAAACCAAGGTTGCCATAGACGTTAAGTTTTTAGATTTTAGGAGATTGCCCAAGGACACAACATGTGGGGATTGGTTGAGACCTATTAAGTTGAATGTAGCCTTTTTCAGAAAATTCAATTTATAAACTCTTGAATTTCATTATGCTTAAACCAATAGATTTATGATGGGCAATCATATAACCTCATAAAAGAAGATTCCTTTATTCGATTTGCTACGATTAATGAATTGATGAATAGATTGGAGTCATTCTAAGCACAATGTAGTTCAATGTGTTTTAGTAGGATTCAACTATGAAGGCATTTTAGGATTCAACTGTGAAGGTAATTATTCAAGAGTTGAGAGTTCTTGCAGACCTGTTTCAGAATTCGCACAAATGATGTGAATGACAGATTATAAGTGTCTTATACCAATAGAAGAGAGACTTCTTTTGAGTGAGTGTAAGATAAAGTACTTAGAGAAGCTCCCCCTTAGAGAATGCTGGATTTTGAGAGCATATTTTTAAAGTTAAGGCTGAGGATGAATTGTGATTGAGAATTTCTAAACACCACACCTTTTTTTCAGCAAATGCAAGGTGTTTGAAGTCCATAGAACAAAAGCAAGTAATTTACTCTCAGATTCATAAGAACATGGAGTGAGGAAACATGAGAGTGAGCTAGAGAGGGAAGACTGTTCAGAAATTGTACATGGCAGACATATGAAGTCGACTTGTGAGGGTCTTTAAGCCAGCTTGAGCTCAAAACAGAAGACAGTGATTTCAAAATATTGTAGGGAAGTCGACGTGGACAGTTCTCAAGTCGACTTGAGCTTTTCCAGAAATGCTTTATGACTCAAATTGATTCAATATAAATGCATGAACTTTGAGTCTACTATCATCACATGAGATGCATTCAAATGATGCAAGTTTGCCACTAGCTCCCCCTGAATAAATGCAAATTGTGCATGGGTGAGATGCAAATTAAAGCATGAGATACTTGCTCCTCTTAACTAAATGCATTTAGTCATGATGAAGATGCTATGTGAAGAGGCGAGATCTCGCGCGGGGTCCTGAGCGGGCTGTGGATCACCAGAAGATGAATCTGCAAGAGAGGGAAACGTATCAGAGGGCCCAGGGGATCTCCCTGGGGCAAAACCCTCCGATGGCTAAGTCAGTAGAGCTATGGTGGAAGCAATAATGGGGGGAGGAGAGAGCTGATGCGCGAGAATCCTCTCCACCAAGGGGTGAAGCGAATTGTGCTCAGGAGCTTAGGGTGTGTGAATGCTCAGTTCATCTTACCATCTTCCGGAGGGTATCCCTTGCTTAAATAGTGCGCCGCCTTCAGGAGTCCTGTAAGCTGAGGGGTTCCCGGCGGGAGTTACGTCTTTAACAGGGGCTTTCATGGCCTGATCGTGGGGACGTTATCCCCTTGGAGTCCGGCAGCTCCCATGACTCTCCCGCTGGCGGAGGACTCTGAACGGCCGCACCTGCAGATAATCAACCGGTCTTACCGAGCCTCGGGGATGCTAGCTCATGTCCGAGCGATAGGCATGGCCCGGCGAGGGTGGGGTCGGATAGGTCGGCTGGAGCCTATCTCTCTCGGATGGGGAGAGGGCTTTAGGCCGGACCTTCCTTGGGACCTGACAGTTGTCTCGGGCCCTCCGAGCCTAGAAGGCCGCCGGGGAGAGTTAGTTCCTCGAGTCTTTATTTATTGGGCTTTTCTCCCTAAGTGGGCCCTGTGGGCTATCACTTGGGTGGGCTCGCCTGGTTGGACCTTGTGGGTCTTGTTGGGCTGCCTTTGTGGTGGGCTACAGAAATCCCCCTCTCCACTATGCATTCAAGTAGATTCTTCAAGTTGTGCATGAGTATGCAAAGACACACATGTGTTTTGAACATGAATCAAATATGTTTCTTCTTTGAACAACTCAAGGGTATGTATGCACTTCGCATGAATTTTTGGACTTCAACACAATGAATGTGCAACTTGATCAAGCAAGAGAATATTGATGCATGGTACTTACTCCCCCTTACTGAATGCATTGAGTATGTAAGCTAAATATGAAAATCATACAAGGGAGTATGTTGAACATGATTCTAATTCAATTGTCAGATAATTTATCAGTTGTTGTTAAAACACTTGAGCAGCCAGCAAACTTATGAATGATAAATGGGTCTAATATGAACCCAAACGAATCATGATACCAATCTGGTCAACCGGAATTGAGGGTCAGTCGATCGAAATTTTACAAGTACTGGGTCGGCCAGCTCTGGCAAATTCGGTTGACCAAAGTCCTTTGGTCGGTTGACCGAACCCTGAAATTTCTGAAACTTGGCATGATGTGCATGAGAGTAACCAGATGTGTTCATTAACTCCCCCTATGTGAATGCACGGATGCTTCATATTTGTCATGAAGGCAATGAACTTGCAGATGCTTTGGGAAATCACGCTGTCCTTGTGGGACGCAATGTGGAATTTTTTTCTACTCGAGAGTTGCCTTTGTTAGCTAAAGGTTATGCCATAGCTGATGCTAGTGGCATACCTAACTTTCGTATGAGGAGTGGATAGTGTTTCCCTTTTTATTATATTTTCATTGAACTCCAGAGGCTTGCCTCCTATGAAGTTGTATTCTTTTGGAAAAGTAATAAAATAAGCATCTAATGGCTGGTAGGTGGAGTGAGAACATTCCCTTCCTATAGAATGGGGGTGCACTCTCCCTTCGTCTCATTAGATGACTAGGTTTACAAAAAAAAAATCACTGAAATCATGTCCATGAAATCTAGACTGCTCTAAATGCTATTTTGACCCATGGTACTAGGTAGAGGACTTAGTCATAAGAACCACCTCAATGCATAGTGTGGCTTTCCAGACAAAAATGGTCTGCCCTTCTCCCAACATACTATTTAATAAACCACAAGGTCATGCATGACAATGCATCATGAGTTCAATGCAAATGAATTTAAGCATGCATGTGAACATATGCAGCACAAAGAATGTTTGAACCTTTCTGTTGTAGATTTGAAGAGATTTCAAGTGTTCAGCATGATATATGCATATATGAAAAACATATGCAACCTATTTCAAAATCCTACAGCAAAATCAATCAAACATAATAGGCATGAATTCTCATCAACTAAGAGACATGATGTGTAGCATTGACAATATGAGAAATTAAAGCAACCCTACAGGAACAAAAATAATGATTATGATGAATGGGGTTTTACAAAACCAGGGTGCCTTGTTTATTTATCAAACCCCCTTTATTTGCTTTGTGAAAGGCACACCCACAAGAACAAGTTCTCATTTTCTGTTTAAAGGTACCCAAGATCTCTTGGCTCCTGGAAGGTTAGTAGCACCTTTCAATGATGCATTCTAGGATTTCAAAGCATTATCATCATCAGTTTTCATAATAACACAATCATCCTTGATATGCCCTACTTTCTCATAGTAATGACAGAAAATAAAACCATTCAAGTTTTTCTTCAACGGATAAGCATGAGATTTTTGTGGGTAGACAGTACTTTTGCCATTTCTACCATGGAAATTGTGATTTGCTTTCAAATGCCAATAGTCCTAGACTATGTGGTCGGCTCTTTTACAGTTATGACAATAAGGCCTTTTGTTTAAGAACAAATTTGGCCTTCTTTGGGCAATGGTTTTTTCTATGAGTCTCCAATTCATCATTTATGAGAAAGAAACAATCATGCTGAGTATGACCAGCTTTTCCACAATAAAAACACTCAACTGTCCTTTTCTGGACATCATGATTTTTAATATAGCCCCATCTTTCATCCACATGAGAATTTTGAAATGAGCCTCTTCTATTTGAAAACTTTTTAGAATTTTTGAAACCATTTGTTCTTGTGCATGCATTCAGCTCAACTTTCATGATATCACAATCATGCATCATGTGACCTACTGTACCACAATAGTAACATGCCATTTTATTCTTGTGTGCATATGTGTGAGAGGCAGACTCATGTACTACATGCACTGTGGTAGCAAGATTCCTTTTAGACATTTTCTGCTTTTTAGTTTGTTTTTCAGTTTTCTGATTAGCAGCTTGTTTTGAAATCTTTTCGGTAGTGAATTGAAAGATTGGTGAATTAGAAGTGCTAGTTGAGCTGTTGGGTTGACCTGAGCTTTGAACAAGAGAAGTAAATAATTTGTTTTCAAAGGATTTTTTTTTTTCAGGTTTATAACCCAGCCACTCTTTTTGGAAATTCACTCTAACTCCCAACAGCTTATCCAAATTTTCTTGGCCATCAACAAATTTAGTTAGTGAGCTTTTCAAATCTTGAATTTCATTTTCAAGTGATGCAATATGTAGCTCATAACTAGCAATTTTCTTTTCACTACAGACCGTACATTCATTCACCATTTTATTTGCAGTCTTGTAACTTTCAATTTCTTGTTCCAACACATGATTTTTTTCTGATTCATCATTAGTTGCAGTGGATTTTCCTTTTTCCAAAGATAGTAACCTCTCTGACATGACAATGTTCAGCACCATCAACTTTTGATTTTGTTCCTTCAAATTTTCATTTTCTTTCAACAGTTTTTCATCATAGGGCATTGAGTTAAGTTTTTCAGTCAGTTCTTCCTCTACTTGTTCAAGGTCTAAAACCTTTGATAGCATTTGTCTGTTTTCTTCTTTCAACGAGTCAATTAGGTTTTCTTGCCATTCAAGATCAGAATGGAGACCTTCATTTATCTTTTTAGAAATGAACAATTTTTGCATACAGAATTACCAGGACATGAATTTTTAGTTTCTTTTCTAAGTTGTCCGTTTTGAGTATCAGAATTTTCAAGACTTTTCTGAAGTTCTGTCTTTTCATTTCTTAAAGAGGAAATCAATTCCTTATGTATTTTAATTTCAGCCAACCAGTTTTCACTTACTTCCTCTAAGTGTAAACATTTTGTGCATGAGGAATTTGACAATTTTTGTTCTGTCCCCTTTTTCAATTTTCAATTTTTGGATTTCACTTTCATGTATTTTCTAAGCAGATTCTCATACTCTTCCATCAATTCATCAAATGCAATCTCATCAGATTCAGAAGTTACCTCCTCAGTCTCCCTTTGATCACTGCTGTGATCACTTCTATCAGCCATTAGACATGTGTCTTCCTTTCTTTTATTGACAACCATCAATCTTTCCAGCATGTCTTTTGCATTCCTGCAATCAGAAACAAAAGGAGAGATATCTTGATCAACAACATATTTCAAAATATTAAGAGCTCTAAGATTATCATTGATCTTCATCCTATGAATGTCTGTCCATTTGGACATATCTTTGGGTAGTTTGTGTGGACCTTTGGAAATGATGTTCCATAGTCTTGGATTAACTACATTTACATATGTGCAGATTCTGCCTAGCCACAAAGAAGAATTAGAACCATTAAACACATGCAGATGAACTAGAGGAAATAAATCAGAGTAGTGATCCATGATCATAAAAACACCAATGTAGCAGGACCTTCTCTGCAGATGGTTAAATCTTATCTATTAGATGTTGGAACCCTGGTTTTGATAATGACATACTATGAGTCATGGTTTAAGATCTATGCATCATTTGCTTTAAGTGTTCATCTATCATATGACCTCGGTGCATTAACAGTAGCTGCATGCCATAGCACGATTACATTGAGCATATAGTTTGTGCACTCATCTATACATCGCTCTTGCATATTCAGTGTCTTGCACGCAAAGTCTTTACATAGTGTCCATGCATATAAAGTCTATACACTCTGTTGCATACAGACGTAAGGCAATGTCATGTACTCATAGTCCATTCATGCACACGCATAGTCTGTGCATTGTGCGTTCATGCTTATCTCCAGACTTAGCAAGTCTGTACAACGTCTGCATATTGAACATAAAGTCTGTACATTGGCAAAGTCTGTACATCGTTGGCTTGTGCATGCATCGTCTTTCAAAGTCTGTACATCGGTCAGTCTCACTCACCGTCTCATGCTATCAAGTCTATACATCGCATGCATTACACACAGCAAGTCTGTACATCCACGTCTCACTTAGCGTCTCTATGCATATTTGATTTGAAGTCTGTACAGCCCAAGTCTGTACATCCATCCGTCTCACTTAGTGTCTCTATGCATATTTGAGTTGAAGTATGTATAGCCCAAGTCTGTACATCCATCCGTCTCACTCAGCATTTCTAAGTCTGTACATTGCATCATGTGCTTCAAGCATTTCCAAGTTTGTACATTACATACTTCTTCCTTATGCATCTGTACACATCTCAAGACAAAGTTGGTACATTCGCCACCATGCATTCAAGTCTACATGTTCTGCTGCATACAGAGGGTAGTGTCATGCATACGCATTGTTTGTGCATTGTGCTGTCATGCTTTAACACTAGGCATTGCAAAGTCTGTACATGGCTCTGCGCATTAGATACAAAGTCTGTACATTCATAAAGGCATGTCTGTGTATTCAATCTCGATGTTCATACTTTCCTATATGCTGCATCAGTCTGTACAACCTCCATTGGTTCACTAGACCAAGTCAGTACAGACCGTGTTCTTTATGCACTGTCTTGCTTGCATGAATGAAGTCTGTGCAGGGTTCGTTGCAGTTTGTATAAAGATGCATCAGTAAGTTCGTGCATCCAATTCTAATGTACACACTTTGTTAAATGCAGTCTACATTACATCCCAAAAGTCTGAACACTCTTCGGTGAAGTCTGTACACACTTCAGGTGGCAAGTATATCCTTCGAGAGGAAATTGAGAAGGGCACGTGATCCAAGAAGCTAGGATCGTGACACGTGTCATCCTGCACGCTGAAATGTTGCCACGCAGCCAAGGTGTTAGGGCGGGAACTGTGGAGGACACACGCCCACCTTCCTGCTACTGCTATATATATGAAGCCTCTTCCCCTAAAGAAGAACTGATCGAAGCAGAAGGGGCAGAAGCAGAGAGTGAATTAGAGCCTGCACGATCCTGTGTGAAGAGAGCAAGAAAAAAAGAGAAGCAGAGAGGAGAAGAGAGATGTTGCAGAAGAAAAGGAGAGAGAGAGAGAGAGCTCGTGAGGATCGAGAGAAAAAGAAAGAGAAGAGTAGACAGTGAGAGAAAGAAAAAGAGAAGCAGAGAAAATAAGAAAGAAGAGGAAGAAAGAAAGAGAAAGATAGAGAGCTCGAGGACAGAACTGAAGCCTTCATTGAAGATTTGTTCTTCTGGTATTTGGATCATATCCAAACCAGATTTGCTCCTGCGAGAGCTACATTGTGCATTTCATTTTCCATCTTTCAGTCGCTGTGATTTTTATTGTTTCTTGATTTTCCTTTTATATGTTCACCATTGTTCTTCCGATTCTCTGGTTTGAGGTCGGGTTCCTCCTGTGGACTCAGGAGAAGGGAGACTTTGTGTCTCCGGTTGGAAGTGGCTGGGTGTCACTTGTGGGTTCCCTCCTGGGTGGAGGAAGAGAGACTTCGGTCTCTGGTTTCAAGTGGCTGGGTGTCACCTGTGGTTTCCCTCCTGGGTAGAGGAATAGAGATTTCGGTCTCTTGTTGCTAGTGACGGGTAGTCACTAGTGGTTTCCCTCCGGTCTGGAGGAAGAGGGGAGGTTGTTCCCCTGGTCAAGCTGTTAGGCAGCATTTGTTTGTAGACTGAGTCTGCGGTTCTAGCTTTTGCTAGTGGAAGCCTCACTCCGGTTTGGAGTGAGGGGTGGACGTAGGTCTGTGGACCGAACCACCTAAAAAATCATCTGTGCAGTGGGTTGATTGCTTTCCTTTGCTTCTGCTAGATGAATGTTTAGGCGTGCTATACATATTTTCTCAATTGATTAAGCCATCTGAGTTTTTAATTCCGCAATATTTTTTGAGCGAAATTTTTTAAGGGTGGGATTCATTCACCCCCCTCTGAATCCACCGCACCGAACCTATCAATTGGTATTAGAGCAAGTGTCTACATAGAAGGTCTAGCGACCTGCAGATCCGATCCTACAGTCTTCGGTACTATCTCACTTTTGGTGCATCATTATTCCTGTGGCATTAATCTGATCTGTTTCCATGGATGATCCACCGATTTTCAACGGCTCTAATTTTAATGTGTGGTTTGTCAATCTGCGCAAATATGTTATATCAGTTAATCCTGATCTGTGGATGTTAATTTCACACGGTCCTCACAGATTACCAAAGAAAGTGTCCAAATGGACCAACAGTCACAGATTAAAGGATGGAGAAAATCAGAAAGCTTTGAATCTGATGAAAGCAGCTACTGACAAAGCCTTACATTCTTGCCTTCATGATTGCAGGTCTGCTAAGGACATTCTGGATGTGTTGAAGCAAGCTCACAGGTTAAATGAGGACAGCTGCATGATGGCTAACGAAAGTAATCAAAGCAGCAATCAGAGTGAAGATGATAATGATGAAGAGGTAAATCCCTTCGGGAATTTTTCTTTAGATGATTGGGAGAATGCATATGCTGAGTTGCTTGAATCTCATGAACATTTAAGAAAACAATACAAGAACTTGAAAAAGAAAAGTGATCGGGGTAGTTCAAGTTCTCCATGTGAAAATTATTCAAATATGAAGCAATCTCATGATGCATGTTTGTCTGATATCCATATGCATAAAAAACAGAATGAAAAATTGATGAAGGAACTTGAATGTGTTTGCTCTGAACTAAGTAGGCTAAAATCTGAAAATGAGTCTCTTAGAAAATCTGTTAAAGAAAATGAAGAAAAAATTGGGAAACTTGAGCAAGAGAAGAATTTGTTTGCTAAAAAATTTAATGCCATAAAATCTGTAAATATGGAATTGCAGAAAGATCTTGAAAAACAGTAAAAAGAATTGAAAGAGTTTGAAGCTTGGAGAGAAAGCAAGGTTAACTCAGAAGATCAGACTCTAATAAATGAGTTAATTCAAAATAATAAGCTTAAGGAAGAAAATGAAAAGTTAAAATAGTTGAACTCTTTGATATCTGAAAGACTTCTTACATTAGAGAAAGGGAAAATCATCTGTATAAATGAAACTAAAAAAGTAGATGATCTGAGAAAGGAGATCGAAGAATACAAAATTGCCAACAAAGTTTTGAATGAAGCTGTCAATTGTAGTGAACAAGAGACTACAAGTTATGAAATACACACTGCAGCCTTGGAAAATGAAATTGAGTTGTTAAAAGAAAAATTGGCTGGTTATGAGAAGGAGAAAGTTGATTCAGAAACTCTCATAATCTCCTTGAAAAGTAAAATCACTGAGCTAAATAATACTTCATCGAAGTTTGCTAAGGATAAAGGCAAAATGAAATTATCTTCGGAAGATGAAGTAAGTGATCAATGTGAGGAGACTGATAACATTCCTAGAATTAAGAAGATCATGAGGAATCAGCTGTATACTACTTTCATTAGAAGTTCAGAAATGACTGGAACCTCAAGCCAATCTCCTAAACATGCTGTTGCTCTGGAGATTCAAAAACAAAATAAAAATCATAAAATACCAAAAATTCAAAGGAAGAATCTGCATGCTAAGAACTCATCAGATGAAAGCCATGTTTTAAAGAAATCTAATGGTTCTTGTCATTATTGTGGTAAGCATGGACACTTTATGAGTGGGTGCTTTGTGATGAAACAGGATGACAGAAAGCATGCTAGAAAACTTGTGTCTGATCAGAAAAAGGGTGATTTGAATGCTAAAGAATTTCAAGCTAAAAATCATGCATATAAAAAAGTTCATTGTTTTCACTGTGACAAATTGGGCCACATTGCTGCTCAATGTTGGCAGAGTCAGAGGAAGAAATTTCATTCTGAATTTGTGAATTTCCATGATAACAAAAATGTTCTTGAAAGAAATAATGTTGGTTCTAAGAGAAAGCACATTGGGTGCTTCGAATGTGGAAGGCATGGCCATACAGTCAAAGACTGTTGGCATGCTCAGGGAAACAGATTTAATTCTAAATCTGTAAAATTTCCTGCTCCCAATGCTGCTGGTAAGAATAAAGTTCTTAATAAAAGAAAATTGTATCTATGTTTTGGATGTGGAAAGTCAGGTCACAGGGCTGCAACCTGTTGGCTGGCAGGATATCAAAACCAAACTGGTTTTGGTAAACATAATTTTTATTCTGTTAACAAAAATATTCATGCATATGCACATTGAATTCATGATAATGCTAATGTGCAGAAAATAAATTTAAAACCTGTTGTCTCATGTCATTACCGTGGTAAGTCTGGACATCCCATGTCCAATTGCAAGTTGATGGGCTATGATGACAGTGTTATTTGCAAAAGGTCAAGAACACCTGTTGAGGGTAATACAGGACCCAAGGTTGCTTGGGTTCCTACTGGATCAAAATAACCCATTGTTTTGCAGGTGTGCCTTGGAAGCTATGAATAAACGGGTTAATAATCCAAGGCACTCAAAGAATGAAACCCCCAGGACCCAAGGCTGGGTGTCACTTGTGGGTTCCCTCCTAGGTGGAGGAAGAGAGACTTCGGTCTCCGGTTGCAAGTGGCTGGGTGTCACTTGTGGTTTCCCTCCTGGGTGGAGGAAGAGAGATTTAGATCTCTGGTTGCTAGTGACTGGTAGTCACTAGTGGTTTCCCTCTGGTCTGGAGGAAGAGGGGAGGTTGTTCCCCTGGTCAAGCTGTTAGGCAGTATTTGTTTGCAGACTGAGTCTGCGGTTCTAGCTTTTGCTAGTGGAAGCCTCACTCCGGTTTGGAGTGAGGGGTGGACGTAGGTTTGTGGACCGAACCACCTAAAAAATCATCTGTGCAGTGGGTTGATTGCTTTCCTTTGTTTCCGCTAGATGAATGTTTAGGCACGCTATACATATTTGCTTAATTGATTAAGCCATCTGAGTTTTTAATTCTGTAATATTTTTTGAGCGAAATTTTTTAAAGGTGGGATTCATTCACCCCCCTCTGAATCCACCGCACCGAACATATCATTAGAAACCTACTCTAATACCACGTGTTAGTAGCTCTAATACCAATTGTTGGGAGCTCTAATACCACGAGATTGGTGCACAGCTAGGATCCAGAGGGGGTGTGAATAGATCCCCAATGAAAGTTTATGACCTATTAAAAACTCTATATCAATAGAGATGAGAACCACCAGATAATGATGGACTAAGTAGTAAACTAATTCACTCGCGGAAGCAAATCTATCAAGTAAAGCATTTGGCTCATGAAACAACCTGTGAAAGGAGGAAGGAGAGAAGGAGCAATCTCACAAGCAAACCACACTGGATAGAAGGTTTTTAGGTGGTTCGGTCTGTTACCCACAGACCTACGTCAACCCTCACTCAAACCAATTAAGGCTTCTGTTGTGTATGTGATTTTGATGATTACAAAATGCCTTTATTGTTTGGCCGTGTGCGAGAATGGTTATTCATGTCATCATGTGTATGGAGGTTGAAATGGTTGAGGAAATGATCATAAACTGTTTCTATTGTGATATCATCATATGGGAGCATTGTGATTCTATAAGGCTCATACGTTGTGATTTTATAAGGCTCATACGTGCTTTGAGGTTAGCACAAATATTGCATATATATTGCCTCTACACTTGGTGAGATTGCTTTGTGATGTGTGGGTTGATGAGCTTGGCGATTGAACAAATGGAGAATCCATGGTGATACTCTTCTAATCTTGAGTTGGAAAAATGGGTTCTCAAGTGCTTTCATACAGATCTTTCATGGGAATTCTTATGAGCCTCATGCTAATTCTTTCATAATCATATTTCATGTCATTTGGGTCTCGGCCTCAAACCGAGCTTCATATGTTAATGCATGACCCATATATTTTGATCTTGATCTTACATCTCGCTTTATCATGTTTTTCAGGATGACAAATCATGATTGATCTTCATGGGATTATGGTAACATTTAATCAATTGTTTCCCTTTGGTTTGATGGAGGTTTTAGTTATTTTTCAAACTCAAACTGTCTTACAGTCTTCACCATTTTCAATCCAACCGTTGGATCTCCCTTCTAAAAATAATATGTTGTAGCTCTGGGAGTCCTCTTTCCAACGCCTCCAGTCTTGCTTCGATCGGAGTTCGGAGCTAGGAGAATTAATTCTTGTCGCCGAAGCGCGCAGAGCCTTTTTTGTGAAGCTGCCTGAAAGGGTCGACCCTTAGGGTCGACCCCTCAAAAAAGGGTCGACCCTTGGGGTCGACCCCTGTAAACCAGAACCAAAGTGTGTTCTGTTTGGGTTCTGGAAACCCAAGGGTCGACCCCTGGGGTCGACCCCTTGAATTCTGGAAACCCGAGGGTCGACCCCAAGGGTCGACCCATGTAAAACAGAACACAAAATCCGTTCTGTTTGGCTTCTGTATGCCCAAGGGTCGATCCTAAGGACCGACCCCTTCCGTTCCTACCTCCAGCCGCCGTTTTTGACCGCCGTTCTCTTGCTCCAAAAGTCTTCCAATCCGAGTCCAACTTCTCCTAATCACTCCATAACTTGTGGGTCTTGTCCAAGGGCTGTCCCTTGACCATTCTAATCATATATATACTTCTCCTTTGGTCACAAACACTAAGGAGAGGGGTGAGATCTGATTTTTGGGTATTTTGCTAACCCTTGTGTATGCAGGTTCGGAGTTGAAGCTCCCAAGCCCTCTTCCACCTTGTTCTGAGCTTATATGTGAAGGGAAGAACGTGGATTCAAGTCCCTAATCGATCCTCTACTGGAAGCAACGTGGAGAATCAAGATACAAGCATCATCTATGCAAGAATCGATCATTTCTCTTCAAGGACGGTTCCTCATCCTGCAGAAGCTCTTCATCGAAAATCTGAGGGAGTTGTCTTGATCTTTCACTTCTGTGTTTTTGTTTGAGATTGCTCAAGGTCTTGAATGATTATCTATGAGGTGCAATATATATATATACATGTTCATTTGTTCATCTATTGATTGCTATTTTATTAGTGCTATGCTTTTCATCCTAAGCAATAAGATGAACTAATGCTTTCTTTTCTCTTGCAGAAGAAGAAGGAAGAGTGGTACCACAAAGATGAGAGTAAAGAGGTGAAGAAGAAATTAGAAGAAGGTAAAGAAGTGCATCTCGAGGAGACGAAGAAGATGATGTCTAAATCATAATCATCCTTCAACAAGCAAGGAGAATCCGTTTGTGCTGAAGAAGGGGGAGCCTTATACTTGATGCATACTTCTAGTTTTCATCTATAGAATTCGTTGGGAGGTCATAGCATATATATGTTTTGATTCATATACATTTCAGATAATATCTTGTGTGGGTGTTCGGAGAAGGGGATCTCCGAGTGTGTGTGTTGTTATATGTGTGCTGATTGTGCGGAGTATATCCGCGTGCGTGTTGTTCTTGGGAGCTTTCTCCCGTGTGGTTGAGTAGGCGTTGTCCTACGTGTGTGTGGATGGAGTTGTGACTCCGTGTAAGGAATTTGTTTGGGGTGTGTTCCCTAGTGTGTGTGTGTGTGTGTGCTGCTGTGACAGCAGGTTGAGGCAAGGCCTTGTGTGTGTGGTTTGCTGCAAAAGTAGTGTGTGTGTGTGTGTTGGGGTTCGTCCCCGTGTTGCTACATTTTGTAGCGTGTAGTGAAGCCTCACCGGTTTGGTGAGGGGTGGATGTAGGGAGCTCGTCGTGCTCCCGAACCACTTTAAAAATCCCCGTGTCTTGTGGTTTGATTCTTGTGATTGTGTATTCACTATCCCATCTGTTTGTGCCATCGTGTGAGCTCGGCGAGATTGAGTGAATCAAGTCTAAACTTGTTTAGATTAATTTCCTCAATCCTATCAATCTTCTATATTCCGCTGTGTGGTAATTGTGTTTTTAATTGGACATAGTTTTTAGTAGAAGGATCTATTCACCCCCTCTCTAGATCCGTGTTCCTGCACTACGGGACCCAACAGCTTCCCTAGTACAAATGCACTAAACCGCTGCCTTACAACTTACTGAGAGATTATCCACTCTCAAGGAATCACTGCCACACAGCTTGATGGCACACAAGGCCAGACCATAGATCAGAGCACAAGCTCAGTCTATCTTCCTACTACAACCGGTAGGGACGGTTCACCATAGACCAGAGCACACCTCTATCTATCTTCCTACTACAATCGGTAGGGATGGTTCACCACAGACCAGAGCACACCTCTATCTGTCTTCCTACTACAATCGGTAGGGACGGTTCACAGTTTAAACAAGGTGATGTTTAAAAGGAATAAGATAACAAAACACAATGCCCAGACATGATGTAAGAAACTCAAGCACAATGTAAATATCCTTGTCTAAAATCAGGAGACCACTCTTGGGTTCTTCCAGATTGGTTGCTTCCTTGGAGAGTCGTTTCTCCTTCGCCACAGGAAGCTAGAGAAGAGGTCCCTTCTTCTCGCAGGATTAAGAAGGCAAGTATTGGATGAAGGCTTGCACTTCAGGCTTCAAGAATCACAGTAGCTTGCTCCACAGGCTCTCTTCCTTCTTCTAGATTTTTCTCCCTTTTCTTTCTCTTCTTCTTCTTCTCAGCACTCTTTCTTTTTCTCTCTGAACTCTAGCAGCTCACTCTTTCTCAGACTCTTTTGTCCTTTCTCTTCTCTTCTCTTTTCTTCTAGACTTGGCTCTGCTCCTCTATCCTCTTGAGGTAGCTACACTCTCACAGATCTTCCTATGAAGTTCTTAGGTCACTCTTCTTGATGGAGGTAGTCGCTCCCACGTTAGAATGTGCTCTCCTCTTCCTGTTCCTTTTCTTCTCTAGCCATAGATACACTGCACTTGTTTGAGCCTCCTTTTCTTATCTAGCCCCCTTTTTCTTGTCTTCTTCCTTGCCCTCTTCGAAACTCTTATCTTTTCTACAGTGTATCTTCTTCCTGTCAGATCATGTCCCCCAAGCACTAATCCAGCACCTCTTGCTTTTACATGTAGGGTACAAGGGTTGCTGTCCTTGATATGGCTGCATGAGATCAAGGCCATCGAGATCTTCAGACGACTTCCAGATTCTGTGGAGAAAGGTCACTGATTGGCTGGGAAGTGATAAGATAAGATGGCGTCCCATTGGTTGGTAAATGAGCTTCATGCAGTACACATCAGTTCCCATTGGCTTGCCAATCTGGTTCAAGCAGTACACAGCAGACATGAGGCTTTCTCCTCAAAGCAAATGGTGATTTCGAACGAAACCTTCTCCAGGAGTTCTGCCATTGGTTCAACTGTAAAAATGGGAATTTTCCATACGAGCTCCTTTGGAAGGTGGTCACCTTAATGCCCATTTGACTGCCTTGTGTATGTATTTTACACCCTTATCTTCAGCTTCTACTCGACTCGACAGCTTTGAACGCCTTGAGACTAGAGACAAATCTCTTTTCTTGACCTTGGATGGATTAATCAGTGTCGTCCAATACTTAACAATCCTTTAAGATCATGATAATGGGATTAGAAAATCTCTGCACAACTGATTTCATTGCATCTGTATCATCGCTTCTCATTCTTCACTGAAATGATCTATTTTTCACCTTTAACAAGCTATAATTCACCCCAAACGGCTATTTGTCTCGCTTACGGAGCTATTTGTCACCCTTAGTTGAGTATAGCCGTCGCCTTAAGCTCTTTTATGAATTTCATGAAACTGGAGTCGACTTGGTTTGCCTCTAGAGTCGACTTCTCTACATGAGTCTTCCTGCAACTAGGCCAGATGGCCATTTTACCCCCTTGCCAAGCCATTATTCACCCTTACGGTCTATTTATCACCGTTAGGTAGTCATTTGTCAACCTTAGACCAAAGAGCCATCACCTTAGCCTTTTCCTCCTTTTGTTGGATGGTTGCCTTGTGTTATTTGTCACCCTTTGGTGTGTATTATACACCGTTGATGACCCATTTGTTTCCCTTAAGGCTTTACTTTTCACAATTGTCTTCTTCAGCTCGCAGAAGACCTCTTGGCATGATTGTGTTGACCCAAAGTTAGAGAATGTTGGCTCCAAGTTATAACTGTGTGACTACAAAGTCTGTTGACCATGTTGACTGTAGCAACCCTAATAAATGAATAATTGAAATGAATTAAAACATATATATTACAGAAGTAATATATAAAAGGAATAGGGTTAATTGGACGAAATAAAACAAAATTAAAAATAACGCCTCTTATTAAGGCGTTAATTTATAAAGAAACGCCTCTATCCATGGCGTGACTAAAGAAAGGACGCCCACACATGCGGTCGTCAGTTCTCATGCGACCAAATGGGTAAGTAAAAGAAACGCCCCTATCTTGGGCGTGTTTTAAAACACGAAACGCCCTTTTTCAAGGCGCTTTTTAAGAAACGCCCTAAAGTAAGGCGTCAATTAAATAATACACGCCCTGACCAAAGTCGTTAATTCCATTCGGAACCGTTCGAACCCAGAACTTATCCAGGGTAAGTGATAACTATGAGAAAGAGTTCGAATGTGGTAATAACTCAATCTTAGAAATATTACTTTCAATCAAACACTACTTTTGTTAGGACTCCTAAACCCTATAAATAGTCTTGATCGAACGAACCCTAAACCCATTTGATCGAACGTCTGCTGCTAGGTACGTGAAGAACAAACTGTTCTTCTTATTTTCTTTTGTTTTCTTTTTTTTTCTTGCTTCAGATTATGTGAAGAATAATTATTTTCTTCTTGTCCAGGAAACTCTGCTGCTGCCGAAGAATAGGTAATATTCTTCTATCTTCTTAAAACATCGATTACAACTATGAAGAATATTAACATCTTCATATTTACTTCTTTTCTCTTCCTCTACAGGTTCTGTAGCGTGAAGATCTCTGAAGAACGATTGTTCTTCTCCTTGTTGTTGCTGCCACTGTTCGTAAGTCGCAGTAGAAGCCTCTTCATCAAAGCCATCATCTTCTGCTAGCCAAAAACCCCTCACGGTCATCTCCAAATCAACTCTTAAAGGTAGGTTTTCTCAAGTTACTGTAGCCCAAATGAAATTAATGCAAGATATATATATATATATAAGCATGTCATGCATATGATTATTATAGTTTTCATGCGTTTTCTGAAATATTTTGAAAGAGACGCCCCTGTCAAGGGCGCTAATTTACAAGACACGACCATGTCCAGGTCGTCAATTTAATATTTGACGCCCTGTACACAGGCGTTAATTTCATGTAAATCTTCAGAACGGATTATCCATGCAATTACATGAAATCAATCAATAATTGTTAACGGTTAAAAGTCAATAAGCATGAAACATCAAATCTAAAATACTGCATCTGATTTCCTGCCAATTTCCTGTCATGACTATATGATTGTTATCATTGATTATCGTGCAAATCTTGCTTTCCCAGTATCTCTTGAATTCACGACCGAGACTAGGTCGTTTTCCATATGTAAACGCCCCATCATAGGGCGTGAATTAAAAATAAACGCCCCTTACTAGGGCGCGTATCTTTTAAAATCCTGGAATATATATTTTATGAAAATAAGAATTTAATGATTAACGCCCCTGACAAGGCCGCGTTTTTGATAATTTCTGAAAATAAATATGTTCTGAAAAATATTGTAAATAAAAAGACGCCTGCTACTGTAGTCGTCAACTCTTGAAGAAACGCCCCTGCCGAAGGCGCTTTTTAAATAAATTATTGAATTATTGAAAATTCTGCAAAATGGACCATGTGTAAACGCCCTTCTGTTAGGCGTTAATTACTTGAGAAACGACTTGACCTAAGTCGTTATTTTACTGTAAACTGATTTTTCCTCTGATTTGCTAACCGATGGTTTATATATTATACATATATATATATATATCGGCACTATTCTCCACTCCGTGAGTATAGTCTCACTTTTCACGGCGTTATATCGATCACACTCAATTCTCATTGACATACAAGCTCTCCTTTGGACATTCCGTTCCTTGGGACTAGCGAGTTAGTCATAGAGACCTCCGTAAGACTCCTCGTAGCCTTGGATTCCCTCAAGGCCGACTGAGCTGGTTGTACCCTAAAAACCCATTACACGATCCTTGCCATGTCAATCTAAAGAAACATGGTATACCGGCCCTTATGATTATACAAAGAGTATATCATAAGAAATTCTTAATGGGATGATGATATCATGCCATATCATGTCGTTCTTGTAAACCTCAATTCTATGATAAGAATGGGGGTATCTTACCTTTGATATACTGTTCATGTGGACCTCAATTCTATATAAAGAATGTCCATATTGATTTGTCATGGTACCTCAGTTAAGGGAACCATAATCTACCTAGTTTTATCGACATCGTGATTATACCGTTATTATCGCCATTCTATGTCCTTTGTCATATTTTGGACTCTATTCTATCAAAGTTGTCATACGTGTCTACAAGCTTGATTATTGAAATTCTATATTGGCTATATAAACAAGAGTGGATGTCAAAACACATGATAAATGCCTGCGCATATAGGGCCCGATCTGGTCCTGGGAGGAGCACCCGAAAGTACTTGTGCCCATGGGAGTTAAAATGATAAGGTATCTGGCATTATACCGAGTACTTGACTTGCTTGATTGGACATTCCACACACATCTTGTACTTGAATCGTACTTGACTTTACATGAAATGCGTGGCCCGAAAGAGGGTAATTTACTTGCTTGATACATGATAGCCAAAGTTCTTGACATGACTCGATAATGGTACTTGCTTGAATATCTTGAATAACTTGTATCTTGTTCATGAAAGTTCATCTTATTTCTTTGATATTACATTCTCTCTGTCTTGTCGTTTCATGCGAGCATGCATAGCTTTATTGCATCCATGAAAATGTAATTACTTAAACCACTTGCTAGTACTTGAGATATAATTTCCTACTGAGCGTTCGCTCATTCCGTTCGTCCCTTTTTACTTTTCAGGTAAGTCCGACGACGATGGAAGTCAATCGGATGGGAATGGTCAAGAGTGAAAGTGATAGAGCTTCTACAAGTGTCGTCTAGTCTTTTCCATAGTTTCTTGAGTCAAATATGTATTCTTTTCCTTTTTGTTAAACAGAGTATTGGATTTGTAATAGTCTATCCATTATGAAATAAAGGATTGGATTATCTTGCTATTTTGCGCATCTCTGTCTTTGTGTCGAATACACGACCACTCTGATTGACATGATTGATATAGACACGTCGCGCATCTCCGGGTATCTTCCGCGCTCGGGGCGTGACATTGACTTCATATTCAGACTGTGTTGACCATAAGTTATGTTGACTTGTCATCCTGGACTAACTTGCAGTTGAGTTGGGCTTGGCTTGACTGAACTGAATATTGACTGTCGACTGTTGATTGTTGTCTGTAGTTGACCTTGACTAGAGTTGACCTTCAATGAGGTTGTTTTGACTAGAGTCAACTGTAACTGGGGTCAACCTTTTACTGAGTCAACGTTGACTGAAGTTGACTCTACTTCAACAGTCACACGTTCTAAGCCTTGTTGACTTCTAAGCTAGCCAGATTACACAGATAAACATCCATTTTTCACACTTACAAGCTATTTGTCAGCCCTAATCACTAGCAACCTTACCCACTGCTTTGGCAATCCTGTCTTGTGGGCTTGAACTGGAGTCGACTCCGGGGGTCGACTCTAGTCGACTCTTATTCTTCAAAGCTTCTTATTTGGCCATGCTTCAACGTGCAAGGCTATCTTTCATCATAGAGGAGCTATTTGTCACCCATAACTGATATATGTGACCGGTGTGAAACATTTTTCACCGTTATGCTGAGGGCCCTTCCTGATGACTTCGGTTGATCGAATTTTGCAAATCGGTCGACCATTTTTGGCTTCAAGCACATCATGGACTATTGACTTCTACTGAATTGCCTGCACTGCTATCATGAATTCAGCTGAGCTTCAGAACCATTTGCGACCAGTTCCTTTAATCATTCAAACTGAGCTTCAGGATCCTTTGAGACCTGTTTCTTTCATTCCTTTTATCATTCAAACACATTATCATAAATGTGAATGACTTATGCATGACTTAGAACTTTGACATCATGAAAATCATTATCATCAAAATCAAAACAACAAGGGCACAA
Source organism: Amorphophallus konjac (assembly GCA_022559845.1). Classification (NCBI taxonomy): domain Eukaryota; kingdom Viridiplantae; phylum Streptophyta; class Magnoliopsida; order Alismatales; family Araceae; genus Amorphophallus; species Amorphophallus konjac. Next base: position 128,497,286 of record CM040124.1, on the reverse strand, counting down.
CATGCCTGTCGAGCCTTCGAAACCCTGTTGTAGGTGTCGGAAGTGGTATGTCCGCGTATGGAGTGTGTGCGTGTGTCCTCCCGAACTTGTGCTACTGCTATCTACAGTGCACATGTTAGAAAGATAGAGATAAAGTGATCGCCAGAGGCTTATACCTGAGCCTCACAGGGGTAGAGTGATCGTGAATGCCTTAGGAACGGGAGATGGTGGGTTCTTCAGTCCTCGCTCTTGGCCGGCCAAGAACAAGGAGCTTTGGAAGTCGATGATGAAGTTCCTGCAAATTAACCATCAAATAGAAAGACCATTATACTGAGAAAGTGTATTAAATGCCCATGGAAGTAAAGAACACATGCAAATGGTGTCAATCGTACTGGGAAGGGAGGTGGAACGGGGGATGGCCGAGACTTTCGGCCATCCACCTTCCCTATGTTTTGGATGAAAACCTCTTTAGAAAAAGGGATCTAGGCAAGTCGAATATGCATGTAATGCAGTGAAATGGAGTAAAACGTAGCAAGATGAAGGATATGGGAAGAAAGATGAGGTTTTCCCGTCGACCATGTAGAGGGCGGCCAAGTTGGTGGCCGTCAAAAGTGGTGGGCAGCCATGTCAATGGTCGCCCCCTACAAATTGGGCTCTCTCACCGCGGAGCTCTTCAACTTCAGGTTTAGCTGCTAGGGGAAGGTCGTGGAAGACACTCTCGTGCTCACAACTCTCTCTCTCTGGGCTCCCAAGGAAACTAACAGTCCCTCCTCCTCCAGAAAGTGTCCCCCCCTGTGAGAAAATGTCTAACCCCCCCCGGGAGATGGTTCGGAATGGGTCTTGTATGTGCGGCAATCTCCCCCCAAAATCATTCGAAAATAGAGCGCGTGTGAGGCTACGTGGGTCTCGAGCCCCCCCGAGTAGGGATGGTTATGAAGGACGTGCCCGGAGTGGGCGGAAACGTGGGTTTGACTGTAGTTATCAGGAGGTGGCCAAGGTTCTGGCCGTCCAAAGGAGCTGGGCAGCCAGGTCGATGGCCTTCTTAAGGGTGAGGGCGGCAAGGAGTCTGGCTACCTTGGAGGAGCTAGGTGGCCAACTATGTGGCCACCTACGATGGTGGGCGGCCAGGGTTCTGGCCTTCCTGGAATGGGCTGGGTTGCCAGGTGTCTAGCCGCCCTGGGTCTTGGGCAGCCAGCACCTTGGCTGCCCAGGGATCAGGACATGTAGTGTGTATAGAGCCTCAAAAAAATTGCCTCGGCTCACGCCCCCAAACCCCCCCCGACCTTACAGTGGAGCCTACCTAAACAAGGATGAGACTCCACACTACCAATCAACCAAGAGGAAGTATCACTTCTATGATGGCTAGGTAAGGGTCCGCGAGATGTCCGAAATTAGGCATCTACAAATGCCCCTCTGGAACGCCCGTTTTGCAAGGGAGCCCGGCGGACTGATAAATTGGTGTTTCGGTAAAGAAACAAGCCTAATGAGGGCAACACGCTCAAGGAGATTCTCAAGCAGATATTGAGCTTCACATAAGAACGGACAAGCGTAATGGGACATGAGAGGTCATTCAAAAGGGAGGAAGGATGGAAAAGAAATCTAAGAGGGCTTGTATCTACAGTCCAGTGGGACCCCTAGCATGGCGCTGCGGGACTTGAGGGGACGAACACAATCCAGGCTCAAGTAGATACAAGACACCTAAAACAGGAGTGAGTAACAAAATCAGGATAAGGGAAAAACGACCTTCGGATCTCAATATACTCATGACGATCAGATGCAAAACACACTCTCGACTTGTCAAATCGGAGTGGAACAAGATAGTCAACAAAAAAGTGATGGAATTGAAGAACTTGGATGATTGATAGAAGGGGGATAGAGTCCAGGGCACATCGATGGTAGACCCTTCTCTCAACCTTTGTCTCCTTCTTGCTGCATGAATGCCATGCTATGTTTATTGAATGCATTTTTTGTTTACTTTTTTTGTATGATCGACGGTGGGACTAAAAGTGACCTATATGATGCATGCTAGGTTTAAAAGGGAAAACCCTATCTAATGCATATCCAGAGGTATTATTGTATGGCTTTGGGAAAGACATCGGTCGAGAGTCTGACGAGTCCGTCATCCCGAGGTCAATCATGAAACCAAACGGCTGTCGAATAACTTAGGGAACATAAACCCCTCATTATTTTTGTTAGAGAGGAACTCAGAGTTTACGTGCCCAAAGTTATTAGCCTTCAGGCTCTATATAATATAGTATATATATAATAGTAGGAGAAGGCGCTGATGAGCGAATCCCAATGCTATGTGACCTGCAGCTGCATAAACACACATTAGTGAAGTTCACAAATAAATAAGCATTTAAAGAGAAAGCATTCACTAAGGAAAATGGGAATGGGGGGAGCAAACATCATCCTTCGGCCTTACAGTGAGCCTAATGGACATAATGAATTCCGCGGGGATGGTCACCAGGGCACAAGGATGTCCCCGGAGGTGATCACTCCCGGTGATAGGGGAGTCTATGCTAACTTCACCTAACACATCAATTAACTCCAGCAAGGTGTCTGGTTGGGAGAAGACTAATAAAAGGATAGTTCAAGGTCCATAGCCGAAGTCCATCTTGGACCCGCTGACATAGGTAGGACGTTTGTCCAATCAGGGGGATATGGAGTAGAAAGTGTATAGAAAAGGGTATTGGTAATGCAACCAGGCATCTGTTGAGAATCAAGTGACATGGAGGTGTCATTTACTTAGGACTCAAGTTGAAGCGCTGAGCTCGCGGAGTTCAAATGCCATTAAGATTTATGGAAAGTGAAGGAAGGAGGAATGCTCTACCTTCCGCCAAGGTAGCCAGGGGTTTGGCTAGCTTGGATGGGCAGATGGGAGTGCAATTTGCCCCTTGTTTGGGGTGTTGGTAGCAGTGCAAGTATAAATCCCCTGGTGGGATGGAATGAAGAAAGGGGAGTAGCCTTTGGGGTTCGCAGTTGTAGGGTATCGATGAAGGAAAGGAGATGGTGTGGTAGTGGATGAGATGCATGTTTCGGGGAGATGTCTTTCCATTTTTTGGACTTTCTGAATATTTAGATTTTTTTGAGATTTTGGCATATTTCAATTTTTTTGGTGGAATTAAATATTTTGACTTTTTGGGGATTTTTGACATATTGTTGATGTTTTTGGCCAACGTCTGGCAAATGCCCATGAGACATCACTACAATGAAGGAAGGATAGGCTCTTTCTACAACCTCCCAGGTATCCTGAGTGCACATCTAGGTTGATTTTGGCCTCTAGACTTCTCGAATGATGGTCTTACCAGTTAAGACTTATCCTGATGACAATGCCGTCATGCCAAGCTTAGGCTCCCAGTTGCTTTCGACCGCGGAGATACACCCAAAAAGTGTTTAAGGTAAATGATTTGCCAGACTCGGAACTATTTTCTCACAACTCTAGATGATATATGATGTAACACCTTGGAACCCTAATGGCCAACCGCGCGACGCTCACCCGGAATCAAACACCGTCGCACCGACAAGTGACGCGCATGCATTGACCTAAGCCCGAGGTTGATGAAAGAAAACACTAAGGCGATGAGAACATTGACATACCAGAAACATGGAGATTTCTTTGTAGCAAAGGCTTTTGTTCTTTCGGGGTAGACAATCATAAAGTGTATTTTTGGAAAAAAAAATGGCTACAAGCCATCAACATCGCTATATCCTTCGGAGTTTCCAGCGGATTTTGAGTCCTCAAAAGAAAAAGAATGTATGGGATAAACTTCACACAAGTATCGACAAAGCCTTTAAAACTATGAGCTATGAGCGGGCTTAATTCACTCCACCCTTTCGGTGATTTCGGACCACCTTCGGAACGTTGTGCTTGTTGTGTTGCCCCTTGGATTTGGACGTGATCTGTAGGGCTTTCTTTATCTTTACCATGCACGGTCACGACCAGGCTTTTCCATTTGTTCCCTTTTGGGATGTTTTTTTCTTTTCATTCTTTTGCTTAGGATTTTGAAATTTTGAGAATTTTTTTGGTTTTTTTGGTCCCCTTTTGACTTTTGAATTTCATTTGCTTGCGGGGACACTGCCCTCTTCACGTGCTCTTGTCTCATTTTCCAAGGAAGGAAGGTAAGTCCTACTCTCACTTGAGGGCATCATGTTTCAGCTGCCGAGCTCAAGGCCTTAACAGTGCCGACTGTCTTGATTAGTCGAGTAGAGAGGAAAAAAAGGATTTTGGAGTCTTCAAGAAATCTTCCGGATAGTCACCCGTTTTAAGCCGTTGCCATATTTTGAAAACATGTAAGTGTGTGCATATTGACTGCCCCATGGAGCATTAGCTTAGCTTGATAAAATTCCCCTCGATTTCTGTAGATCAAAGTCTTAACCACCGAGGCTTTAATGCAACCTAACCTTAACATACATGATGGGATGGCGAGTGAAACACATGGCAGCTGCCAGACTGTTGACTTTCTTTGATTTCATATTTTTTGTTGGATTTTGGGTATGAATTTTCTATTTTGTTTTGGATTTTGGGAATTTAGCTATGTACAAGGGTTCCTACAGAGCAGACGAGATCGTCTGGGCACTATGGGGACGGTTGGATGGAGGAAGTGGAGCAGTCCGCCTCCTTGATAGGTCGGAAACAATGTTCAAGTAAACAGGAAGCAAGTATGCGACTGTGGACACGGCCTCTATACCTACTAGGATTAATGGGTTCTTTGACTTGAATATGTTCGACCATACGAGGTGGGCGAGATCATCCTTCATCTTGGAGCAAATTTATTGAATGCATTAAACTAAACATTAAGATTTGAGTTAACAAATTACAACTTTCGGCTAGACCTGACCAAAGTTGGTAGGGAATTTGGGTGCCCCTAACCTTCCTATGTGGTGTAGCCAAAGGTTTGGACTCTTCTAAACCTGACCTATTATGTACAAGGCACATGCCCCTGGCTGGGCTGTTGATTGGAGGTGAGTGATTAGAGATGGAGGATGAAGAAGGTTCCCGAGCTGGGGAGTCATGATCCAGGAGTTTTACCCCTAGAGTGGGCTTCTCTTCTTTTTGGAGTTGATCATCTTTGAAGATGGACCCACTTTTGAAGAATGTGAACAAGAGGAATAGGAAAGAGAGCAGGACAAACAAAGTTGGTTCTCCTTTTGCTACATGAATTTCTTCTTGGGTTACTGAGTGGGACAATGGTTCTTCAAAGAATAGTTTAGATAAACCCAAATCCTCCATGTCTACATCGTGGGACTTTTCTTTTAGATCCACATGTTCATCTTCCTAACACATTTCTACATTGGCGATTCTCTCTTCTACATGACAAGATTCTTTCACAAATTGATCGTGCAAATTCCACCTTTTTGATTCATCCTTGCTAACCTTAGTTGGTTGACACCCTAACCCAAATCTTTCTAGTGTTCCATTTTCCTCAATTGGCTCCTTGATTTCCTGTTCTTCCTTTCCTAACCCTGAGCCAAAGGTATAACCCATCTTAGACATTATGTGCCATCCTACATCTTGGGGTTTCTCCTTAGGGATGGGTGACTCTAAGGATTCAAAGGATGGAGTAGATTGATGGATATCCAAGGTGGAGATGATAGGCTCCTAGTCCTTTGATGGCGTGAACATGGCCGGGTCCAACACCGTGGAGATATCGGCCAAAATTTCTAAAGGAGGAGCAATCTTAGGGTTTAGGATGTGTGGAGAGCTTGATTGGAAAATTGGGATGACATCTTGATTTGGGAGAGCGAATCTAGCATTGGACTCATCAAGAGGGATGGATTCATGTTGGGAAAGTTGAATCGGAGCTAGATCGATTGGAGTAGGGGTCACAAATGACTCATCAACAATAAGAGCTGGTTCAAACTGAGTTGGTAGTATGGTTGGGGTAGCAGCCGGATTGATTAAATCAAGAGATGATAGTAGCTCTTCCCGTGGGGTGTCTTGGTGAAAAGAGGATGGAATTGAGGAATCCTCCAGGGTAAGCAGAGAAGAGACACCTTGATGTGGCTGCCGAGTATATGAGCCCTTAGGCAAGATGAGAACTAAGGGCCTTGTCTCTTGAGGTGGAGGTTGAGTGAAAGGAGGGATGTCCTGACTTTGTTGTGGAGGCTCACTCTTAGGTCGGATCAATACCAAAGATCTTGCCCCTTGTCCATGGCCAATCATGTGTCCTGTGTCCGAGCTCACTATGGGTTGATCATTCACCACTTCTTCCTCATCATATTGCCAATGTTGTCCTCTTTCCATTAGCCTAGATTCTTGATTGCCCCTAACCATGGCTAACCTTTCCTGGGTGTCGGATGGAACATGAGGTGATTGGTGGAAGGGAAAAGAGTTGGGGATGTTCTCCACTCCGCTCATGGGTGCCCCATAGCTTACAGTGGCAACCTCATGGTTGAGGATATTGGAAAGTTGATCAAAAAGATTGATATATTCATCGGAACCTGCCCCTTCCGAAGTTGGGGCATCGTCGTCATCTAGATAGAATGGAAATGAGGAGTTCTTGAGCTGAGCTTGGACAACATGAGCTCTTTTATAGAGGTGAGCGAATGTGTGAAATTCACTAAGCATCAAGATAGCACGGAGCTAAGGAGTTGCATTGTTGACTAGAACAGTGATAGCTTGAGATTCTGGGATGGCAATCCCAGACCTAGAAGCCATATCTCTCCATATATTGGCAAATTGACTAAAGTCCTCGTTGGGCTTCATCTTTTCCATGATAAGGTCCGTAAGAGTGGGAGCTACACTAGCCATGTGGCCGAAACAAGCGATAAAATGCTTGGACACAATGTGAAAGTTAATGAGATCAATGGCTGGGAGTGAAGATAACCACCTAAGGGCCTCTCCTTCTAGAGATTTTTGAAAGATGTGAACTAGGAGGACCCGATCATAAAGCCATTGGTGAGAATCCATTAGAAAGCAGGAGAGGTGTTCATGTGGATCCGTGGAACCGTCATACTTCCGATATTTGGGGACTTTGAAACCCGGGGGAAAATGAACATTCGGAAGTTTGCAATAGCTAGTGAAGGAATGAGGTTGAGGTTTTGGGAGACGTTCAGCAACCACTTGCCGAACATACCTTTCCACCTCTTGTCGGGATATAGGATTGGATTGCTTAAGGGGTTCATTGACATTAGGCATGATGTGAGATATCGGAGAGGATGCAACCCCATAAGAGTGAAGAGGATGGTTAGGTTGACTATGAACATGAAAAGGGGTCCTATTGAATGAGCTTGACATTGAAATTGGAGTTGTGGATCTCCTAGGAATGGATTGAGGAGTGAGATGGGATCTTCTTTGGGAAGCTAGGGTGATGAAATACTTATGGGAATATCGAGATAGCACCCTAGCTAACTCTTGGTCTTCCTTTGGGGAAATTGATGGAGTTTTGACATTGAAGGATTCTTGACTTTCGGGGGATGATTTTTCACGGCTTGTGCTTTGACTTATATCAATTGGTGAATTTTGACACATCCCAATGAAAGCATTGGGTGCATCTTCTTCGGCATCAAGCCGGGTTTGTGTATCATAAAATCCAAGATCATCCTCATCAACAACATGCATGTTAGAATAACATTGGTCCATTGTAACTAAACCTAATTAACTTTTAGAAAATTGAAGTGGAATTTTTAGGGCCAATTAGGATTGAGTTAGTGGTATCTAACAGTGAGCATGTATTCAAACAAATGCGCCCCAAATTTTTAGCTTAGATTAATCCAGAGATTAGTCTAATTTGAATTTGTTCCCTCTTAGATGAGAATGAAATTTTCTAGGGGAATCAAGGCCAAACTCCGAGATAATTCTAACATGAATCTCACTCAAAACCCTTTAGGAAATCTAATAGGACTTCAAACTTACAACCTGCCCAGCGACCGTGTGGGACTCCACGGTTCGCGGGGACTCACGGAGGTTCCCAATTGAGAAGGACTAGTTACACTAGTGTGGGAATCCCCATGTGAAGAGTCTAAATCAACGGGAGGGTGTTCCTAATGTGTGTGATTCCGGCTCTTCCTAATCCCACCCAGGATTGAAACCTATAGTATGAGAACAAACAAAACCAATAATACATAAAATAGAAGCTAAACAATGCAAATAGGACTGCTACGTAAGAAGAAATATGAACAGAAGATGGTCAACTCGATGGCCGCTCAAAGGGGTTGGGCGGCCAAGTACATGGCCACCTTGCATGTGGTGGGCGGCCAGGTCTTTGGCCGCCCTAGGACCTGGGTGGCCAGAAACCTGGCTGCCCTCTGTTTTGGTCCCGCAGGTATACCAAGTGCAGACTGGCGCATAGAGCAACTAAAAATGAAAATTAAGGATGGGAAAAGGCTATTTGCTGGAAAATAGATGCAAAGGGCTTCAATCTAAGGACTCACAGTGAGCAATCAGAGTCCCACCGTGATCGCCAGAAGGTTGTAGGTGCCGGAAGTGGTAGCGTCCGCGTACGGAGTGCGTGCGTGTGTCCTCCCGAACTTGTGCTACTGCTACCTATAGTGCACATGTTAGAAAGATAGAGATAAAGTGATCGCCAGAGGCTTATACCTGAGCCTCACAGGGGCAGAGTCATCTTGAATGCCTTAGGAACGGGAGATGGTGGGTTCTTCTTTCCTTACTCTCGGCTGGCCAAGAATAAGGAGCTTTGCAAGTTGATGATGAAGTTCCGGGGCAAATTAACAAGCAAATAGAAAGACCATTAAACTGAGAAAGTGTAGTAAATGCCCATGGAAGTAAAGAACACATGCAAATGGGGTCAATCGTACCGGGAAGGGGGGCTGAAAGGGGGATGGCCGAGACTTTCGACCATCCGCCTTCCTTATGTTTTGGGTTGAAAAACCTCTTTAGAAAAAGGGATCCAGGGAAGTCTAATATGCATGTAATGCAGTGACATGGAGTAAAACATAGCAAGATGAAGGATAGAGGAAGAAAGATGGGGTTTTCTTATCGACAATGGAGAGGGCGGCCAAGTTGGTGGCCGTCAAAAGTGGTAGGCGGCCATGTCGATGGCCGCCCGATACAAATTGGGCTCTCTCACCGCAGAGCTCTCCAACTTCAGGTTCTACTGCTAGGGGAAGGTCGAGGAAGGTGCTCTCGTGCTCACAGCTCTCTCTCTGGGCTCCCAAGAAAACTAACAATCCCTCCTCCTCCAGAAAGTGTCCCCCCCTGTGAGAAAATGTCCAACCCCCCCCGGGGAGATGGTTCGGAATGGGTCTTGTTGTTGGACTTTTGTGACTTCCCTGTTGGGAGCAGAGGATCGTCAAACTAGAGGGGGAGGGGGTGAATAGATTGACCACTTAAAAATTTTAGGCGGAATAAGACAGTTGCACTCTCTGTGATAGCACAGACAAAAATCCAGTTCGAGAATCTCTAAAGAGCTAGCGCAATATCTAAGCGGTCTAACGAGACAATGGACACAATAACAAGCCACAAGCACAAGCCACAGTAGATCAGAGTTTTTAAGGTGGTTCAGTCTCTATCTCGAGACCTACGTCCACCCCCTCACCAAACCGGTGGGGATCACCGCTGAGCCTTACAGCTTAGCTAACACCAGAGAAGAATCCTTCTCTGACCTGCAGATCCAATCTGCAGAAGACAACTATATCCTGTCTTAGAACCGCTGTCGAACAGCTTGTAGACACAGAGTCTATACACACTCTGATCTCAGAACACTCTCTGGATCAGAACACACCTGACCACTGAATCCCACTGGAACAGTAATCCGAGAATAGAATTGTATAAGAAAACGAAAATACAAGGTAAGAAGTAAACTCAGAATATGCTGATCAATGGATCTTCAGACTTCTTGCGCAGCAGAAGAGAGTAGAGCCCGAAGAGATGAACAGTATGATCTGAGTGTGATCTTCCCTTCAGTTGAGACTAGATCAGTCTGAAGCCTTCATGGTTCTTCAGCTTCTGATCTTCTTCACCAGGAGTACGAGCCTATCTTTCAATCCACGCACTGGATCTTCTTCACGATGCTAGGCTCTACACATTTCTTTCAATATACTGGTCCTTCTTCGTCTCTTCTATTCCACTTCCCTCCTCATCCCCCTTCGATCCACTTCTACATTTCCTTTTTCATTTTTCCCGCGCAAGATTGGGCCCTACAAGATTCCCAATCATTCGCTCACGTGTGGAGAAGCTTCTGGACTAAAGGAGGGAGAGTGTAGTTTGTTTGCAGACATGGCTGGCCCACTTTATCCAGTCCTTTTGCCCGAGAGCTTGTCTGGGACTGGGTGCGTCGACGCCAGCATTTGAATGCGTAGACGCTGTGTGAAGACAGCTTCTTATCTTCCTTCGATATTTGACCTCAGCCTATCACTGCGTTGACGCTGATAACTGGTGGCGTCGACGCTATGTGAAGATAGCTTCTTAGTCTTTTGGTACCCGCTGCGTCGACGCTGGTAACTGGTAGCGTCAACGCTGTGTGAAGATATCTTCTTAGTCTTTTGGCACCCGCTGCGTCGACGCTGGTAGCTGGTAGCGTCAACGCTGTGTGAAGATATCTTCTGGAGGCATGCGAGTCGACGCTGCATCCGAGTGGCGTTGACGCAGTTAGCATGCGCATGACTCAAACATCTTGAGATCTAGTCACAACGTCGACGTTATCTTGCTTGAGGCGTAGACGCAGTTTAGATGAAGTATGCTTCAACTTGGAGGAGCTGAAGGCTGCGTCGACCCTTTGATCTTGTGGCGTCGACGCCGATTATTGCCTGCATTAAAGTTCAACAGAAATTCTTGCCACTAACCATATTGTCAGATAATAATACACCCTGTCATGTCATGGTGATCATCATCAAAATCAGGAGCACAACAATCTCCCCCTTTTTGATGATGGCAACCATGATGAAGTTCTGGCACTTTAATGATCATGCAATACAATAACAATCAAGCAGAGGCATGCATAACCATAGGTATCACATTCAGCTCATTCATCATTCACTTACGCACATGATCAATTTTAATTAAAAAACAGAACGAAGTGCATTCACAAGACAGGATTGTGATTGTCTCCCCCTTGGACATCAGCAAGAAGGGGAGTCTAGAAGTCAAGTAAGAAAAACAGAATCTTCAGATCATTACTGAGGGAAAAACTGAGAATGTCTCCTAGAGGAGTGACTAGAGGACTGGCCCGGTGGAGGTGGAGGACGATGAGATGAGAAGGTCTGCTGGGCATGCAGAGCTTGAATTGCCTGTGAAAGCTCGCCCAACTGAAATAAAAGAGTGCTTTTAAGACCTCCCAGCTCGGAGCGGACATCGTCAGATCCTCGTGTCAACGACTCAAGCGTACCGCACATAGTTTCCATCGATGATGAAAGACTAGACAGCTTGTTAAACATGGCTTGAAAGCCTGTGGGAGTTGAGGTGACTTGAGACTGCAAAGTAACCATAGCAATTTGAATATCATAACACATGGATTGCATCTTGGCCATGGTCTGAAGAGAAGACAGCTGTGTAGAGTGCATATTGGAAACTAACTCTGCAATCTTGTTGACAATCTTTGCAACACTCTGCAGGACCTTCCTCATTGCTTTGTCAGTTTTCTGCTTGGCCTTCATATAGTCTCTCCAGAAGACCATCATCGAAATTTCAGATAAGACAATTCTTTTATACAATCGTTCCAGCTGAAAGTCAGTATACAGAATAAAGGAGTTAAGCTTATCCCCGTGATGCTGCATCATTCGGATGAGGTGAACAAGTAATTCCTTTTCAGTTGCACCAGGAGGAGCCTGAAAAAAGTCATCCTGAGGTTGTTGGCTCCTGGACCCAAGTTCTCTATTTAGATTATGTGAGCTAGACTCACCTTGTTCCCACTGAGACTTGGGTTCCCCTCTAATGTCAAACCATTCAGGCTCATCATCTTGAAAAGGGGGTACTGTAGATTGAAATCCTTCCTCATCAGCATCATTGGGAGACTCCACCACATACGAAGGAAAAACCTGCTCACTATCAACAGTATGAGCATGCCTATCCTGAGTGTCAAAAGGTGGAGGTGACCTGGCTGGAGCTTGTGTTGCACCTTGGACCTCAAAGTCCACAACTCTTTCCTGACCCTCCCAATGTGGAGGAGAAGCAACAGGTTCAGGAGATATCCTGACTGACTCTGGTTCGGGCTCAGGAGGAGGAGCATCTGCCCTGACAGAAGATTGTTGACTTGGCAGCACTCTGACTGGCCTGCCATCTACAATTTTGACACCCATAAAATTCTGAACAAACGACATGGAGTACACATTGCCTCTAGGAACAACACACTTCTTTTCATTGCCAAACTGAACTCCAACCTTTCTGAATAAGGCTGTGAGGTGTGCTGCGTAGGGCAGAGTCCTAGAGTTGTCCAGGCAAGTCCCCATTGTCTGGATGATTACATCAATCAACGACACATTGATTTCTTTCAACATGCAGTATAGTAAAAATCTCTGCATGATTGTAACCCTTTCACGACCACTGCTCTGAGGGGTAAAGATGGAAGTGCATATATGGTGCAAGAGTCGAACATGAGGTGAAAACTGGTTAGCTTTTAAGCTAGACAAATGGGTCTGCTTAATGTCTGAAGGGTCCTCTGTCTGGCCGGTCAAAACAGCAAACGCTTCATGTTCATTCAATGGAAATGAGTGAAGTTCGGCCCCCTTCATAGGAATCTTCCATACTTTGGCGAGCAAACTAGCAGTAAGTTCAAACTTAACTCCCCGAACAGAGCTGATCAGCCTTCCACGTTCGGGTTGATGGCATAAATTCCGGTAAAACTCCCTGACAAGAGTAGGATAATAGACGGAGTACTTGGTGGCAAAACCCCACCAACCTTGAAACTCCAAAGTGGGTCTGATCTCAGGGAAGACAGTATGAAAGGCTTCGTCCGAGTCAAGGATATATCGAGGAATTAAAACCCTCAGGGGTTCGTCTTTACCAGAAGAAGGAGTGGAGACGGAAACCCCAGACCTGGATTTTTTGGAGAAGACTTTCTTCTGTGACAATGAAGGCTTGGAGGACGATCGGACCTTCTTCTTCTTGGAAGGAGGGGAGGGGCTGCGTGGACGCTTCCCCTTGTCTTTGCGTTTAAGCGAAGAAGAAGATGTAGGAGGAGGAGCCGCCGCAGGTGATTCATAAACTTGGGCTTCAGCAGCGATGGCAGGAGCTAGAGGAGCCGAAGATGGTTCCTCAGCAGGCTTCTTACCCTTCCTGGAGTAAGCGAGAGCCATTTTCATGGATAGAGGAGAAGAAGAACAGTCAAGAGGTGTGACAGAGGAAGGAGAGGAACCGTCGTGCCTCAGAAGGATGAATGAAAAGTAGCCGACTGTTCCCTCGGTTGAGGGTTTTAACCGGGTGGCACAAGAAACCCCCAATTTTGTTATTGGGTAATCGGGTAACGGATCCAGATCACAACTAAAAGAACTTAGATAGAGTGGATGCGTCGACGCGAGGAAATCAAAGCGTCGACGCTATGAGCACTTATGCACAAGAATGTATATAAAAAAAAAAAACACAGAGGCGTCGACCTTAAGAGATAGGATGCGTCGACGCCATAATGTGAATACACGCTGCAAGACCATGATTTGTGAAAAGTAGAAGATGCAGCTAAGAGAGCAGAAATTGGGAAATGTCATTAGAAATCTGGTTTCATAATGTAAAACACTCAAACTCAGGGATTTTTAATAGCTTCAGTTCAAATTCCCATGAAAAATACATTTTCTTAGATTAGCTTCGAACCATTTAGTGACATAAAATGTTGATACTCTGCGAAGTTTGAAGCACAGAAATGAACAGTAATAGTGTAGAATTGGAGTAATTTCTAAACTAGCTTCATACTCAGGATCTTCTCATAACTTTATCCTTCGTTACTCAATTTCGAAAGAATCTTTGAAGAAAGAAGTTTAAGAAGCATTGAGGATAAATTCATTAGATCTTTTGAGCCTTTGATTTCAAACCATCACACATGAGTCTTAGTATTTATTTTATTGATTCCATCCATTAGCAGTCAAATGTAGCTAGCCTTGTGACACGAGTACACATGCTTATCAGGCACCAGAGTCCCCGGTTACTCAGCATAGCTAATCATTATGCTTAGAATCAGAGATAGTGATCAACTTCATGACATGCCTTCCAACACTTCATTGGTGAGGAAGGTAGTTTCTCGGTTGAGAATCACCATTGCTCTAACATGGATAAGTTTTATTAAAGGACAGAGATAGTATTCCACCTCATGACTTGCTCTTTAACACTTCTTTGGTGCCTAGAGCAAGTTTCTCTGTGGAAATCAACCATTGCTCTGCAAGGAACCGATACACTGTGTGATTTACTTTTTCTTGAAGCTCTTTTTAGACCTAAACAAACTTTAGCAACAATACCGATTAAATTTCCATATATAGAAAGATCCTTCTACTTTTGATCAATTGGGAAAAAGAATGATAGGAACCAAGTCACATTAACTTGTTTAGTTCTTATTCCAGATTCAACCACTTTTAGGTTCAAGTTCTGGTGAGTTCAAACATTGAAGGACACACATTTTATATCATTAAGTAGTGTGAAATTATTCTAAGAAAAACTTGTTTTCATTAGAAATTATTCCCTTAGCTCCCCCTGAATGTGAGACGTTAACTTTTCACCAGGACAGTTGAGACAATTCCCTCATTCAGGAATAGAAGGAGAGTACATCAAGAAATCTTGGGATTAAGAAGGTGAACAAGATTGAGTGTAAGGTGATACTTGAAGAAGAACAAGTCTAGCAAGAAGGATGAACGAGAGAATCCTATGAGTTAGACGAGAGGTCATAATCACCATCACATCACACTGTTTCTCGCATAGCGTCAACGCAGAAACCCTGAAGCGTCGACGCACTATGCCATACTGCACGGATTGGTTAACATTTAAACAAAGTCAATCCATTGCAGCGTGGACTCATCCTTACGAGTGCGTTACCGCATAAAACCTTACTCCCCCTTAACTCAGGCATGAAAGAGGAGATTAAAACTGATGAATTTGTAAGCATGCTGAGGCTTTATTTCAGATGAACAAAATACCAAAAAAAAATTTATACTCCCCCTAAGTGTATGACTTATTCAAACATTGACAATTTTATCATAGCAGGACTTCAAATGATCATCACAAAAGCAATCAAGCAGCATTCAGATATGAGGCCATGCAGTCAATTCAAGATTCAGAATGCAAATTGCAGAGTCCAAGCTCTCTCCTAAGGTATGAAAAACGCTCATTGTTGAGAGGCTTGGTAAAAATATCAGCTAGTTGACGTTCAGATTCTACAAATACAAGCTTGAAACTTCCTTTACTGACCTCATCTCTTAGGAAGTGATGTCTGATTTCAATATGCTTGGTCCTAGAGTGCTGGATGGGGTTCTTGGCCAGGTTTATAGCACTTGTGTTATCGCACAATATTGGGACACATCCAAGATCAGTTTGGTAATCTTGGAGCTGATGCTGGATCCACAACACTTGAGTGCCACAGCTCCCTGCAGCGACATATTCTGCCTCTGCAGTGGACAGTGCCACTGAGTGTTGTTTCTTGGAGGCCCAAGAGATCAAGCACCCACCCAAAAATTGGCAGTAGCCACTAGTGCTTTTTCTGTCCAATTTACATCCAGCATAGTCTGCATCCGAATATGATACCAAGTCAAATGTGCAGGATGCAGGATACCAAATCCCTAGGTCTTGAGTTCCAGCAAGGTATCTAAAAATACGCTTGACAGAACTTAAGTGGGATTCTCTAGGATCAGCTTGAAAACGAGCACACATACAAACACAAAATTGAATATCAGGCCTTGATGCAGTAAGATATAGAAGTGACCCTATCATACCTCGATAGGTCTTGGCATCAACTTGTGTACCTTTCAGATCTGCATCCAAGGTTGTGTTTGTACACATGGGAGTGCTGATTACTTTCAGATTTTCCATTTTATACTTCTTCAGTAGCTCCTTGATGTACTTTGTCTGACTAATAGAGCTTCCTTCTCTGCGTTGGGTGATCTGCAAACCTAGAAAAAATTGAAGTTCACCCATGAGACTCATTTCAAATTCTGTTGTCATTAAGTTAGCAAACTCCTTACACATACTAGGTTTAGTAGAA
Organism: Amorphophallus konjac; assembly: GCA_022559845.1. NCBI lineage: Eukaryota > Viridiplantae > Streptophyta > Magnoliopsida > Alismatales > Araceae > Amorphophallus > Amorphophallus konjac. The sequence goes on along the minus strand of CM040124.1, from coordinate 128,481,234 downwards.
CCGAAGACAATGTCATCAACATATATTTGAACTAAAATGATATCTGAATTCTTTACCTTTGTAAACAATGTCAGATCCACTTTACCTCTTGAGTACCCTTTTTCAGTGAGGAAGGAGCTGAGCCGGTCGTACCAGGCTCGAGGTGCCTGCTTGAGTCCATACAATGCTTTGTCCAATCTGTATACGTGGTTAGGATTTTCTGCACATTCAAATCCAGGGGGTTGTTCCACATATACTTCTTCTTTTATTATTCCATTTAGGAAGGCACTTTTTACATCCATTTGTTGTAATTTTATTCCATGACTTACAGCATATGCAAGCAACAAACGAATGGCTTCTAATCTGGCTACTGGTGCAAAGGACTCTTCGAAGTCAATACCGAACTCTTGATTGTAACCCTGTGCAACCAGTCTAGCTTTATTCCTAACAATTACACCATTTTCATTTTGTTTGTTTTTATAGACCCATTTAGTTCCTATTATAGATTGATCCTTGGGTCTGGGCACTAGATGCCATACTTTATTTCTTATGAATTGGTTGAGTTCTTCATGCATTGCATTTATCCAGTTGGGATCTTTTAAGGCTTCCACAACATTCTTGGGTTCAGTTTGAGACACAAGTGCCATGTTATCCATTTCTTGTATTTGAGAGTGTGTCCTAACAGGTTCATGCAAGTTACCTATTATGCTAGATGAGGGGTGATCCCTTAACAACCTAATGTTAATCAGAGGGTCACCTCCATTAATATCTGCATTGCCCTGATTACTAGACTTTGGCTCATCTTCTTTTGGTCTTGAATCTCCTTCCAAAGTTTCTTCCTCCTCAGGCTTGTCAAGGAAGTCTTCATCACCCTTGTTCCTGCATGAAGATTCAACTTGTGAATTTTCAATTAGCTCATCAAAAATGATGTGAGGTGATTCCTCAACTGTTTGAGTCTTCAGATTTAGGACCCTATAAGCCCTAGAGTGACTAGAGTATCCTAAGAATATGGCGGGTTCACTCTTGGGTTCAAATTTATCTAAGGCTCGTTTATCATTATTCTGAACAAAGCATTTTGAACCAAAAACTTTAAAATGAGCAACAGAGGGCTTCTTACCTTTCAGCATTTCATAAGGAGTCTTTTTGGACTGTGGTCTTACCATTGCTCGATTTACAATGTAGCATGCAGTGTTCACAGCCTCTGCCCAATACTTCCTTGGTAGTTGCCCTTCAATCAGCATGGTTCTGCCCATCTCCACAAGGGTTCGGTTTCTTCTCTCCACGACTCCATTTTGTTCAGGTGTTCTTGGGGAAGAAAACCTGTGATTTAGCCCTGTTGCTCTGCAGAAATCTCCAAATTCAGAATTGTCAAATTCTCCACCATGATCTGATATAATGGAAGAAATGACAAACTTACCCTCCTGCTGTGTTTTCTTAAAGAATGCCTGAAATTCCTCAAATGCCTCATTCTTATGTGTTAGAAAGAATACCCAGGTAAATCTAGTAAAATCATCTACTAGGACAAATCCATATCGATTACCACTAATGCTTGCTGTTCTAGTGGGTCCAAATAAGTCTAAATGAATGAGTTCAAGAGGTTTAGTGGACTGACTCTTTATTTTGGACTTAAATGACTTCCTAGTCTGTTTACCTTGGGTGCATGCATTACAGATTTTGTCATTTTTCTTGAACGAAGCATCAGGCAGACCATTCACCATGCTGTGTTTGGCTAACTTATGCAGTACACTATAGCTAGCATGTCCTAGCCTACGGTGCCACAACCAAGCTAGTTCAGTTTTATTTACAGTGAGACAAAGATTATTATGTGCAGGATCATCTAAATCTACCATGTACATGTTGTTTATTCTTTTTCCAACAAATTTAATTTTTTCTGATTTTTCTTCTAAAATGGTGCATGTGTTTGCATCAAACACTACTTTATTATTTCTATCACACAACTGACTTATACTGAGCAAGTTATACTCTAGACCCTCTACTAAAAGAACATCATCAATGGAGGTAGAAGGGTTTTTGCCAACTGTACCTTTACCAACTATTTTGCCTTTATTGTTTCCACCAAAGGTAACAAATCCTCCATCCTTCTCAACCAGGAGACAAAACTTGGCCTTGTCCCCTGTCATATGCCTTGAGCAGCCGCTGTCAAGATACCATCTGTTGTGCATGGCTGCAAGGCATTCCTGCAAGAATCATCAAATAAAGGATTTTGGAACCCAAACACACTTGGGTCCCATTGGATCACTGGAAGACTTCAAGAAATTCAGTAGGTTCTTAGGAATCCATATTTGTCTTTGTTGGGGTTTTTGATGACTTTTAGTTGAGGAGGCAGCTGGTTTCTGATTTGATTTTAAGGTTGTTTTAGCTGCTTTATTGAACCATCGTTTATTTTGGTTCCACAGAGCCTCTTGGTGATGTGGGTTGACTGCCCTAAGAACATGTGTTTGTCTTATAGGATATGCATACATGGGATGCGTCGACCTTCCTGAATGAATGCGTGGACTCACCCATCCATAGTTGCTCCTATGTGTTTGATAGAATGTAGGATGCGTGGAAGCATTGTGGTGTTTGCGTTGACTCATCCACCCAGATTGATTGTAGTGTTGGCCATGGTGGTATGGGTGCGTGGACGCATATCCCTGCATGCGTCGACCCATGTGGTCGTTCCAATTCTTATGGACTCTTTGGAATTCGACCCGAGTCGACGCCACATGTCCGTAGCGTTGAAGCATCTTAGTCGAGTGCCTAGACCTATATGCAGAAGACCTATTATTGTATGAAGGTTGCGTTGACACACTACTGGTCTTGCGTGGACGCATCTGACTCTGGCCAGATTTGGTATTTTCAATCTTTCTGGTGCTATGTTGGTGAACGAAGGGTCTGGAGCTGGAGGCCTTAGGTGGTGATGAAATGACATGCTTGCAGCTGGTTAAATTCTTTGCAAATTTTGCCTTGGGAGATTCATTCATCTTTTCTTTTCCTTTCTCCTTTGTCACTTCATTTTTCTGAATCTGTTTCCCTTTGTCTCTTTCAACATTTTTTACTTCAGCCACCCGTTTCTCCTCAGCTTTCTTTTCTTCTGATATGAAGGTCACCAGTTTAAGTCCAATTTCTTTCTTTGAGCTTGGATTATATCCAAGTCCTTCTTTGCCGACATTGCATTTTGTTCCCATTAAGGCATCAAGATTATGTTTGCCTTGTGTCATTTTCTCTAGGGAAGTTTGTTTGTCCAATTTTTCTTTTTCAACTTTCTTCAAATCTTCCTGAAGTTTCAAATTGACACCATTTACAGCTTGATATTTCTCTTCAGCTATTTTGGTGTCCTTTTCAAGTTTTTGCATTCTTAACTTCAGTTCATCATGTGTTTTTAGTAAGAAGTCATTCTCTCTTTTTAATTTAATCGATTCAGATCTGTATTCATTTTCTTCATTTAGAGTTTTCTTTAGACAAACAATTTCATCTTCTAGCATTTTAACCTTTTCATTGGACAAATTTTCTTGACTTCCCGGGTTTTTCTTCTTTTTAAGCATTTTATTTTCTTTCTTCACAATATCATATTTATCCATAAGGTCATTGAAAGCTTCTTCCCAGTCATCACAAGTAAATTCATCAAGTGGAGAATTTACCTCAGTAGAGTCCTCTCCCCTGGCCATTAGGCATAGCTTTACTTCTTTTTCTTCCTCTGATGTGCTATCCTCCTCTTCCTCTTCTTCATCACTCCATGTACTGATCATGGCCTTGGGCTTTTTATTTTTGAACTTGAAGTACGCTTTCTTAGAATTTTCGGGGCACTCTGACTTGATATGTCCCTGTTTTCTGCATTGATAACACACAACTTTGTCAGATTTCTTAGTTTGGTCAGATTTAAATTTAGAATTCATTTTACCTTGATAACTTCTAAATCGACCAGCTTTACCTTCCCTTCGTAAGAATTTTCGAAATTTCTTAGTGAGCATCGCAATCTCACCTGAATCACTGTCTGAAGAAGAGGTCAGATTCTCATCTGAGCTCTCCTTGCAGCTTGGAGCAGCCTTGAGAGCTAGGGGTTTTTTCTTCTTTATTTCCTCATCAGATCTTTTCAAATTTAGCTCATAGGCCATAAGGGAACCTATCAACTCGTCAGGAGTGGTCCTGGGAAGATTCCTAGATTCTTCGACCACTGTGGCTTTTGTGTGCCACACGGATGTCAAAGATCTAAGAATTTTTCTCACCAGCTCATAATCTGTATAGGCCTTCCCTAGACCTTTGAGACCATTGACAAGTACGGTTAAACGAGCATACATCTCAGAAATACTTTCTTCAGGTTTCATATGGAACGACTCATATTCAGAAATTAGCATGTTAGCCTTGGTCTCCCTTACCTCCGAGGTACCCTCGTATATTACCTCGAGTCGATCCCACATTTCTTTCGCACTTGCGCATGAGGAGACGCGCGAGAATTCCTTGGGATGCAGGGAGCATTGCATAATGTTCATTGCCTGCCAGTTGACGGTTGATTTTCTTACTTGCTCCTTTACCCATAATTCTTCGTCGCCTTCTATTATGTAGGGCCCCTTGCTCACAACTTTCCATACTTCATAGTCCTGGGCCCTGAGAAAAACTTGCATGCGATTCTTCCAATAGGAATAGTTAGTGCCATCGAAAAATGGTGGTCTATTCACAGCATAACCCTCTGGCATAAATCCTTTGCTCTCCATTACTTCTCTCTAGGCTGTTAAACCGTTCAAGAGAGCCTGGTGCTCTGATACCACTTGTTGGGAGCAGAGGATCGTCAAACTAGAGGGGGAGGGGGTGAATAGATTGACCACTTAAAAATTTTAGGCGGAATAAGACAGTTGCACTCTCTGTGATAGCACAGACAAAAATCCAGTTCGAGAATCTCTAAAGAGCTAGCGCAATATCTAAGCGGTCTAACGAGACAATGGACACAATAACAAGCCACAAGCACAAGCCACAGTAGATCAGAGTTTTTAAGGTGGTTCAGTCTCTATCTCGAGACCTACGTCCACCCCCTCACCAAACCGGTGGGGATCACCGCTGAGCCTTACAGCTTAGCTAACACCAGAGAAGAATCCTTCTCTGACCTGCAGATCCAATCTGCAGAAGACAACTATATCCTGTCTTAGAACCGCTGTCGAACAGCTTGTAGACACAGAGTCTATACACACTCTGATCTCAGAACACTCTCTGGATCAGAACACACCTGACCACTGAATCCCACTGGAACAGTAATCCGAGAATAGAATTGTATAAGAAAACGAAAATACAAGGTAAGAAGTAAACTCAGAATATGCTGATCAATGGATCTTCAGACTTCTTGCGCAGCAGAAGAGAGTAGAGCCCGAAGAGATGAACAGTATGATCTGAGTGTGATCTTCCCTTCAGTTGAGACTAGATCAGTCTGAAGCCTTCATGGTTCTTCAGCTTCTGATCTTCTTCACCAGGAGTACGAGCCTATCTTTCAATCCACGCACTGGATCTTCTTCACGATGCTAGGCTCTACACATTTCTTTCAATATACTGGTCCTTCTTCGTCTCTTCTATTCCACTTCCCTCCTCATCCCCCTTCGATCCACTTCTACATTTCCTTTTTCATTTTTCCCGCGCAAGATTGGGCCCTACAAGATTCCCAATCATTCGCTCACGTGTGGAGAAGCTTCTGGACTAAAGGAGGGAGAGTGTAGTTTGTTTGCAGACATGGCTGGCCCACTTTATCCAGTCCTTTTGCCCGAGAGCTTGTCTGGGACTGGGTGCGTCGACGCCAGCATTTGAATGCGTAGACGCTGTGTGAAGACAGCTTCTTATCTTCCTTCGATATTTGACCTCAGCCTATCACTGCGTTGACGCTGATAACTGGTGGCGTCGACGCTATGTGAAGATAGCTTCTTAGTCTTTTGGTACCCGCTGCGTCGACGCTGGTAACTGGTAGCGTCAACGCTGTGTGAAGATATCTTCTTAGTCTTTTGGCACCCGCTGCGTCGACGCTGGTAGCTGGTAGCGTCAACGCTATGTGAAGATATCTTCTGGAGGCATGCGAGTCGACGCTACATCCGAGTGGCGTTGACGCAGTTAGCATGCGCATGACTCAAACATCTTGGGATCTAGTCACAACGTCGACGTTATCTTGCTTGAGGCGTAGACGCAGTTTAGATGAAGTATGCTTCAACTTGGAGGAGCTGAAGACTGCGTCGACCCTTTGATCTTGTGGCGTCGACGCCGATTATTGCCTGCATTAAAGTTCAACAGAAATTCTTGCCACTAACCATATTGTCAGATAATAATACACCCTGTCATGTCATGGTGATCATCATCAAAATCAGGAGCACAACATTCCCTAGTGTTTTGATGATGAGCATCACTATGTTAAATATTGTTTTTTTTAATCAGATATCATGAGTAATGTTATGCATTCGAACTTTCCATGATTAACAAGAAAAACTGCTATGAGATAATACCCTGCATGTCCGTATTATTCCTTTCATACTTCGTGTTGGTTGTGTTCACTTCACTTCGTGTTATCTTTTTCAACATCGTGTTGTTCCAACTATGTTTGTTGGTTGTCATCGTGTCGTGTTTTGTTCCAACGCGTGCTGTACACTGCAGTACCTCGTGCTGCTCTCTGTGCCACTTCGTGTCGTTCCATCTGTGTCACCCCTTTGTCTTCGAGTCTCTTGTTCTGGCCAAGTCTATACAGCCTCATCTTTACCTTCGTTTCAAGCCAAAGTCTACACATTGGATTAGCGTCATGCATCAGTCTTCAAAGTCCATACAATGCACTGTAGCATGTTCGAAGCTAAGTCCATACATTGGTTTAAGCTTCCAAGTCTGTACATTGGCCTTCAAGCTTTCCAAGTCTATTCATTGGCAGCTGAACTTTGAAGTCTATACATTGGTCTTCACTTCAAGTATGTACAGCCATTGTCTTGCTAAAGTATATACGTTGTGAACCCTCAAGTCTGTACAAACTTTGCCTTGTCCAAGTCTATACATCGTCCAGTTCTTTGGCAAGTCTATACCTTGTTTCAGTTCATGTTGTTTTCGTGTCGTTTTCGTCTTCGAGTTGGTTTCAGTCCAGGTTGTTTTCATGTGTATTCAAGTCTTTTAGGGAAGTGTCGTTTCACCTCGTGCCGTTCTCTTTGCTGTGTGTTATGTCGTGTTATTTTTGTATTCATGTCTTCGTGTTGCTTTTGTATTCGTGTCTTCGTGTGATTCTTGTGTTTATGTCCTCGGGTTGTTTCTTTCTATCTTCGTCCAGGTTCCTTCTGATCGCGTGTTTGTCTACCTTTTCACTCCGTGAGACTTCCTTCTCACCTCGTGCTGTTCTCTTCTGACTTCGTGTCATTTTCTTTGTAGTGTTAGCGTTATTATTGTGTATCTCGTGTCGTTCTCTTCGTAGTGTTTGTTTTGTTACAGTGATACTTCGTGTTGTTCTCTTCGTAGTGTTAGTCTTATTAGTATGTATCCCGTGTCGTCTCTTTTTACCTCGTGCTGTTTTAATCTGACCTCGTGTCATTCTCTCTTTATTTCGTACTGTAGTAATCTTGTGTATCTCGTGTCGTTCTTAGTACAGTGCATCTCGTATTGCTATCACATACCTCATGCAGTTTTAGTTCTTAGGGCCCTCAGTGTTAATGGTTTTTATCTCCTTGCAGGTCCGAGGAAGAACATTCACCAGTGACTGGGCTGCACGTGATCCAATGCTAAAGGAACCAATGCTATAAAGGCACGTGGAAAGAAGGTTCTGGATGAAGTGTGGGAGGCACACGCATTCTGCACCTGATCCACCTGCTGCTGCTGCTATATATTGAAGCCTTCATCCACAGATGAAGGTTGATCGAAAGGAAAAAGCAAAAAAGGAGAAGTGCAGAGAGTTCGATCCATAAGAAAAGAAAGAGAAGAAGAGCAGAAGGAAAAGAAGAGAAAGAGAGAGTTAGAGAGCTCGTGAGGGTTAAGAGAAAAAGAAAGTGAGAGAGAAGAGAAGAGGAAGAGAAGCTTACCTGAAGATCTGTCTACTGGACCGTGGATCAGATCCAGGCCAGTCAGCTCCGTTGAGAGCCACATTGTGCATTTCGTTTTTCAGCGTTCTGTTTGCTGAAGTTATTTTCATTTCGTGTTTCTGTTTTTCCCCTTCTTATTTGGTTTTGCTTGTTCTTTCGATTCTCAATAGTGAGGTCGGGTTCCTCCTGTGGATCAGGAGAAGGGAGATCTGATCTCCGGTTGCAAGTAGCAGGGAGCTACTTGTGGGTTCCCTCTGGTCAGAGGAAGGGAGACTTGTCTCCGGTTCTGGGCTTGCAGGTTGCAAGTCCAGGGGTCCCTCCGATTGGGAGGAAGAAGGGAGGCTGTTCCCCTGGTCAAGCTGTGTGGCAGCAACTGTTTGCAGACTGAGTGTGCTTGTCTAGCATTGGATAGTGAAGCCTCACTCCGGTTGGGAGTGAGGGGTGGATGTAGGTCTGGAGGACCGAACCACCTAAAAAGTCTATTGAGCAATAGTTTGCTTTGTGTGCTTGCTTCCGCTAGATGCTTGGATAGGCGTGCTCTATGTGTTTGCTCATAAGTTTAATTGAATTCGTTTCATTCTATGATTGTGTCTAGCATCTGAGTTTTTAATTGGCCTTTATTCATAGAAGGATACATTCACCCCCCTCTTTATCCGGGCCTAGCACCCTAACACTTGGTATCAGAGCGGGTATTTCCCAATATGTGGTCCAACGGCCAGGGAAACGGATCCGCTGGTCCTCGCAGCTACATTGCTGAAGGGCAGTCAATCACCCGTCCCCCTTTCTTCGATGGTAATAACTATTTTTTCTGGAAGAACAGGATGGAAGTCTTTATCAGGGCCCAAAGCCACAAGCTCTGGAGAGTAATTACAGATGGTCCGTACCAACTTCCACCGAACGAAGACATATGGACAGAGGAACAGGAAAACTCTCTGCACTGAATTGGACAGCTCTTAGCATCATACAGTGCGCCGTCCACCCTGAAGAGTACTTGAGGATTTCAGCGTGCAAGACTGCAAAGAAAATGTGGGATGAATTACAGTTAATTTATGAGGGCACATCTCAAGTGAAAGCTACCAAGATAAATATGCTTACAACTCAGTATGAGTTGTTTAAGATGAACCCAGAGGAGTCGATCACAGAAATGTATGCTAGATTGTCTGTGATCATCAATAGTCTGAGAGGATTTGGAAAGGAGATTCAGCAAGAAGACATTGTCAGGAAGATCCTTAGGTCCCTAACTCCCATCTGGGATACTAAGGTGACCGTCATAGAGGAATCAAGAGATTTATCCACCATGTCAGTAACCCAGCTGATTGGGTCTCTCATGACCCACGAAATGAACTTCAGACAAGGGAATGATGGACATGACAGAAAGGGAAAGAATGTTGCTCTGAAAGTCTCACGACATACTAAGAAGAGCAGCAGCAGCAGCAACAGTGGTGGTAGCAGCGAAGACTCTGACGAATTCTCAGACCTGGACAATAGCGAGCAGGCCATGCTCACCAGGCAATTCAGAAAGTTCCTGAGGACTAAACGGAAATTCTACAGGAGAAAGAGATTCAATGCTGCAAGGAAGTCTCCTGAACGAGAACTTGAGAAGAACCGGTTTGTTAAGAAGGTTACATGCTACCATTGTCAGAAATCTGGTCACATGAAAAGTGAATGTCCAGAGCTGCAAGCTAAGGCTCCCGGATACCAGAAGAAGATGGTGCACAAGAAGAAGAAAGCCATGCTGTGCACATGGAGTGACGAGGAGGAGGATCCAGAAGCCACCTCGTCCAGTGAAGATGAAGAGAAGAGTTGCCTCATGGCCAACCATGAGGAAGAGGTAACGAACCTATTTGAGAATTTTACTTTGGATGATTGGGCGGACGCTTATGGTGACCTGTTAGCTAAATATAATTTTCTAACCAAGGAGCATAGAATGCTTAAACGAAAGTTTCACTCTATTTCTGACGAACACTCTATTGCTGTTACGGACAACATGAAAACCAAGGAGATGGCCATTGAGCTAGATCAGGCTAGAAGTGAGATCGAGAAGTTTAGAATGGAAAGAGAGGAAAATCTAGCTAGGATGAATGAGCTGAAGAGTAAAACTGAAGAGAGTAAAAAGGAGTTTAGACTGATTGCAGAAAAATATGAGGTGGTTAGAAAAGTCAATCAGGAACTCCTGGACCAACGTAATGAACTTCAGAAGGAGATTGAGGACAAAGGAAAAATACTAGAAAAAATTACAGAGGGGAGAAACAATCTGGATGTCCTTCTGGGGTCGAGGGTAAACTTCCACAGGGAGGGATTAGGATATAATCCCACAAGTAAAAAACCCTTTGAATTCAAAACTGTCACGTTCTGCCCCGCCAAGGGTAAAGAAACACTGGAAACCCCATCCAGTTCCAAATCTGTCTCTACATTGAAGGTTTCGACCAGCAAATCTACTCAATCCACTGGTCAGCAGACTAAGTCAGGAAATCCTGAGACTAGAACTGTTCCTGTGCAACAGATGTGGAACAAGGGTTTTCACACGACCATTCCTATTGATGTCACTAGAAAGGTGAATAGTTTCGCTAAGAAAATTCAGCATGATAGTTATCAAGGAAAGCATGCGAACATGCATCACCTTCAGCACAATTTTCATTTGAATAAAAATGGCTACATGAATTATGCTCAGCACACACGTGTTTCCTCTAAGAGGCCAAACAACAATTTCTCTGCTCGGAAACAACATAATTTTAATAGGAATAGGCTCATTCAACACCCACTGAGAAATGCCAAGAAGGAAGAATCAATCTACATGAAATCTCTGAAAAGAACAGTAAAACAAATGTGGGTTCCTAAGTGTGATTTGGATAAATTGAAAACTGTCTTTGGACCCAATTTGAATTGGGTCCCACATCACTTTGTCTGAACTTTCACAGGTTAGCCTGGCAGCCGAGCATAACAAGTGGTATCTTGACAGCGGCTGTAGCAGGCACATGACAGGAGACTGGTCCAAATTTAGCAAACTAAAAATGAAGTTTGGGGGCTTGGTCAAATTCGGTGGAAATAACAGAGGAAGAATAATTGGAATTGGTACAATTGGTAAGTCCTCCACTAACTCCATTGAAGATGTGTATCTTATAGAAGGACTTCAGCACAACTTGATAAGTATTAGTCAACTCTGCGACAAAGGACACAAGGTACTCTTTGACCATAATTCCTGTGCTGTTTTTGAGCTGAATTCTGATAACGTCATGTTCAAAGGTCATAGAGTAAACAATGTATACATCGTAGACCTGGATGATAATCCTGAAACTCACTTGTGTATGTCTGCTAATTCTGAACAGGTTGCGTTTGACTGGCATAGGCGTCTAGGCCATGCTAGTTTGTCTACAATGAATAAACTGTCTAAGCATAACCTAGTTAGAGGTTTGCCCCGAATAAGATTTCAGTTAGGGTCCAAGCTATGTGATGCTTGTGCACTAGGTAAACAGACTCGTGTAGTTTTTAAGTTGAGAACTGAGAATCTTTCATCTAAACCGCTGCAGCACTTGCACACGGATCTCTTTGGTCCTACTCGCATACAAAGTTTGTCAGGTAAGAGATATGGATTAGTCATAGTGGATGACTACACTAGATTTTCTTGGTTGTTTTGTTTAGCAAATAAAAACGATGCTTTTGTTCACTTTGAAGAACTTTTCAATAAAATCAAACTGCAAGGTGAACATAATATCATTACTATTCAGTCTGACCACGGAGGAGAGTTTGAGAACTCTTCATTTTCTGAATTTTGCTCAAAAGAGGGAGTGACTCATAGATTCTTTTCTCCCAGGACACCAGAGCAGAACGGAATTGTTGAGAGAAGAAACATGTCAATAATTGAAATGGCCAGGACTATGCTGATTGAGAGTGGACTTCCAAGGAGATTTTGGGCTGAAGCTGCGAATACTGCATGCTACATTCTAAACCGAGCCTTGGTAAGACCTACTCATAGGAAAACTCCGTATGAACTTCTCAAGGGTAAGCAGCCAATCATTTCTTACTTTAAGGTTTTTGGTTCCAAATGTTTTATCCATAATAATGGTAAGAATGGTTTGGACAAATTTGAAGCTAGGATCTCTCCTGGAATTTTTCTCGGATATTCAGAAACTTCAAGGGCTTACAGAGTTTTCAATAAAGCTGACCAAACTGTTGAAGAAACACCGCATGTAGTGTTTGATGAAAATGATTTCTCTAACAAAGTGATGGATGATGACAGGGAGCCATCTAATGAGGGAGATTTCTTGGAGAGAATTGAAGAAGAAGAAATGCAGCCAGCTGCTCAACCAGAAAACTCACAGCAAGAAGGAGCAGCTGAGGTAGGTGAACCCTCAGTTGAGATAATATTTCACAAAGACCACCCTAGTGAAAATGTCATAGGAAATTTGCATGATCCTCCTAGGACTAGGTCTCATTTTAGAATTGTCCAAGAACAGGACTTAGCTGCATTGGTATCTCAAGTGGAACCCAAATCTGTGGAAGAAGCCTTAAAACATGATTCTTGGGTATCCGCCATGTGTGAGGAATTAAATCAATTTGAGAAAAATATTGTATGGAAACTAGTTCCTAGACCTGATAACACTCATGTCATTGGCACTAAATGGATTTTCAAGAATAAAGTTGATGAGAACGGAGCTATCTCTAGAAACAAAGCAAGACTTGTAGCTCAAGGCTATAGTCAGGAATTTGGTGTGGATTTTGATGAATCCTATGCCCCAGTGGCTAGGATGGAAGCTATACGAATTCTGCTTGCATTTGCATGCTCTAGGAACATTCGGCTGCAGCAGATGGATGTCAAAAGCGCATTCTTAAATGGGATATTGAAGGAAGAGGTATATGTTGAACAACCTCCAGGTTTTAATTTCTTTGTTCAGCCTAACATAGTTTTTAGGTTGAATAAAGCCCTCTATGGATTGAAGCAGGCTCCCCGAGCCTGGTATGAGAGACTTTCTGAATTCCTCTTGAGCAAGGGCTACACTCGAGGTAAGGTTGACCAAACCCTCTTCACCAAAAATCTCGGAAAGGATTTAATAGTGGTCCATGTATATGTTGATGATATCATCTTCGGATCTAACAATTCAACATTATGTAAAGAATTTTCTGAATCTATGTCTCATGAATTTGAAATGAGTTTAGTTGGTGAACTAAAGTATTTTCTTGGGCTGCAGGTCAAACAGATGGAGGATGGTTGTTTCATAAATCAAACCAAGTATACTCTGGAGATGCTGAAGAGGTTTGGAATGACCAACCTCAAGACTATCTCAACACCCATGGGCACCAACTCCTCACTGGATTTAGACGAAAAAGGTAAAGAAGTGGATGCTAAATTATATAGAGGTATGATCGGTTCACTCCTCTACTTAACAGCATCCAAGCCTGACATTCAATTTAGTGTAGGGATGTGTGCCAGATACCAGTCTAGGCCTACTGAATTGCATTTGGCAGCTGTAAAAAGAATCTTTAGATACTTATCTGCTACCCATGATCTAGGTCTTTGGTATCCTGCATCATGTAGTTTAGATCTCATTGCATATACAGATGCAGATTATGCAGGATGTAAATTGGACAGGAAAAGTACTAGTGGTCACTGCGAATTTTTAGGAGGATGCCTAGTCTCTTGGGGATCCAAGAAGCAACACTTTGTGGCTCTTTCTACTGCTGAAGCTGAGTATGTAGCAGCAGGGAGATGTGGCACACAGGTTATATGGATAAAACACCAGCTTCTGGATTACTCAGTTGAGCTAGGTTGCACTTCCATCTTTTGTGACAATACTAGTACAATAAACATTGCAAAGAATCCTGTACTTCATTCTCGAACTAAACACATCGAAATCAGGCATCATTTTATTCGTGATGAAGTAGCTAGGAAGACCTTTGAATTGATCCATGTTGGCAATAACTCACAAATTGCAGATATTTTCACTAAGCCACTAGATACTGAAAAATTTAGCACATTGCGCAGAGAATTAGGTATTTACAGAATTTCATGATTGAATAATTGATTTCTAAATAATTTGTCATGTGCTCTTATGCTTATCTTTGCTCATTATCTGTTACTGAAAATAACCTCATTATGGGTGTTTGCTGATTCACTCGTACTGATTGATACCACTTTGTTTTCTTTGAGGTGTTTTGAGGGTTGTCTTGGTTAAGTCTGAGTTGGTGTCAAGGTCTCAGGGGGAGCTAGATTAATAATTGGTGTCATGCTCTTTTGGCCAAATCTGAACATACTTTGAACGGACTCTTGCTGACCTTATAAGAGAATCAGTTTGAGTAGGTGGATAAAAGAAATTTTTGAATGTTTTATCCGTTAAGACTGTTCATCTAATTTCTTGTTGGAATTTCAGCTGTTAGTCCCACTGAAATCAAAATCTGAATTCAAGACTATCTTCCTACACTGTAACTGACTTCTAATCTAGCCAGTACAGCATACCTCTTAGTCTAGTTAAGTCCAAAATGAGGTATATAGTGCTTTTGTCTGAAGAACTTTGGAGCTGGTGTATTGTTCTCAAACTGAATCTAGACTAATTTACAAGGTTTCAAGTGCAGTTTAATGAAAAATTCATGAAAGAAGTTTTAACAACCTTGTTAACTGTTCATTGAGAAACTGGGACTTTCATCAATGAAGTGAAAGTATCCCATGTCATGAGATGGCAGTATAAATCAGGCTTAATTAGCTGTCTTGATCATACAGAGCAATGGTACATATCTGGTTAGTAACTGGGGTGTCTGGCCTCTGGTAAAGGTGTCACCTTAATGTCAACACCAGATAGAATACTATCTCTGTCCTCTTGTCAGAAGGGGTAATGTGGTGTTGCCACCAAGTAACTGGGGACTCCTGCCTCTAAACAAGGTGTCTCCCTAATGTCAAAGGTGTACTTGACAGATTTATCTTTGATCTTGACCATCTTTGAAAAATTTTCTTCCTCTTGGTATCCAGATTCTGTTCACTTGGCATTTAGGTCTTGGTTTGTTTGTTTTCAATACCACATGTCTTTGTTTTTCCTGACTTCCTTGCTTGGTTTGTTTGTTTTCAATACCACAGGTCTTTGTTTTTCCTGACTTCCTTGCTTTATACTCTCTGAGTAAAGACTTACTCTGACCATACTGGTATCTTGTACCTTACTTGCTTAGAATCTGGTTCTGTGTATGGAGCAAATCTTCATTCACCATTTTGCACGCAGTCTGACTAACTGATCCTCAAAATCCTCACATGAAATTAATGGCATTCTTAATTGCTTAAACATCTCAATAACTCTCCTTTATCAGCCATACTCTCTATTGTTTTCTCTCCACTGTCAGCAATTGTCTTTTCGTGATATCTTCAGACCTGCCCCTAGTTTTTGATGATGTCAAAGGGGGAGAGTGTCTTGCTTGTACTCTTTTGTGCGTTGCTGAGGGGGAGCGAAAGATAAGTGTCCTGGGTTATCTAGTCAGAGGTAAGTGGATGTTGTGCTCAGGGGGAGCTCTTGGGAGTCGTCAGAGGAGGCGAGTGTGTTGTGTGTCTGCATTGCTTATTTTCACAGCTTATCTTCATGCACTTCATCTCTGTTATTTAATATAGTGTTGCCATCATCAAAAAGGGGGAGATTGTCAGACTTTTGTGACTTCCCTAGTGTTTTGATGATGAGCATCACTATGTTAAATATTATTATTTTTAATCAGATATCATGAGTACTGTTATGCATTCGAACTTTCTATGATTAACAAGAAAAACTGCTATGAGATAATACCCTGCATGTCCGTACAGTTCCTTTCATACTTCGTGTTGGTTGTGTTCACTTCACTTCGTGTTATCTTTTTCAACATCATGTTGTTCCAACTATGTTTGTTGGTTGTCTTCATGTCGTGTTTTGTTCCAGCGCGTGCTGTACACTGCAGTACCTCGTGCTGCTTTCTGTGCCACTTCGTGTCGTTCCATCTGTGTCACCCCTTTGTCTTCGAGTCTCTTGTTCTGGCCAAGTCTATACAGCCTCATCTTTACCTTCGTTTCAAGCCAAAGTCTACACATTGGCTTAGCGTCATGCATCAGTCTTCAAAGTCCATACAATGCACTGTAGCATGTTCGAAGCTAAGTCCATACATTGGTTTAAGCTTCCAAGTCTGTACATTGGCCTTCAAGCTTTCCAAGTCTATTCATTGGCAGCTGAACTTTGAAGTCTATACATTGGTCTTCACTTCAAGTATGTACAGCCATTGTCTTGCCAAAGTATATACGTTGTGAACCCTTAAGTCTGTATAGACTTTGCCTTGTCCAAGTCTATACATCGTCCAGTTCTTTGGCAAGTCTATACCTTGTTTCAGTTCATGTTGTTTTCGTGTCGTTTTCATCTTCGAGTTGGTTTCAGTCCAAGTTGTTTTCATGTGTATTCAAGTCTTTTTAGGGAAGTGTCGTTTCACCTCGTGCCGTTCTCTTTGCTGTGTGTTATGTCATGTTATTTTTGTATTCATGTCTTCGTGTTGCTTTTGTATTCGTGTCTTCGTGTGATTCTTGTGTTTATGTCCTCGTCTGGTTTCTTTCTATCTTCGTCCAGTTCCTTCTGATCGCGTGTTTGTCTACCTTTTCACTCCGTGAGACTTCCTTCTCACCTCGTGCTGTTCTCTTCTGACTTCGTGTCGTTTTCTTTGTAGTGTTAGCGTTATTATTGTGTATCTCGTGTCGTTCTCTTCGTAGTGTTTGTTTTGTTACAGTGATACTTCATGTCGTTCTCTTCGTAGTGTTAGTCTTATTAGCATGTATCTCGTGTCGTCTCTTTTTACCTCGTGCTGTTTTAATCTGATCTCGTGTCATTCTCTCTTTATATTGTACTGTAGTAATCTTGTGTATCTCGTGTCGTTCTCAGTACAGTGCATCTCGTATTGCTATCACATACCTCATGCAGTTTTAGTTCTTGGGGCCCTCAGTGTTAATGGTTTTTATCTCCTTGCAGGTCCGAGGAAGAACATTCACCAGTGACTGGGCTGCACGTGATCCAATGCTAAAGGAACCAATGCTATAAAGGCACGTGGCAAGAAGGTTCTGGATGAAGTGTGGGAGGCACACGCATTCTGCACCTGATCCACCTGATGCTGCTGCTATATATTGAAGCCTTCGTCCACAGATGAAGGTTCATCGAAAGGAAAAAGCAAAAAAGGAGAAGTGCAGAGAGTTCGATCCAAAAGAAAAGAAAGAGAAGAAGAGCAGAAGGAAAAGAAGAGAAAGAGAGAGTTAGAGAGCTCGTGAGGGTTAAGAGAAAAAGAAAGTGAGAGAGAAGAGAAGAGGAAGAGAAGCTTACCTGAAGATCTGTCTACTGGACCGTGGATCAGATCCAGGCCAGTCACCTCCGTTGAGAGCCACATTGTGCATTTCGTTTTTCAGCGTTCTGTTTGCTGAAGTTATTTTCATTTCGTGTTTCTATTTTTCCCCTTCTTATTTGGTTTTCCTTGTTCTTTCGATTCTCAGTAGTGAGTTCGGGTTCCTCCTGTGGATCAGGAGAAGGGAGATCTGATCTCCGGCTGCAAGTAGCTGGGAGCTACTTGTGGGTTCCCTCTGGTCAGAGGAAGGGAAACTTGTCTCCGGTTCTGGGCTTGCAGGTTGCAAGTCCAGGGGTCCCTCCGGTTGGGAGGAAGAGGGGAGGTTGTTCCCCTGGTCAAGCTGTGTGGCAGCAACTATTTGCAGACTGAGTCTGCTTGTCTAGCATTGGCTAGTGAAGCCTCACTCCGGTTGGGAGTGAGGGGTGGATGTAGGTCTGGAGGATCGAACCACCTAAAAGTCTATTGAGCAATGGTTTGCTTTGTGTGCTTGCTTCCGCTAGATGCTTGGATAGGCGTGCTCTATGTGTTTGCTCATATGTTTAATTGAATTCGTTTCATTCTGTGATTGCGTCTAGCATCTGAGTTTTTAATTGGCCTTTATTCATAGAAGGATACATTCACCCCCCTCTGTATCTGGGCCTAGCACCATAACACTTGTATGTGGGGTAATCTCCCCCCAAAATCATTCAAAAATAGAGTGCGTTTGAGTCTACGTGGGTCTCGAACCCCCCCAAGTAGGGACTGCTGTAAAGGACGTGCCCGGAGTGGGCGAAAATGTGGGTTTGACTATAGTTATGAGGAGGCGGCCAAGGTTCTGGCCGTCCAAAGGAGCTAGGCGGCCAGGTCGATGGCCTTCTTGAGGGTGAGGGCGGCCAGGAGTCTGGCCACCTTGGAGGAGCTGGGCGGCCAACTATGTGGCCACCTAGGATGGTGGGTGGCCAGGTGTCTGGCCGCCCTGGGTCCTGGGTGGCCAGCACCTTGGCCGCCGAGGGATCAGGGCATGGAGTGTGTATAGAGCCTCAAAAAATTTGCCTCGGGGGTGCATGCACCCGAACCCCCCCTCCCTTACGGGCAGGGGGGCGCTGCACCCCTGCAACCCCCCGCCAACTTACCGCGAAGTTGGATCTACGAAGGGATTGGGTGGAGCCTACCTAAACAAGGATGGTACTCCACACTACCAATCAACCAATAGGAAGTATCACTTCTATGATGGCTAGGTAAGGGTCCCCGGGATGTTCGAAATTAGGCATCTACACCTGTGTAGGGTGAACCAATGTGTTGTCGGGCTCCAGGACGTTGCAGGCGTGCTGTGCGTTCTCCGAGGATCGTGGGTAGTATTTTTCCCTAATTTTTTTTTTTTTTGAATTTCAAAATCCTGAAATGGTTTTCTATTTAAACCACCCTCACCCCCCTCTCTCTTCCCCTCTCTCATTTCTCTCCCTCCCCTCTCTCACGTTCTCTCTTTCTCTCCCTCTTGTTGGGCATGTGTGGAACATGCTTGATTATATTGTTCTAATGGTGTCCGACCATGAGTGATTGATGAGTCTTATATGGATTTAATGTTGCCAACATGTATAAGTTTTAGGTTAAAGTTAGCGCTTGGTGTCATATGATATGGTGCCTTGAAGTTGAGCCATCTGAAGAGTCATACAACATCAAGCAAACAACAAAGCTAGCAGCAGTACAAGTCCGCATCTCTTGAGCAGAAATGGCAGTGCAAATGAGAAGCGTTGTATGTGCTCAGTTTAAACTAAAAAGGGGTTCTCCTCATATTTAAATGAAAGTTGAAAATGATTGGGAAGAAATTCAAAGGGAAGAAGCTATGGTGTTTGATCAATTTCAGTTGCCAAGAGTTTAGCAGAAAATCAAAAGAACCATAGGCTGCGTCGACCCTAGTATGAAGCTACATCGATGCCTTAGCTCAGAAAGGAAGTAAAAGTTCAAACGGGCTTCAAGCTGCATCAACGCTACCTCACAGATGCGTTGACGCGACCAAAGCTCGCAGAACAGTCAAGTCAAAAGAGTCAATTCCAGGTGTCAACCCCTTCATGCGGACATTCTACCAAACAAGGCTGCGTCAACCCCTTGGTGTCGCTGCGTCGACCCCTTTGCTCACAATTGAAAGAAAAGTCCAAGCGGACTTAGCCTGCGTCGATGCCACCTCACAGATGCGTCAACCACATCAAGCTTCAGCATAAGATCTTCAAGTAGAAAGGGATGAACGTAGGCGACGGCTCCTGAAGAATAAGGGCGACAAATAGCTTCTTAAGGCTGACAAATAGCTCTTACGGGTGACAAATACACAACTAAGGGTGACAAATAGGTGTTACCCATGACAAATGGCTCGTAAGGTAGTTTCAGCAAAGTTTGCGTCGACTCAGTCCTCTTAGGGCGTCGACGCAATGGCATTTCCAGATGCTGGTTCAAGGTGCTTTCCATAGTTGCGTCGACCCAACCTCTTCAGAGCGTCGACGCAGGGGTCTTTCAGAAGACGTTTTGAAGGCCACTCTCAACTGATGCGTCGATGCCTTCTCAATAGTGGGTCGACACAGGCAGCCTTCCAGAAGCTTTTAACACTGTTTCTGACAAACACGCCAGTCATCCAGAGAATAAAAATATAAGACATAAGCCTTCATAAGCACATATTTTGAAGTCTGGAAGAGGCTCCTAGGACTGACATTGTCCTTGTGATCATAAGTGAATAAGGGCAACCTTTTGGACAAAGTATCTGTCAGTACATCACCTAGGTAATGTCTCCCTCTCTCCAAGTCCTATCTCCTGTAGCCAGCTAGCAAGGCTTGTGTCTGATGGGAAAATCCCTGGGCAAAAGGATGTCCTCTCTGCAATAGGAATTAAGGTTCTGCAGGCTCCCTTGGTTAAACCTCCTTTTGTTTATTCTAACCATTCAAATGCAGATTTCTTGGAGAGAAAATTGCTACTATTCTGACCAATCAAATAATGAAGACTCCAAGCCAATAGGAAGCCTCCATTGCATGGACCAGGATCTGCAGACCTATTCCAAGTTCAAGACCCATGCTCCACCGATCCAGAATTTGCTCCAAGGATCTGAACGGCTCAGTTTGATTTCTTCATGTTCAAAGGTGCAACTCCAGACCTTCCTTTATATATATGAAGCAATGGCTACCTTGAAGAAGTTGGCGGAGCAAAGCATTTAGGTAGTATCCTTTAGCTCGTCCCAAGGAGAGAAAGAGAATGAAGAAGAGAGGAGAGAAAAATGAGCAGCCCTGCCCTTCGTGAGAAAGATCTGAGAAGAAAAGAGAGAGGTGTGAGATCCTATCTCAGGTCCGGCCCCATCCAGAGGTGAGAAGGAGAAAATGAGAGTTGTTGAGTAGAAGCCCAGTTCTACAGAAATTGATTCATGACCTCGTCTGAAGCTACATATGGCTTTTCAATTCCGCCTTGTGGTTTTTGTTTTGTTTGAAACTATGAATCCTTGTAAGTGTGTTCTGTGTTTATAGCGTCTCTGATGCTCAGTTGTAGAGATCGGATGTGGGTTTGGCTGAGCCCAGCCGTGTGTGCTTGGGGCTATCTCCCCGTGTTTTCTTGCTGCACTTGCATCGTGTTTCTTATTTTTCCTTTGTGTGTGTGTGTGGGGGGGGGGGGGGCTTGTCCTCGTGTGCTGTGTTTGAAGCGTGAGGACCTTGTCCTCGTGAGGAGCTTGCTCCTTGTGTGGTTGGGGCGTCGTCCCCGTGTGGTGCTTAAAGTACCGTGAGGACTCTGTCCTCGTGGGGACTCCGTCCTCATGTGTGGTTGGGGTTCGTCCCCGTGGGGCTTGTCCCTGTTGATCCGTTTACAGCGTGTAGTGAAGCCTCACCGGGTTTGATGAGGGGTGGATGTAGGTCTGTAGGTTTGCAAACTGAACCACCTAAAAATCCCTTGTGTAGTGTTGTATCCTTCTGTGATTGCTTCCATCTCTTCTACCTCCATTTCACAAGGTCCTATAGTTTTATTTCAGCATTTCTATTATGGCCGAACACTGTACATTTTGTGAGCCATCCACCGTTTACCAGCATTCTTGTTGAATGAACAAAGGGTCACACTCACATCCATGAAAGGGTCATCTTATACCTGGGAAATATCCAATGATCAAATGTTATTCCGCTGTGTGGTTCTTATGGAACCTTGCAATCTCAATTTCTCACCTTAAGTTCTACAAATGAGTGCTTGTGGTGCAGCAGACATGTTTGACTGCCGGTTGTTCATGACGTATTCTCTCTGGTTATCAGCTCTCAATCTTGAGTAGCTTGATACCTTGTGGATCTATAACAAGCACTCACATCTCTAAGCATCAATGCTATATCCACTGTGTTTAAACCAGAGCATTATCTGGTCAGATGATTTTTAAGAGGGCATATTTTTTATTAGGGGATCTATTCAACCTCCCCTTTCTAGATTTGGTTGCACCCCATGGGACCCAACAATTGGTATCAGAGCTAAGCTCTGTGTACCTAAGATCCAAAGATCTTCAGAGGGGATCCTTGTGCAACCAATTTTGATTCTTGTTGCTGAACCGCTTTCAATGAAATTTTTTATCCGTTTCAAGTACGCCATCTGGTTTGGCATTCTGTGCAAAGTTGTTAATTCCATGTGTCACGCCCCGAGCTTTTAATACAGCGGAAGAAATTTTGGGGTTTGAACAGTCGGCATGGTAAGCCTCTCGCAAGCAAGAAATCAGAGCGCAAGATAATCACATAAAAGTAATTGCACAAGTATTTTTTTCCAAATTATAACTTTATTCCAGACTAGTAACCAAAAGTTCATTATATTCTTGACTTTAAACATCCTTACATCATAGACTCAAGAAAATGGAAAATTTACAATAGGATTCGACTAGACACTTGACAACTAGGTCTTCTCTCAATCCATTTGACCTTCAATCACTCTCGGACCCGCTACTTGCATATTCTGAATCTGATTCACCTATACTTCCTGAAAAATTGAGAAAGTAGGTATGAGCACACTTACCCAGTAGGTATCTTCGTATTAACATAAAGGCAATATTTAAGTGATTAATATCTTAGCTCTAGGATCAAGATAAAAGAAAATAAGAACGTGATAAACAAGCGATATAAACCAAGATAACCAAGAATCATGAAATAACTGAGCAAGTAGACGTGAGCGAGTATAGACCATGAACAAGCAAGATTAATCATGTAGATGTAAATTTGGCCTTTCATGAACAAGAATATACGAGTAAGTATCTAGAAAGTACTTTAGACAATCATATAAAGGCTATGTACTAGAAACTCATTAACATGTAATTTCCATAACGAGCATCGTTGTTTTCACTCATTTATAAAAGAAAGTACTCCCAGCGCAATACGGCGCCAGTATCATCATACCCCATGGTTTATAGCATGTTTCTAACAATCCGTCAAGGGGACTAGCATGGAGCCCTTGGACACAATTTGTGCCCGGTCTTGCATCTTCAAGTTATAAATCCAGTTACTTCCACGAGATATAACAATAATTTCGGCCAATAATTCAACTCCAAATAATAAGTCTCATGAGCAAGTAACCAAGGTATAGAACATATCATAACTAAAATGAGATATAAAGGAAGAATTAAAAGAATATTATACTCCGACGGCATTCCGGCAGCATAACGGTAAATTCATTAAGTTTCATATCTGTTGACACCCATTTTATGACCGATAAGTCGGCTCATCTCCTTGTTCACTCTATGTGATGCTCCCAGTTATTCATTCATTCCTTGAGTCTCCTTCGTCAGTTTGAAGCTCATTTTATGGGTCTTCTCTCCTTGGTTGAGTGTGGTTCCTTGTGGCTTTTTCATTGGATGAAGCTTAGCAAAGCTCTCTTATATATTTGATCCTCATTGTTTCTAACAGACGTGCACATGGGGCGTTACTTTCTTCTAACGCATTGTCCCTAGGCCGTTACATCTTGAAGAGTCCTGAAGTTGAAGGCCTTTGTTCCAAATCCTTATCCTTTGGCCTGCCCATTGATTCTAATGGTCTGTCGAGTAGCCGTTACATCCAACAGAGAGTCCTGGCAGTTCAGGCCTTTTCTCACCTACTCCGTGGTCGAGATAAGAGTTTGAATTGGTGATTTCTCTTCCAAATCTGATCCTCAGAACCTTCTGTTTGTTTCTATGGACTCTTGGTGATATTATCTTCAAGGATTTGCTAAGAGTTATCCTCTTTTCTTGCTGGATTATCCTCTGTTTGACCGGAGAGTTTGAGGTCCTATAAATAGCACCCTTAACTCCATGGCCTGAAGGAGGAAGATCTGGAATTCGCGTCGAAGTGCTGCCGCATTCTGGAGCCACATCTTACCAAGGAGACTTGTCTTTTACGTCCGTCTGCTTCACGGTGAAGGGAGTATTCGTTCTATTGAGTTTCAAAATTCATGATTGCATATTGTGTTTTTCCTCCTCCCTCTCATCATAGGCATTGTCCCTCTCCTTGTTTCCACGTTCTGCACCTGGTTTTCATCATCTAAACATCTTCCCACATTTTAAAATGCCCAGAGGGGTTAAAAAACCAAAACTTCCTCGGTACTTCCCTTTCCTTTTGAATGATCTTAAGTTTTTTGAGAATTGATACTATGCTTGTTTAAAGGGCTGATCTGGGTCTGTTTTCTTGTGTTTTCACGTTCTTTGGCAGGTTTACAGGGTCACTACGCGAGGCCCAAGTCTTCTGGCCGGCTGGAAGAGTTGGAGTTAAAAGAGTCCACAAGCTATTACTGCAGGTTTTCTGACGGTCTTGTGCAGGCGCGTTAGGTTTCTCTAACGGCTCATCTGGAGACCGTCACATTCCTTTGACGCACGGGGTCTGGACCGTTACATTCGGTTGATCTGCAGATTTCACTGGTTTTATCTCTCCCGTGGGAGGGTGCTTCATCCACCTATTTCCAAGGTATTTTCAAGTCTCTGGCTTGTCTTTACTTTGGTGGCGATCACGTTCTTTCTTAGTATTGGGCATTAGCTTTCTCTCCATCTCATATCTCTTATTTCCTTTATTTGCTCCACCATTGCGGTGTGTTTTTATTTGTTCTTGCTCCACGCCCTGGCATGTGTTTTTCTTAATTCCCTTAGTTTAGCTTGATGATTGAGATAGCATGCCCATGCTAGAACTTGTTCTGGTTGCCTAGGTTCATGGTTCACATGTCCTTGGGTTGATTGAGATCTTTGATTTTTGCTTATCATCTTTATTACACATCAAAACAAAAAGAATAATGGAAGCAAACAAATCAACATATAATTTTTTGGCGATCTTGATCGGACAACTTGGCCCAATCATGTCTTGATCTCTGTTTAAACATGCCATCATTTCCTTATTTAGTTTCCTCGGATTTCCCTCTTACTTCCTCTTGTTTCTGGTTCTCTGGGTAGTCTGACGGCCTTCTATCCCTGCGTCACTCCACTTTGACGTAGGGGCTTTAGACCGTTACACTCCTCGTCCTACTTTTTGGGCTTCTCACGGATTTCCCTTCTATTTCTGGTTTGTTTTTGGCTCTCTGACTCATACGACGGTCCTGGGTCCCTGCGTTATATTGCTTCTGGCGATCTGGACTCTGACCGTTATATATTTCTGACACTAGTCTTCTAGACCGTTACACTCCAGACAGGTACGCATCCCGAGGTGCATTCTATTTTCGTAGTTTTTGCTGTGATATTCTTGCTTGGGTGTTATCTGACTTCCTCCTTGGTTGGTTTACATACTTACATCGTTGTGTGCATAATTGTTTGCTAGATTCTAGGTTAGAATTTGCATGCACCCCGGTGCACATAGGTTCATTCATACTTTCATACATTAGATTGCATTTTCCTACCTTGTTGTGCAGACCTCTCGTCTCCATATTCCTTGGGGTCGACTAGAAAATCACACCAGGGACCTCCATAAGTCCCCACGAGCCGTGGATTCCCACATGGACGCCGGGCCGGTTGTACCTTTCCCACCCCGTGTCTAAGATTGCATAAGTGAGGGAGTGATCACATTTAGAGTCAAAACAAGCTTTACACCCATCTCCTATCAGGGACCTATTGTTGAGAGCTCACATTAATCAATCCACTAAAGTTCCAAAGGGGAAATCATAAGAATCTTGAAGCATCATCTTAAACAACTTGCTTGACTCTGAGTGTTTTCATCTCTTGTTACTTACATCTTTGTTATAAATCGTCTAAGTTTGGTTGCTCATTGC
Organism: Amorphophallus konjac; assembly: GCA_022559845.1. Lineage (NCBI taxonomy): Eukaryota > Viridiplantae > Streptophyta > Magnoliopsida > Alismatales > Araceae > Amorphophallus > Amorphophallus konjac. The sequence goes on along the minus strand of CM040124.1, from coordinate 128,455,747 downwards.
GTGTTTGTGTTGTGTTGTTTGCATCTTGTTAAGGTTGTTCGTTGCATGTGGAGTTGTTTTCGTCAGTTTGAAGCACCTTCTAGGGTCAATTCCTTCTCCAAGTTCTACTCAAATCCACTTTTCGAACCCACCATGGCTTCTTTCAATCCTCCCCGTTCCCAAGAGGATTCCCTTCCTCAAGGGCTTCTTGAAAACCCTGCTAGGGTTACCTCATTCTCTTCTGGAGAGGGGATAGCCCCTCTTCCGTCCTCTACCTCCATGGAAGGTGGTCAAGCTACCCCTTCTTTCACTACCCCTTATGCGAGCTCCATTCTCCAGATGATGGCCCAATTGGATCTGCCCAACTCCAAACTATCTATCAGGCCATGCAAGGATCCAATATCTCCCCTCCCACGATTATGCAGGGTCAATCCAATCCTTCCATCCAGCTCACTCCAATTAATCTTACTCCGGTCCAACCCCGGACCATCACATTCACTGGCATGGAGATGGGCCAATCTTCTACTTCGGCCCAGCAATCTTTTGACAAGGGGAAGTCTCCTATCCCTTCTTTCGTTCAGGTGGATCATCACATGTCTAACCCAATGGTTCCATAAGTCCTTATGGGCCCTTCAGATTTCGCACGCCCTCAGCTAGGGGTTGCCCAAGCCCACTCCAATCTGGGTCAAGTTCACGCCCAATATCCTTCTTATGGGCCCCCTACTTCGGCCAGTTATCCTTCTGCTCCTGCTTATGGGCTCCCACCTTCTGCCACAATCCACACTTCTGCTCCCCAACTTCAGCCATCATCTCTCACTACCCCTGCTCCATCCAGAGAGCAGGAACTACTTGATAAATGGAGCACCATGCAACATCAACTCGATTTCCTCCAGAAGCGGGTTGGCCCACAATCCTTGGCAGATGTTCCGGTTCCTAGCTTTCAGAACATCCGGTTCCCTCCGCAATCCGAGCTCCCCAATTATCGCAAATATGACGGAAACGGCAATCCCTTTACCCACGTAAGGGATTTCTTATATGAATCGGCCCAATTCCAATATGATGATCGCCTTATGGTGTACTTGTTACGCCGATCATTAGACGGTGTTGCACTGGAATGGTTCTATTCTCTGCCATTGGAAGAAGCCGAGAGTTTTAAGACAGTGAAGGATAAGTTTATTCAACGGTTTCAAGACAGGGTCGGCCCGGAATATTCATTCACAGATCTGGTGGCCGAAAAGATGAAACCGGATGAGGAGTTTGCCACTTATGCAGATAGGTGGAGGCAAATGGCCGCTAGAGTGCCCGGCCATATTCCATAGGAAGAGAAGTTCAAGTTACTTATTTCCAATGCTACTCTGACCTTCCGAAATATTCTGGCCATGAACGACATAGCCAACATGCACCAACTCTATAGCAGAGCGCGCTTCATTCAAACTCAGTTCAAGGATTCCCCCATACACTCACTATTTGAAAACCAAAAGCCCAAGTATCACAAGAAACCTCAAGGGCCGGTCACCGAGGGGGTCCAAACAAACGAGCAGGTTCAAGCCGTTGCCTTTCCGTTCCAAGCCGCACCTTTCCGCTTCCCTCAGAACCCCCGCACTCCCCAGAATCCCGCTCCCCAAAACTACCAGACCACTCCACAAAACCCTCCGCCGCCCACCTTCACCATTCCACAAAACACCTTCGCCGCACCACAGCAACCACCACCACCTCCACAATACCACAATGTTCCTCCATCCAACGGCTACAACAACCCTTACAACAAGCACCCGGCTCCTAAAAGAGCTTAGTACCCACCCTTGCCAGAAACACTCACGGACATCTTCTCAGCCCCCATGTTGGTGAATGCCATACAGCTCCCTCCGGAACGGCCCAACTGGAATCCGACCGTTGATCAGACGAAGTATTGTATGTTCCACAGGCAACCGAGACATACCATTGAAGGGTGTTTTCAATTCCGGGACCTAGTATATGATCTTCATGAAGGACAGAGGATAGATTGGGCCGAAATGCACCAGGCCATCACAGAAATTAAAGAGAAGAGAAGGCAGCCGCCGAGGCAGCAAGTACAGTGGCAACAGGTACCGCAGCCACAGCAGCAGCAGCAACAGCAGCCGGTGCAAGACCTGGGGATTCATTAAAACCCAATGCCGAACCATCCTCCTGCTCCGCAGCCTCCGCCGCCGGCACCAGCTCAGGTCAATGTCGTCCAACCCCCAGCTCCTAACCCGGATGGTCCTTTGACGATGATAACTCCACGCCGCAGGTCATGGCCCTTCACCACAACTACCATAATCCTCCCGCTTCCCCTATCCTTATACCTACACACCAAACTCCTTCTCCACTCGTCCTCCCATTTACCCCTATTCTATCACACGCACCATCACCCGTGCCCCCGTCGCACTCACCATTGCTCACATCCGCTACCATCACCCCCTCCCCGCTCGCGCTAACATCCACTACCGCCATACCTCTGTCTAACCCTCCACTCATCACACCTCCATCCACTTTTGTATCCCCACTGCCGCTCGCGCCCACTGCCACTAACGCCTCGCCTATCATCCTTTCCACCACACCCTCTCCCGCACCGCTCATCCATCCCACTGGGCCTACTAAATCACTTATCCTAAGCCCATCAGAGGCCGCGGCAGCTTATAACTTCGCCCTACGGAGCGGGCGCATGTTTCACCGAAACTATCCTTCCACTTCCAACCCCCAGTCTTCCCAACCAGCGGCTGAACAGGAAGAGGCCGAGCCACTACCGGGGACCCAATATGATCTATTACATCATTTGGATAGGGTGCCCGCCAAGATATCTGTGATGGAAGTAATTAAGAGATCTACCCTTCACCAAGATGCATTAAGAGACTTTCTTCAAAAGGTGATGGTTAGTGAAGACATGGCAGTTGATAGCTTACCTACCGCACTGGCAACAATCTCCAAGGGGCCAGCCATTACCTTCTCTGAAACCACGCTAGCACCACCAGAAGCTCGGCAAATGCCGCTGTGCATTACTATCATTCTAAACAAAGTCAGCATTGACGCAGCATTGGTTGACACAGGGGCGTCTATCAACGTATGCCCGCTCAGCACTCTAAGGGCTTGTAATCTGTCAAAAGAACTTCTACGCCCAACTCCCACTACCATAGCTACTTATGACAACTCTCGGCGTGCATGTCACGGGATTGTCACCATTCAAGCTGAGCTTGGGCCTCTTACTATGTCCGTGGAATTCTATGTGCTGGACATTGACCCCATGTTCAAGGCTATCTTGGGTCGTCCATGGATCGATACCCTCAACGTCGTACCCTCCACTGCACATCAATGCATTAAATTCCCTTTTCAAGGGAGGGTCGTCAAAGTCAAAAGCTTATCCACGGTCTAATCAGTAAAGGCTATTTCAGAGAAAGTTCTTCCCACATTGTGGCCAAGCAGTCAGCCCGTTATGTCAGTGCTAGATCTTGACTTTCCTTGGGCTTACGCACCTCGCAAGCCCGTCACCGCAGTAGTTGACATCAAGGTGAAGCCCCAGATTCGAGATTCCAAGGGCTGGGACATTATACTGAAGCTAGGCTACCAACCGGGGAGAGGCCTCGGTGCTCAATTGCAGGGACGAACTAAACCAATTCCTAAGGGCAGGAAAATGAACAGAAGAGGTCTCGGCTACCGAGAGACTGCATTATCTATAATGGGTGATTCTGGGCCACTCACCTGGGACTACCGTCAACACTTTGTTCGAGGGCCTCTCCAGCCTGGCACATTAACTCCACGGCCAGCTCCGCAAAGGGAAGATACAGTCTGTCCGATTGCCAATCCACCCCCAGTGCTAAGGGGGCCAGTTGATGATGTGATTGTCTATGGTCCCGCCCTTCAGGGGCTATTTCATGACGAAGACTGCCAGCAGCAGCAAGAGGTTCGGCTTGTTCAGTGGAGGTCGAAGAAGCAGCCGGCTCAGCATCTGCGGAAGGAGGAGAGCTCGCCGATTATCTTTTCTTGGTCTCCCTCACGCTTTCAATCTCTCCTACAGCAGAGGGAATTCATACCCCATCTTCCTTCCATCATGGTAAATCCATCCTTCATTCATCCACCTGAAATTCTCTTTGTTCCCTATGCTTGCGGGCATTGCCCGCCCATTGATCTATCCACTCTATTCACTCCTCCTCCTCCCAACGCCCAACTCCATGAGATGTGGTTCTCGTCTTCCAATCCTTTCTTTGATTGCATCTTCCCTGAGCTGTTTCCCAAGCAGCTCCTGCCTCCTCCATCTTGTTGTGTAGTCTCCATTGATCTCCAAAAAAAAAAAAAACGTCAAATTCGAAACGGAGATTTCAGTGGAAGATTATGCTACCTTGTCTCCATCCTTCTCCTAGGGGCACGAGTCCCCTGCTCCTTCCCTTCCACTAGGTCTTCTTCCTCCTAGATTAGGATTAGAGTCTATCGAGTCTAGGGTAGTAGAGTCAGTTAGGTCTAGAGAAGTAGGGTCTTGTTCTAGGTCGTCCAACCCTTCCTCCTCTGAGTCGCATCCGCTTGCGCGTCCTCCCAAATCCGTCCCTGATAGGTTCTTGCAAGATCTAGCTCAGCGTTGTCATGACCTTTTGAAGTGTCCAGAATTTGTTGCTACGGTAATTATGATTGAAGAGGAAGAAGAAATAGAAGGGGTGTGGAGCGATGACGGACTCGGCGTCTATGAAATCCTGGATGAAAAAGATCCGATCAATGAGGACAGCGACGTAGATGACACTACCGATTTATATGCACAAGGACTTAAGAAATTCGATGAGCCGTCGTCGGCAGTGGATGAACCTATGAAAGAAATCAATTTGAGAACTGAAGAAGACCCAAGGCCCATCATTATTGCCGCTAATCTCCCTCCACAAGTAGAAGAAGATTTAATTAAGGTTCTGAGGGAGTATAGCGATTCTTTCGCCTAGTCTTATGAGGACATGCCAGGTCTTGACCCCTCTTTAGTGGAACATCGACTCGGGCTTAAACCAGGGGCAACACCTGTGAAACAATGGTCAAGGAGATTTCACCCCCACATGGCCTTAAGGATTAAGGAAGAGGTCGACAAATTGTATAAGGCCAGATTCATTAGAGTTGTTCTATATCTCAGTGGGTGGCGAACATAGTCCCTGTTATCAAGAAGGATGGAAAGGTGCGTATCTGCATCGATTTCAGGGATCTCAACAAAGCATGTCCAAAAGATGATTTCCCGCTCCCTCATATTGATGTCTTGGTCGATAGCACCGCCAGGTACGAATCATTGTCATTTATGGACGGTTACTCAGGCTATAATCAGATCCGTCTCGCTCCGGAAGATCAAGAGAAAACCTCGTTCACCACACCCTGGGGCACGTACTGTTATGTGGTTATGCCATTCGGTCTGAAGAACGCAGGTGCCACCTATCAAAGGGCGATGATGGCCATCTTCCACGACATGATGCATATCTATGTGGGCTATCGAGGTGCTGCAAAGAGCACGGGAGTACAAGCTCAAAATGAATCCAAAGAAGTGCGTATTTGGAGTCTCTTCAGGGAAGTTGTTAGGTTTCATAGTGAGCAAACGGGGGATCCAGATTGATCCTAACAAAGCACATGCCGTCATGGACATGCCTCCGCCTAAGAACATTACGGAACTTCGAGGACTGATTGGTCGATTGCAATTCATTAGAAGATTCATATCCCAACATTCTCAAAGGTGCCATCCATTTTATGAATTGCTTAAGGCGGGGGTCAAGTTTGAATGGAATCAAGATTATCAGAAGGCCTACGAGGACTTAAAGGAATATCTATCCAATCCCCAGGTTTTACAACCTCCTGTCCCTGGGAAACCCCTGATCCTATACATCTCGGTTATTGAGCACTCCCTAGGGGCGGTCTTAGCACAAGTAGATGATGAAGGGAAAGAGCGGGCTGCGTATTACCTCTCTCGGTTATTTAACCCAGCTGAGTCCAGATACACCGCTATGGAGAATACTTGTGCCACCTTAGTGTGGGTAGCTCAGAAGCTTAAACACTATTTCCTTGCCCACCCAGTTAGGTTGATCTCTAGAATGGACCCGATTCGCTATCTCTTAGAAAAGCCCATCCTTTCTAGTAGGTTAGCTCGCTGGCAGAGCTTCCTCTCCCAATTTGATATCACATTCGTCGTTTAGAAGGCGGTCAAAGGGTACACCATCGCTAAGCATCTTGCCCATCTTCCTATTCCTCACACCGACTCTATTCAGGACGATTTCCTTGACGAGCATCTCTCCGTCCTCACCCATCATCCCTTCTGGTCTCTGCACTTCGATGGTGCGCTCAATTCTCAAGGCCAAGGGATCGACGCTGTTCTGCTCACTCCAGAAGGAGTGACTATTCCCTTCGCTTATCAACTTCGATTTCCTACTACCAACAACATCGCTGAGTATGAAGCTCTCTTAGCTGGATTGAAGCATGCCTATCTCCTAGGTGCGCGCTATTTGAATATCATAGGAGACTCTCAGCTCGTCCTACAACATGTTCTATCCACTTACCGCACTCGTGACCCCAAACTCAAGCCTTATCAAGATTTGGTCACGCTCCTTGCTAGGAAATTCCGTAAGTTGATCTATATCCATACTCCTCGCTCTCAGAATATTCTAGCTGATGCTCTAGCATCTCTTGCTTCCTCTCTATCTTTCCCTCTCAGTCAGAACACTGAGACTATCATCGTTCAGAGACTGGACGCACCCTCCCTTCAAGATCCTTGGTTCATCAACCTTAGGAAGACTGTAGAGGCGAGGGCTGAGAAGGAAGATCTCAAGGAAGTATCTCTAATGGAGCTAGAAGAGATTCTGGACGAAGAAGAATTGCCTTGGCATCACGAAATCGAGTTGTTTTGCAAAGAAGGATCACTCCCAGAATGGGCAAATGTCGAGCAGCGCAAGTCAATAAGAAGAGCCGCCTCAAGGTATACCATTGTTGCAGGAGAACTATACAGGCGCGCTACTAATGGAATGTTCATGAGATGCTTAGATGATGATGAGGCTTGGAAAGTGGCTGAAGCAACCCATTCTAGTGAGTGTGGAGGTCATGTCAATGGCCAGGCTCTAGCGAAGAAGATCCTTAGGTAGGGCTACCACTGGCCCACTCTAGAGGAAGATTGCTCCCTCTATGTTCGGAGGTGTCTTAAATGCCAACTCCATGCTGATAAAATCCATGCTCCAGCTTCATCTCTCCATCCTCTCTCTGCTCCTTGGCCATTCTCTATGTGGGCTATCGACATTGTCGGCCCGCTCGGTGATCCTAATTCTCAGATCAAGCAGAAATCCTTTATCCTTACCGCCACTGAGTACTTCACCAAATGGGCCGAAGCCGAGGCGTACGCAGAGATCAAAGCTTCAATGGTGTGCCGCTTTATCATGAAGAATATCATCTCATGGTTCGGAGTGCCAAGCAGTATCATCACCGACAACGGACCCCAGTTTGTCTCCCAAGAGCTCAAGGACCTATGTAAGAAGTTCAATATTACATTGCATCATTCATCTCCATATTACCCTCAAGGCAACGGTCAAGCCGAGGCCACTAATAAAACCCTTCTTAAAATCATAAAGAAAACATGCGAATCTCATAAGTTTTCTGATTGGCCAGAAAGATTAGTGGAAGCTCTGTGGGCTTACCGCACCTCCGTCAGTACTCCCACGGGACAAACTCCCTATGCTCTTACCTACGGGATGGAGGCGGTGCTCCCATATGAGATCTTGATCCCTTCCCTTAGAGTGCAGCTTGATAAGGAACTTAATCTCGATGAACGTCGAGAGGCGTTGCTGGTTCAGCTGGAACTCTTAGATGAGAAGAGGATGAATGCGGCCGATCATGTATCCGTTTATCAAAAGGGAGTTTCGCGTTACTTTCAGAAGAAGGTAATTGAACGTAAATGTCAAAAATGTGATATGGTTCTGAAACGCAAATTCATTCGGTCTGCAGGACCTAGGTCTAAATTGCAACCTAACTGGGAAGGGCCGTTCGTCGTAAAAGAGGCTTATCCAGGGAATGCTTATCACTTAGTAAACGCGGAAGGTGAGGAGCTCTCTCACCCATGGAATGGGTTGTACCTTAAGCGGTTCTTTCCTTAAGAGTCTAATCCGTGCCACCCCGGCAGCAAGATGTTCCTCCATTTCTCTAAAAGGGTCCCGAGTAAGGCAACCACACACTACACAACATCCTGGTCAGGTTTCCCGCTTTAAAAGACACCGTTTCTCCTTGGTCATGCTTTGGGGGAAAGTCGAAGTCCCTGTCTGTTCCTTCCATCGGCTGAATCCAGGGGCAAGAAGTGAATAAGGAGGCGACAACCAATCCAGGCACCCTGATAAGAGGTGGTCTCAAATAGGGGCAGTCCGTTATGACCTGATGCCACAAGCAAAGAAACAAGAAAAAAAAAGAAGAAAGCAAAGGACAAAATCAAAAGCATCATCTCAAAGGTCTATTGAATATGATTCCAAAGCTCCAGAAAGGCAAGAAAAAGAATCTAGGCATGACAAGAGTGGCAGTACAGTTCCCCGCGGGACGAATGAGCCCGGTCGCACGCATGCCTAGAGTGGACTAAGGTTCGATGACGGACACAAAGCCCCGGCGCAACAAACCAAATTTCTAATGGGTCATCTGGAGAGGAACCCAAGTCCTAAAAACTTTCAAATCTGGCCTAAGCTTACCCCCATATTCTATTTTCCTTTTTAGGATTGAAAGTAGTACCCTGGGTATGGCCCTGGTAGAAACACCGTCATGAAAATCTGGGCCTTGGTCAGGGTTTGTCACCTCATTGCACGCCAACCTCGGGACTGTCAATACGATGCGGAGGGCTCACGTTGATAAGGGAAAGCACCGGTTTTCAATATCCAATACAAAAATAAAAAAAACAATATATTTTCAAAATCCAAAACAACATATATTTCAAAATCCAAAATCCAAAAACAACATATATTTCAAAATCCAGAAACAACACATATTTAAAACACCAAAAACATCAAAAATCCAAAATCAAACAAAAAAAATCACCTATTTCAAAACCCAAAAAATGGCAAATATTTCTAAAACTCACAAAAAATTAGATATTTTCAAAAATCCAAAAAAATACCATCATGTGCATCGCATGCATCGCATTAGTTCTATTATGTTTTTTCCCGCCTATTTAATAAGGCTCCACCCCTTGACCAAATATCAAGAAACGGTCATTATCTAACTTACCTCGAGGCAAGGGGTTGAGTCTAAGAACAGATCTAACTTGTTCCATGTTTAAGTGTGTGCAGAACGCAGGATCAAGAACAAAGCTGAAATCTCATAACTATGCAGGTTCAGGGCTGTAATGCGCCATCAGTGGACCGCCACAATCATATAACAGTCTTTGATTAAACCGTTACTTTCCTTCAGAACGTTGGCTTTGATTCTCTCAGCAGCTCTCTCTCTAACGGCCTAGGACACGACCGTTATTTTTCCCAACGGTCCATCGTTGGACCATTACTTCCTCCAGAGAATAGGATTCTCAGAACATACACTCTAACGGCCTATCTCCCCACCGTTATATCCTTATAACGGCCCTGATCCGATCCGTTACATTCTCCAGAAGCTCTGTTCTGCTGATCATTCTAGCCAAATCAAAACACAAAGTTCATGTCCATTCAACTAAGGCAATCACATCTTATTCAAATGAACTTAATGAAACACAAGATTGATAAAATTCCAACTCTGATTGTCAATTACATCGTTCAAAAGGAAAATCAAGCTACATTAAGTTTCTTATCCGTAAGAGGGTGGATCTTCCTCAACTCTTTCGCGTAGCCGTGGTGTGCTTCGTTGTTCTCTTCCAGTTCTTCTTGCCACGGACGCACCTTGCTGATCTCCCACATGGTCAGCGCGTTCCGGACTGCTCTCTCATCTTCCTCGGTCCCCATCTTCCTAGGTAGAAGGGGAGGGTAGTGTGATAGTGCAGGAACTTCAGTTCGAGGCAGTCCGATCTGAAGATGGCACCGGTGCGGGTTGTAGATCGCCATGGTAGTATTTCCCACTAGCTGGAGGTCTAGGCCTTGACGCCGTGGTATTCTAAGAAGAGTGCTCCGAAGGATTCTTGGTCGCATGATGAACTTGTCTATTGGAAAGGTGTTGAAGAAGAGGCGCCATTCATCCCGAGTTTTCTTGTCCGCCGTCTTGCATTCAACCTATGAAGAAAATCCAGATGCCCCTCCAATGAAGAAGAGAGGGTGGCTCCCGAAGATCCGGCTAGCAGAAGTTATGTCTTCCTTTGGTTGGAATTTGATTCTCACTCCTATCCAACACTCAAGGAGTATCATGGAACAAAATAAGGGTCCTCCTAGGCAAGCCGAGCTTAGTCCTTCATAGAGATATGAGAGGATCGCTTGAGAGAGGGACATTCTCCGCCACAACCCACTGATTATGCTTAGATTTTGGGTATCTAAAAGGTGGTCGGTAGTAGTGAAAAGGAAAACTCCGCATAAGCAAACCACCACCGCCTTGGCTATTGCTTCATGTCTCTCCCACTTGTTCTTGCAATGAGAGACTATCCATTGTGCCAAAGGTATCAAGTGTATGTGGTGTGGGCTGATCATGGTCCTCACGTCCTTTGGATTGTGGATGAAATCACTCAAGATCAAGGACGGGTCAATAGGCTCAATCGTGTAGCAAAATAGGTCTTCATCCCCCGCCTTAGTCTTAGGAAGGGCTAGGTAGGTTTCTACCTCCTCTAATAGGACTGTTGCTTTGAAGGAAGGGAAGATGAAGGTATGTGTTTGTGGATGCCACAATTCTATGAGGGCTAAAATACTAGGCCAATCTAATGTCAATTTCTGGAAATTCTTGCCTAAGACCAAGAGAGGTTGAAGGTGCCATGCTTTAAGAATTGATGTAACCTCTAAAGGGAGTGCCTTTACCATGGGAGCCACCCACTTCAGATTAGAATAGCATCTTGGACCAGGGAGAGGCTTGAAGAGAAAAAGAAAAAAAAAGAAAATCATGAGGAAGAAGATGAAGTGCAGAAATTTCTGAACTTGGTTAAGTTATGGAAGCTTACCACTCTTTGAGCATTAGAGCTTAGATGCTTGGGAATTGAGGTTAGCCTTTGCAACTCTCCATACTCTTTTCTAGCAGCTTTGGGTCCAGTGTAGACTCTCTCCCCCATAGCGGTCGCCTCGAAGCTTCTCTTCATCTTGTTTCCTACCCTTAGGAGGGGTTTTTCAGCCTTCTAGCAGAGAATTCAGAAAGATACGATTTTGGCTAGGATTCCAAGTTTTAAAGGTTTGGTTTTGGCTTTAAAGTGATAAGATTCAGATTGGAAGGCGTTATCTTAAGTTTGGGAGAAGTCTAGAACGGATCAAGGGCTTCTTATCTCGGGTTTCGCCCCTTACAGCTCAATCCGTCTCGGAGTACAATTCATGATATAACGGTCTGTCGTCGGACCGTTACTTGACTATGACGCGCCAGCTCTGGGCCGTCACATTTCCTGTGAGGTTTAAATTTAGTCCAACCTTGTTCTGTCAAGCTTAACGGTCTATCATCAGACCGTTATATTCTTATGACGCGTTCTCTCTGAGCCGTTACATTCTCTGCTGATCAGTTTTGGTTTCTTCTTGGTCAATCATGCTCAATGGTCTTGCTCATGACCATTATCTATCTCCACAAAATGTGCAGGAAATGTGACCAGCATGATTGTTAAGTCTATACAGCATTTTTAAGTCTATACATCACTTTGAAGTCTGTACAGCATCTTGAAGTTTGCACATTCATACTTCGTGTTGAAGTCTACACATCATGTTGAAGCATGTGCTTCACTTTGAAGCCTGTACAGCATTTTGTTAAGTCTACACAACGTGTTGAAGTCTATACAGCATTTTGAAGTCTACACATCACTTTGAAGCCTGTACATCATTTTGTTGAAGTCTATACAGCATTTTTGAAGTCTACATCATATGAAGCCTATACGTCCCATGCATTTCCCAAAGTCTATACAGTCTTCATCTAAAGTCCATACATTCCCCAAGTCTGTACAGTCTTCATCCAAAGTCTACACAGCCTTAAGTCTATGCATTGTGTAAAGTCTTCACCTAAAGTCCATACATTCCCCAAGTCTTCATCTAAAGTCCATACATTCTCCAAATCTGTACATTCTTCATCCAAGTGTGTACATCCCCAAGTCTATACATTCCTTGGCTAAAGTCCACACGTCGTTCAAGTCTGTACATTCTTGATCCAAGTCTATACATTGCCCAACGTGTGCACAGCCCCAAGTCTATACATTCCTTGTCCAAAGTCCATACATCCTTCAAGTCTGAGCACTCTTTGGCTAAAACGAAGTCTATACATCGTTTGGTCATCTGCACTCCAAGTCTATACATCACTTGGACGAGGTCTGTACATTCATGGTTCAATCCTACTCTGCCATCTCTAACGGTCTAGCATTTGGCCGTTACCTATATATGACGCACCAGCTCTGAGCCGTTAGATTCTCTACTGTTCAGTTCTCAAAAAATGGGTCTCTGACCTATCTGACGGCCTTCACTTGACGCGTTACTTGATCTTGATGGTTTGGATCTAGACCGTTACATTGTCTGCTGCTAAAAAATTTGGGCTATTCCTATCTACCTCTGTTTAGACCTGGCGGTCTTACATGCTTTTCATTTCCATTCATCCTACCCGTCCACACATTATCTCATCCACATCATTCACATTTCATCCACGCCATCATCCATTCCCTCACATGCATTCATTCCCACACATCCACACGCGTTCCCTGCATTCCATCACACATTCTCACATTCATTCCTGCCTTCATTCACATATCCACACATTTCTGCATTCATCACATATCCATTCATTCACACATTCACAAAAAAAATAAACAAAAGATCAAAAAGAAAAATTTTCATTAATCCATTTCCATATAAGTCATGTACAAGTAAAAACAAAAAGAAAACATGCATCACTCGGCCGGATTATCCGCCGGGCCGCCATCATCATCTCCACCCTCCGGCTTCCTCACCGGTGGTGCTATGGAGGCACTCTCATCCTGCTGGCCCCTCTCCGCCCTCTCATTCCTCCGTTGGCCAGAGGAGCTAACGAGGTAGTCTGCCACTGATCTGGCACGAGCAGCACTCCTCGGCGCTCCGCTCTGAGAGACTCTCCGCTCCAGTCCTCGGCCCATCATCCGTATGGTCCTCTCCAAGGTCCGAACCTCGACCTTCATGTCGTGGGCCTCGAGTCGCGCAGCTCGTGCCTTGGACCGGTTTCTCTCGAAGTCTGCTGTCTGTGTTGCCGTCCGCGCAAGCTCTCCTCTCAATCGGGTCACCTCTGCTCGTAAGACCTCTACCTCAGTCCGAGCCAGTTTTGCCTCGGCCGCTACTGTGGCTAGCTCTCTCGCCTGTAGTTTGCATTTCATATAGTTAGCCGCATAAGCATTTAATTTGCATAAAGCATAAGCATTTAATTTGCATAAGCATTTAGCATCTTACTCGCTCTGCGAGGGTGGCCTCCGCCTCCTCGGGCCTGGCAACCGCTCGAGTAAACTAGGCGTCCCGCTCAGCTCTGTCCCCGGTAGGTTGTGAGGACGATGATGGGGCATCCGGTCCCAATCTTTGGGCTCCCTCAGCCCGCTGCATTTAGAAATCATTGGTCAGTCAATCACATTCGCATCATAATCATAAACATAATCATTTAGGTCCAAGGTCTTAGAGTCTTACCAAGAGCTCCAAAGTGGTCCGGTACTCGTCCTGCTGCTGGACGGTGGCGTGGAGTAGCCCCTCGAGCTCGGCTATCCTTCCCTCGAGGTCTAGCTGCATTTAGAAAACATAAGTCAGTGCATCTAGCATTTTGCATTGTGTCATATAGAAAGAGTTTAGAGTTTAGAAGTTGCATATCGGTCGTCGGGTACCTCAGTACACCCGGTCCCCGTACAGTCGAGCGAAGGCTTTCAAGTACGCCTCGTCGCTCTCATCCCGCTCTTTCACTGCTCTGCCCCGCTTGTTCCAGTCATGGACGAACTTCACCTTTCGGGTGCACCAATCTATGTCACGCTAATTCCCTTCGCTGACTTCCCCGGGCGATCATCGCTGTGGCGGGGAAAGGTCCCCTCTGGCTGGTGTAGTCCCCGAGTCCTCAGAATCAGCCGATAGTGAAGAGGCTCGATGATATGGATGTAGTGCAACCATATGTCTCGTCCCCAGTACGAAAGGGCTACCTCCACCCATGGCTGTCCCTCGTAGCTCTCGCCTCTGTACGGGGTCCACCTCACCTGAAAGCATTAATCGAATCATCATACAGAAGCATATAGAAATATTCAAAATCATTTAGAAACCATTTTTGAGTTCGGGCTTACCGCCGTGTGCGGGAAGGAATCCAAATCGTCCTGGATCGCCTAGGTCAATCTGATGATCGACCCCGGGTCCCTTGCGACCACCCATCGCCTCGCGATCGGGATGCGGCCGGTGTGGAGTAGTGTGCCCCGTCCTATGCCCGGGAGGTACATGTAGCTCCAGAACTGCATTTAGAAGTTAAGTCAGGAACTTTGCATGAACATTTGCATAAATCATAATAGAAGCATTTAAATTGCATTTACCTGTAGAAAAGGCGAGAAGTCGCCCAGCATCGTCTGTCGGTCCGTCGTACTGAGGGACTTGAACAGGAAGGCCAAGACTGCCGCTCCCCAGGCGTACTTTCCAACTCTGCCCAAATCCTCGATCATCGGCAGCAGCTTGCAGCTGATGACATCTGCCCGAGTCGCGAATAGGAGATTCCCGAATAGTAGCATCAGGAAGCGCCTCAGGGTGCGATCTCCCTCTGGTCCAGCCTCTGCCGCCACTCGTGGGCGCACCTGGTCAATCACTCTACCCAGATGCTCCTCTGGTAGCTCGCCCACATCTATCGCCGCTCCTCTCAGCCCTAGGATCTCCTGCAGTACTGATCTCGAGAGCTAAGATGACGTCTACCCTGGTCTGATCAAATCTAGCCCCAGCAACTCCTGGGCCATCTCTCGGTAGTCTCAGTACGTCCACCCGGTCACTGCGGCTCCGTGTACTCGCAGTCCGGCGATCCTCGCTATGTCTTCTAGCGTGGGGATCATGTGACCCCACGGGAAGATGAATGCTCTGCTGATCGGATCCCACCTCTTGTGTAAGGCGTACAGCAGAGGCGTGTCCATTCTAGTCATCTCGATGCTCAGCACCTCGGCAAATCCCATCCCGGCTAGCCTCTCTCTCTAGTAATCGGGCAATGCCTGGTACACCACCCGGATCTAAAGCCAGGAGATCCTCGTCCGTCTTTTTCCCTGCATTCATTTAAGTCATAAGTCAGTTAATTGCATCATGGAATCATTTGCATAGCATTCATAAAATAAAAATAAAACAAAAATTGAATAATTGAAAACCTAAAAAATAGTTCTGGCCTCTGGTGCATGTAACGGCCCTGGGATGGGGCGTCACATGGCTCTAACGCATCTAGAGTGACGCGTTAGGCTTGTGACAGTCACTGGAAGGACCGTCACATTCCCTGCTAAAGGGCGTTTTTCCTTTGCATTCCGTGGCTCTCCCATTTTGGCCAAAAGGCCTACAAATGATCCTAATGGGTGCATAGACCCATTTTCTACCCCCCAATCCCACATGCATTCATACAAAAAACACAAAAAAATTAAAATTTGAAAAATTAGAGCGGAGGCCTACCTCATGGTCTTGGCCCCTCTTCCTTTTCTTCTCCTGTTCCTTGGGTTCTCCCTCGTCCAGGAAAGTTTCCCCTTGGTCCTCCTCGGCCATTGGATCATCTTCTTCCACTCTTGGAGCTCTCTTCCTCGTTTTTTCTTCCTCCGACCGTCGTTCCACTTCCTGCTCTATCCGACGGTGGAGGCGGCGTATCGCCTTCTTCTTCCCTCTCTCCCTCTTCTTCGGTGACTGAGAGCCCTCGTCGCCGGTCATCTCCTTCAGTGGTTGCCGGTGGTCTCGGGGTTTCTCGTTTGGGGTTTTTTGGGGGGTGCTAAGGCCTGAGTGTTGAATGAATGAGGCCGTTGTTGACACCCGTTTTTTCACCGATAAGCTGAGTCGTTTCCCTTATTCCCATTTGTTGATGCCCTAAGTTGTCCATCATTCATTGGGCCATTTTTTGTGGCACGTCCTGGGCCCGTTTTATGGGTAGCCTCCCTCCTTGGTAAAGTCCGTATCAATTTAGGGCTTATTGGACCTTGGCTTTGATTAATTGAACGTGTTTTATGAAAGTCAAGTATCCAAGATCATGAACGGTCCAACATCAGCCGTTCAGGACTGGGGCGGTTGAACCCAGACCGTTCATACATTTTGGCTAATTTCTGAGGATTTTCTGAATATTCACCGACAGGCTTTTGTGCGGCCCTATCAGGCCTGTTCAAACGAATGGACGGGCGAACTCCAACCGCCTATATCTCAGAGTCCTACGCGTGCCAATTTTCTCAGATAATTATCCAATTATTTGAATTATCACCGACAGGGTTAGAACGGTCTCTGGTTGGCCGCTCTACATTTGAACGGTCTTATTAGAACCGTTCATCTTTAAGTGTCCAACGGCGGACGTTTCGGTCAGTTCGAGCGATAATTGGGCTAATTTTCTGATTATTTGAATTTCCACCGATGGGTTTGGACGGTCCAAATTTAACCGCCCATATTTTTGAGCGGTCTATCGTAAGACCGTTCATCCTGTCGGTTGGTGATTTTTAACAGTTTTTTATCCCTTTTATGCATGGTTTTATCCCCAACTTCTTTTATCGATATCTCCGTGGATAATCAACCATTTTTGATGCCGTTTCGACTGGATGAGAGACAATGATAATATCTATGATTTATCTTTTATAATCTCGACCAGAAAATAGCTTAAAACCCTAGTTTCGGGGCTGGCTTTCTAGGCTCTATAAATAGACCCTAATGGCCGGACTTGAAAGGGGGGAGATTTTGGTCGACGGCGGAGCCCTGCCGAGTTTTTGAGCGACCTAGCACCAAGGTGGGAGGCTTTCTACGTCCACATAAGCCTCCGGTTCAGGGAGTAGTTTTTTTTTGAGTCCTTTTGGTTTATAGTCTCCATTACGTTCTTCGTTGCATGCATCATTTTCTCCCTACGTCCCCCTTCTTTCTCATTACCATGCACACATCCACCCACGCTTTTGTCACCCTAGGGGTTTAAAACCCCCCAGGTATCCTCCTTTCCATTTGTTAATGTTCATCTCTTACCATTTTGACGTTTACTACATTGTCCAGTTCTAATCTAGGTCTTTTCTGTGTGCTTCTTACGTTGTTTCGCAGGTCAGCAATCATCAGCACGAGGCCCATCCCCTCTGGCCGGCCGGAGAGGGTGGAGGTTTGACCCCTTGCAACTTACTACGTGGTAGACTTGTGCGGTTTCATTATCGCCGTTCAACAGTATGTGCGGTTCATAGAGGGCCGTTCTTCCTGTTCGTGCGGTCAATATAAAGCCGTTCTTCCTCCAGCACTAGTTCCTCCCGCACCTTCTGCAGCGCACTTAGGCGGTCTATCGTAAGACCGTACACCGTAAGGTGGTTCTTCACGGGCCGTTCATGTACCCAGCGCTGCAACTTAGGTGAGTACTCTCCCCTCTTTCCAAGGTACGGCGTGTCCATCACGTACGGCACCTTGGTGGTGATCACGGTCTTTTGTTTTCTGTTCTCCTCTGAACGTTGTTATTTGCTCATCGCATATTGTTCCATTCATGACGCATATTGATCTTTAGTAGGAGGAGAAAAATATATCTACACCCCTTTTGTGGCGATCACGGTGGGACGCCTAATGCCCATCGTGCTTTTGAGTTGCTGACCCCCCTTCATTGTGCAAGTTTTCTACTTGGAGTGACTTGCAGGTTGGATGCGGTTTCTGCCTCCTGGGACGTGAGCGGTTCTCCCAGAGCCGTCCATCTTCAGGAGCGGCTGATACTCAACCGTCCATCCCCTGCGACCAGAGCCAGTCCCGCTTCCGTTCCCTATTTCGCACGGTGCCTGGTATACCGTTCATCAGTTTAAGTGGCTGGAATATAGCCGTCCATCTCTTCGCACAGGTACGCGTCACGGTGTTTCGATTGCAGGCACACGGTTGCTGGAGGATCATTCAGAAGATTACGCGGTTGGTCACAGACCGCACTTTTGGTATTTTCCTGTCACCGCGGCCTTGTATTTTCAGTATTTTGTGATCATTCTATTTTCTCCCTGGATTATACGGTCCAATACAGACCATTTTACTGTCTAAGAGGTCGCATCAGGACCGTTCATCTGGTGCCACAGTGCACTTACGGTCTATTTTGATTGTCATATTCCATGCGATTTACTGCTCGTGGTGCTGCTTATTGATCTCCCCCTGCTCTCTTACCATTGTTGCATCATCATTTTCTTTATTGCTTATACGTTTGCTTGATCATTGATTGATAGTTGCTAGGTTAGATTGTGCATGCACTCCGGTGCGCATAGGAGCATTCATCTCTTCTCATAGTAGTTGCATTCCTACCGAGGTAGGGCTTCCTCTCGTCTCCATATTCCTTGGAGCCGACTAGGGACCTTGCCGAGGACCTCCGTAAGCCCCCGTGAGCCATGGATTCCCACACAGACGTCGGGCAATTAGTACCGCATCCACCCCCAGTCTAGGGTTTGCATCCGCGAGTGAGAGATCCTTGTAGAGTGACACAGTTCCTCATTACCTACCCCAGTTAGGCACCTAGTGGTTGAGAGAACTTATACTTTCATTAACTCACTAAGGTTCGAAGAGGAAATCATAAGAAATTGACGAGCATTATTTAATAACTTGATTGCATAATTGGGTGATTCTGCTCTCATCTCTTCCTTCCATTGCATGCTTGTTATTTGCTTTGTAGGTTTGGTCGGTTAGTTTTGTTGGTCCTAGTCCTAGGTGTCTTGGTGTATGTGGGATTGTCTCTTTCCCTCACGATCACCTCCTAGGGTTGGTTCTTATTTCCCTTCATACTCCAACCCCTTGTTTGATTCATCATCTTCCATGTCATCATACGACTTCTCTCATTCCCACGAGGACTCCCTTCCTCGTGGCCTTCTTGAGGACCCACCCAGGGTCGCCCACCTGCAGGGAAGAGAGGAGACTGCTCCTCCACTTCCGACCATTCTTGGAGAGGGTCCCCAACCCTCTCTTTCAAATCCGTCCAATTAGAATTCAGCCAATCTAATCCTCAATATGATGGCCCAGCTGGACCCTACCCAGCTCCATCTCATCCGACAGGCTTTGCAAGGGGCCGATGCACCGACCTCAATTCCCTCTCATGGCACGACTGCCGCTGCCATCACGTCTCCCGCTGTTGAGACCACCTTTGTGGCTCCTATCGACCTTACTCCTGTCCGCCCTTAGACCCTTCGCTATTCCCATATGGAAATGGGCCAGGCTTCCACCTCGGCCCATCAGCAGCTCGATAAGGGAAAGTCTCCAATCCCCTCCGTTCCTTACCTTGATCCATACGCCACAATTTCTCCGTCGCCGCAGGCCCTCGTAGCCCCGGCGGACCTCGTTAGGTTGCAATCAGGGCCAGCCCAACTGGCTCATGCGGATATGGGCCCTTCCTCGGCCCACTATCCATCTTACGGGCCGCCCCCTCAATCAGATTATCCTTTGGCCACCTACCCCGGTATTACTCCTCCTGCTCCTTCTCCACCTTCCCGGGAACGGGAGATTCTTGATAAATGGGCTGCTATGCAGCAGTAAATTGACCTTCTCCACAAATGGGTTGGCCCGCAATCTCTTGCTGATGTCCCTATCCCTAACTTCAGGGACATTCATTTTCCTTCTCAGTCTGAGCTCCCCGTGTACCGCAAATATGACGGGAATGGCAACCCGTTCATTCATGTCCGGGAGTTCTTATATGAGTCAGCACAGTTCTAGGAAGACGATCGTCTAATGGCTTATTTATTTCCCCGATCGTTGGAAGGGGTCGCCCTGGAGTGGTTCTATACTTTGCCCATGGAGGAGGCCGAGAGTTTCAAGACTGTTAAAGAAAGGTTTATTCAAAGATTTCAAGATCGGGTCGAACCCGAGTATTCTTTTACTGACTTAGTAGCTGAGAAGATGAAGCCGGAGGAAGACTTTGCAACCTATGCAGACCGATGGAGGTAGATGGCCTCGCGTGTGCCCGGGCAGATCCCGGAAGAAGAGAATGTGAAGTTGCTGATCTCCAATGCCACACCAACATTCAGGAATATCTTGGCAATGAATGACATTTCCAATATGCACCAGTTATACAGTAGGGCTCGGTTTATCCAAACCCAGTTCAAGGACTCCCTCATCCATTCTTTATTTGAGGCCCAGAAACCCAAAGCCGCCAGAAAATCCCAGGGGCCCGTTGTGAATCGTGTTTTTCACATCAAAAATAAATAAGAGGAAGATAAATAGTGAAATAAAGGGAATAAAAGGGAGCAAGAGATTGCTATTGGAGTGTGATCGCCAAAGGGGTTACCTCAAAAGAAGGGAGATTGATCGCGAATACCTGGTGAAAATAGGATGCGGGATGAGTGTATATTCCTTCCTCCTCCTTCTACCGGCCGGCCGATGAAGGGGGTTTTCCTCTTGATTACCCTTAAACAAAGAACAAACAATCAAAAGAGGAGGGATTAGCCAAGTGTGTGTAGTATCAATTCAGAAATAAATAAGATGATGGAGTAAAAGCATGCAATGTGCACCTTTTGGTTATTTTAAAACCCCTAGGAGAATTAGAGAGAGGAGGTGTGATGCAAAGCTAATGCAAACTTAAAAGGGGAACGATGTATGATGAACAAAGAAGGTGATGAGATAGTAAGTTGATGCAAAGAATTCCCTGCTGTTCCTGACAACAGTAAAGGGAGAAAAACCAAGTTGAACTTGCGGCTGACACAACAGGAAGAAGCAGAGCACCGAAGTAACAATGATGTTACAGAAGAAAATTTCTCTCCTGTGTGCTCTCTGTGGGTTAATCTCTCTTAGCTGCTACTTTCTTTCTTCCTCACGGCTAACAGCTAACAACTCACAGCTAACAGCTCTCTCTTTTTTCTTCTAACAGCTCTGCTAACCTCGCGTGAACTCGACCCAGGAGGCTATTTATAGGGTAGAAAACACAAATCTAATGGGATAAGAACTAGCAAGACCCTTCTACGGCAAGGTCTCTAGTTCCCTAATCGAGTAAGATGACCAAACAGAGCAGGGGACTCTCCAGGAAAGAGCAGTTCAAGCAGGACACGGAAGGAAAAGAGACGACTCACATCAAGGCGTTAATTCGTAATTGACGACCCGGGCAAAGGCGTTAATTCAAATCACGACTGGTAAAAAGACGTCAATTTTTGGATTTAATTTTAGTAAGAAAAACCTTCCTTATTTGAAAATTATAAAGAGACGCCTATAGGAGAGACGTTAATTCAAAACACGACCCAGGGAGGGACGTTAATTTTTGATTTCAATTAGGGTAGGATACGTCAAATATCAGAAACTGACGCCTCTTGCTCCAGTCATCCTTTCTTTGAAAAACGCCCTAGCTCAGGTCGCTATTTAAAACACGCCCCTATTCGAGTCGTTAATTACAAAAATGCAAGAAAAATAATAAAAACCCACACAAAAAAAAGAAAAACTTTATATTAAATAAATATTAAAGTTCACTTTGGGGCGTGAACATAGTGACATGAGATTTGATCAATATAGTATCAATTTTAGCGTGTCTACAGCTCCCCCGCCTTGGCGTCTGCTTTGCAAGGGAGTGAGACGTAATGAAAGTGAAAGTGTAATGAAGTGGAATGAAGTGGAACGAACTGATAAGTAGATGCCAAGGTGTGATGTGACATGCCTGTGACACTAGGCTTTTGAAATCTTTCCAAGATTCTGAGTGAAGCAACTTCGGGTGATTCCAAGGAAACATCGATTTGCTGTGTAAAGGAGACTAAACTGAACAAGTAAAATGTGCGCGTGGGCACGACATGGAGGCACCATTGGAGAGCGTTTACCAGCCAACGTGGACGTGCTACAACCAAGGTGAATTTGCAAAAAATAAAGTGAATTGAGATGAAGACCCAGCAAAGAGGCATTTTCAAGGAACTAGTCTGAGCGACTTCAGAGAGAATAAAGTACTCAATTTAGAGTGGAATATCTCATGTCAACTCAATCAAGAGCGAGTGACCTTCATTATTGCCACAATATGAAGATTTTCAGCATGAAGCTCAAAGTCCTATATGATGCATGCTGGGCTAAAAGAAAATAAAACAAACTAAAGATAGAAAATAATCAAAGATAATATTTTTAAGCCATCTAGATTCGGTCAAGAATCCAAATCTCTGAGCTGACACTAAGCCGAAGCCCGTTTGTTCGCGCATCAACCCAGAAAGTGGAACCATCGTCCCAAACCTTTAATGACTCAACGTCCTATCCATGTGATCAAGATTCTCCTGGAATTATCACTATTTTTGATGAAGGGGAACTCAAATTCCAGGTTCGTCAGAACCACAAGGTCCTTGATATGCTATAATAGTGTAAAATACCATATAGTAACAATGCTCACAGGAAGGAAATACAAGAGTGGGATGATGTTATTCCCATGAGTCACCCCTGCGTCTCGAAACCTGCACTCTTCTGCACTCGAAAAGTTCATTAGTTCTCTCAATTCAAAGCATGATATGATCATAAGTGCATAATCATAAGTAATCCCAATCAAAATATAGCACTTAAGTTCATTAAAACATAGGGAGGAACCAAATATGTAAACCCATAAAATCACGACTGGAGTTCATGGCGTCAAAAGAATAAAAGACGACCGACATGAGGGCGTTTAAAATATAAAAGACGTCTACCATCAAGGCGTTAATTCTTTTGGGATCTCAAAAAAGTGACGACCCGAACGTAGGCGTTAAATAAAACACGACTTTAGAGAAGTCATCATTTCAACAAATGACGCCCCGGACACCGGCGTTAATTAACTGTGAATTTCGAACACCACGCTTCCGACTAGGAAACAGAAAGCAAAACCCAGTACTACTTGTAATCATCTCTGCAGCTTCGAACGGGCAT
The DNA here is from genome assembly GCA_022559845.1 of Amorphophallus konjac. NCBI lineage: Eukaryota > Viridiplantae > Streptophyta > Magnoliopsida > Alismatales > Araceae > Amorphophallus > Amorphophallus konjac. The sequence continues at coordinate 128,432,747 of CM040124.1, read as the reverse complement.
AAGATCCTTCGAACTTCTATAACAAGAAGGAATTTCCCTCAGCAAATCACCCAAATCCTTTGTTCTGTTACTTCTGCTTCTGATTTCACAGGTGTTGCTACACCTACTTTGGCTTCTTTCTGTAGACAATCACTAAAATAACCTCAGAAGATGGAGAGAGCTATCAAGCGGCCAAAGATTTCTACTCCTGGGCTCCCAGAAATCAACGGACACCTTAGTAGCAGAATTGCATCGAACCAGGGATGTGAGTTTGAATTATTCTGCTGTTCTTTCCCCTTTATCTTCACCACTCCCAACCTTCTTACCCTCTGTACTGTTCTCTTCTTTTGTTTTCCTTTTCCACAGGATTATCCAAATATTCCAAGAGCCAGGAGATATACTAAGAACAAGTGGCTCCCCCTTTTACTCTCCAAATTCAACTCTGACATGAGAGTTTTTATATCTAGATGGCACCTCCTAGGCCTAGTTACCCATGCCAAACATTATGACCAAATCCACTTAGATTGGACAGCTATAAGAGCTCTAGTGGAGATATGGCACCCCTCTACTCACACCTTCCTATTCTCCACCTTTGAAGCTACCATCCTATTGGAAGAGTTAGAGATGATCTTAGGCTTGAAGAAGATGAAGCAAGGAGATGGAGAGAAGATGGCCATCATGCCAAGGTAAATCTCCTCACATGAATTGTTAACAAGCTTGATTCCTAGCCGAAACGTAGTGAACCAAATCAAAGCCACCAAAGGAATCAACCTCCTAAAACTTGCCTCATGGGTCTACAAACGATCCGAACAAGCTAAAGAAGATGAAGAAGTGGAGCGAGTAGCAAAGGCTTTCGTGGTGTGCTTGGCGGGAGCAATCTTATTCCCCTCCACGGAAGACTTCTTGGATGAATCCCAATTAAGCGCAATAATTAGCCTATGGGAAGGAGAGAGAGTGGGACCGGTGATATTAGCCTTCCTATATAGTGGGCTCACTTCGGCGGCAATGGGGAGACCAATCTATGGATGCATGCTTGCACTATCAAGCTGGGTAGATCTCCACTTTAAGTTCGATCCATGTGAGGAGGCCCAACAACCCTCAAGGATATTCTCTAAAAGCCCACTTTCCTATATGACCGGCTCACTGGGGATAAGCAATAGAGTGATGAACCGGATACCTCAAATTAAGAAGAGAGCGGAATGGAGAGAACACCTCAAAATAATGCCAAAAAACCTCTTCACATGCGCCCCGAGACAACTCAAAATGCAGGAACTCTGCGCACGATTCTCTCCCGGGAAGGACCTTCGGCTAATAGGTGCCACAAAATTCGTGCTATACAACTCTCACCGATGCCTTCCTCAACTTGGGCTCCCACGACGGCTATTCGAGGACCCATCTCATCTTCCTCCTATCAAAACCAGAGACATCGACAGCAATGAAGATGGAGAAGAGTGCACCACCATCCAAGCTCTGTGGAAAATTTGCAGGACTCATCAACCTGTGGAGAACTTGGAAGAAGACAGAGATCAGTGGAAATCATATGTAATAGCTTTAAGGAACCTGAGGCCCAAGAATGGCTCATTAAATGCAATGTAATCTCTTTCATCAATAAATCAATAATAACATTCTGATTGAGCCAATTACAATATTTTCTGATCAATTCTTCCAACAATCTGTGATTCTGCTCTGAATAATGACTTAGTTAATGCCGTCAATTCCCAAAGTGACGCCTCAGTATATGTCATTTCTCATTAATCTGCTCTCAAAATTGATGCCTTCAGCAATAGGCGTTAACTGAATCACGACTTAAGACAAGGCGTTACCTTGATTCAAATTCCAAAAAGTATTCATTAAAGATCCAAGAGTAACGCCTTAGGGTGAGCCACGTCTCATGTAAACCACGTCTTCAGACACGTCGTTAATCAAAAATAGTAATCATTATTCCCATCATGTCAATCAAGTCCCATTAAATGCTTCTGACAATGTCTGCCATTCCCCATGCGAAACTAAATAACGCCTCAAAGCACGTCGTTAACAATGGAAGAGACGCCTTCTGGTCCAGTCGTCTTTTTAACAAGACACGACTTTGACGGGGTTGTTAATTCTTTTTGACCGTTCAACTTGCTTTCCCTCCTTTCTTATTCCTTCTTCGTCTTGTTTCTCCCCTTTCTCTCTCTTTCTGCAACCCTAACTGAACCTCTCTTTCTCTTTCTCACTTTCTATCTCCCTCTACTCTCTCTCTCAAGCCATGGCCGGCGATGGACTTAAGCGTCAGAGGGTTTCCGCTCCCGATGTGGTAGACTTGGGGGAGGACGAACCCGCCATGGAGGGAGCTCCTCCTGTGGTGGCCGAGGAGGCTCCGGCGGCGGTGGGGCATGGCGAAGAGATAGAACCTGGCGAGGAAGGACGAGAAGATGAAGGTGAAGATGATGATGGCGAAGAAGACGAAGAAGGAGAAGATGAAGAAGAAGGAGAGGATGAAGAAGAAGGAGAGGAAGACGAACAAGGGGAAGAACAACCGGCGGCGGTTGTTCCTCGCCGTGGCCAACTCCGGCGGCCACGACAACCCCGGCAACAACTCTGTGGAGGGGTTGTTGAATCTAGACGACAGAAGGTAAGCCCCCAAAACCCCAATTCCCATTTTTTTTATTTTTATTTCCAATTTCACTCCATTTCCATAGCCATCGGGGGAGAAAACCAGAGATTCAGAAAGAAGACGCCCCCAGGGGTGTCGAGAATTAAAGAAAAGACGCCCATACCTGGGGTCGTCAATTTATTTTCTTTATTTTGAAACAAATTAATTTCATGAGAACACGCCCTGTAGCATGTCGTTAATTTGAATCATCATGTTTCAACATCATGTTATGAATTCCCATGCTTTTTAATTGCATTGTTTATTTTTTCTTTAGCATGTTTGCCATGATTTATTTCGTGTGTTGTTTTATTTTGCTTTAAAACCCTGGAAAACAACGCCCCCCATCGGGGCGTCAATTCAACAGATAACGACCATATGGGTGGTCGTTAATTTAATTAATTATAGAATGTATTTTTAGGCCCAAAAACTCCATTAAGAAAAACGTCCCATTCAGAGGCGTTACTTAAGCAAATGATGACCTAGGGACGGGCGTTAATTAAAAAAACCTTTCGAGAATATAGAAATTAATTTCAAAATCACGCCTCCCACCGGGGCGTCTCTTAGATAAACAACGACCCTGGCTGGGCCGTTAATTCAACAGGCACATAGATTCACCAAAACCTATTAGAAATAACACCACCCTCAGGGGCGTTAATCAAACGAACCACGACCCAAGGTTGGTCGTTAATTGAATGAAACCGCAGAAATCTCAACCAAGGCAATTAACACTCTTAAACAAAAATACTTTCTATTATGCATGCAGGGGTTGATGAGGACATGCATCTCATGGGTCCAGGTCCGGGCAGCATACCACGGTCTCCCCGAGTTTCAGAGAGCTAGGGTAGATGCCATGGGGTTCGGTGCTTTCCTTAGCATAGAGCCAGTTAGACCCGACCTAGCACTGATCCAGGTTTTGAGGGAGAGATGGGACAGGACTAGCCGGGCATTCTTGTTGCCGTGGGGTCATATGATCCCCACCCTAGAGGATGTGGCTAGGATCACAGGGCTGAGAGTAGATGGGGAGGCTGTGAGCGGGTTCACCTATCCTGACTATACCGAGCTTACCCAGAGACTGCTAGGGTTAGAGATGGTCTACGAGACACCTAGCGAGTGTAGGACCGTCTTCCGTACCGACCTCACCACAGCTATGGGATTGGGGGATGCTAGGCAGAGACCCATGGAGTCTTTAGAGCAGTTTTCGCAGAGGTTGATGGACGGGGCTAGGGCAGCCTATTGCCAGGACCCAGCCGACAGGGAGAGGGCAGACCGAGATTTGAGGAGGTTTCTATTCTTGATGCTCGGGAGGCTATTGCTTGGCACGAAGGGTGACGTCATCAGCTGCTGATTCCTAGGGATACTCAAGGACTTGGAGGGAGTCGACAGATACGCCTGGGGAGCGGCACTGCTGGCGCACATGATGGCCGACCTGTCCACGGGGACAGGACGAGAGACGACTGTCAGTGGCTTCTCACCTTTTCTTCAGGTATGCATTTCTTTGTTTGAATGTTTGAATGTATATGCGTATGAATGTTTTGTTAATATGATGCATGGATGCAGGTTTGGAGCCATCTATACATGCCCATGGGGCGCGTCGACCTACGACTTGGAGGTGAGGGATCTTTCCCTCTGGCGCGACGCTGGCTTCCGGTCGTGTTCGGAGCCCCACTCTCTTACAAGCTATGGGTGTTACAGAGAGAGTTCCGCGACTTCCCTCCTTCACTGGTATGCATAATGCAAATTTTTTTTGTTTTTTTTGTTTTATGTTATAGAATGTGATATGATGGATGACTAATATGCATGTTGGTGAATGCAGATGCGGTAGAGACCCTGTGAGGGGATGACCGACGAGGGCCAGCCGTGGGTCGTAGCGGGCCGACCTCGCTTTGAGCATGAGCTTTGGGTTCATTACTTGAGCGAGATTGAGCCACTACGGCTTACGCTGGTGATGAGAACGCTCGGCCTTCATCAGGAGTGGATAGAGGTCGGAGAGCAGCGAGGGATTTGAAAGAAGACACGCGGTCGCACCAAGGAGATCGACTGGAGAGTGCGGTTCGCGGACCAATACGCGAACTGGCAGCGAGGCGGGACCCGAGTCACCTCACGGGCGACCGACAGCTCCGAGTACCTCCGGCGCTACTGGGAGGTTTACACCGGCAAGCCCCAGATGAGGGTCCTAGGGGTATGTATGAATGCACTTATTCTTCAATTAAATGCGAATGCTTATGTATATCTATCATGCAACTGATGTGTAATGGATGCAGGATGCACGAGACATAGCAACGATGGATGCACAGGCCCACATACATAGCCTGGAGGCACAGCTGGCCACCACACGGGCAGACCTTGAGACCTTGGTGAGTGTTTAATTTATTTGTATATGCAAATGAATTTTTTTTTTCCTTGAATTATTGATGATTAGCCACTGACAATCTTAATGAATGCAGCGTGCCCAGCAGGGAGCAGCAGGGAGAGATACGGGAGAGGCCTCTAGCTCGAGAGGGCCTAGTGCAGAGGCGACTGCACTAGCAGAGCAGCTGGCGGGGGCAGTGGCACGGGCCGAGGCGGCAGAGCGCGACCTTGCCACACAGGTAAAACCAAAACTCAGACCTCATTCAATTATTGATTATTATCATTATGCTGATGAAAACTGTGTTTTACAGACTGAGGAGCTTCGAGCCGCTCTTACTTGCGTCTGCGAGGGACAGCAGGCGATGGCCGCGCAGGTGAGTTTTACTACTTTTTTTACAGTCATGTGTTGCTTACTTCATGAATTATTGAACTATTGCATTAAAATGTGGAACTGAAGATTTGTTTACCTGTTTGCAGACCACTCAGTTACAGGCGGCACGTACCCAGTCTGCCCTGGCTGGGGCAGAGTTGGCGATCCGTGAGCAGCGCGTCACGAAGCTAGAGCTATCCTTGAGCCGACGGGAGGAGCTGCCTCAGGACGTGGCAGAGCTGCGGGTTGCTCTTGAGCTAGAGCGGAGGGAGCGTGCTCGAGAGCGAGCAGAGCACCTGGCGGACCATGACCGGCACCACGAGCAGCAGCAGACAGACTACGCCCGGTACCAGGAGCAGCAGCAGACAGACCGTGCCCGGTACCAGGAGCTGGTGGCAGCACGCGAGCGTGAGCTAGCAGACTTGAGGACCCAGCTAGCCGTTACCCAGGAGCGTCTACGAGCGTCTGATGAGCGTCTACAGCAGGGGCGTGAGCGACCGCGAGCTGCGGGGTACGCCTTCACCAGCTCTACCTTTGTGGCTGGTTCCTCTCTTCGAGAGAGGAGCGAGGCAGGAGGCCAGGTTCGAGTTCTAGCTTCTTCACAGGGGCCCATGCCCCATCCACCAGCGCCACCTCGGGATGGCGAGGACGAGGTAGAGAGCAGGAGAGAGGAGGGTGGAGGCGAGAGCTGAGAGAGACTTACTTGTACTCCTCCACCCTCACACCTGTACTCAGATATTTATGATGCATATATATATGAGATCGAAATTTTTGTTACCTGAGTACTTGTGGTTGTGTACCTCACTTCTTTTCCACGTTCTTGGCTTTTGCTTTTATTTTCCCCTATGCCTGCAGTTGTAGTTCACAGTTAAACAAACAGGTTAATTCATCTGTTCGACTTGGCCCCTTGCTCAATAAACAAGAGATGTCTTTACTCTGACCTTGATAGGGGATCAAGGGGCCAAGCCTTTAATCAAATAAGGTGAACGAAATAACCAATAAAGGGAGTTGCAACACGCAAGCACACATGTGCAACCCATAACAAAAGATGCCCATGTAAAATATAGGCACACATCATGAAAGATAAATCACCATTTTTTTCTCTTATTTTCTCAAAAAGACGCCTTAGACTAGGTCGTTATTTGTATAGAAGACACCCTCAGCGACGGTCATTAATTTTGAATTTTGTTGAAAAGATGACCTATTTAAAGGCGTTATTTGATAAAAGACGACTTCGACTCAAGCGTTAATTACATAAAAGGCGCCTTACTCAGAGGCGTTAATTTTGCTATTTTCAGAATTATGTTGACAAAGCTACTAGGGCACTTGGTCATACATGGTCGTCATTGAGGATTCATTGACCTTTCTTGATTAATTAAAAATGGGTTGACGTGCTAGTGGTTAAACTTATACGCAGGATCTCGCACGGTGCAATCTCCTAGGCCAGTCTCGACCATCGTGCTGGTTTATGACTTACCACAAAGAAAGAGATGGAAGAAGATATAAGGAAGCCCATAAGGAATTCTGAAAAGCTCGAGGTAAAACCACCTCCCCCTACCCTATGCCTGTTGGGATTCGGTCTTTGGCATAGGGAAATTTTGCTGCCTTTTGCCTCTTTTGTATTGCATGCATACGCCCAAGGTTTTCCTTGCGGGGACTTTGCCCTCTTGACATGCTTTTCTTTTCATAATTTGACTTTCACTTTGGAACTGATTTGTATTGATAAAAAACCTAATTGTACTTGGGCTTTTGCGGCATTTTGTTCCCTTTTGGGCCCTGACTTCCACTTACTAAGGCGGCGGGTAGGCTTAGCGGGTCTACCCCGAGACCTTCCTTCCTCCCTTATGGGCCGAAGAGGAAAAGAATGGGTATTGTCTTCACCTTTAGTTAGGTTTTTGACTTTCCATCAGATTTTGTACCGCTTGAGTTCGAGGTTTAAGCGTGTAGTGTGTGTGGGTGTCGACCCCATTTTAGTTAACAAGATTGACGAATGAATACTGAAATTTGACCTTTCAGACCTTGCGTGCTTGTACGCCATGGCAACGATTTTTTTTGGCATTTTGGAGAATTTCTATTTTGTTTGGGATTTTGGAAAATTATATATTTTTTTTTGGATTTTGAAAAATTCTATATATTTTTTTGGATTTTGGATAATTCTATTTTTTTGATTTTGGATAATTCTATTTTTTTTGATTTTGGAAAATTCTATTTTTTTTGGATTTTGGATTAGCAGTAGTATTTCTTAAGGTACAGCCCGTTCCAAGGATGAGCTAGCTCTTCTCCTTCAGCGTTAATCAATTTATAAGCATTGCCAGGATAAACATCTTTTATAACAAATGGTCCTTCCCAGTTTGGTTGGAGTTTCGAACGGGGTCCCCCAGGTTTTACAAAGATTCTCTTGATTACCATCTCACCAACTTTGAATTTTCTCTCAATTACTTTCTTTTGATAAAAACGTGAAAGCCTATTTTGATAAACGCGCGCATGCTCAGCGGCGACTAGACGATTCTCATCTAGGAGTTCCAACTGGGCAAGGAGTGAATCACGACGCTCATCAATAGAGAATTCCTTGCCCAATTGTACTCGCAGAGATGGAATGAGAATCTCGTAGGGAACCACCGCCTCCATTCCATAAGTGAGGGCGAAAGGGGTTTGCCCTGTAGGGGTACGAATGGAAGTGCGATAGGCCCAGAGAGCTTCAACTAGCTTGTCTGGCCAATCCGAAAATTTATTAGCCTCACACGTCTTTTTAACAATTTTAATCAAGGTTTTATTAGTTACCTCTGCTTGGCCATTGCCTTGTGGATAATAGGGAGAACAATGATGCAATGCAATGTTATACCTGTTGCAGAGATCCTTGAGCTCTTGAGAGATGAATTGAGGTCCATTGTCGATGATGATGGTACTCGGGATGCCGAATCTTGCGATGATATTCTTCATTATGAATTTACAGACGGTTGATGCTTTGATCTCCACGAATGCTTCCGCTTCCGCCCAATTGGTGAAGTACTCTGTTGCCGTAAGGATGAATGACTTCTGCTTCGTAAGGAGGTTTGAGTCACCAAGAGGTCCAATGATATCGAAAGCCCACATGGAGAAAGGCCATGGGGAGGACATAGGATGGAGTGAAGAAGCAGGAGAATGAATCTTGTCAGCGTGTAATTGGCACTTAACACACCGTCGAACGTAGATGGAGCAATCCTCTTCTAGAGTGGCCAATAAAAGCCTAGACTAAGGATCTTCTTAGCTAGCATCTGGCTGTTCACATGATCACCACACACTCCTGAATGCGCCTCTTCCACGACCTTCCAGGATTCATCATCGTCGAGGCATCTTAATAAAACACCCGTGAGCCCTCTTCTATAGAGCACACCTCCAACCAAAACATAACGTTGGGCCACTCTTCTAATTGCTTTCTTCTCCTCCACAGTGGCTTCTTCGGGATAGGATTGATCATTGTAATATCCGGCAATCTCATAATACCAAGGTTTCTCTTCATCAGCCAATTCTTCTTCCCAATCCAACAACATGACCTCTTCACTTTTAAGAGCTTCACTCTGCCTGACCTTCTCGAGCACCTTGTCCCTAATATCGAGGAATGCACGATCCTTAATAGCTGGAGTGTCACGCTGATGAATGAGGGGAACATGAAAATCTCGCTGGGGAGGAAATACTAAAGCAGAGGCCAAAGAGGCAAGAGCGTCAGCTAAGATGTTCTGGCTTCGAGGGACATGGACGAAGATCAACTTGGTGAAGAGTTTGGCATAAGCTGAAGCAAGTTCTGGTAGGGCTTGAGTTTAGGATTGATAGTGCGGCACTTGACAAGCACCTGGCGTAGAATGAGTTGACTGTCACCCACGATTCGTAATTGGGTAACACCATATTTATGAGCGGTTTGAAGACCGGCCAAAAGGGCCTCATACTCAGCTATATTGTTTGTGACAGGGAAAGTGAGCTGAGCAGCAAATGGGATGGTCACCCCTTCTGATGTTAAAAGAACCATGCCGATCCCTCTTCTTTGGGAATTTAGAGCTCCATCAAAATGTAATGTCCACATAGGATCGTGGGGTTGATTAATGGACATTAGTTCTTCATCTAGAAACTCTGAATTGACAGGATCAAATCGAGGAAGAGGGTGGTGAGCAAGATGTTCGGCGATGGCATAACCTTTGATTGCTTTCTGTTGAATGTAAGTGATGTCAAATTCAGAGAGAAAACATTGCCAGCGTGTGAATCGGTTGGTAAGGATAGATTTTTCAAGAAGGAATTTAATCGGATTCATGCGAGCAATGAGGTGAACCTTGTGAGCTAAGAAATAATGTTTTAACTTCTGAACTACCCAGACTAAAGTAGTGCAAGTCTTCTGCATGGCTGAGTACCTCTGCTCACAAGGGTTGAGAAGTTTAGACAAGTAGTATGCTGCCCTCTCCTTCCCTTCTTCATGCACTTGAGTTAGGACAGCACCTACAGAGCCATCCAGGACAGAAACATAGAGGATAAGTGGTTTGCCCGGAATTGGCGGCCTCAGGACAGGAGGATTGGCCAGATAATCCTTCAATCCGTCAAAAGCTACCTGACACTTGTCATCCCAATTAAACTTGACCCTCGGCTTAGTAAGCTCGTAAAACGTCCTGCGTCTTTGTGAGTGCTGGGAGACGAAGCGGCGAATAAATTGTAACCTCCCGATTAATCCTCGAACTTCCTTCAAATTCTTAGGAGGAGGCATATCTCTGATGGCCTTTGCCTTACTGGGATCAACTTCAATTCCTCTTTTGCTGACAATAAACCCAAGCAACTTCCCTGATGAAACACCAAATACACACTTTTTGGGGTTCATTTTCAACTGATATTCTCGTGAACTTTGCAAGACTTTAGCTAAAACCCCAGGATGCTTAATCCTTGTTCTTGATTTTACTACCAGGTCATCCACATACACCTCAATATAAATATGAATCATATCATAAAAAATTACCATCATAGCCCTCTGATAGGTGGCTCCAACATTCTTGAGTCCAAAAGGCATGACCACATAGCAATATGTACCCCATGGTGTAGTGAACGATGTTTTCTCTTGGTCTTCTTTAGCCAGGCGAATTTGATTATAACCCGAAAAACCATCCATAAAGGAGAGAGTTTCAAATCCTGCTGTATTATCAATCAAAACATCAATATGAGGGAGGGGGAAGTCATCTTTAGGACACGCACGGTTGAGGTCCCGAAAGTCTATACAAATGTGAACCTTTCCATCTTTCTTCATGACCGGGATGATGTTAGCCACCCAGTTCGGATAGAGGACAACTCTAACAAATCTAGCCTTATGAAGCTTGTCGACCTCTTCTTTCATCTTTAAAGCCATGTTAGGGTGGAAACGTCTCAACCGTTGTTTGATCAGGATAGACCCTGGCTTAAGTGTAAGCCGATGTTCAATGATCGTAGGGTCTAATCCATGCATATCTTCATAACTCCATGCAAACGTGTCCTTGTATTCTTGAAGTACCAAAATAAGCGCCTCCTCTTCGGCAGGCGGCAAATTCTTGCCGATGAGGACAATCCTAGGGTCTTCTTCCATACCAAATTTTATTTCTTTGGTAGGCTCTTCTACTGAGGCTGATGGTTCATCAAATCTTCTCATGCCACTAGCAAGGGCATCAGCCTCGTCCTCATATTCTTCATAACTTTCCTCCCCCTCTTCAATAAGGTCTTCATCATTCATAATCTCGTAGACACCAAAACCCTCATAAGAAGCACAAGTATCCTCATATTCTAATTCTGGCAGGATGATCGGATCCTTTAGAAATTCGGGGAGGGTTGAGCATGCCCGGCATCTTCTATCCAACTCCAATAAAAATATGCGGGGAATCTGCTTACCCTTGGATTTCTTATATGAAACTACCCCATGGATTTTATCATCAGAAGAGGAGCAACTAGCTTGATCATCAGAAAAGGAAGGAGGTGAAAAAGTGGATACAGGAGGGTGTACAGATGAGGACGCCTCGTAGGAGGAGTGGAAAAGGTTGATCAATGAACCTTGGAAGAGCGGTCCCTGGGTCGGGACACCCTCAGGATGGAGATAGGAGGTCTCCTCAAAAGAGATGGAGGATGAAAAAGTTGGAATTTTGTCATTTTTTTTTCGTTTTCATTTTTATCTTCATTTTTATTTTCTTTTTCAAGAAGAAAGCAGTGTGAAGGGAGAATAGAAGGAGGAGTGGAGATTGAAAGATTAGAGAAAGATTGAATCAAAGACGACCCACGCGGGGGTGTGATGGAGAGTTTGGAAAATTGCTCGAGGAGCAAGGGAGGAATTGGAAGAGAGACTTGCATTGAATTTGGAGAAAAGCTGATCATGATTGGAGGCAGTCTCGGCACGTGAGAAAACAATTGAGAATGCAGAGAAGAAAGAAGAGACGGATGCATAGAAGTGAGAGAGAAAAGGCCGGCCCACAGCCTGCCTCTTGTAAATCCTTCTTCATATGGCATGTCTGGCTCTCTAATATCTGTGTAATCACTCAGCAGCTGCCTCTTGTCTGTTATCACCGTCGGCTTTTCAATCAAGTCGTGGATCAGTGGCGGCTATTCCGGATCTGTCGGCATGAAGAGACGGCTTAAGGCAATAGTAATGTCATTCATATCAAACCATCTATACCAGTCACACTCTGGATCATCCATTTTCCTCCTCTTATCAGGCCTTAGAGATTCCAGGGCTTTGTATGTAACCAGTGGAGCAATATGTCGAGCAAACTGTCTAGCATGAACATCTTGACAGTCTAACATGGAAGTGATTATTATAGTCTGCTCATTATCTTGGACGCCACCTTTAATAAAATGTGTCTGTAATGTCCATGTAAGCGGTTGGCGATCCGTCTTCAGAGTGGATGTCATGACTGCCCATGGTTCATTTTCATCTTTGCTCAGCCCTTTGTAGCCTAGACCGCCTCGTGCAATCAATTTCTATGACTTGACAGGCCTAGTTTTGCCCTAACAATTGACACCTAGGCCTTTGCCGACCTGGTACCCCATCTTCATCAAAATATTCCATCCCGGGGTGTTCATTGTGTTCTTCTTCTTCTTCCCCTTTGCAATTAGGGGTGTCATGGCGACTGTTGTAACTGTCTCGGGTGGCATCGGCCGTGGGTGAGGGATATCCAGCACTGATAGCAACGGTTTGTTGGAAGGCCAAATAGAAGGAACTGACGTTGCTAGGTGTATGTCTTCGTCAGGCAGGATCGGCATGCTAGTCACTTTGATCATACGGCCCTTGTGTGGAAACTTGGGGCATTGATGATTTGTAGAGGGCACTGCATCTAACTGTTGAATATAGGGGCGACCCAAGATGCCATTGAATGTTGGATCCATATCCAAAATGTGAAAATCGACTGTGATTATTGCTGGACCCAGACTAACCTTTAACGTTATCATGCCCAGAGGAGGCTTCTTAGTATTGTCGTATGCTGTGACTGTTATGGTGGATGGCCGAATCTGATTTTCTGGAATGCCGCACATCTTCAAAGTGGTTGGCGGCAATACATTGATGGATGCCCCAGTGTCCACCAAACATTATTTTACTGCCACCTTATTGATATCCACTGTGATGCATAAAGCATACTTTCTTGCCGGTTGAGGTGCCAGTTCATGTTCATAAAAAGTAATTGCCGGCTGACTGCTAGCGGGCGTCAAGACTATGGTTATCTGCTCGGCAAGGATGTCCTCATTGACCATAACTTTCTGTAAATATTCCTTTAAAGCCAATTGATGAGTGGTTGACCTCTTAATCAATTCTAGAATAGAGATTCTTGCTGGAGTTCGGTCAAGATGCTTCAGTAAATCATATTGAGTGCCTGGCACGGACTCTTGCTCCTGTTCTTGTTCATTTGGCCCCTGTGCGGGCTCCCGCTCTCTCTGGGGAAAGATGCGCTGGAACATCCGTCCACTACGGAGCGGTGCCATGGTTCGACGCGCCTCTGTCGGGGCAAGGATGGAGGGAGGATTGGAAGAAGAAGGGGTGTTAGCATTGAGAATTGGTGGAGGAGTGTTTGAAGAAGAAATCGGTGAGGAATTCGACAAGGCAGCCCCCGTAGGAGGCGTAGGAGTAGGAAGGGGAGCCCGAGTGTGGGAAGTTCTAGCGGATTGAACAAGGAGAGGTCGGGGTATAAATGGTGGTTGAGTTGATGGTGGAGGTGTCCTTGCCGGTGGAGGAGTGGTGGTGGTGGACGTAACCAGTGCTGGTGACGGGTGAATGAGGATTGGCCTAGATGGTGATGGCGAAGGATTGGTGGTGGATGATGGAGTTTGCTGCGTCGGAGGCTGTGGTCGTGGTGGACGGGTAAGGAGAGACCGGGTTGGCAAGGATGAGGAATTAGTGGGGACAGATGGGTTACCGCAAAAGGGGGCGACTTAATTGAGGGGTAGAAGAAGAAGGATGTGTGCGCAAAAGGCACAGAGGTTGATTTGAATTATGGTTGAATGCCCCGAAAGAGGCGTTTTCTTCGTGCCATCCCTGCCCTCTCTCTACTTCATGGAGAGACGTGACCGGGTTCACATGCTGATTTGCTTGGTGCTCCGGCAATGGGTTGTGGACAATCCCCATATCTTGCTGAGGTGCTGGAGCTTGCTGTTGTACTGGTGGAGCTGGTTGCTGCGGCTGCTGAGCCTGCTGTTGCCGAGGAGGCCTTCTTACTTTCATAGCAGCGATGAACTTTCTCATCTCGTCCCAATTAATGCCACCCTAGTCATTTAAATCATAGATGTAGTCCTTGAAGTGAAAGCAATGGTCAATATTGTGACTAGGGGAGCGGTGGAAAACACAATAGCGGGACGTGTCAACATTAGCGGGCCACGCTGTCCTTTCTTTTGGTAACATGAGTAGATTAGCAGCCATCAGGGCATTAAATATATCAGGGAGACTTTCTGGCAATGGCGGATAATGGGCCCTTTTGGGGCCAAGTGGTCTCCTTTGCTGTTGTTGTTGCGGGCCATAGTTGGTGGGTGGCGGTACTTGGTGGTATTGTTGCGGAGCTGAGGGATCTGCATGTGGCGTTTGATTTTGTGGAGGAGCAAGGGAAGGTTGAGGAGCAAATTGGTGTTGTGGGGGTGAGTGGAAGAGGGTGTTTTGTTGTGGAGGTGGCGGAGGTCGTGGGTTAGATTGGCGAAAAGGTGTGGGGTTGCCGACCGCGCCAACTTGCTCATTGATGACGGTGCCCTTACTCGTGGGCCCGCTATTGTTGGCATTTGTATTCTTATTGACCAACCGTGGTTTTGGTTCGAACATGCCCATGATGGGCGAATCCTTCATCTGAGTTTGAATATATCGAGCTCTTTCATAGAGCTCCTCCATGGTGGTCAATCTGTTCATGGCTAATATATGCCGGAACTGAGGGGTTGCATTTGAAATAATCATCTTAACCTACTCTGGTTCTGACAAAGTATCTTTGAATTTCTCGACCATTGATCGCCATCTATCAGCAAATATGATGAAGTCCTCCTCGGGCTTCATTTTCTCTGCAACCAAGTCCGCAACAGATAGAGAGGGTCCAACCCGGTCCCTATACTTCTTTGGAATTTCCTTTGAACCACATCAAAATTGCTGGCATCTGCTGGATCCAAGGAATAAAACCACTCGAGTGTTGGATACGGACTGAATAGATCTAGAGGGGGGGTGAATAGATCTTTCCCCCTTTTTGATAATTTACTGACTATCGACCAGATGAGCTACTGGTAATTAATGAATCATAGAACTAATGTGGATAGTAAAGATGCAAGCATACGTATAGGAAATCAAACACACACAAGCACACCACAAGAAAGGATTTTTAAGGTGGTTCAGTCTCTTCCTGAGACTTACATCCACCCCTTGCTTAACTCAAGCAAGGCTTCACTATGAGAATCTCTGATCTCAACCAAAACACAGCTGACACACAGCTTGTACCTGCTGACACACAGCTTGATTCTGCTGCCTCACAGCTTGACAATAATTGTAATCAGAAATGAAAAGATGATAAGAACAGGTGATGAAAGACAGGACTGAATATTGGCGTGTGTAGAAGAATAGGTGTTCAGCTTGGGACTTGATCACGCTTATGAAGAAGCCTAGACTCCCTGTTGATCTTCCAGTCAGTTGCCTTCGATTGTTCTGCTGCTGGAGATCACACAGTCTTGAGCTAAGTCTTCCTTCTGCAGCAACGAGATTGCCTTTAACCTTTCTGCAGATTTTTGATTGGTGGAGAGCTCCTTCTTCCTCTTCTGTGTGTATCTTCCTTGGCTTCTATTCCGTGCTCTCTCACCGCTTCCTTCTTCGTGATTAGTTGCCTTATATTTTCATATAGCTCTTTTTATTTTCAAGAATAAAGTTCTTCCCGCTCAATTTTCAGATCGAGCGCCAATCTGCTAGAAAACAGGGATCGGTTTAAATCCAATCGTTAGAACGAGTTTGACCACTTCTAAGCAAGATTGTTTCCTTGATTCCCGTGCGGAAGCTTATCTCCTGAGCAGCCCAACAACCTGCAACAACCATCTGCAGGTTTTAAGGAACCAAAACAGAATTCGGTTAGAGTTTGGTTTTGGACGATATATAAACCCGTGGTCGACCATGACCCTGTCGCTGGTCGACAATGGGCAGTCCCCAGACGGCCGGTTCTTCTGGCTGAAACTCACGTCGCCCGTTGGTCGACCACAGCCTGGTCGCTGGTCGACAGGGGGCAGTTTCCAGATGGCCAGCAGTTCTGTCTGTTGCTTCTGTCTTTTCTGTGGTCGACCAGAGGCGGGGCTTTGGTCGACAGCCAAGATGCTTCCAGAAGACAGATGATCTGATGCTTTTCTGGTTGAGTTCGTTGGTCGACCATAACCACTTCCCTGGTCGACAAGCGACCTTTGACACTTCTTCTGATTTGTTGATTCCACTTGGATTTCAGTGGACCTGAAATTACTTAACTTATCAGATGTAAATTGAATGAGTCCAATACTTTGAAGGAACAATCAAACCACTTGTATTTGTTATGAAACAAGATAGAACTTGATTAATCAAACATATCCTATTGTCATCATCAAAACCAAGGGATGCACAACATTCTCCCCCTTTTTGATGATGACAACCATGAGTCATTGTGACAAACAACAGATTATAAAATTCATTTGATATTGCATGCAAGGCTATCATAGCACAGATTTCATTCAGTCAATTCGTTTGATGTGTCTTTCAAAAAACAATAGCACTAATTACATGAGAGACTCAAAAAAGGATAAAGACACTGAGGACACGTAGACAAAGTAAATTTGACAATCTAGACTCACATCTAGACACACAACTAGACACACAATGACACATAAAGTCCTATCTCCCCCTTTGTCAACAGCAAAAAGAAGATCATTTGAACAATCCCTCTGAGGAGGATGAGGAGGTCTCTGGCGTCACGTTCTCTGCCATGCGATCCAGCTTGTCAACAATGTGGGCATAGGAGAGCCTGAGCTTCTGGATCTCTGAGATAGTATCCTTGTGATACTTCTCATTCTGCTGGGTTGTGATCTCGATACGGATTCCCATCTGATCGGACACTTCACCGAGGGTCCTTACTAGTCTGTTGAACCGAGAACTAGCCTGGTCAGAGTGTTCCTTCTGCTTGATGAACCTGGCCTCCATCTGTTGTTCCAGCCGTTGGACTTTCTGCTCCAAGCGTCCAGTGGCAGCATTGACATTCTCTTGAAATGATTGGAGTTGGGTGGTGAGAGAAGATAACTGAGATGCCATCTGGAGGAGCACGCCATGAGATTCAGGGTGGGAGATAAATGCTGGTGGTGGAGCAGAAGTAGAGGGAGTGGAGGTAGGTGGTACTGGTGTGGGTTGAGCAGAATGTGATGGAGCTTGGGTAGTTTGAGCAGATGGGGATTGAGCTGGAGGGGCAGCAGTGCCTGGCTGCCAGAGCACTAGTGAAAGGGACGATGGTGGATGGGCAGCAGTGGTGGTAGTAGGTGTAGCTTGAGGCACCATTGGTGACGGTGTGACAGCAGGGCTAACCTGTATAGGTGAATGAGGTGGAGAAGAGGGTGGCACTGGATCCTTTGCTTTGCCCTTGGAAGGGAGAGTGCGCTGAACATGGTCTCCGACCTTCTTAAATCCCAAGAATGTGGTCACGAAGTGAAAATTGTAGACGTGCCATTTGGGAATGACAATGCTTGGGCTGTGAGGAGAAGGTATGTTGGCTGCTTTCAGAATGGAAGTGATATGGGCAGCAAAAGGAAGAGAATTCAGGGGATAATGTAGGATGCTTCTGAGGGAATTCAAAAGGAGTGTGGTTAGGCGAATAGGCTGGCGAGTGATGAGGCCATGGAGTATAAACAGATGGAGGCGACTCACTTGATCTCTGGCGCCTCCTCGAGGTTGTATGATGGTGGTGATGATGTGGTGAAGCAAACGATGAAGAGGAGGGAAGGTATTAGCATTGAGGTACTTGGGAAGGACCTCAGGGGCTGGCTTGCCAGTGACCACTGCATGTGCTTCTCAGAGGTCGAAGTCCTCATGGTTGAAAACAGCTCCAAGTCTGGGAGTCTTCAGCGTCATGTGGAGAAGCTTGACGTCGAGTCTGATGACTTTCCCTTGAACTACGGTGTAGAGCTGACTGTCCACGACTTGCAGGTTGTGGTAGAATTCTTGCACAAGCTGGGGCGAGTACGAATTGTGCACTGAAACGAACGTAGTCCACTCTTGAGCTTCAAAAATTGGCAGTAGATCTGGGAACATCTCCATCAGCTTGTCATCGGAGAAATCGACGATCCTTGGTTGCAGAACTGTCCGTGGCTTGAGAGCTCCAGAAACGGGATGCACTGCGGGTTCCTCTGAAGCTGCTGATTGTCTGCCTGGACCAGGTGCATCAGCCGTGGTCGACCTGTGAGGGGCCGATGGCGAACCCTGTGCGGCCCGCGACTTGGATCGCTTGGACGGCATCGAAGCTGCGGCAGGGGCCTGATCTCTTCTACGCTTAGAGGAACTTAGAGCGCGCTTGGGAGACATTGTGAAGGGAAGCGAGATAGAGGCGAGAGAGAGGCGAGAAAAGAAATCTGGAGAAGATGAAGTTGGGAGAGGGCTAGGGCTGCGGATGGGAAAATTTCAGGGACCCAGCCGAGACAATTTATAGGGTAGGGCATTAAGGCTGGCCCTTAATTGTTAGGGCAGTGAACCATCGCGATGCAAAGAACGAGCGGTCACGATTAATCAGCATAACTCATATTTTGGGAAATTATTGAAGTGTACCCCCTTTCTTTAATAAGACAATTAAGTAACCTTTCCTCCCTTTCTCAAAGACCACCTTGTGACAAATTCGAGTGGGTCTTGCGGTTCAAAGAATTTGAAAGTATTGCCCCAATAAATTGACTCCCCATATCCACTTTCTTACTCACGGCTCCTTAAACTTATAATATTGTTCATGAGATAATTTTACTAGCTGAACAAGCTGAACAGTGTTTTATGCCTCTATTTGCATATAGTGCATTAGGTCAACCATTTTTGTTGCCTTTTCGTTTTGAAATATTTAAGAGCTGTGGTCAGGTTTATCACATGCTTTTCCACACGAGGAGACACGCTTTTTACACGCCAGAAACCCCGGCTACTTAGCATGCCTAACCATTCCATTTTTAACTGGGACACACTTTTTATCCGTGAGGATATACGTTTATCAGACGCCAATATCCCCAGTTACTCAGGATGCCCAATTAATAATTTTGAGAGTGGCAGAGGTAGATTGAGTCTTCATGACATACATGTCTCCCACTTAATTTTTCAGCCAATTTTGCTTTGTGATAGAGAACAGTAGTTTCTCAGAACTCAGTCCATTGCTCTACCAAGAAGGCAGAATTATGGCGTATTCCATATACATTCATGCTATAGCAGCGTTTATTTTCACTGTCCAACACAGACACAGGTAGAGAAACAGTCTCATTACTAAAAACATAAGTTCTCAATAGTCTTGAGTCAGAGTCATAGTTATGGTTTGAATTTATTGCAGTAGTACATGTCAAATTCTCATTACTACACTTAACCTTTACTCTCATTGATGACTTTGGTGATTTTCTTGTAAGATATGGTTAGGTTGTTCAATGATTTATTAAGGAATGAGTTTACACTTTTTACTCCCCCTCAATTTGTGAGTCCTTGCTGAAGATAGAAAACAATAAGTTGGCCACAAAGAGATATAGAGACACAAGGAATAGGAAGTGTGAACAAGGATGAGTGAGTAAAGCAAAACTGAGCTCAGAGTCCAAAAAGTTCAGAAGATTTCCCACCAAAGCCAGCAGCTTGATTAGATCCAATTTCCCTTTTTCAGGTCCTTTGTCGACCATGGAGTGGCCTGTGGTCGACCTTTGTGCTGACACAGAACCTGCCTGTTGAGAAGACTGCGTTCTGACAAACCTGTTGTCGACCATTGGATCGCCTGTGGTCGACAGCTGCGAATTCCCAGAGCTAACTATTTCCTGTCCTGATGCCTTGGTCGACCAGCGCCTTGTCTGTGGTCGACCACAAGAGATGAGCCGTAGAGAACCAGTATTCTGTAGAACTTGCTGAAGTAGCACCCGACACAAGACTTTCCAAACTCAAAAACTTGACCAGTACTAGAGACCTAGTTGACATAACTTAGACAGAAATGACAGAATCTATGCAGTGAACACATGAATATGATTATTTCAAGAATTTTCAGGAGAAATTCTACAAATTCCTAACTCCCTTCTTAGAGTTGAAAATCTGTCATTGTTAAGGGGTTTTGTGAAAATGTCTGCCAGTTGTTTTTCAGTTTCTACAAAATGAAGCATGAAATTTCCTTTGGAGACCTCATCTCTTAGAAAGTGATGACGGATCTCAATGTGTTTTGTCCTAGAGTGTTGAATGGGGTTTTTAGACAAATTAATAGCACTAGTGTTGTCACAGAAAATAGGTGCACATCCAAGATCTACATTGTAGTCTTGGAGTTGATGTTTTATCCACAAAACCTGTGTACCACAGCTCCCTACTGCGACATACTCAGCCTCAGCAGTGGAGAGTGCCACAGAATGCTGTTTTTTAGAAGCCCATGATATTAAACATCCACCTAATATTTGACAATAACCACTAGTACTCTTCCTATCAATTTTGCAACCAGCATAATCAGCATCTGAATATGAAATTAAATCTAGTTTGCAATAAGTAGGATACCATAAACCCAATTCTTGGGTACCGGCAAGGTAACGAAGGATACGCTTGACAGCCCCTAAATGTGAATCTCTAGGGCTAGATTGATATCTAGCACACATGCATACACTGAACTGAATGTCTGGCCTAGAGGCAGTTAAATATAGTAGGGATCCGATCATACCTCTGTATTTCTTGGCATCTACCATGTTACCTTTTACATCAGCCTCCAATGTTGCATTTGTCCCCATGGGTGACTCTATTGGTTTGCAGCTCTCCATGCCAAACTTTTTCAGCATCTCCTTTATGTACTTGGATTGATTTATGAAGTAGCCTTCTCTACATTGTAGAATCTGCAATCCAAGAAAGAACTGTAAATCACCCATTAAACTCATTTCAAACTCATTGGTCATTAGATTTGCAAATTCAGTACATAATGAAGCTTCAGTGGATCCAAACACAATATCATCCACATAGATTTGCACAATTAGTATATTCTTACCTTGGGTCTTGGAGAATAATGTTTGATCAATTTTACCTCTTGTGTAGCCCTTTTTGGTGAGGAATGAACTCAGTCTGTCGTACCATGCCCTAGGAGCCTGCTTTAAACCATACAAAGCCTTATGCAGTTTAAAGACATGATTAGGAAGATCATCATTTTCAAAACCAGGGGGTTGTTCCACAAAGACTTCTTCCTTTACAAAGCCATTTAGAAAGGCACTTTTTACATCCATTTGCTGCAATTTAATTCCATGGGACGCCGCAAATGCTAACAATATTCTAATGGCTTCTAACCTTGCAACTGGAGCATATGATTCTTCAAAATCAACTCCAAATTCTTGGTTATACCCCTTAGCCACCAACCGAGCCTTGTTCCTCATAACAACTCCTTCTTCATTAAGCTTATTTTTATAAACCCATTTGGTTCCAATAACAGGATGAGATGAGGGTCTGGGAACAAGTTTCCAAACCTGATTTCTTTCAAATTGATTTAATTCTTCATGCATGGCATTTATCCAAGATTCATCTCTTAAAGCTTCCTCTACATTTTTAGGCTCAACTTGAGATACAAGGGCTAGCTGATCTAATTCATCAACTGTTTTAAGCTGAGATCTAGTTTTCCTCGGTTCATTAATTCCTCCAATGATGTTATCTAGAGGATGATCTCTGAGAAATCTCAGATTTTCAGAATTGTTACCTGGGATGATCTCTCCTTCGGGTTGATCATTGGAATCACCTTGCTTTGGTTCTGCTTCAGTCTCCATTGGTTCCTCTTTGCCTTCCAGAAATTCCCCATCTTCATCTTTGCCTACCTGTCCAGTTTTGTCAAAGTCATTATTTTCATCAAATGTGATATGTGGGGATTCTTCAACTAGCTGATCTTTGGTGTTGTAGACTCTATAGGCTCTTGATCGGTCAGAGTATCCCAAGAAGATTCCTGGGTCACTCTTTGGTTCAAATTTGTCCAATGATCTCTTGTCATTGTTATGAATAAAACACCTTACACCGAAGATCCTAAAATGAGCTAGAGATGGCTTCTTACCTTTGAACACCTCATATGGAGTTTTCGCACTAGATGGTCTTACCATTGCCCTGTTTACAATATAACATGCTGTATTGACCGCCTCAGCCCAAAATCTTCTTGGAAGATTGGCTTCAACTAACAAGGTTCTGGCCATTTCAACAAGTGTGCGATTCCTTCTTTCCACCACTCCATTTTGCTCTGGCGTCCTTGGTGAGGAGAACCTGTGATTTATTCCTTTGTTCCTGCAGAATTCATCAAACTCTGAATTTTCAAATTCTCCCCCATGATCAGATATTATTGAACACACTTTGGACTTACCATCCTGCTTCATTCTTCTGTAAAAATCCTGAAATTCATGAAAGGCATCGTTTTTATGTGATAAAAACATTACCCATGTGAATCTAGAGAAATCATCAACTAGTACATAACCGTACCTCTTACCACTAAGACTAGCAGTTCTTGTTGGGCCAAAAAGGTCCATGTGCACAAGTTCTAGTGGTCTAGAAGATTGACTTTCAGTTCTACCTTTGAATGATTTTCTTGTTTGCTTACCTTGGGTACATGATTCACATACTTTGACATTTTGAGCAAACGAAATTTCAGGTAAACCAGAAACCATTTTATTCTTAACCAATTTGTGCAGCACCCTGTAGCTAACATGCCCTAGCCTTCGGTGCCACAACCAAGTCAGGTCCTCCTTCTTGGCGGTGAGGCACAAGTTGGAGTGGGCTGGATCATCCAAGTCTATCATGTAGACATTATTTACTCTCTTGCCCATAAACTTAACTTTAGCCGAATTTGGTTCAAGAATTTTACAGATCTTAGAATCAAAGACTACTTGATGGCCTTTGTCGCATAGCTGACTGATGCTTAGAAGATTATATTCCAGGCCATCCACTAGCAGTACATCTTCAATGCAATTTGTAGATGTCTTACCTACCTTACCTTTCCCAATGATCTTGCCTTTGTTATTTCCTCCAAATGTCACATGTCCTCCATCTTTTGAGTTTAGCTCGGAGAATTTTGCCTTGTCCCCTGTCATATGTCTTGAGCAGCCACTATCTAAGTACCACTTGTTGTGTATAGCTGCCAAACACACCTGCATCACAAGTTACACAGAAACTTTTGGACCCCAATGGTACCCGGGTCCAAGATAACTTGTGAAATTATGAAATTGCTGCAGTAATCCTTTGGGAACCCAGATTCTGTTAGAGCAGTGTAAATTTTTATTTCTGAACTTGTTCAGGTTGGGTTGCTTTTGTTCTAAAGCTTCTTTAATCTGAGTCCACCTTTGTGTATTCAAGTTTTCATTTTGTTTTACCCGAGAAAACCTGTGATTTCTGTTTGCTTGTCTGGCCATGGTCGACTTTTGGTATGTCTGTGGTCGACCATCGCGTCTCCAGAACTCAGCGTCTGTTCTGGCAGCACCTCTGGTCGACATCTGGTGTACCTGTGGTCGACCACTGCTTCTCCAGTAACCAGCGCCTGTTCTGGCAGATCCTCTGGTCGACAGATGAAGGGTCTGTTGTCGACCAGCCTGTCTCCAGACATCTTGTTTTCCAGATTTATGTCTTTTAACTTGGTTTAGTCCTTGGTTTGTTTGGTGATTTCTGTGAATTTGGGTTTCTTGTTTATTATTTTGAATCTTATATTGATTGACTGTTTTCTCTTTAAAATTTCTCTCTTCCTTGGTGACATTGTTCCTTTTGGAGGAGCATTCAGCTACATCCTCTTGTTTATCTTGGTATAGATTAATCAGGGGACTTTTTCCTTTTGAGTCAGCAATCCCAGTTACGGTTTTTATTTGGAATTCCTTTTTAGCCGTAGGATTGTATCCTAACCCTTCTTTTTGAAAGTTTACTTTTATTCCCAAGACAGCATTTAAGTTTTCTTGACCTTGAGTCATTTTTTCCAAGGTCTCCTGTTTATTTTTCAGGTCACTCTTAATTCTTTCTATTTCTCTTAGGAGTTGGTTGTTTTCTTCCTTGAGTGAATTGTTTCTTTCTTGACTTAACTTAGTTTCCTGTTCATATTCTTGAGTCTTTAGTTTTAACTCATCAATGTCGTTTTTTAGCATTTCATTCTCTTCGGACATTCTCTTGTGGTTTTCTTCATCTAAGTCCATTTGATTCAGCTTGTTTTTCAGTGACTTGATTTCCATTTCTAGTTCAGTTTTGTTTTCCATTGAATTGCTGTCTTTATTCAGTTGACTGATCTTCTTCTTCAAATGTTTATTTTCCTTTCTTATTCTTTCATAAGTATCAAGCAATTCTGAATATACTTCTTCCCAATCCGAACTAGAGAAGTCTTGAAATGGGGAACTTACCTCAAGATCACTGTTGTCTCCCTTGGCCATCAGACAGAGCTTTCCTTCTTCTTCCTCGGAAGTTGTTTCCTCTTCACTGCTCTCTTCCTCCTCACTCCAAGTGCTAATCATCGCCTTGGGTTTCTTGCCTTTCCACTTGAAGCTTGATTTCTTAGGAGCTTCTGGACATTCAGCCTTCATATGTCCAGGCTGCCTGCAATTGTAGCAAATGAGTTTGTTAGAAGGAGCCTTATGTTTATCA
Organism: Amorphophallus konjac; assembly: GCA_022559845.1. Classification (NCBI taxonomy): domain Eukaryota; kingdom Viridiplantae; phylum Streptophyta; class Magnoliopsida; order Alismatales; family Araceae; genus Amorphophallus; species Amorphophallus konjac. The sequence continues at coordinate 128,408,177 of CM040124.1, read as the reverse complement.
GATTTAAACTGGGATGACTTCCTTACCATGCCCTTTGGATTTCTGAATCCTTTACCTTCCTTCCGCAGGAATTTTTTAAATTTTCTTGTAAGCATGGCTAGCTCACCAGATTCTTCACCTGAGCTAGATGAGTCATCATTGTCAGACACCTCAGAGGTGCTTGTCTTAGTCTTTAGGGCAAGTTGCTTCTTTTTCTTGCCCTCATCTTCCTTTCTCTCCAGATTGACCTCATAGGCCATCAGGGATCCTACTAACTCATCCACTGTCATTGTTGTGAGATCCTTTGAGTCCTCAATGACTGTGGCCTTGGTATGCCACATCGATGTGAGAGACCTTAAAATCTTCCTCACTAATTCCTGCTCTTTGTATGTCTTCCCTAAGCTCTTCAAGCCATTAGTCAATTGTACTAATCTGGCATACATCTCAGAAATACTTTCATCATTTTTCATCCTAAACATCTCATATTCTGAGACTAGCATATTTGCTTTTGTCTCTCTTACCTCGGAAGTACCTTCGTAGATTACCTTTAGACGATCCCACATTTCTTTGGCTGTTGCGCATTGGGAAACTCTTGAGAATTCTGTGGGGTGTAGTGAGCACTGCATCACGTTCATGGCTCCCCAGTTGACAGTTGATTTCCTGACCTGTTCTCTGGTCCAGGTTTCTTCATCTTCCGGTAGCTCAAAAGGTCCGCGGCTCACTACCCTCCACATCTCGTGGTCTTGCGCACGTAAGAACACCTGCATACGATTTTTCCAATAAGAATAATCAGTTCCATCAAAATATGGAGGTCTAGTTACAGAGTGCCCCTCAGCTATGAGGCTTTTAGAGTTCAGTCCGCCCGGTCTCTCCTGGTTGTTAGACCACATTTTTGGAGAACCTGCTCTGATACCACGTGTTGGATACAGACTGAATAGATCTAGAGGGGGGGTGAATAGATCTTTCCCCCTTTTTGATAATTTACTGACTATCGACCAGATGAGCTACTGGTAATTAATGAATCATAGAACTAATGCGGATAGTAAAGATGCAAGCATACGTATAGGAAATCAAACACACACAAGCACACCACAAGAAAGGATTTTTAAGGTGGTTCAGTCTCTTCCTGAGACTTACATCCACCCCTTGCTTAACTCAAGCAAGGCTTCACTATGAGAATCTCTGATCTCAACCAAAACACAGCTGACACACAGCTTGTACCTGCTGACACACAGCTTGATTCTGCTGCCTCACAGCTTGACAATAATTGTAATCAGAAATGAAAAGATGATAAGAACAGGTGATGAAAGACAGGACTGAATATTGGCGTGTGTAGAAGAATAGGTGTTCAGCCTGGGACTTGATCACGCTTATGAAGAAGCCTAGACTCCCTGTTGATCTTCCAGTCAGTTGCCTTCGATTGTTCTGCTGCTGGAGATCACACAGTCTTGAGCTAAGTCTTCCTTCTGCAGCAACGAGATTGCCTTTAACCTTTCTGCAGATTTTTGATTGGTGGAGAGCTCCTTCTTCCTCTTCTGTGTGTATCTTCCTTGGCTTCTATTCCGTGCTCTCTCACCGCTTCCTTCTTCGTGATTAGTTGCCTTATATTCTTCATATAGCTCTTTTTATTTTCAAGAATAAAGTTCTTCCCGCTCAATTTTCAGATCGAGCGCCAATCTGCTAGAAAACAGGGATCGGTTTAAATCCAATCGTTAGAACGAGTTTGACCACTTCTAAGCAAGATTGTTTCCTTGATTCCCGTGCGGAAGCTTATCTCCTGAGCAGCCCAACAACCTGCAACAACCATCTGTAGGTTTTAAGGAACCAAAACAGAATTCGGTTAGAGTTCGGTTTTGGACGATATATAAACCCGTGGTCGACCATGACCCTGTCGCTGGTCGACAATGGGCAGTCCCCAGACGGCCGGTTCTTCTGGCTGAAACTCACGTCGCCCGTTGGTCGACCACAGCCTGGTCGCTGGTCGACAGGGGGCAGTTTCCAGATGGCCAGCAGTTCTGTCTGTTGCTTCTGTCTTTTCTGTGGTCGACCAGAGGCGGGGCTTTGGTCGACAGCCAAGATGCTTCCAGAAGACAGATGATCTGATGCTTTTCTGGTTGAGTTCGTTGGTCGACCATAACCACTTCCCTGGTCGACAAGCGACCTTTGACACTTCTTCTGATTTGTTGATTCCACTTGGATTTCAGTGGACCTGAAATTACTTAACTTATCAGAGGTAAATTGAATGAGTTCAATACTTTGAAGGAACAATCAAACCACTTGTATTTGTTATGAAACAAGATAGAACTTGATTAATCAAACATATCCTATTGTCATCATCAAAACCAAGGGATGCACAACATTTCTTGCATTTAGTAGGTTGTTTCAGGGCTAATGGGCCACCTTGTTGGTCCCTCTCTAGGGCCCAATTGGGCTGGCCGCCCCCAGTCTCTTGGAGGCCCACCTTGGGTGGTGAGCCCACCACCTTGGGCTAGGGTTTGGGCGCCCCCTTATCCTTTCCTCCTCTTGGAAGGTGGCAGCCGCCCCCCTTCCTCGAATTGAGGAGCCTTGTGCGCCCCTCCTCCTTGATTCTAAGAGAGGGTCGCACAAGCCCTTCCCAAAATAATTGGCACCCCTTTTTTCTTTCTCTCTTGGCTAGGGTTTCAACCCTAATCGCCCCCCCCCATATATACTCTCTTATGTGGTATTGGATTAATTAATGAACATTTTATTTTGGAAGAATCCTTGGTTGGCTGCCGAAGTTTATTCCCTCCCTCTTGTGGGTGCGACACCCACCTCTCTCCCTCCCCCTTTCTTCTTCCTCGGGTGCGACGCCCTAGACCATCTCCCCTGAAGTTTCGGTTGCTGGTGCTGTTAGGAGGCGACCTCCTCGATGTCCTACAAAGTCCGGAGTTCCTCATCGTGGTGGTGCTGCGGTGTGGAGGATCCTTGGCTATGCTGCTGTCTTGGTGTTCCCGAGTGCATCTGCCTGCAGTATTAGGTCGGAAGATCAGGTTGGTACGCCCATGTCCGTTCATCAAACCACCGCGACCCCTTCTGCAAACTTCTTCCCCTCCACATCCCCCACCTCCCTTGAAAACCCCATAACCCAATTCGTCCGGTAGAGAAAGTTGTCTTCATAGCCCTTTTCCTTGTGCAGGCTGTCTCTGGGCAGACCTGTTGGAAACCAGAGCCCAGAAGATCATGTTGGGACGCCCTATTCCCGACCTCTGATCCCATCGACCCCTTCTTCACTTCTCTGCCCCTACATGTCCCCTACCTCTCTGGAAAATCCCACTTCAAAACTCCATCGCGGAGAAATGTTCCATTTATAGCCCTTTTGGTCGCGCAGACTGCTCATGTGCAGTCCTGCCGCGACAGTGCCAAAACCCCTCCAAAGGGACGTCCACCTATGTGCCTCCAAATGACCTGGGGATTTCAGCATTGCTTCACCACGTCCAAAACCCTCCCCTAGAATTTTATTGCAAGCTTTTGAGCCCCCGTGCCCTACTTACCCCATCCACCTTCACAGCTCTCAGTTCTGACTGCACTGAATTGCAGAACTGAGCACCACCTCCTTTCACTTCCCACGCCCTAAACCACCACTGCACGCCATCCCACCACTTCTATCCAACCATCCCACGACCCTCACCAGTCCACCAGAGAAAACCCCGCCCCTTTTGCCACTCGGAAGCCCCGGGTCCAGCCCGTTCTCCCGACCCCTATCCGGCTGCCTGCAGACAGTCCAGAAGCGCAGGGCCTGCTCCAACAATTCGCCACGGCCTCCACGGCATCCCTTTGTTGTCGCCACTCCACCGACGTTCCCGGGACATCCCCTGCAGCAACCACGTCGGGTTTCGTGACCGGCGGCTACTCAGAAAGGGGCGCACCGAGCCCTCTCCCCTGCTGCTTCCCAGCTCCGGGCAGATTGGCCAGCAGTCTGCCCACCCGCTCGATGGCCTCACCGGAGCTTCCCTCTCGTTCCGACGGCGTCCGGCATCTTCTAGAGAGTTCAGCAACCCTCGCTGCCCACTTCCAGGGGTAGTGCTTCCTCCTTGGGGCCCGGGACTCACCCTCCTTGCTGTGAAGTTCAGATCGGTTCGTGAGTACCACCGTCCGCGGCCGTACGTGGGCGACAAGCTACACCGACCCGGTACCCGTCCCCCCACCTCGCCTGATCCCGGAGATACTTTGTAGCCTTTTACCTCCCTGAGAGGAGTGGGCATTAGTTTGGATTGTATCTATTTTTTAGCTTGTACTGGTGATCGTGTGACTTGGCCGGGTTTCTTCCCCACACCCCGAGCTTGGAGGTATGTGTCCGCTTCCTTGCATGGTTAGCTTGCTCCTTTAGTATTCACTCTTGATGCCGCTGCTAATGAGCGCAGTAGGGTCCTAGCTCGTATACTTATTTCATTATTCACTACTGCGGTGAGAGAGTGTGACCGTCTTGTGACTTATCCGAGTCACGAGTGTGGAGTCGACCACCCTAGGCTCGTCGGTTTCTCAACCGTGCGGAGCCACGCGCTTCCCTCCTAGGGGCGCTTGCCAGCTTGACTTTCTTGTTATATGGCTTAGTCCCTACTTGGGAATCTAAGATGTTGAGTTAAGCTATTCGGATCTGTTGCTTACCTATGGTTTTGATGATGTCTCACACTATAAATCAATCTTCTATCTCTAGATTTATGCTGGTTCATCACCTAAGTGAGTACAGTTCATATGCTGTTTCATTATCTCATCTATCTACACTGTTTGGTTAATATGGACAGTAGTGAGTCGACTCATCAGCAAGGGTGGGTCGACGCATCAGAACATTGATAGTCTGGGTACCAAAGTCTATACACCAGCTTGATCTATTAAGTCTGTACATTGGCATAACTTCTTCAAGTCTGTACATCGGGCACCTTCTAACTGAAGTCTATACACTGGTCCTAATATTCTAAGTCTGTACACTGCCCGACCAGTTAAGTCTGCACATTGCCAAAGTCAGTACAGCTCAACTCCATACATCCTTCCAAGCTTCAACTCTATACACTGGAGAGTCAAGCTTCATGTCTATACACTGGCTACTGCATTCTCATGAAGTCTACACATCCGATAGTGTAAGTCTATACATCGCCCAGTGTCATACGTGCATAGTCTGTACAACGCCTGCTTCACACACTCAGAGTCTACACATTGCATGTCAGCAGGCTCGCACACACTAAAGTTCATACATTGCACAAAGTCTGAACATCGCCTCATGCATTATCCTCAGCAAAGTCTGAACATTGTTTCAGAGATAGCTTCAGCCAAGTCTATACATCGACTGGCAGTCTTCATGCTAAGTATATACATTCCTTGAGTCCAAGTCTGTACAGCGTCCATTGTCTAGAGTTCTTGAAGTCTGTACATCGGACAACTTCTTTTGAAGTCTATACATTGGCTCGTTCACTTTTGCAAAGTCTGTACATTAGACTGTGGCAATGTCTATACATTCGGTTCCTTGGGCAAAGTCTATACATCGCTAAGTCTGCACATTGTCTTCAGCTCAAGCGTTCAAAACCAAGTCTATACAACGCCAAGTCAATACATTGAACTGTTCTCCAAGTCTATACACTGGACTTTGTTTCACCAAGTCAGTACATTCCATATCTTTTCCTACGCTTGGCCAAGTCTATACACTCATACATTTCCCTACGCTTTCCTGGCCAAGTATATACATCGCTAAGCCTGTACATTGCATTCTGCTCAAACGTTCAAAACCTCAAAGTCTGTACAACGTGAAGTCTATACATTAGCTCAGGGGCTTCAAGTCTGTACATTGAACTGCTCTTCAAAGTCTGTACAGAGGCTTCGAATTACCAAGTCTGTACATCGGCTTCATTCGCTCAAGTCCATACATCCACAGTGGTTCATCAAGTCTATACATCCACAGTGGTTCATCAAGTCTATACATCCTCAGTGGTACTTCCATGTCTGTACAACGCTGAAGACTTCACAAGTCTGTACACTGCTTGAGCCTCACCAAGTCTATACATCGCTTCAAGTGATTCAAGTCTATACAGACTGCCTTCACATCCAGAGTCTGTACATCGGTCCTACAGCCGATCGTCTCATTCAGAACTTTGCAAGTCTGTACAGCCGAGTGTCTCATGCATCGTCTCACTCTGGCAAAGTCTATACACTGGCTCAATCTTGTTGAAGTCTATACATCACCATTGGGCATCAAGTCTACACACTGCTCACAGTCTTATTAAGAGTCTCACACTGGTTCCAAGTCTGTACACTGGTTAGGCTTCGTGAAGTCTATACAGTGGCTGAAGCTTTGTTAAGTTTACACAATGGTAAGGCTCGTTTGCATTGTTCATCACATGTCTATACACTGCCATTCATGCACTTATTCATTAAGTCCATACACTGCCTTCACATGCGCTTCTTTCATTAAGTCTATACACTCTCTCACGTTGTACACACTTACTCAGTTGATGTTTCTAAAGTATATACATTCGTGATAATAGCCTGAACTAACTAAGTATATACACTCTATCTGTCTCTGTCTGCAGGCGATTCAGGCTGATGATTGGGCACGTGAACCGAGGTTGGCACTTGGCACGTGATCCAAGAAACCAGGAAAATGACACGTGGATGGCAACCTAGTCAGGATGCTGCCATGTGGTCGAAATTCAAATGATCTGGCAAAAAGTTCATGGGCGGGAACCTGGCAGCGACACGCCCAATATATGCTATAAATATAGAGCTTCGTCCTTCAGTAGAAGCTTGATCATGAAAAGAAAAAGGCAGAAGGCATTTTTGTGTGAGGCTGCACGATCCAAAAAGGAGAAAGAGCAGAGAGTCCCATATTGTCCGGATCTGAGAGGAGTATGTTCGAGAGAGAGAGCAGTGTCTATGGTTTGATGAATTGCTTCCTTTGAAGCTACATTTGTATTGGTTTTCAGAACCGACTGCTTCTTCGTTGATGTTTGTTTCTATTTCGTTTCCTTTTATTTTATTCATTCTTCTGATTCGAATTGGTTTCCCTTCAGTGTGTGGAGGAAGGGAGAGGTGTCTTCGGTTCTGTTCTAGCTGGTAGCTAGAACAGGTTTCAAGTTCTGTGGGTAGCAGAGCTTGGTTGAGGGATTTGTCTCCCTTGGTTGTTCAAGCTGCGTGGCAGCATGTTGTTCGTAGACTGAGTCTGCAGTGTTCTAGCATTGTCTAGTGGAATCATCATTCTAGTTGGAGTGAGGGGTGGATGTAGATTACAGACTGCAATCGAACCACCTAAAAATCGAGTGCCTCTTCTGTGGTTTGCTGTGATTATCTGCGCTCTCCATCTGCTTGTCTCTTTGCTTCCATGTGATCAGTTCGTAATTCTCATTTACTAATACTCTCTGGTTTGGTGACTGCATTTGCATTTATCTGTGTGCGGGTTCAGGAGGGGCGTAAGCAGTAGAATTAATTTTCCGCCTAAGTTTTTACAAATTGGGAGTGATCTATTCATCCCCCCCCCCTTCTATATCACTCTTGCTGCGCTAACATTTGGTATCCGAGCAGGTTTACGCCATGTGGACGAACGGTCAAGGAAATGCTGGTGGTCCTAGAACCTTCATGGCCGAAGGTCAATCCCTTAGTCGCCCTCCGTATTTTGATGGTAGTAACTATCTGTTTTGGAAGAACAGGATGGAAGTGTTCATCAGGGCTCAGAGCCATAAACTATGGAGAGTAATTACTGTTGGACCATATGATCTGCCAACAAACGAGGACGCTTGGACACATGACCATGTCAAGCTCTCTTCACTCAACTGGACGGCGCTGAAGATCATCCAGTGTGCTGTTCATCCTGAGGAATATGCCCGTATATCTGCATACAGGACTGCCAAGCGAATGTGGGATGAGCTGTAATTGATTTATGAAGGTACAGCTCAAGTGAAAGCCTCGAAGGTAAACCTCTACACTTCTAAGTATGAAATGTTTAAGATGAATGCAGATGAGAATATAACTGAAATGTATGCCAGGTTGTCCTTAATCACAAACACACTTAAAGGGCTAGGGAAGGATCTTGCTGAGGCAGATATAGTCAGGAAAATCCTTAGATCTTTATCCCCGGCATGGCACACTAAGGCCATTGTGATTGAGGAGTCAAAAGATCTGACTACCTTGACCGTGAATGAGCTCATAGGATCTCTTATGACCTATGAGATGAATTTCAAAGGAGGTGGAGAAGGAAGTGAGAGGAAGGGTAAGAATGTGCCTCTAAGGGCATCCCGCAACAAGGGTAGCAACAGCGGGAGCAGCAGCAGTAGCCCCGAGTCCGAGTCCGAGCTTGAAGGTTTTTCAAATCTCGACCAGGAGGAGCAGGCAATGCTCACTAGACAGTTCAGGAAATTTTTGAAGAAAAAGGGAAAGACCTTTAGGAAGAAGAAGCCACACTCTTTCAACAAGAGTACTGAATTTACTAGTTACAGGGATAGAAATCCTAAGAGACTGACTTGTTTTAATTGTAACAAACAGGGACATATGAAAGGCGAATGCCCAGACCTCCAGAAGAAGGGTCCCTATCTTCAGAAGAAAAACATAAAGGTGCAGAAGAAGAAGAAGCCACAGGCGATGGTCTGCACATGGAGCGAGGAAGAAGAAGACCCCGAAGATGCTTCCTCAGAAGAATATGAAGATGGAACTTGCCTTATGGCAAACAGTGAAGAGGAGGTAATAAATGTTTTTGAAAATTTCTCAATTGATGACTGGGAGGATGCTTATGGTGACTTGCTAGATAAATTTAATTCTCTTAGTAAAGAGCACAGAGTTCTGAAAAGAAAATTTAACACAAATGTTGAAGAACAAACTTTGGTCTGTGAGGAAAATGAGAAGCTAAAAGAACAACTAGAAGAAATGACCTCACTAAGGAAAGAAAATGATAAGCTCAAGGGAGAAATTCAAGAAAGTCAAAAACAGCTCAATGAATTCAAAACTAAAATTGAAGAAAGCATGAATGAAATTAGAGTGAACTCAGAGAAATATGAAGCTGTGAAGAAGGTAAATGCTGAACTCCTAAAAAATTCTGAGTCCCTTCAAAAGGAGCTGGAAGATAAACAGAAAGTCTTAGAAAAGTTTATCCAAGGAAAGACTAGTTTAGATGCTATACTAGGGACTAGGGTCAATTTCAATAAGGAGGGTCTAGGCTATGACCCAACCAACAAGAGACCCTTGCAATTCAAGACCATCACCTTCTGCCCAGAGAAGGGAAAAGAGAAGCTGGACACACCATCCAGCTCAAACAGCTCTAAGGGAATTCAAAGTCCTAAAGAAAACACAAAAACCAGTACTGGACAACCATTTAAGATGGGAATGAATTTTATGAAGAATAACACTAAGCCCACTCACCAGAACACAAATGGTAGATGGACCAAGAAAGTGAATCAGAATAAGAGCTGGAATTACAACAATCAGATGGGTCCAAATAGGACCTACTGGAGAAATAACTTTCATGGTCAAAAATATGTTAATCAACAAGCTTACAGGAAATTTCCTAGGAATAGGACGACTAATGAATGGAATAGAACTCAATTCTCCAGTCCAGCTGGATTCAACTTTAATAAACCACAAAGGAAGGTGCTAGAGAAAACCATGCTGAAGCAAATCTGGATACCTAAACACTTGATCTGAGATTTGAACAATGTCCTTGGACCCAACTCATCTTGGGTTCCAAATCACTCTGCTTGATGTATTTGTGTAGGTCAGCCTGGCAGCTGAAGACAACAAGTGGTACCTCGACAGTGGCTGCTCCAGGCATATGACAGGAGACCAATCCAAGTTTAGCAAGATAGAGATTAAACCAGGGGGTCTGGTCAAGTTTGGAGGAAAGAACAAAGGTAAAATAATTAGAGTTGGTATAGTAGGTAAGTCTTCCACAAACTCCATTGAAAAAGTCTTACTTGTGGAAGGGCTTCAACACAACCTGATTAGCATTAGTCAGTTATGTGACAGGGGTCACAGGGTTGTATTTGATGATAGTTCATGCAAAATCCTTGAAACAAATTCTGATGTGGTTAAATTTGTAGCCAACAGGATTAATAATGTCTACATTGTAGACTTAGATGAGGAATCTGAATCTACTATTTGCTTATCTGCCAACTCTAAAAATGATGCTTTTGAATGGCATAGACGTCTAGGTCATGCTAGCTTTACAACTTTAAATAAATTGGTCAAGCATGATTTAGTTAGAGGCATGCCTAGAATTAAATTCAACTCGATATCAAAAGCATGTGATGCCTGTGCTCTAGGCAAACAGACCAGAAATTCCTTTAAATTAAGATCTGAGCCATTGTCTTCTAGACCAATGGAACTTCTTCATATGGACCTTTTCGGTCCCACTAGAACTCAGATACTTAATGGAAACAGGTTTGGCTATGTCATCATAGATGACTTCTCTAGATATTCATGGATATTTTTCTTAGCAAATAAGAGTGATGCATTTCAAAAGTTTAATCTGTTTTTAAATAAGGTCAAACAAGAAGGGAAATACAAGGTCTGTTCTATTCAATCTGACCATGGAGGTGAGTTTGAAAACTCCATGTTTACTGATCTCTGTGAAAAAGATGGACTAACTCACAGGTTTTCTTCTCCTAGGACACCTGAACAGAATGGGATTGTGGAGAGAAGAAATAGAACTGTGGTAGAGATGACCCGAACCATGTTGATTGAAAGTAAATTACCTAGAAGGTTTTGGGCAGAAGCGGCCAATACAGCAACTTACATAATCAACAGGGCCATGGTAAGACCCATATACAAGAAAACACCCTATGAGCTTCTAAAAGGTAAGAAACCAAACTTGTTTCATTTCAGAATTTTTGGAGCAAAATGTTTTATTCATAACAATGATAAGAAAGATTTAGACAAGTTTGAAGCCAAAAGCTCACCTGGAATATTCTTGAGTTACTCTGAAGTGTCAAGGGCATATAGGGTATTTAACATATCAGATCAGAAAGTGGAAGAGTCTCCACACATCCTTTTTAGTGAAAAGAAAGATGTCTCTAATGTTGAAAATCTTGACAGGGATTCCAATCATGATGGGGATTTTCTAGAAGACCAACAAGAAGAAGAGAAGACTCAGCCGAGTGGAGAAACAAATTCCCCCAATCAGGAAGGGCCAAGAGTAACATGTGAGTCTTCAACAAACGTTAGATTTCGTAAAGACCATCCATTAGATAAAGTCATAGGCAATCCTGAAGATCCTCTTCGGACTAGGTCTCATTTTAGAAATGTGAATAATGATGACTTAATTGCTTTAGTCTCACAAATTGAACCCAAAACAGTAGAAGAGGCTTTAGCTGATCAAGCTTGGGTCAATGCTATGTGTGAGGAATTAGGTCAGTTTGAAAGGAATAATGTCTGGGAGCTTGTCCCAAGACTAGATGGTATTAATGTCATAGCAACCAAGTGGGTGTTCAAAAATAAGATGAATGAAGATGGAATCATCTCGAGGAATAAGGCCAGATTAGTATCCAAAGGCTACTGTCAGGAATTCGGTGTAGACTTTGATGAATCCTATGCACCTGTGGCTAGGATGGAAGCTATAAGATTGTTGCTTGCCTTTGCATGCTCAAAGAATATAAAACTCCAATAAATGGATGTTAAAAGTGCCTTTTTAAATGGAGTCATTAAAGAAGAAGTTTTTGTTGAACAACCTCTTGGATTTCAATACTCTCCTCAACCTAACCAAGTTTTCAGGTTAAACAAAGCCTTGTATGGTCTAAAGCAGGCTCCAAGAGCATGGTATGAAAGATTGTCTGAATTTCTGATCAGCAAGGGCTACAAAAGAGGTAAAGTTGATCAAACTTTATTCACCAAGGGCATAAACAGAGATCTCATCATAGTTCAAGTATATGTAGATGACATTGTATTTGGATCAACTAAGCATGAACTATGTGATGAATTTTCTACCATGATGTCTGCTGAATTCGAAATGAGTTTGGTTGGTGAACTAAAATACTTTCTTGGATTGCAGGTACAGTAGCTAGAGGATGGGTGCTTCATCAACCAAACCAAATACACAATGGAACTGTTCAAGAGGTTTGGTATGGAAAACTTAAAGCACATTACAACACCCATGGGCACCAATACCTCACTGGATGCAGATGAGACAGGTAAAAAAGTAAATGCCAAACTTTATCGAGGTATGATTGGATCACTTCTTTACTTGACAGCCTCTAGACCAGATATACAATTCAGTGTAGGAATGTGTGCAAGGTATCAGTCTAGACCTACTGAATTACACTTAGATGCAGTTAAAAGAATCTTCAGATATTTGTCAGCTACTCATTCTCTTGGTTTATGGTTTCCTGCATCTCACACACTTAACTTAGTAGCATACACAGATGCTGATTATGCAGGCTGTAAACTAGATAGGAAAAGCACTAGTGGCCATTGTGAATTTTTGGGTGGGTGTTTAGTGTCTTGGGGCTCCAAGAAATAACATTCTGTGGCCCTCTCTACTGCAGAAGCTGAATATGTGGCTGCAGGGAGTTGTGGAACACAAGTAATATGGATTAAACACCAGCTTCAGGACTACCAAGTAGACCTGGGGTGCACACCAATTTACTGTGATAATACTAGTGCCATCAATATTGCTAAAAATCCTGTTTTGCATTCTCGAACCAAACACATAGAGATAAGACATCATTTTATAAGAGATGAGGTGTCTAAGAATAATTTTGAACTGATTCATGTAGGCACAGATAATCAGATTGCTGACATATTCACAAAACCTATGGATAATGAAAAATTCACCACGTTGAGAAGAGAATTAGGCTTATACAAATTGTCTTAATTATGAAGCATGTTCTTGTTGTGAGGGGGAGTTGTGTTTGTCTGATGTTTAGCCTTCTTTCATGCTGGTTTAAGGGGGAGTTCAGAATGCTTACTGGTTAGCTTTCAGGAATGCTTCGAGTAAGGGGAAGCTTTGAGATTATGCTGGATTGTTTTAATGAGGAATGTTGTGTCTGAGGGGGAGCTGAGTTGTCATGTGAGAAGAGAAGTTCTTTGCCAGATTCAAAAGGGCTGTCCAGATGTGTAACTTTGCTGGTCTTGCATGACTGATCTAGTGTGATTATCTCAGACAGTAGAGTGTCACTTATCTCTTAAGTCTATAAGTCAGTGACTCTAATCTCCAGTTAGAATCTTTCCTTTGGTACTCCTTCAGAGATCTGGACTAATTGCATAATGTATATCTTCCAACATTGTCATTGATTCTGGTTCAGGCCAAAAACTTGTATGTCTTGATATCTGACCCAATCAGCTTGAAATCTAGACTTCAAGACTCAATTCAAGAAATAGTCCTTCTGGTATTGTTTTCAATCATTCTATCTCTCTAACTCAAGGGCTTAACTGAACAAACATGTTCTGTTTTGATCATTGAGAAACTGGGAGCTTCATCAATGAAATGAATATTTCTCCCATGTCATGAGGTGTCAAATGCTTAAAATGAATGAAAAGAGATGACAGAGCAATGGTGGCTTGCTGGTGAGTAACTGGAGACTCTGGCCTCTAATCAAGGTGTCTCCTCATGTTAAAAACCACAGTTACTAACTCTGTTCCTTAATATAAAAAAAAAAGGAAGTAATGAGGTACTCACTCTGAGTAACTGGGGATTCAGGCCTCTAATCAAGGTGTCTCCCTAATGTCAAAGGTTTGAACTACCAACTTACTCATTGATCTTCTTGAAAATCATCTCAAAAAGAAACAATTCCTTGTTGTTATGCAACTAATGGATTGCTTGTCTTCAATACCTTGAGAACACCTCTCTGATTTCGTCTCTTGCTATCTTGTGGGATAGTTGAATGATCAGCTATATCTGGCCATACTTGTGAACTCCTGCTCTAAATCATCCACTATGTATGCTGATAAACTTGTCTATCATTCTACTTCTCTATTGTGTACTGGAGTTTAAAGAATCTTCTCTTGAGATTAGAAACTCACTTATTCTCTTAAGACCTACTACTGACTGTCTGCACTAAGAAATTACTGCCCTTATTCTTCATGTTTCCAGCACTGTCATACATCCTGTATTTCTTTTTGCTGATGTCAAAGGGGGAGAGAAGTTCTGTAATATCAGTGAGTCTTGGATTTGTCTTGAGCTTTGGGGGAGTCATGTTGCTTCAGGGAAGATATGTTTATGAGTTGTGGGGGAGATGAGAGTGTGTGGTAGGGAATGTTTAATTCATTTGCATGAGCATGCCTTGAATTTACTCTGTTTGTTGCAGTTGATATTAATTTCTTGTTGAACTTTGATATTGCTTGATTCATAGTGTTGCCATCATCAAAAAGGGAGAGATTGTTGCTTCCCTATGGTTTTGATGATGTCTCACACTATAAATCAATCTTCTATCTCTAGATTTATGCTGGTTCATCAGCTAAGTGAGTACAGTTCATATGCTGTTTCATTATCTCATCTATCTACACTGTTTGGTTAATATGGACAGTAGTGAGTCGACTCATCAGCAAGGGTGGGTCGACGCATCAGAACATTGATAGTCTGGGTACCAAAGTCTATACACCAGCTTGATCTACTAAGTCTGTACATTGGCATAACTTCTTCAAGTCTGTACAACGGGCACCTCATAACTGAAGTCTATACACTAGTCCTAATATTCTAAGTCTGTACACTGCCCGACCAGTTAAGTCTGCACATTGCCAAAGTCAGTACAGCTCAACTCTATACATCCTTCCAAGCTTCAACTCTATACACTGGAGAGTCAAGCTTCATGTCTATACACTGGCTGCTGCATTCTCATGAAGTCTACACATCCGATAGTGTAAGTCTATACATCGCCCAGTGTCATGCGTGCATAGTCTGTACAATGCCTGCTTCACACACTCAAAGTCTACACATTGCATGTCAGCAGGCTCGCACACACTAAAGTTCATACATTGCACAAAGTCTGAACATCGCCTCATGCATTATCCTCAGCAAAGTCTGAACATTGTTTCAGAGATAGCTTCAGCCAAGTCTATACATCGACTGGCAGTCTTCATGCTAAGTATATACATTCCTTGAGTCCAAGTCTGTACAGCGTCCGTTGTCTAGAGTTCTTGAAGTCTGTACATCGGACTGCTTCTTTTGAAGTCTATACATTGGCTCGTTCACTTTTGCAAAGTCTGTACATTAGACTGTGGCAAAGTCTATACATTCGGTTCCTTGGGCAAAGTCTATACATCGCTGAGTCTGCACATTGTCTTCAGCTCAAGCGTTCAAAACCAAGTCTATACAACGCCAAGTCAATACATTGAACTGTTCTCCAAGTCTATACACTGGACTTTGTTTCACCAAGTCAGTACATTCCATATCTTTTCCTACGCTTGGCCAAGTCCATACACTCATACATTTCCCTACGCTTTCCTGGCCAAGTATATACATCGCTAAGCCTGTACATTACATTCTGCTCAAACGTTCAAAACCTCAAAGTCTGTACAGCGTGAAGTCTATACATTAGCTCAGGGGCTTCAAGTCTGTACATTGAACTGCTCTTCAACGTCTGTACAGAGGCTTCGAATTACCAAGTCTGTACATCGGCTTCATTCGCTCAAGTCCATACATCCACAGTGGTTCATAAAGTCTATACATCCACAGTGGTTCATCAAGTCTATACATCCTCAGTGGTACTTCCATGTCTGTACAACGCTGAAGCCTTCACAAGTCTGTACACTGCTTGAGCCTCACCAAGTCTGTACATCGCTTCAAGCGATTCAAGTCTATACAGACTGCCTTCACATCCAGAGTCTGTACATCGGTCCTACAGCCGATCGTCTCATTCAGAACTTTGCAAGTCTGTACAGCCGAGTGTCTCATGCATCGTCTCACTCTGGCAAAGTCTATACACTGGCTCAAGCTTGTCGAAGTCTATACATCACCGTTGGGAATCAAGTCTACACACTGCTCACAGTCTTATTAAGAGTCTCACACTGGTTCCAAGTCTGTACACTAGTTAGGCTTCGTGAAGTCTATACAGTGGCTGAAGCTTTGTTAAGTTTACATAATGGTAAGGCTCGTTTGCATTGTTCATCACATGTCTATACACTGCCATTCATGCACTTATTCATTAAGTCCATACACTGCCTTCACATGCGCTTCTTTCATTAAGTCTATACACTCTCTCACGTTGTACACACTTACTCAGTTGATGTTTCTAAAGTATATACATTCGTGATAATAGCCTGAACTAACTAAGTATATACACTCTATCTGTCTCTGTCTGCAGGCGATTTAGGCTGATGATTGGGCACGTGAACCGAGGTTGGCACCTGGCACGTGATCCAAGAAACCAGGAACATGACACGTGGATGGCAACCTAGTCAGGATGCTGCCATGTTGTCGAAATTCAAATGATCTGGCAAAAAGTTCATGGGCGGGAACCTGGCATCCACACGCCCAATATCTGCTATAAATATAGAGCTTCGTCCTTCAGTAGAAGCTTGATCGTGAAAAGAAAAAGGCAGAAGGCATTTTTGTGTGAGGCTGCACGATCCAAAAAGGAGAAAGAGCAGAGAGTCCCATTTGTCCAGATCTGAGAGGAGTATGTTCGAGAGAGAGAGCAGTGTCTATGGTTTGATGAATTGCTTCCTTTGAAGCCTTCTTCGTTGATCTTTGTTTCTATTTCGTTTCCTTTTATTTTATTCATTCTTCTGATTCGAATTGGTTTCCCTCCGGTGTGTGGAGGAAGGGAGAGGTGTCTCCGGTTCTGTTCTAGCTGGTAGCTAGAACATGTTTCAAGTTCTATGGGTAGCAGAGCTTAGATGAGGGATTTGTCTCCCTTGGTTGTTCAAGCTGTGTGGCAGCATGTTGTTCATAGACTGAGTCTGCAGTGTTCTAGCATTGACTAGTGGAATCCTCATTCTAGTTGGAGTGAGGGTGGATGTAGATTGCGGACTGCAATCGAACCACCTAAAAATCGAGTGCCTCTTCTGTGGTTTGCTGTGATTATCTGCGCTCTCCATCTGCTTGTCTCTTTGCTTCCATGTGATCAGTTCTTAATTCTCATTTACTAATACTGTCTGGTTTGGTGACTGCATTTGCATTTATCTGTGTGTGGGTTCAGGAGGGGCGTAAGCAGTAGAATTAATTTTCCGCCTAAGTTTTTACAAATTGGGAGTGATCTATTCATCCCCCCCTTCTATATCACTCTTGCTGCGGTAACAGGATCGTCGTGACATTGCTGGTCGTAGGAGTCCATTTGGTCATCTTAGCACCTAGAGTCCTAGTTCGCATAGTGTCCCGCATCAACTTTGGTGTCAGAGCCATAGGTTGTCTAGGGTGCATTTGAGTCCACAGGTTTGTCTAGGGTGCACTTGAGTCCTTAGATTTGTGTAAGTGCATCTGGGTCTACATCCCACCTTCTTTTAGAGTCCCTAGAGTCTAGCCTCTCTGGTCCCTTAGAGTCTTGCATGCCCACTCGGCGTGGTACCGATTACCAACGCCCAGTCCCGATGGCTGACCTTAGGACCCTCCAGGATACGTTGCAAACTCTCATGGATCGAATGGATCGGAACGATGAGAGCGTGGGACATCTCACTGCACTCATGGAGGGCCAGATGAAGGCTATGGAGGATCGGATGGTGGCTTCCGACCGGACCATCCAAGGTCTGGTTGGGCGGCCCTATCCAGGTAGAGTGCAGCAGGAGGATGCTCTCGGACAGGACCAAGGCCCACTTGGCCATGCCCCCCGGCCTGCACACCCTAGGGCTGAGGATCGGAGACCACGTGTCCAGGAGTTTGATGACTTTGGGTCTGATAATGAGGTTGAGGGTTTTGGCCGTGCCCGGCGTGGCTATCAGCCCCAGAGGGACGACGAGGACGAGCGCATCTTGAGGTCCATACGTGTGGATCCTCCCACCTTTGATGGGTCCATGGAACCCAAGGTTTATCATGATTGGGAGGCTGCCATGGATCGTTATTTTGAGTGGGTCGGGATGACGGACCACCGACAGGTCCGATATGCCAAGATGAAGCTGATTGGCCAGGCACAAACCTATTGGACAAATGTGGAGCACCTGCTGATACAGCGGCATCAACCCCCGATTGAGACTTGGTATGATATGAAAACCAAGCTCCAACAAAAATATCTCCCTACCTCCTACCGTCATCGACTCATCGACCGGTGGCAGGGTCTTAGTCAAGGGAATCGAATAGTGGCAGAGTACATCGTTGATTTCGATGAGTATTTCTTGCAATGTGGGGTCATGGAGGAGAGTGCCATGACTATTTCTCACTTCCGTCGGGGCCTACGGTCGCATTATCAGTATGAGTTATTTCACCGCCGTGCGGCGACCCTGGAGGAGGCTTATCAGATTGCTCTTGAGTTGGAGCTGTTTGAGTCCGAGTTTGCTCCGATCCAGCTCCCGGGGCCCACATTTCATCGTGCGTCGGATCCTCGTGCTATGCCCAGACCTTATCCTCAGGGACCCGTGGCCCGTCCACAGGAACCCGCTCACCAGGACCACCCTGCTCCTAGGCCCCGGCCTCCTCCCCCGAGGGATTACCCCCCCCCCCCCCGGCCCCAGGCACAGGCCCCTGCCCCTCGACCCTAGCGGCCCGCTGCTCCTACTCGACCCCTGCTTCCACCACCCCCGGTCCGTCCTGATGACAAGGGGAAGGGGCCGATGATTGGCGGAGCACCTTAGGGCACTGGGTCCCGTCATGACTGCTATAGGTGTGGAGGAGTTGGTCATTATGCTATTAGTTGCCCTACCCAACCTTCTTTGGTCATCGGGGATCCTTCGACCGGTGAGCCCGCACCTGGGGTTGTATCGGTCAGTTATGAGGCTGACCAGGAGCTCGCAGAAGAGTTTTTTGATGAGTTGATTGAGGGTGAGCAGTTAGATATCCAGGGCACGTAGTGCCAAGATGATGTTCAGCTGGGTGTTGTCAGGTGTATCTTGACCCAGCCGCTGGTGAGTGATGACTGGCATCGCACCACCATTTTCCATACCTTCTGCAGGCTGGGCGGAAAGGCCTGCAAGGTGATCATTGATAGCGGGAGTTGCATTAATGCTATCTCCACGGGTACTGTGACACGCTGGGGGTTGACCCCCGTGGACCATCCCTCTCCCTATCGTGTGTCTTGGGTAGACTCCACTTCCATTCCGGTCAGACTGCGATGTCTCCTGCCTTTGCAGTTCCATGCGTACCAGGACGAGATCTGGTGTGATGTGTTGCCTATGGAGGTAGGCAGTATTATCCTGGGGAGGCCTTGGTTATTTGATCGGGATGCTACCCTTCATGGCCGGTCAAACACATGCACATTCGACCATAATGGCCAGCGGATTACCCTCCACCCATCACAGCTGAGGAGTCCATCCATCAGGGGTACCGTTGGGCCCAGCACTCCGAGTGCTACTGTTCCTGGGCCTAGTACCCCGTCACCAGCTCAGGCTACGACCGTATCTTGGGTTGTCCCCACTCCGAGTGTTCCTCCGACCAGGAGACTGATGCTAGTCAGCCCCCGGGAGTTGGAGCGGGACTTTATTAGAGGGGACCCTATCTTTGCCATCGTAGTCCGAGAGGTGGGTAGAGAGATGGGGAGTGATGTCCCACCTGAGACTGCTGATGTTCTTCAGGAGTTTGCTAATGTGTTTCCCGATGAGCTACCCGAGGGTCTTCCCCCCATGCAGGACATTCAACATGCCATCGACCTGATTCCGGGGTCCTCATTGCCCAACCTACCGCATTTTAGGATGAGCCCCGCTGATCACGCTGAGCTTCAGCGTCAGGTCGAGGAGTTGATGATGAGGGGATCTCTCCGTGAGAGTATGAGTCCATGTGCCGTCCCTGCCTTGCTTGCCCCTAAAAAGGATGGTACTTGGAGGATGTGTGTCGATAGCCGTGCAATCAATAAGATCACGGTGAAATATAGATTCCCCATTCCCCGCTTAGATGATATGCTTGATATGATGGCGGGAGCCACTGTGTTTTGCAAGATCGATCTGAAGAGTGGCTATCACCAGGTGAGGGTTCAGCCTGGTGATGAGTGGAAGATGGCTTTTAAGACCAAAGATGGTCTTTATGAGTGGCTGGTCATGCCTTTTGGGCTGACCAATGCCCCCAGCACATTTATGCGGCTGATGACCCAGGTCCTCCGACCTTTGATTGGGGTATTTGTGGTTGTCTACTTCAATGATATCCTTATCTATAGCCACACTCGAGAGGCCCACTTAGATCATCTGCGACAGGTCTATCTTATCTTGAGGAGAGAGAGAGTCTTTATGCCAACCCTAATAAATGTGCATTCATGACTAGTCAAGTCACCTTCTTGGGGTTCATTGTGTCTTGTGAGGGAGTCTTCGCCGACCCGGAGAAGGTCAGGGCCATAGTGGAGTGGCCCGAGCCTCGTACTCTTCATGATGTTCATAGCTTTCATAGACTGGTGACCTTCTATCATCACTTTATTCAAGGCTTCAGTTCCATCACGGCCCCCATCACTGATTGCATCCGCAAGGGGACGTTTGAATGGATGAAGGCCGCCTCGGCTGCATTCGCGCTCCTCAAAGTGCGCATGACTCAGGCACCTATTCTTAGACTTCCTGATTTCACGAAGGTGTTTGAGGTCTCTTGCGATGCCTCCGGGGTTGGTATTGGTGGTGTTCTGAGCAAGGAGACCCACCCTATTGCATATTTCAGCGAGAAATTGAGTGATGCTAAACTGCGTTATTCTACTTATGATAAGGAGTTCTACGCAGTTGTGCAGGCCCTCCAGCATTGGAGGCATTACTTGTTGCACCAGGAGTTTGTTCTTTTTTTGGATCATGAGGCGCTCAAGTATCTCCATGCCCAGAAGAAGCTCAATTCTCGTCATAGTCATTGGGTGGAGTTCCTCCAGGATTATACCTTTGTGCTGAAGCACAAGGCCGGTGCGGAGAACTGGGTAGCCGATGCTCTGAGTCATCGCGCTTATCTCTTGACCACCATGAGTATAGAGGTGGTAGGGATGGATAGGTTGAAGGAGGCGTATGTTGATTGTCCGGACGTCGGTCCAATCTACACCACCCTTCTGGTAGGACCGTCCCGAGAGCATACATATTACATGTTGCAGGACGGATACCTCTTTCGGGGGAGTCATTTGGGTGTCCCGCGGACTTCAGTTCGTGACTTCCTCACTTGGGAGATGGATGCGGGAGGTCTAGCCACCCATTTTGGTCGGAATAAGACCATCGAGGCAGTCGAGCATCGATTTTATTAGCCTAGTCTGAAGCATGACGTTGCTCGCATTGTGGCCCAGTGTCATACCTGCACTGTGGCCAAGATGAGGAAGCAGGTTTCAGGTCCTTATACTCCTCTTCCCGTGCCTGATAGGCCGTGGCAAGACATCGGTATGGATTTTGTCTTAGGGTTGCCATGGACAGCCCATAGGCATGATTCCATTTTTGTGGTGGTGGATAGATTCTCGAAGATGGCCCTCTTCATACCTTGTTCGAAGACTTCTGATGCCACTAGGGTTGCTCATTTATTCTTCTCATGTGTAGTGAGCCGATTTGGACTCCCTAAGTCCATTGTGTCTGATCGTGATGTCCGGTTCACTAGCTATTTTTGGAAAACCCTTTGGCATATGATGGGCACGCAGCTCAAGTTCTCCATAGCATATCATCCCCAGACTGATGGGCAGACTGAGGTAGTCAATAGAAGTTTGGGGAACCTCATGAGGTGCTTGGTTAGGGGACGCGAGAGGGACTGGGATCTCATTTTACAACTTGCCGAGTTTGCATATAATGACTCAATCAATAGGTCCACGGGCATGAGTCCATTTGAGATAGTCACTGGGTATAAACCTAGGAAGCCAATGGATCTAGTTCCCTTACCCATGCATGCTAGAGTGTCATAGTCTGTAGAGTCATTTGCCGAGCATGTTAGGGGATTGCATGATGATATCCGTCGCCATATAGAGTCCAGCAATGCACGATATAAAGAATTGGCTGATGCTCATAGACACCCTCGCAAGTTCCAGGAGGGAGACTATGTCATGATCCGGGTCAGGCCGGAACGGTTTCCTTCAGGAGCCGTGAAGAAATTACAGGCTCGTGGAGCTGGCCCCTTTAGAGTTCAGAGGTGAGTTGGATCCAATGCTTACGTTGTAGACTTGCCAGCATACTATGGTATTTGCTCCACATTCAACATCTTGGATCTAGTTGCATACAGGGACCCGACAGTGATCCCTAGTGAGCTATTTGGGCCTACTCCACCCCTTTTGAGCGATCCACCCCCTGAGAGTCACCCTTCCAGCCATGTCACCTCAACAGCGTGAGCAGATAGAGTCTATACTCGATGAGCAGGTGACTACCACTAGGAGTGGCGTGTATCACCGCTTCTTGGTTGGTTGGAGGGGACGGCGCGCGTCTGAGGACACCTGGATCACTGGGGCAGAGCTTGAGAGGATAGATCCAGACTTGCTCGAGCGATACAGGAGCGATAGAGACCCGTACTCGACGGGGTCGAGTTCTTCCCGCCCAGGGAGAGTTGGCGAGGACACTCGAGCTCGAGATAGGTGCGACGTGGCAGATCGACATTACAGGACACGCAGCACTGTTCGGGACGCGCAGACTTCACTTTGGCTTGGAGAGGATCCAGAGAGCTACCTAAGAGCTGGAGTTTTTTTTATTTATCACTATGGATGTTTTTGTAGGCCGAGCTGTGGCTAGTTGGACCTTATTAGTAGTTTTCTTGCATTTAGTAGGTTGTTTCAGGGCTAATGGGCCACCTTGTTGGTCCCTCTCCAGGGCCCAATTGGGTTGGCCGCCCCC
The DNA here is from genome assembly GCA_022559845.1 of Amorphophallus konjac. Classification (NCBI taxonomy): domain Eukaryota; kingdom Viridiplantae; phylum Streptophyta; class Magnoliopsida; order Alismatales; family Araceae; genus Amorphophallus; species Amorphophallus konjac. The sequence goes on along the minus strand of CM040124.1, from coordinate 128,385,443 downwards.
AGTCTCTTGGAGGCCAACCTTGGGTGGTGCGCCCACCACCTTGGGCTAGGGTTTGGGTGCCCCCTTATCCTTTTCTCCTCTTGGAAGGTGGCAGCCGCCCCCCTTCCTCGAATTGAGGAGCCTTGTGCGCCCCTCCTCCTTGATTCTAGGAGAGGGTCGCACAAGCCCTTCCCAAAATAATTGGCGCCCCTTTTTTCTTTCTCTCTTGGCTAGGGTTTCAACCCTAATTGCCCCCCCCATATATACTCTCTTATGTGGTATTGGATTAATTAATGAACATTTTATTTTGGAAGCATTCTTGGTTGGCTGCGCAAGTTTATTCCCTCCCTCTTGTGGGTTCGACACCCACCTCTCTCCCTCCCCCTTTCTTCTTCCTAGGGTGCGACGCCCTAGACCATCTCCCCTGAAGTTCCGGTTGCTGGTGCTGATAGGAGGCGACCTCCTCGACGTCCTACAAAGTCCGGAGTTCCTCATCGTGGTGGTGCTGCGGTGTGGAGGATCCTTGGCTACCCTGCTGTCTTGGTGTTCCCGAGTGCATCTGCCTGCAGTATTAGGTCTGGAAGATTAGGTTGGTACGCCCATGTCCATTCATCAAACCACCCCCACCCATTCTGCAAACTTCTTCCCCTCCACGTCCCCCACCTCCCTTGAAAACCCCATAACCCAATTCGTCCGGTAGAGAAAGTTGTCTTCATATCCCTTTTCCTTGCGCAGGCTGTCTCTGGGCATACCTGTTGGAAACCAGAGCCCTTAAGATCACATTGGGACGCCCTCTTCCCGACCTATGATCCCATCGACCCCTTCTTCACTTATCTTCCCCTAAATGCCCCCTACCTCTCTTGAAAATCACACTTCAAAACTCCATGGGGTGAAAAGTTCCCTTTAGAGCCCTTTTGGTCGTGCAGACTGCTCCTGTGTAGTCCTGCCGCGACAGTGCCAAAACCCCTCCAAACGGACGTCCCCCTTTATGTCTCCAAATGACCTGGGGCTTTCAGCATTGCTTCACCACGTCCAAAACCCTCCCCTGGAATTTTATTGCAAGCTTCTGAGCCCCCGTGCCCTACTTACCCCATCCACCTTCACAGCTCTCAGTTCTGACTGCAGTGAATTGCAGAACTGAGCACCACCTCCTTTCACTTCCCACGCCCTAAACCACCACTGCATGCCATCCCACCACTTCTATCCAACCATCCGACGACCCTCACCAGTCCACCAGAGAAAACCCCGCCCCTTTTGCCACTCGGAAGCCCCGGGTCCAGCCTGTTCTCCCGACCCCTATCCGGCTGCCTGCAGACAGTCCAGAAGTGCAGGGCCTGCTCCAACAATTCGCCACGGCCTCCACGGCATGCCTTTGCCGTCGCCACTCCACCGGCGTTCCTGGGACATCCCCTGCAGTGACCACGCCGGGTTTCTTGACCGGAGGCTACTCAGAAAGGGGTGCACCGAGCCCTCTCCCCTGCTGCTTCCCAGCTCCTGGCAGATTGGCCAGCAGTCTGCCCACCCGCTCGACGGCCGCACCGGAGCTTCCCTCCCGTGCCGATGGCGTCCGGCATCTTCCAAAGTGTTCAGCAACCCTCGCTTCCCACTTCCAAGGGTCGTGCTTCCTCCTTGGGGCCCAAGACTCTCCCTCCTTTCTGCAAAGTTCAGATCGGTTCGTGAGTACCACCGTCTGCGGCCGTACGTGGGCGACAAGCTACACCGACCCGATACCCGTCACCCCACCTCGCATGATCCCGGAGATACTTTGTAGCCTTTTACCTCCCTGCGAGGAGTGGGCATTAGTTTGAATTGTATCTATTTTTTAGCTTGTACCGGTGATCGTGTGACTTGGCCGGGTTTCTTCCCCACGCCCCGAGCGTGGAGGTATGCGTCCGCTTCCTTGCATGGTTAGCTTGCTCCTTTAGTATTCACTCTTGATGCCGCTGCTAGTGAGCGCAGTAGGGTCCTAGCTCGTATACTTATTTCATTATTCACTACTGCGGTGAGAGAGTGTGACCATCCTGTGACTTATCCGAGTCACAAGTGTGGAGTCGACCACCCTAGGCTCGCCGATTTCTCAACCGTGCGGATCCACGCGCTTCCCTCCTAGGGGCGCTTGCAAGCTTGACTTTCTTGTTATATGGCTTAGTCCCTGCTTGGGAATCTAAGGTGTTGAGTTAAGCTATTCGGATCGTCGTGACGTTGCTGGTCGTAGGAGTCCATTTTTGGTCATCTTAGCACCTAGAGTCCTAGTTCGCATAGTGTCCCGCATCAATGAGAGCATCCATAGTGAGGGTGGAAAGATCCTTCGAGTCTTCTATCACCGTTGCCTTGGTGTGCCAGCTTGGTGACAAGGACCTCAGCACCTTCCTCACCAAATAAGTATCCTTGAATTCCCTTCTGAGTGATTTCAAACCATTGGTGATCTCCATGAGACGTGCGAACATCTCGGAGATGGTCTTTTCCTCTTTCATGTGGAATTGCTCGTAATCCCTTATAAGCATGTTTGTTTTTGTCTCCTTGACCTCTATAGTGCCTTCATAGATTAGCTTGAGCTTATCCCACATTTCTTTCGTGTTCCTGCACATAGATACACGAGCATATTCAGTCGGGTGAATTGCACACTGAATAATATTTAAAGCATTGAAGTTCACAGTGGACTTCTTAATGTGTTCTTCATTCCACTTCGACTCATCATCCGACAAGGTGTGTGGGCCTTTGTTAACAACGGTCCATATTTCATGGCTTTGAGCACGAAGGAAAACAGTCATCCTATTCTTCCAATATGTGTAATTTGTACCATCAAAGTAGGGAGGCCTATGAATAGAATTCCATTCGGGCATTAACCCCTTGTTAGCCATTCCTAACAGATCTCTCTAAATCGCTAGGTTTTAGAATAAAATAGAGCCGAGGCTCTGATACCAATTGTTGGCCCGGTTAGGAAGTAATTAAGAGGGGGTGAATTGATTGCGACCCCTTTTGACAGATTTAAGACTATGATCAAACAACCACTCACAACTTCCCAGCGCAGATGATGAACACTCAGATGACAGTTTAAGATCAGACTAGATATATATACTCTCAGCTTACCGGAACACACTAGGAAATGAGACGAATAAGGTAGAACAACAATATCACAGATAGTAACCCACGGCACAGAGATTTTTAGGTGGTTCGGACGTACCCGAGTGTAGTCCTATGTCCACCCCTCTCAACTCGAGAGAATTCCACTAGTAACGCTGCACAATGACAGTAAACCACCACACACACGGGCTCGACGGCCCAACACACGTGGGTTCTCGTACGACGATGAGAGACCACACACACGGAGACAAAGCTCCAATATCGTCTATGAAAGAAAAATATATGGAAATACAATGCCCAGTCCAAATCTTATATGCTATGCTCAAGTGGAAATGAGAAGCCAAGATAAACAAGATCTTTCCCTTAATCTTCACATAAATCGGAGATAGGTAGAAGGATGCATTAGAACGATGAAACCATGAGAGAAGAACTCAGCCCCTTTAAGAAATCTGCCCAAGCAAAGCAGTCGATGGAGAGCAGCGGCGGCTCGCCTCCATCTTCAAGCTCGGGGACGTGAGATGCGATCCTTGGCGGCGTAGTCTTCCTTCTCCAGTAGAGCACAACCCTTCTCCTCCTCTTCCTGCAAGAATGCAACGAGATTAGCCCTCAAAGATGTGTTCCGATTGGACCAAATGCGGCTAGTTATAGTGAGGAAAAAACTAGCCAATAAGACATGAATACGCCTGCAAAAACCTCTTGAAAACACACCCACTCAAGGATAGAAACCCTAGGGATAGAGTGGTAAAGTAGCATGGCAATCGGATCTCAAGACATTGGGTTCCCAACAAAACTGGCAAACCCGATCGAAATGCCCGGAACAACTGTCGACTCCTAGAGTCGACTCTTGTTTGTGGGTGTTCTGTCTAAAGATAAAAAAAAATAGCACACGGGCTAAAAATGTCGACTCTTAGAGTCGACTCTTGTTTGTGCATATGAATACATGGTCGATGCATATGAAAAGGCAGGGTTGGTGCATGTTTGTACAGCAGCAAAGACCAAGTTGGTGTATATGAAAGGGTTGGTGCATATAACCCCAAAGTCTGTGCACATTCTTGAAACAACAAAGATAGGGTCGGTGCATATATGGCCAGCGTCTGTGCACATTCATAAAACAACAAGGATAGGGTCGGTGCAAGTTATGAAGGTCAGTGCAAGTTTGGTGAGAAAACCAACTCCCAGGGAGAAAGTGTCGACTCCTTGAGTCGACACATTTCTCCTGGGATTCTGTTTTACCAAAAATAGTCCCCAGGACTGCAGGAGTCGACTCTGAGAGTCGACTCTTGCAACTCCAGACTAGAAAAAATAAAGGGAATGAAGAATTAAACACCAAGGCTAGCAAAGCCCATTCCAAGACATTATAAACAAGTTCACATGAGGGTTTTCCCATTGATTCATGGATTGAATACTGGAATAGAGGCTCACCATTAATTCATTCAAATTAATGTCAGCTTTGTACCTGTATAAGCCACAATTCAAGTTCATGACCATATTGGATCAATGCATATCTAGCTTCAAGGAATCTCTTGAGACATCTTAATCAACCTGCTACATGGTATAGTAAATTTCTACAAACGAGCAGGTGATTCGTACATATCCAATCTTTGCATGTTCAACAACACAGTTAGTATTCAGCAAGCCACATAGTCACATGATTTCCAAGTTCAAATTCATGAGAAACTTTGCATTACAAATCACACAGATTCATCACACATTGTCTTCGTCAAAACACGCCGGGGCACAACATCTTGGGAATTGGGAAGGGGTCTTGGGGAGTGTGAATGGAGGGAGATACAAATTTGAATTTTGAATTGGAGAGGGGGTGGGGAGTTAGTGGGTGCCTAGGGAAGGGTGGAGGAGACCTTGGGAAGTGGGAGGGAGTTATCTTGGGAAGCGGGGGATGGAATTCAAATTTGAATTGGGGAGGGGGATGAGATAGATGGGGGGCCCTTTTCTTGGAGGGAGAGGGGGGGAGAGAGAGAGAGAGAGAGAGAGAGACTTGAGTGGGGAAAATAGCTAAGGGGTTTCTTCCTTTCAAATTTCAACCGAAGTTGTTCAAATGAGATGGGAGGGGTCCTATTTATAGGCTCCTCACTCGTTGCATGACCATTTTACCCTTGACAAACTGATAAAAGACCAAGCCTATCCTATAGAGTAGACTATGGGCCCAACTAATGGACTAAGGACCAATTAACATGGAACCTAGATAAATGACTCTCTAACCTAGGTACTTGACTCAATAAAAGTAAAATTACATAGATATGACTCCAAATTAAAAAAAAAAGATACATAATGTGATTAGAAAAAGTTGATGAACTCAAATTCTTGGTGCCGATGATCATCTGAGCCTCAAGCGAGAGGGATTTGGGGAAGATGCCCCCATCAAGGGGAGATGCTGCCAAATTTGTTTCAGAAAAGATTACAATTTCTCAACGACTTTCGTCGCCTCTGGAAGATCATAATGTTGTTTTATGTGCTTTATTTTGCTGCTCAGAAGGTTATGTATGCCAATGCCTACCTTGTGGTCGAGTAAGAACCTCGCACAGGCAAAGCCGACGAGAGTTGAATGGACAAGGGTAACTTGATTCGATCTGATTCATGTAGCAGAGTAACAATATCCTTCAGAGCTCTTCAAAGTCATATAACTAAATGGGTGAGAGCTCAATTGAGAGGGATTCGTATGAATCTTCTTTATCAAATCTCAAATACTGTCTAAAATGAAGGACCCCTTTGATTCGGTGGCGTCGCCACCAGCTCCTCATGCCTGCTGACTTGATTCGGTGGCGGCGCCATCAAATCAGCCCTCTCATTTTTTTTTGAAACCCTACCTAGGTGCAATAGGAGAGTGCACGCTCTATCAAGGATAGAGAGAAAGCCACTCCACCATCACAACACTAGGAGGCTAATTTTTATTAATGATCAAGCGAACCAAATTTACATCATCCGGATGCTAGGGAATCCTAGCTTATCCATTCGAACAATTCCCTTTATATGCTTAGGGAGTTGTTGAAGTGAGAAAAAACAGGAATTACATTTCAAGTTACAAGCATGATTGGCCAAAGAATCAGCTACATAATTTGCTTCTCGATAAATGTGGTTGATTGAGTCAAAAGTAGATAATAGCCTCCAAGTTTCTCTCACATAACTTGTGATCTTCCAAGGACAAGGGATTTTCCGGGTGATCACTTGCACAAGGGCTTGAGAATCACATTCTATTAGGGCTGGCTGAGTTGAGACTGCCTTTAAGATTTTAATTCCATCCATGAAAGCTCTGGCTTCAGCTATGATGCAATTACTCTGAGCATAGTAGTGAGAAAAGGCAATAATAGGAGAACCCGAAGCATCTCTAATAATGCCACCACCACCCGAGATACCTGCCTGTTTTGATGCTCCATCAGTGTTGAGTTTGAGATAAAGCCATGGAGGGCATAGCCATTTAACCAGTTTAATTGGTAATTTCTTTGTGTGTTGGGTTGTGATATCAAAGGCAGCCATGATCTGCTTCTTTTTAAGATCTGGTTCCTGCAAGTTAGCCAGCCTCATTTCTTGTTTAACCTGGGTTATGACTTTTGAAATCAGAGCATTCGGCTGAGGAAAAATATCTTCATGAATTACAGCATTCCTGGCAGACCAGATCTCCCATAATCCATGAGCAATAATCCCAACAGTAAATAGTCCAAAAGCAGTGTTACTATTAACTGCGTGAACAGATTGGGATATAAGATTTCTTGTAGTGTCACCTGAGATTGGAAGACCTTTGGCTCTGAAGAATGGCCATAAATTGGATGCCAGATCACTCTCAACAAACAAGTGGTTTGTGTCCTCCTCCTGATTTTGCTTACAGCATCTACATTTAGAGCAAAGTGGCACACCCCTGCTTTTTATATTACAGTCTGATGGTAGACAATTATGCATAACCTTCCAAGCAAAAATAGATAATCTGATGGGAATCCATTTAGACCAAATTTGTTTCCAGCAGGATTGAGATTCTGACAATTGTGTGTTAAAATAACTATGGTAAATGGAGTATAGAGTGTCGTTTCCACTTGAGAAGAGACTCCATATAGCCTTGTCAGGGATATCAGTAAGCTCAATATAGTGTAGAGCTCTTTTGATATCATTTGAGAGGATAGTATCAACAAGGTTAACCATATTCTGATTTGGCTGAGTAATGAATTCTTTGACTGAAACTTTGTAATTCTGAATGAGATGAGGAGAAACCATAGATTCTAAGTTACAATCCCCTATCCATGTATCTTTCCAGAAGTTGGTGTCTTGACCATTGCCAATAATGAATCTCTGATGTTGGATGAGAATGTTTCTGGCACGCAGCCAGCTATTCCTTGCAAACCCCTTCATCTCTTTGAATCCAATAGTGCTGATGTGGTTGCCACTGATATATTTGGCTCTGAAAAAACCAGCCCATAAGGAGTCAGAATACAAAACATGCCAGAGCATTTTAACCCGAAGAGCAGTCTCCATGTGCCTTAGGGACATAATTCCCAAACCCCCTTGGGATATTGGTTTGCATATCTTCTGCCAGGCCCTCTAATGTTTCCGGTTACCATATGGGGATGAGCCCCAAAAGAAATTGGCAAGTGATTGATCCAAAATGTGATGAATTCCTTCATGAAGAGGAGAGGAAGTGAGAATGTAAATTGGAATTGAAGAGAGCACATGTTTGATAAGAACCAGACGTGCTCCTTGAGAGAGGAATTTAGTTTGCCATCCTTCAATCTTCTTTTGAACAGCAGCAATAATACCTCCATAATGAACTTTTTTAATTCTACCCAGAGCCAAAGGGTAACCCAAGTATTTGTGGGGGAAGTTCTGTCTTGTATACCCTATAATTTGTTGAATTCTGTGGGAGACTGATTGGCCTTATTTTGGGTGAAGAAAGTAACCACTTTTTTCAACATTAATGAGCTGACCCGAGGCTTGTTCATATGACTTCAGAATAGTCATTAGATTATTGATAGAGCTAGCAGTAGCATTAGCAAAAATTAAGGTATCATCTGCAAATAGAAGATGGGAAATAATAGGACATCTTCTGAGGCCAGAAAACCATCTAATAGAACCATTCTCAAAGGCATTTTGAAGGTATCTGCTGAGAGAATCTTGAGCAATTATAAAGAGAAATGGTGCAATGGGATCACCTTGCCTCAGACCCCTTGTAGATTTAAAGAAACCAACAGATGCTCCATTTAAAGAAATTGAAAACCAGCAATTGTTAATCATGAGATTTATCATGTCAATGAATGTGCTATTGAATCCAAATTTCTTCATCACTGCTAGCAGGAAATCCCACTCGACCCTATCATATGCCTTAGCCATATCCAGTTTTAAAATAACATTACTCCCTCTGACTTTTCTCCCAAGTTCGTGAGTCATCTCTTGTGCCAAAGCAATATTATCAGTGATGTATCTACCTTTAATAAAGGCAAACTGTTCTTTGGAAATAATAGTGGGCAGGAGACTGCTCAGTCTGCTGCATAGCACCTTGGATATAATTTTGTGAGAGAAATTGCACAAGCTGATTGGTCTATACTCAGAGATAGCAGAGGCATTATTGGTCTTAGGAATGAGGGCAACTAGAGTTGCTGTAACCTCTCTAGGGAGGGGCCTTCTTTTTACAAAGAATTCTTGAACTGCATTGACTACTTCCATATTAATAGTAGACCAAGTTTTTTGAAAAAAATACCCTGTGAATCCATCTGGACCAGGGTAGGGATGTCAATGGATCGGGTTCGGCTCGGGTAGACTAATACCATACCATATCCATGAAAATTTTACTAATACCATACCCGGATAGTATCCTATTATTTTCGCGGGTATGGATACGGGTATATCCGTCACGGGTATGGATATATCCGCGGATATCCGTATCCGTCCATAAATTATGAGTCCACGTTCACATCCAAAGAAATGTGAGATATATGAATTAGAAAAAATTAAATCCGATCAATTATTTCATTTCTAAAGTAATTTTTATGTTTTATAAAAACGTCCTTATAATTTTAGCACGAAGTATAAACTCACAAACTCAACAAGACGGGCAATGGATTGGGTTCATGTCAAAATCATAGGCCTAACATGCACAATGAGTTATTAAGAGCGGGTTCGGATCGGGTACGGGTTTGAGTGCACTAAATCCATACCCTATCCGAATATGAAACGGGTATTTTAAACGTATCCGAACCCGAATCCATATCCGTTTATTCGGGTATTACCCGACCCATCACGGGTCGGATAATACGGGTAATCGGATTTGTGGGTATTTTTGACATCCCTAGACCAGGGGCACTATCAGGGGATATAGAGAAGACTGCCTCCTTGATTTCCTTGTAATCAGGAACATCACATAAAAATTGGTTGTCATCTGCCGATATCAGATGAGGAATGTAATTAAGTAAGTCCCTGTTAATAAAATGTTGTTGAGAGGTGAATGCTTTGTGAAAGTGGTCCACTGCAATGTCTTTAATTTCCTGACTTTTTGAAGTTGTAGTACCCAATTCTGTCCGAAGATGAGTAATTGAGTTCCGTCTTCTATTAGCCATAGTTGTCATATGAAAGAACCTGGTATTTCTATCACCTTCTTTTAACCATCGAATTCTGGATTTTTGTTTCCAAAAGATCTCTTGCTGTACAATGCAGTCAGTGAGCTTTGATTTTGCCTTATCTAACAATTCCAAGTTATTAGTACTTGGATTGGAATCAAAAGAATGTTCTGCCTGTAGCACCTCATCTTCAGCAATTGAGAGGTTGTTGTGAACATTTCCAAAAACCTGCTTATTCCAAATCCGTAGCATATTCCTTACAGCTCTGAGTTTGATACATAAAGTGGTAATGGCAGAAGTGGCAATGGGACTAGTCTTCCAACATTGAGTTATAGCTTACGTGAATGCATCATGTGTAGTCCACATCTGTTGAAAATAAAATCTACTCTTGACTTTATTTGTGATGGCCAATCTAATGAGAAGAGGGGCATGATCTGATGCCTCTCTCGATAGATACTCTATAGTTATTGGAAATTTATTTAACCAACATGGATTAATAAGTGTTTTGTCTAGTTTGCACCAGATTCCATTTGCACCATGCTGGTTGTTGTGCCAGGTACATTTGGATCCCATATATCCTCCATCAATAAGACCACAGTCATTAATACAGTCCTTGAATTCAGACATAGATTTCAAGCAAGGAGTATTACCTCCTACTTTTTCATCCATATTTAAAATACAATTGAAGTCACTCGCCACAATCCAGGGACCTTTGATTAGCGAATGAACATGGAGAAGAGAAGTCCACAGAGGTAATATCTCAAGACTACTACATTTGGCATAAATGAATGAGGCATAAAAGAGAGGTAAAGCTGAATTATTTTGCTGTAGTGAAATATGTTGTTCATCTTGATGAATTATAACAAAATCAAAGGGCTCTTTCCAAAAAATCCAAATATGAGCATTTTCCTCTTGATTAGCCAGACAGTTGTGCATTCCAAGCTTCTTGCAAGTATTTCTTAATAGGGAAGTTTTAACTTTGGGTTCTAATATGATGATACAGTCCACATTGTGTTCCTTGATTAAGAATTTTGCCCGACCAAGAGACAAATCATTTCCAATACCTCTAATGTTCCAAATAATGAGTGTCATTGGTCTTTTGATGCTAAATGAAGGTTACCTGTGGAGCTAATCCTTTTCATGCCTCTGGTAATTACACCTTGACGTTCCTTGTATAAAGAGGTTATATTGCTGATCTCTGCCTGAAGAGCAATGTCTTTGCATTTTTTTTGAAGTCTTTCCTGCTGCAAGGTTGGAGGTTCACCCACACTGAATTGACTTGATCCTTCCTTCATTACCACACTGTTGGATATATTTTGGTTTGAAGGGAGCTTGGAAATATCCTCAGCGGATTGCTTCAAGAACTTAGCAAAATCAGTCTTCATAGTTTGATCAAGATTCACATCTGATAATATAGTCTGCTTGTTTCTTGGATAACCTAGAGCAGGAATTATTGTAGAATCATTGGGATTTAAGCTACTATTAACAACTTGTTGCAATGGGCATTGTGGAGGATGATCTGAGTGTACTAATTTATCATAAGAACATAAAATCTGCTTGTCCTCATGTGGAATTGAATCATCCATTGAAGCCTGATTTTCTTCCACAGAGATTAGTGGCTCAGCTGTAGCCAAATTAGATCCTTCAGAGCAGTTGGTTAGCTTCTTGTCCTCAGAAGTGTGGTGGCAATCCAAGTTCAAATTATCATCAACCTGCTGTAGAATTGCAAATCTATTTACATTTGCAGCAATAGTTCGAACAGGAAGGGTGCCTGGTTGTCGGGGCCTGTAGGTTTGAATATTATGCTTTTGGACAGGGTCTGGAGCTAAGCGACGATGGCTTTCTTTATTAGCTTTCTTCTTACATTCAGCAGCAGAATGTCCCAGCTTATGACAGAATGATCATAGATTAGGTAAGCGATGGTAATTCACTGGTTGCCAGAAGCCATGTCCATCCAAATCAATCCAAATCCGTTCCTTACGAGGAGCTGAGATATGTAATTCAACATAGGCGAAAGCTTTAGAAGATTCAGTCATAGCCAAAGTATTTTCATGAATTCTTAATACCAGACCAAAGTTACTAGCAATTGACCGCATACAGTCCTCATGGAACAAGTTAGCAGGAAGAGAGGGGAAACCTATCCATACCAGAGCAACTGCAGGATCTGCTTCAAAATCGAAATCCTGCATCCAACGGAAGAATCGGAATAGAAAGCCTTTGATGTACAAATTCTTTTGTATAAGGAGCTTTAGAGAATCCTTTTCATTATCTAGTATGAGAAGAAGGTGTCTCGGATTGAGACGGCTTATTACAAAGTCAGATTCTAGTGGAATCCTCTGCATCAAACAACTTTTAACCTCAGGGATAGCATGCCTTCCGTAAGAACATTTAGCTATGATTGCAAATATGAGCTTTTTCTGAGAAGCCTCAAGATCAGCCTTGGAAAAATGAACTGCAGGTTCTCCAAGATCCGTAAATCCTGGAGCCTTCACCGGAATGGAAATATCCGCCTTACGCTGAGATGCCAAAAGAATTTGGGCGTAGGAACGACGAGATCCATCCATGGCCGTAGGGGCCTTGAGAGAAGAAGAACTTGCTGGAGCGACGGCCGGGGGAGGCTCCCTCGACGCTTCAATCGCCATGGAAAATTGCTCAATCTGCCATGAAATTTGTCGATCACCAAAGCTCGACTGTACAGATAGAAGGGTGGCGGGAAAGAAAAAAACTAAAAAACTGGAGCTTCTCACTCTAGAATTCTAGAGAGAGAAGGATTCGAAATCAATTCTTTTTATAGCCCTCTCATTTTTGATTCAGTGGCATCGCCACCGAATCACCCGCAGTAGCACCTTATCGGTGGCGACGCCACCGATTCAAGGTCCCTGCAGCGCCCAAGGCGTCGACTCAGCCCTTCTACGTGCCTAGTTTGTTAAACTCCTCTGAATAAATAGCCAGACGTATTATATGTATATATATATATGTATATACATATAAATATATATGTATATAAACATGCCAATATTCTATATGCTTCATGTATTCGGTACACGAATATTCCTAATCACATATGTCATGAATATAGTGTCTGCTTGCATGTATGACCAAACTTCGGTATATAAAATGGCGCTCAACAGAAGGTCGGGTCCCGCCCGACTGAAAGTGTCACTATGCGCGATGATGATCTCCGGGCCTAAATTCTCAGCCTCGCACCGAAGTTCGGACGTAATAAACCTTAATTCCTCTTGCATGAATAAAAGAAAGCGTAAAAGCCTACGTAGCTTGGTGTTTATTTCGCTCTTCATATATCGCTATTAGTTGGCCCCAAGTGACGCTTATCTTGGCAATTAATCAAGGATTTTCCTCCTCATATGATGTAATTAACACTCTATCCTTTACGGTATAGCGGACTTCCGGTCCCGACCCGAATCTCACATTTGTCTGACCATGTCGGAACGAGCGCACAACGATTTGTCACTTATGTGATTGACACGCCTACGCATTTAAATAAAATGTGTCACCAGCGGCCAGAAGGCTGGCCCCCAAGCAGACTTCGGGGGGCTAGAGGGTTGGCCTCCCAGCAGAAGCTCCCCAATGGGCGACTACCTACCAGGCCGCCCAACTATGTAGGGCGGATAGGCCTCTGGTCGCCTTGCATGCTGGCCGCCCAGACATGTAGGGCGACCATCGACTTGGCTGTCCCTAATCTCTGAAGGCAAGGAACATGGCCTCCTTTTGTGGAGATTACCTCATCCAGCAGAACCGCACTCTGGGGATTTAAACCCATACCCCACTTGCCACATACGAGGGGGGAACACTCGGGAACTTGTCCTCTCCAATCACACTATCGAAAAAACATCATCTAAGTTACAAATCGCCACATGGATCGATCGAAACTTGTCACACAATCCCGACATACTATTTCCCCGATCATGGAATAAATCCCCTCTCTAGGTTAATCTATGTAGAACCAAGGGGAAACTGCAAGAGGAAGGGCCGAAATCTATCTTTCTACCTTAAATGATGATCTTACGTGCTGAAGATTGCCAAACCACACTGAACTTCAAATCCCACGATCGAACCACGGCCACTGCGCACTAACCTAGACCCATCTTGCACCCAAGACCTGCCTTTTGCCACCACTGTCACCCAGTCACGTTCCCCTCGCAATCCGCTGTCTGTAGCATGATGGGAGGATAGAAAGGGGGAGAATGGCACGAGGAAAGAGGCAATGAGGAAGAGGAAGGGGGGCACGGTGGTTATTAGGGTCCGGGGTTATTTGAGTTTAAAAATTCAAAAAATAGAAAAACACCCTAAATGTCATTTAAAAGGCTTATTTTGGTCAATGTGTTCTCGAAAATCTCAAAACAATTTGATATTCTTGAATGGGATCCGAAGACCCAATATTAAAATTTTGAACAAGAACAAAAACCCAATCCGACATCCATGGGGATGCGATCTGATATCTGTGGACATTAGTTACAACGGCGAGGGGAACTCTATATTTATAGACAGAACTTCCTCGAATCCTATTCTAATTAAAATTTACTACCCTATGAGGTGGAATCCAACTAAATCTCCACAAATATTGATGGTGTTTTATGCGCAAACTTTCTAATTTTATCCTACTTAAATTAGTCTAATTTTATGTGTAAACTTTCTAATTTTATTCGTTTATTTCTTACGTCAACTGACACCTTTTATAATTTGAGACTTTTCTAAATTCTAACTTATTTCTATCTAATTATCGGACTTAATTATAAATTATATTTTTTTACATCGAATTAAATTTGATATTTATTCACGGTGCTACGTACCTAGTACTATTCATTCCTTGGTGATAATATTCATATGAGAATCAATCGCAAAAAAAAAAATGGAGTCATAGTGGAGGGAGGAAGAGGCATTAGTAGATGATCAAGGGGATACTCGTACCGCACTACAACACCGTTACTCTCGACTTCTTCTCTGACCTCTCTCGTCCCCGGGAACACCTCCTCTGCTAGATCCTCTCGATACAGGCGGCCATCACCACCATCGAGCTATGTCAGAAGCCCATGATGGCAGCAATCCATAGTGTGTGCAACGGCAAAAGACGATTGAACAGTGCGGGGGAGGGGGGGGGGGGGGAGACGGTTGGAGAGGGAGGGAGATTCTTCCCATAAGGGATACTACCGGTGGAGAGGGACGGCACGTCACCATGTTCGGGATATGCTGCGGCGACACTGATCACCCTTCTGAGCTTCGGAGGGGAGGGTGAGGTGTCGCCCTCCAACAATGTATATGAGGCCGTAAATGACTTAATCCACTGGAGATGATCAGGGATATAAATGGATCGGATTTGACTCACTATATCCAATATGTAAAAATTTTATAAATATCATATTCAGATAATATCTTAATATTGTTATAAATATGGATACAGATATATCCGTCACGGATGTGGATGTATCTGCGAATATTCATATCTATCTATAAAATATGAGTCCACGCTCATATCTAAGGGAACGTAAAATTTGTGAGAAGTGAAAAAAAAAGAAGTTAGATCAATTATTTCTTTTACAAAGTAATTTTATATTTTATAAAAATATTCTTATAATTTTAATAAGAAAATCAAACTCTCGTATCAAACAAAGATGACAACATATTGAGTTCATGCCAAATTTATATGTCTAACATGTACAATAAATTATTAAGAATATATTCGGATCGGATATAAGTTCAGATGCACCAAATTGATACTCTATCCGAATATAAAATAAGTAGTATAAATATATCCAAACTTGAATTTATATCTATTTATTTAGATATTATCTGACCCATCACGAGTGAAGTGACATGCATAATCAAATTTACAGATATTTTTAACATGTTAGGAGATGATGCGTAGGCGGGAGAGACCCATAAATAAATTATAAGAAAATAACAACCGAGGATTGGCACAGTGCTGTGTTGTACGGTGCTGTCGGTGAAGCGGGCCATGGTGAGATCACACACGTACGCGCACGTACACACACATGGGGGCGCGATGGAATTCGTTTAACTGACTCCTAGCATGAATGGACGGGAAGAGAGATAAATGAGAAATTGGTCTCTGTTTAATTCTCAGTTCATGCTCTCATTTCATGCCTTCAAAGAGACGAGTGCACGTAAAGGGTATTGATTTTGCATAAATGGGATTTTTTATGATATACAAACTGTTGTGATATATATATATATATATAAGTGCATCAGGCGGGAGGTGTTGAAATCAAGAGGAAATATTTCTTTATATCTACTTCATAAGATAGGTAAAGTAATGAATATACATGCAATCAAGATTGATGATTAATGTTGTATTCAAGGTAAATGAAATAATATATTAAATTTTAGTTAGTATTCAAATACTATCTTATATGTAATAAAAGCACTATGTTAAACTTTAATGGTTAGCACTTAAGGATAAAACAATAAGTTTAGTATATACGGTGAATAGTGTACTTCCCGATCAGACTCGGAATCTGAGTACATCCTTTGTCCGCGCTGATTTGTTTGCGCCCCTAAGTTAATTTCTCCCTTCTCTTTAGTCCCAAAGTTTTTCTCTGACATAAGGATAGATAAATAGAGAAATATTTCTTGTGAGTTAATTTATTTAAGATTTTAGTCTCATTTATTTTGATAGATAACGGGTTAAATAGAAGAATAAATTATTTCAATAATTTTATTGTGCCAATTTAATCGATATATATAAATATTATCTCTCATTATAATCGGATTAATTTTATTACTCTATCAAATTAGAAAATAGATAAAATATAACGAGAGAGAGAGAGAGAGAGAGAGTCAATTTATATATATATATATATATATATGTTCGTGAGGATTTATTTCCTATTTGATGTTTTTTTTAGAATTTACTTCTTCCTATTTGAGAAAGGGGGCTATGGTGGGAGCAACCAAGGGTGATGAATGGTTCTAACCGGTAGTACGCTGCAGAAATCAATGGTACTTTCCTCGTTTATCAAGTTTTCCCTTGTGTAGTTGGTTGCAATTTTTATTTTATATATAACGATGAATTCCCCATTTGATCATGCTTGGGTCGCGGATCCATTAGAGAGTTATTGTAGCGGGACTCTCCATTATGTACTTGATATTTGTACCACATTTACCATCTGTATGTAATTGAGTGAAGAGATATCAAATATAATGCTCTAATTAAGTTTCCATGTTCAGCGTGTCATGTCAACTTTGGGTTCCACCGTTGGCAGATAAGGGTGAACATTATTGAGGTTCGTTTGATTTAGTTTGAGTTAGAACTCTTAATTCGATCTCGAAGACATATAAATTTAAGGTATCTTCTTTGAAATATTATCTCCATTATGTCTCGAGACGATTAAGATTTTATCTTTTTTTTTGATGAAAAAATCTTTAAAAGAGAAGATTCGGATCTTACTTATAAATATATGTCCATCTTTATAATTTTTAATATAAGATCTTTTTAGTCTTCTTCTTAAATCTTTACAAATTTATTTTAATTTAATTTAAATAAAATTTTCTTATAAATTAAATCAAATCAAATCGTGCTCACTTTGATCGACTATAACCTAACTTATGACCCGCCAATTATTTATGACGGAGCTCATACCAATTATTAGATGATTGTATGTCCGTGTGGACGAACACAAACAAAACGTGATGGCTTTTGATTGGCAGGTCAGTTATTATGGAGCACAAAATTGGAAAACCGTATCCTTGCATGGTTTTGGTTCAACGCTAACGTTGTCTCTAGTCTCTTCGCCCCAATGATGCCCGGCACTTTTGGCTTGATGCAGCAGTCGAGCTCCCATTTCAATAATTGAGATTTGAGAGCCCTGGAATTATTAGAGATGTCACTCCCCGTTAAACCGAACGTAAATTTCAGAGGTTCTCGGATCGAAACTATGGATGTGATGGCTTTCGAACCATTATATATTTATTTACAAATTGAATACTGCGAAGAGGACGGAGAGTGGGCAATCAAGGAGCTGCTCTGTTGTCGGCCGGCATCACCTTTCTTCCTAACCCTGTACCTGTATTATTATTATTATTATTATTATTATTATTATTATTATTATTATTATTATTATTATTATTATTATAGATGATGTTCACCGTGATTACATCATACCCCCTCCCGGTTGTAGTCTAAAGTTAGTTGGACGCTTGGATACTAAGTTAGGGCGATCGATGTCATATACATAGATCTCGGAGCATTTCAAGTATTCTTTATTACACGAAAGAAGAAGAAGAGGGGCGTCATGACATCAAACCTAGCTACGTTTATACTGGCTTAGGTCGAGCCAACATAAACCGAAGAAGACCACAGCATATTATAAGTAAATAAGGAAGAGGCTATATAATTAATTAATAGTGCTACTACATTCTTAGTGGCCAATCAATGCCGATGTTCTTCGATCGGATGCGTTCAGCCATGGTGAGCAACGCCAGTTTTGCCAACCGTGCTTAAACAAATGAGCCCGGTAGGGCTCCATGAAACCACCCCCATGTCACACGGATGGATTTACTTGAAATTAATGAGTTTGAAGAATTTTTAAAAAAAAATAAAGAGAAATAATTATATGACATTAATCAAAGTCCGACACAAATCAAAATCAAGCCAGTAGATTGTCGGTGCAGCCGGCCCGGATTAATTGAGCCACAAAGTTTTGGCCTATGCAAGACACGATGCATGCGTATTTACCTTCCTTTCTTTTAATTAAATAATGCCCCCTTCGTGGACATGGTGTGCTCCTTATTGGTTGTCTCATCTGATGTCTATCCTTTGTGTACCTTCTCATGTCTATCTTCCCGTGCCTACATATAGATATCTAGGGCCCAACTCCTCCATGCGTGGTAACCCATCATTGTCCACAAGCTTTGACAATAGGGGTGAGGAGGGGGGGGGGGGGGGCGGGGGGGCGGGGGCGGGGTCAAGGGGGGACCCATAATATATATATAGACGGGGTATATAATATATATATATATATACTGTCAGGGAGTTTTAACACATGCAGGAATATCCGTGGTTTTCCTCTACATATCTCCGATATCCCATGTATTAATTAATTGGACTTCTGCCTCCATACTTCTTCATATTACCTCGAAATGCAAGTAAAACATATATATAATCCCAGCTCTCCGATCAATTGATGTGAAAATAAATTATTGCAAGAACATTTGTAGCGAAGATAATAGATTATAATGTGTCCTTCTGAGTATATATGGAAAAACGAAATTAACTCTCTCTCTCTCTCTCTCTCTCTCTCTCTCTCTCTCTCTCTCTCTAACTTGTAAGTAATGCTAGCTTATAACCCGGCCGTTAGACACAAACTCGGCTGAAGTCAAGTCAAAGGTGGGCTCTAAAATTAAGATCATGAAATTAAAAAATACAGTCGATTTCATTAAGGTAAATAATTTTTACATGAAAATTATTGTTACATCAAAAATTATAAAAAATGATTTTGAAAAATATATTATCAGGTGTATCACTATATATTTATGAATTATGTAAAAATGTCATTTTTATTTATAGACATTTCACTTTTTTGTCAAAAATTTATAAAAAATTATACATAAATAATATTTATACACTATTTGAACAAACACAATGATATGTCCGCTAAATAATTTTTTTATAAATTTACTTTTAACAATAATTTTAAATTTTAATGTAAAAATCTCTAAGAAAAATGATTGTTAGATAGGATGATATCAATAAGAGGGACAATATTATTGAGCATTACATATTATTTCAGGAGTATATTATATATATATATATATACGTATATTTATTGACAAACAAAAGGGAATTCCATGGGTTGGGGTTGCAGGGGGGGGGGGGGCGGAGGGGAAGGCAGGGGCGTGGTGGTGTGTCGGTAGACGTTTGGGAAAGACCACGTGGGGGAAGAAGCAGGGGCGGGATCAAGGGCGGCGGGCGGGCACGTTTGGCGTGGACTAACGACCACGATGCTCTCCTAACAGACTGCGCGTTTTTCATTTCACCTACGCTTCGACGGTCGCCGCCACCTCTCTCTCTCTCTCTCTACCCGCTCTTTCTAATTCTAACCCCACCACCACCTCCTCTTTGTTCTTCTTCTTCTTCTTCCTCAATCGTCTTTCCTTGAGTTGCCGATCTTTACGTTCCGAGCTTTTATGGTTCCCTCCACCGGCAAGCAATCTTTTATCCGTGCCGTGGGTTTTTATGGGCTTACCCGTCACCTCTCCCACCGGGCCACCTCGACCGCCACGATACCTAAAAAAACACCCTTCTCTCCTTTCTTTGCTGCCTTTCCTTCCCCACCCCCCCAACCAACCTCCCATCCCACAATATATTCTCTGCTCCACACCCCCCCCCTTTCCCCTCTCTCCTTCCTGTTGTGCAAGGTTCTCCCTCCCTCTCTCTCCCTGTAACAGAGGAGGCACGTAGGAGGACGGAACGTGAGAGAGAGAGAGAGAGAGAGAGAGAGAGAGAGAGCTGGGGATGGCAGGCAGCGGCAGAGAGGGCATGGGTTCTGATGAGGTGGAGGTAATGTTCTTGTCAGCTCTGGTGACCCCAGTTTTCTCTCTTTTCCTTCTTTCGTCGCTGTGTGTGTGTTTCTTGTTCGTCTCTGATGTTTGTATATGTGTATTACAATTGATGGCGGTGTGTGCTCGCTTCCTCTCTTCCAATTTCCTGTAATGGCTACTACATACAGCTAATGTGGGAATTCTTCTTGGTTGTCGTTCCCCATTCAGTTCTCTTTCCCAATGAATTATGCCCGAAGCTTTTCAGTTTTAGATAAATCATACAGAGATGCGCCTCTCTCTCTCTCTCTCTCTCTCTGAAAGTACTACCGCTCATCTGCTCGGCGTGTTAATCCCTCATAAGATGCTTGCTGGGGTCAATCCCAACTTGTACTAGCCAAATGGTGAACGCAAGCGCGCTCTGTGTCACATTCATAATATATTCTTTTCTACAAGTGCATACATATATAGAATTTTGTCGATTGCTCCCCACTTCGCTGTTCTGCTGATATAACATATTATCTGTCCCCAGGCTGTCCATGTTAGGTATAACAAATCACAATTTACTTCGGTGTGTGATTTTTATGTGATGTTTTGGGATACTCATGAATGCATGGTACTTAAAATCCGGATCCAATTAGTCGATGGGTTAATACACACACACACACAATGACAGTCCCCTTGACCTAGCTCTGCTATTTGAGAATTAAAATGTTAGCCCTTTTCTTTGATTTTTTTCCCTTCTATTCTTCTTTATCAAAGGTGAGCTCCAGTAGTTGGCACGAATCCGTTGGTGGCTCTCCATTTATGATGGAAACAATTTGAAGACGGTTGGAAGTTTGGAGTTGTTAATATTTCGGGTCTTAATTAATCACTGTTAATTGGCCAGTTAGATGGTCGGCCCCTTTTTCCATCCCACAACCCGGCGCTTTTTTTTTCGTTTATTAATTAATTAGGAGAGGACATGTCAGAGCTGAATAGATTTGCTGCCTCTGGCTGATTTGGAAGGACTGGAATTTGGGCCCATGGGAAGACCACCCTGGCTTCACTGGTCTGGGTTGGACGAACTAATGCGCGCCTGTTTGACGGTAACTGTACTTGCTCCGGAACTCGCTTAATCAGAGCAAACTGTGTTAACATAGGAAATAATGCTGGGTATAGCTCCGAATACAAAACTTATTTTCTCAATGTTAGAAGATCCAGGAGTAATGATTACTGCAACACTCCGGATAATTATACCCCGCGGTGTTGTACATGCACCACACTTTATTTATTTTTTAAATTTTTTTTGAGTGACTCTCATATCTAATTAATTTGGTGTGTCGATCACGTCACCAATTGACGTGACGTGAGGATTACGTAAAAATAAATTTATCTTCCTATGAATAGTGAAATTAACCTAATTTAACCTAATTTCATTATTTACGGGGTTAGAATTTTATTTATACGTGACTCACGTCACGTCACTTGGTGATGTGACCGACACACCAAATTAATTAGACGTGAATATCACTTAAAATTTTTTAAAAAATATAAATAAATAATCTTACATGTGCAACACCCCGAGATGTAATTACTCGGGGTGTGAGCATTACTCAAGATTTAATTTAGCGTTTTTATTTAGCCCAAAATCTAGAGCATGGTCGTTAGGTAACCGATCATACTGTATATATATACGTACGATGTATAGTGTGAGATCTGACACTTAATTGCTGGTGAAAACAGTGTTTCACACTTTCACCACAGATAAAAATAGTGTCGATTACAACATCTGGAGTCTATTATTATGGACACCGTCTGCTTTTCTTGTTTATACCACTTTTAATAGGGTTTTGATAAAACTTTTTAATTCGGAAGTTACTTTTGGCTTCTACATCTTAATCAATTTACTGCGGAAAAGCAAAAAAAGTGAATGGGTCGTTGTTTGTATGAAACTCTCCTTAGAGCATGCTTCGCACATTTTCAACTAAAAATGTTTTGAGATTTACAAAACTTTCAGTTCACTTATTTACTTATTTTCAGAAGAGAACATTGGATCATGGAAACTATTTATAACATCCTCTCATCTACACGTGGTATATCAAGTTTAAATCAATATGATCATCTGTATAATTTTGCATGGTTCATGACAGACCTCGCTGGAGAAGAAGTATGGAGGGATGGTACCCAAGAAAATGCCTTTGATCTCCAAGGTACATTCCCTTGCCTTGCTCCGTTGATGCTACCATATATATTCCCTACGTAAAAAGTGGAGGAGATGCCCAACGTTTGCCGGCCTCAAAAAAATAATGTATATACCTAAATTAAGTTAGCTCATTTGTAGCTTTGTAACGACTATTTACAGATCGAGTCTGTTTAGTCTTTACTAAAACAGTATGAATGTTGTTTTTGCATATGCATATTCCTTAGAACCGGTGACTATTATTTCGACGAATCTTTTCTTTAGACAGAATAAGATTTTATAAACACTTGCTCTAAAAGCTCACTTATAAGAGTCCATCGCGAAAGAATCGCCCATAACTTTTTCTAAGGAATTGGCCATGATTTATCTGATCCATGCATGAATAACGTGATCACAAGATTTTCTCTCGTGCAAAGGCACTAGACAATTTGTCTCTATAGAGCCGTCATGGCAGACCTTATGGGGCAGCAAAGGCTGCTTCCCCACCTCCTCGGTGGCAGGGGAAGGGTGAAGCTGACATGAGCCGGCGATTCCTCCTCCCTTTATTGTCTATTTTATTTTAATATAGTTTCGTGTTTGGCTTCGGATCAGAAGCCCATTAAGAAATTTGACTTCTAGTACAACAACATTATCATTGGCCA
Source organism: Amorphophallus konjac (assembly GCA_022559845.1). Classification (NCBI taxonomy): domain Eukaryota; kingdom Viridiplantae; phylum Streptophyta; class Magnoliopsida; order Alismatales; family Araceae; genus Amorphophallus; species Amorphophallus konjac. The sequence goes on along the minus strand of CM040124.1, from coordinate 128,362,488 downwards.
TGGGATGATGAGCCCACTAGCGCGCTTCCTCTTGTCTATAAGCCTACATGAAGGCTCCATTGTGTTAGCCAACCATATCTCTAACGTTCATATTGCAATTTTGTGCAACTTCGTTTCCTTCTCTTGTTAAATTTCACAAACCACATGATCATGAGATAATTCTATTGGTTAAACTACACCTGCTGACACTTCAAACTTGACACATGATGTTGTATTGTAGGGCAGTGAAAGGGCTTTCTTCGACTCCGCCGATTGGGCCCTTTGCAAGGTAATCCCACGAACCAATGAAATGGCCCAACAGACAACACACTGGGCCTCCCACAGAGGTTACCGTATTAACTCACCACATTAAGCTCTCGTCGATGTCTTTAACAACTTCATCCAATTTGAGGACGCCAAGTGGACACACGTTTGACTCCCGGGGGAGCGGTGGGGAAGCTTCGTTTGTCTGACTCACATTTAATCCTCAAGGGATGATGTGAGTCGGGATTTACTAGCCTTGGGATAAGGGGATGTGTGCGAGTTGAGAGTCGCTAAATTTGAATCCAGATCTCTCACATTCCATGTAGACCAGACTAGGTTCTCTGTCATTAAACAAAAAAACTTCATCCAGTTCTAGTGGTCTTCTATGCGCACTGATTCGCTGTGTTCTTTTATGGCAGCAAGAAGCGGCTGCAAAGGCGGCGGTGGAAACCCTGCGTCCAAAATTGCAGGTACTCCGTGTAATATGATTATAATAAATTTAGGGTTGCTTTTGAAAATTCAGTTTTGACCAATTCATTGGATAACCCATGATAAAACCTAGCTAGCTAGGTACAAAGCACGGTTAACAATTCGGGTACCTGATTTTCCATTTAAATGAGTTTTTCTAGCCTTTTCGTAGTATTTCCGTCTAGATAATATCTCTATATCCGTGGGTAACAAAAGAATCCAGGCAACCTATCTCTCTCTATGTGCCAGTCTTAATGCTCAGCATTCTCGTATGGGTCCTCTCTCGTATGACTTGTTGAGGAGAAGTCAAACTAAACAAGAGCTGACTTTGTTTGGTTGGCCGTCGAGCGTACTTAGACATGGGTCGGTCCGGCCCATTTCACATCAAAGTTTTTACAACTTAGTCGCCAAAGAGGCGGAGGGGATGAGAGGGAGAGACATGTTCAAGAAACTTTCTATTCTTTTGTTATATATATATATATATATATATATATATATGTTTTTTTAATTTATTTATATGTGTTTTAATGGGTTGGTGATGATACGCCGCCGCAGCCCACGCCTCACCAGCAGCTGCCGCCTCGAAGGCCAACTTGCAGGTCCGTGGGAGACGACAAGGTGTGTGTGAATAAATTCTCCTTTATACCTTAAAATCAAACATTTGAAGGTATCTTTTAATTAATCGAGTATCAGCATATATAATAAACGGACAAGGAGATAAAAAAAAATATACTGTACTCAGTCATATCTGCCAGCTGGCACCTAGTTATAACTTCTGACTTGGAGAAACTTACTGCCATAATTGGGGGTTAATTAATCACTACCTAAGAAATTTATAATGTGTAGAATAATATGGTTTTCCTTTTTCTTTCACAGGCCGAGTAGGGTAGGTATCTGCGCCGTGGAAACGTGGATGGATGGATGGTCAATGTCTCCAAGTTTCCATTTATTTAATATGACGAGGAGGAGGAGGGGGGGGGGTTTGATTGGACTTGGTTCTTCCGGCTGTACTGAGGGCAGAACAAACATGTCAACAAACCAATTAAGACCTCTTTGTTCATTCACATTCACACCCACCCGATGTCTTGTTCGTGCATGACTGCTCAATGTGCTTAATTGATGAAGCACTACTATCAGCTGCCTGTTTGGAAAAAGAGAGAGGCTAGTAAAAGATTTCAGCCATCAAAATCAACGAGCCATCAAGTTGTTAGAAAAGAGGACAGGCTCACAAAATCTCTCTCCCTCGCACAAGAATAGGTGAAATGGAAGAGTGATGGAGTAGTTTGGATTGTCGCGAAGGAATGAATTCATTTATGGAAACAATTGGTTTTGAAAACGAACGAAAGCAAGATCGATCATCAGCGGTGTTTTATGACTAGATCGTTTCGGAGAAGGAAAAAACATGTTAAAGGTCTTCTCATGAAATGGCCAACCCTGCTTTTTTGAAATTTCAATGGTCTTCTCTGATGCGGGGAATTTTCAAGGCTTCTCTTCAGCTCAAACTAATTAATAGAACCCAGGGGACGCATCGTGCAACCAGCTGGATCACCCTTAATTTTATCTAGGAAATTCTGCAGACCAAAATTAGATTTAATCTCAAGGTTTGGATAAGATTATTAGTAAAAATGTACGTACAAACACACACGTTCTGTAAAATATCATAGAGATGAAGACGGTTTATTTGTTTCATTCAGTCAGGATCATACCTTCACTCTGGAGTCCGAAATTAATCATACAACGATTATACATGTTTATTCATTTGTTTTTTTAACTGAGTGTATTTGTATTAAAAAGTGAAATATATTTATAGAAGGAAATAGCTCAAAAGGTGTCCATACAAGCCATGGACTATGTGTCTACATACATGGCAAGAATCATAGGTAAAATTCATAACCACGCGCATGCAGTCCGCCCGTGGATTATGAACTCGTCCCGCAAACTGACTAATTAAAAACACACTTCACCATGATCATGTAGACTGACTTTTGAAAACACCAGTTGAAGTCCGTTAGCTAGGATCTTAAATATATCTAATCCGAATAGTCTACGTACTCTGACTTTTGAAACATAGAAATAGAACTGCTATTAACATTATTGTGGATGCAGACCTATTTTAATTACTCGCTCCCCCACAGTTGGCCAAGTCATTTGGAAGAACTAATTAGTAGGGAAACCATGTAAGCACGTCGGCATGTCCCCGCTAAAGTGAAAATACGGAGAGCGATCACGAACGTACACATACCCGGGAGTAGTACCACCATGAACATTCCGCAACATAAAATTATCCATCATTAATCACGCATTACGAAGAGAAGATAAATACGGATTATTTTCTATTCATAATTTATAATTAATTACAATATAGTCTTAGTACACACGCCTGTAAGGGCTTGGACAACACTGTCACACACAGCCAACCATCAGACATAAACTTCGCACCTAAAGACTCCACGCTCCCGCATCACTTCCCTAATTCTTGACCAAAAGTACATGGCCAACAATCCTCCTCACGGCTCACCACCTAAAAATAGGTTACGTAACAAGCTGAGTATGAGACTTAGTAGAGCTCCTAACACCAACATAGCGATCGTATGCCAACAGAAATACTTACCCTCAATTTGTCCATAGCTTATGCCATCTTTTCTGAGGAGGGTAAAATTGGCTCGGCCTATGAAGGGCCCATCTATCGCACGCCCAACTCGGTTGGCGTCGCACCCAGCGGACCTCGACTGACGCGGCCCATTACATGCGACCCAGGACGACAGTCCTTAGCTTCGACAGCAAGAAGGGCCTTAGCCCAGGCGGAATGACTGCTGGATAAGCCTCCGACGACCAACCGTTGCCTCCCACGACTCCGGTCTCGCCTCCACCAAAGGCGAGGCGAGCACGCTCCACGGGCGCCGTAAGACTCGCCTAGAAATCGGCCGACTCCGGAGTGACCGCCCTCAACGGAAAATTCCCACCATGATCGTGGGGGGCGTTATCCCACGACTTACTCCCTTCCCTCTTAAGGGATCGGCTACCTCCCCTCAGACAACTCCCTATAAAAGGGACCCCAACGAAGGACAACCCACGATAGATTTTTCTGTCAAGAGCTACACACAGAGAATAGAACCAACCGTCTAGCTACTACAAAGAGAGGTCACGACTATCTACTCCCTGAGGGAGGACCCCTTATGAGCGATCCCACCGCCCGGCGAACACTCACCGAGTGGTCTCTGGTGCGGCGAGCACTCCCACCGAAGCCCTACAACTCTCTCCGGCCTCCTACGGCGACCGCTATCATTCTCCCTACTCCCTACTATTCTCTGTTAATTTATTAATCTCTTGCTGACTTAAGCATCGGAGGGTTATCCCATGGGATATCGCCCTAGGCTCCTTCTGACGCTCTACCTCCTGGTGCTTGCAGGCTTCCACGGGTGCTGGACGATATTCCACAACAAATAAATAGAAAGGTGTGGTACGTGGCATCGGAACTAGATTCTTGCCGCTATACTTTTTGGCGCCGAGAAGGGCTCCACATACCCGAGAGTAGTAGCACCATGAGCATTCTGCAACATAAAACCATCCATCATTAACCATGCATTATGAAGAGAAGATAAACAATGACTATTTCTCATTCATAATTTATAATTAATTACAAGATAGTCTTAGTACATAAACTTCGCACCTGAAGACTCCACGCTCCCGCGACACTTTCCAAATTCTTGACCAATAGTACATGGCCACCAATCCTCCTCACAGCTCACCTGTCACGCCCCGAACCGATAGCAGCGGAACGTGTAGTTCGGAACGCGGCAGTGATACAGTCGTGAATAATCAGAGCAACTCATAAGACACAACATCAAGGCTAGACAAAAGTGACGAAAATATAATTCTTATTAATATCAAATGTCAAACTTACAATTCTTGACTCACTTACATATTTAAATGAAAAGACTCATGATAGGACAAGACCCAAGAAAATAAAAGATAGTGACTTGGTGACTCAAATAACAGGACGAGACTCAAAGAAAGATAAAAGACACCGACACGGTTCTCCAATAACGCTCAACACTCTTGCCCTTCCCCATCTGATGGAACGTTTTCAATGTCAATACCTGAAAAATGTTAAAGATAGGCTGGTGAGCGAAACGCCCAGTAGGATTTACATCTCTCATCAAGCAGAATATAAGTGATTAGCCAATTAACATGTTCATGACGATGCAATGCATGGAACTCAAGCTAATAGAACAGAGGAATATCAAAGTCAATGACAGGTACGAGATCTAGAGATATAGGGATGAATTCCCATGCAGAGTCAAGGACAAGTTATAAGAATATAACAAGGACAGATGCGCGGATGAACATAACTTCAAAATTGGCCAGAATATAACAGAGTTCCAATAAATATAAGCAGAATTAAACATTCAAGCAGAATAACTAAATTATCAGAATAACTGAACAACAAAATATCAGAATAACAGAATAAGCAGAATTTATAGAGTTTACAGACTAACAGATATAACAGAATAACAGAATATGACAGATGTATAGAGTTTGGTGCAATGCCACACCCAGAAGTTTACCATGGTTTACAGAATTGGACTTCCGTCCTACCTGGCACTGAAAGGTCGCGGACCCAGAGCCCTTTTATATTTCAGAATCAGATTTGGCCAAATACAGAGTCAAGGGTTATGTTCTCGAATTAATGATAAGAAGATTTCAAAAAGGGGAAGAGTGTCGATACTAACAGACAACCAAAGTAACACGGATCGGATCTAGGATTCTTTTAAGGTACAACCAGCTCGGCTGCCTTGAGGGAATCCAAGGCTAGCGGAGACTTACGGAGGTCTCAATGACTAACTTGCCAGTCTGAAGGAACGGAATGTCCAACGGAGCGCTCGTATGTCACCAAGAGTTGAGGTGTATACGTGAACCAACCATGAAACAGGGACTCCATCTACGGACGCGAGATGAGAGTGCCAAAAGACTCGAGGTATGGGTCAAAAACGGAAGAAAACGGTGAGAAAATGTATACGTTAATCATAGAATTCATGTCCATCCTATTCTATAATTAACTGTAATTAAAGAAACTTATATTATTTAACACCCGTGAGTGCCGTTATTTATTAATTAGCATCCTCTTGAGGAATGTTAATTTTCATGATTTTAACTCAATTTATTTAACAAGAATTTATATTTATATCTATTTAATTGAATAAAGTCAAAAACATACATTAAAAGGCACATTGATTTATTTAAAATAATTTAAGAAAATATAATATATGATAATTAGGAGAAAAATACAAGGATTCCAAATACATTTTTTCCATAATTTTTTGGTATATATTTTAATAAATATTGATTTTCAAAGATAAACATACATGATATATATATATATATATATATATCACTTAAATCTAACGCCTTGTACCCATGGCGTCAAAACAATTTTTTTGACGACCTAAAGTAGGTCGTCCTTTCAAAATTTCCATTTTTTTACATCACTAGTTCCTCGACGTAACGATGTCGGAATCTGGCTTATAATATACCGAAATGACCGGCTCGAAAAACTCTACATAATCATGTGGTCAAAATAATTTTTCGATGAGAGACGGGTGATCTTACAATAGGGGCACGAAAAACGGTGCAACCACTTTCAGTATCTCCGTCTCTACCCCAATAGTATGCCAGTAAATTTTCATGGCCAAAGGATACTTATATAGTAATGAACAAATTATTAATGCTAATGTCTCATAATTAACACATGAAATTGACGACTTAAATAGAAGGCGTCCGTTTATTTAGTCTATTTTATTTCTAGAATTTTCAGAAAAATGCGCCTGCGACAAGGGCGTTACTTTAAAATTCGAGCCCTGGTTCAGGGCGTTACTTTTCTAATCGACGACCTTTATCAGGTCGTTAATTCAATATTTCCCAGATTCAATATGAACCGCAGATCTTTAAGTATGATAATATTTCAGAAAATAATTCTATGTTCAGGATGATAAAATTAACAGGATTTTATACGTATGATCACTTAATAATTCAGATTAACACATTCTAAAATATTAAATTTCAAACGCGAGAATTTTAACAATTTTACAGAATTGACGACCATGGTGAGGACGTCAAAACAAGAATTGACGACGTGGACGGGGTCGTCTTACACATAAAACGTGCCTTAACCAGGGGCGTCTTCTAACATTCTTTCAGAAAACGAAGAACTGGATGCATGCTCGACAGAGGAAACTAGGGGTTATGTAATTAACATGATCAGGCTATTATGATATCATCTTATTAGTTAGATTTAGCCATCAGAGAGAGAACCTACTTTGTTTGCTTGGTTTAGACGACGGACGAGATAAAAATAAACAACAACTATTATCTTGATCGGGGAAAAATAAACAACTGTAGCTACTCTTGAAGGATGAAGCAGAGCCTCTTCACGTCCTCCACGTACAGTAGTAGTAGCCACAGCCGCAGGAGGAAGAAGACGTATACGTATCGTTCCTCGTAGTAGCAGAGGCAGCAACCTCACGGCATTGCCGGCAAGAAGGGAAACAGACGATCTCTAGGCAACAACAATAGGGCCGATAGGTTCGAAGGGTTTAGTTTTATAGGCAGAGAGTCCTGATACGGGATAGAAACCTAATGGAAATTAAATTTCCTAGATAAGACTCCTAACGTGTTTCGATGTTTCCCTGTAATGCTTTCCCTACCACAACCGCCGCCGCCTTCATTGTTGCTTTCAAACCCTCGAGCCACTTCGAACGTAACATGGGTCTTGTGTTTTTTTTTTTTCAAAACCCCTAAAATGGTTTGAACGTGTGTATATAAAACCCATTGTATATTTATTCACATTCCTCTCAAGCCCACTTGTACATAGTTGTCAAAGGCCCATATATCGATATATCCTCTTAAGTGATTTCCTTGAAGGCCTAAAAGCCTTAAAGCATCTTCAAAGCCCATCCCATTTTATGTGTTAACAGAAAATCAAAAGAGAAAAATTGTTTATCGTAAAGCCCCTTTAGGCCCATTAGCTTAAGCACATCTATGTGAAGCCCGTTTATTGGGTTAAGACCGTTTTCATGTCTATCTCCTTATGTGGGTTGGTCTTTTGACAATATTTGTGAGATATATATATATCTATAAGAGTTATTATGATTATTTTAATCTATGTAGGGATTTTATTTCCTCTAATTTTTTTTTTCGGGGTGCTACATCACCACCTAAAAATAGGTTGTTGGGACGCTAAAGGGTGATCTAGAGGGGGGTGAATAGATCACACACCCGTTAAAAAATTACTGTAGTAGAATCAAATGCGGAATTAAAACTTATACTGAACAGATAGTGGGCACAATGCGAATACCACCCAGAACAGATGAAGAACCGTCCTAAGCATACATCTACTGCGTGAAGATAGAAATATAGAAGCTAGGCAAACCACAAAACAATCACACAGTAGACAAAGGCTTTTAGGTGGTTCGGTCCTCCAGACCTACATCCACCCCACACTCAACCCAAGTGTGGCTTACTGCTGACTCACAGCTTGAATCGCTGGGCCTCACAGCTTGCCTACAATTCGTTGAGCCTCACAGCTTGCTGTCCGAGGTATCCACCTCGCCTGCTGAGCCTCACAGCTTGCTGTCCAGAGAAATCCTCCTCTGCAAAACCCGCTGGGCAATACAGCTTAGCCGTCCAGTGGAATCCACCACTGCAAGTGCTGCCACATAGCTTGAACACAATAGTTTCGAAAAACAAAACAAAAGATAAACGAAAGACAAAAAGAATCCCCGTAGGGAATATAGCTCAAATAATTAAGCAAACCTCATATCTGGTTTTGAACCAAAGATCTGAGGAATAAAACTCTCAACTCTTCACTCTCTCAACTCTCTTCCTTTTCTCTCTTTTCTCTTCTCTCTTCTGCTGGATCGATGGGCTCTCTGCTCTCTGCTTTTTCTTCAAGGCTTCTGCATTCGATCTTCTCTTCATTTGTGGACGAAGGTTTCCTTTTATAAGCAGTCACAGCAGGAGCAGCACTGGGCGTGTGTCTTCCACATTTCCCGCCCAAGTGTTTTGGCCACGTGTCATCCTGTCAGCCCTTCTAGCCTCGGATCACGTGACCCTTCATTAAGCTTCATTAACAGAGCCTGTTAGACAGAGAATTATCAGTTTAATGTCGACACATTGTATAGACTTCGTTCGATGCATCAAGCAATGTGTAGACTTGATAATGCGAAGATAGTGTATAGACTTTGCAGTGTGTGCAGTGATGCACAAGATGAAGTATGCACAATGGCTATATGGACTTGGCGTTCTGAACAATGTACATACTTGCTGTGAAGACCAATGCCCAAATGCAGTGTATGGACTTAGCGTGAATGCAATGCAAACACAAGAGTGTATAGACTTGATGAATGCGATGCAGACACAGAGTGTGTAGACTTGATGAACAATGCATTCTAGGCAAACCCTGTACAGACTTGAATGATGAAGCACACGATGCAATCTGAAGACTTTGAAGAACATATGCTGTACAGACTTCGAATCAAAAGTTGCACGATGTACAGACATATTCGATGTACATACTTTCTATATGCTCAAGACTATGCACAACGAATGTGTATACTTACTGTAAGGGATGTGCAGACTTGATAAATGAACCAATGTATAGACTTAGACAGTCTTGCTAACATGCATGAACAAAAGGCATTGTATATACTTGGCCAATGCAATGATGTACAGACTTGCACAGTTCCAGCTACAGTGCAGTGTATGGACATGAAGAATGATGCATGTAACGGATGTGTAGACTTTGCAATGTTCAACTGAGACGGAAGATGAGACGATGAAGTCTGTACATACTTTAACAGTGAGACACTAGACGCTGTACATACTTGAAGACAATGCATGCTTCAATGTGAAGACTTCGCCTATGCATAAGACGCTAATTGAGATGGTCCAGTGTATATACTTATGTTGTGCTGCAAGATGGCAGTGTACACACTTGGTGTCCACTTGAGACGCTCAGTGAGACGGTGAGCAATGTACAGACTTGCTGAAGTGAGAGCATGAACAGTCTGCAAACAGTGCAATGTATAGACTTTACATATGCACTGGCTGTACAGACTTGCCAATGTATAGACTTTAAATCCAATGCAAAAGGATGTACAGACTTCATGAACAATGCATGATTGTACTGGACGATGTATAGACTTAGCTTATGCAGACCAGTCTGATGTATAGACTTTGGCTAGACAAGCTACAGGGCCGATGTATAGACTTTGCAAATGTTCAGACTTGAATGCTCGACCAGTGTACAGACTTGCCACCGACCAAAGTATAGACTTGAAAAGCTTGAACACAGCGATGTGCAGACTTTGTGATGTATAGACTTATGAATGCAACGTAGGTAAAGGTCCCAATGTATAGACTTCCAATATGAATGCAACCGCTATACAGACTTGCTCAACCAGTCCGATGTACAGACTTGGAATTTCAACAGAAGGATGTACAGACTTGGGAATGATGCATGACGCTGTACAGACTTCATGTAATGCATGCAGACGCTGACTGAGACGGTGCACAATGTATAGACTTGTAAGACGCTAAATGACACAGTCCAATGTATAGACTTTACTTCGTGCATGCAAGACAAGGCTGATGCAATGTATAGACTTGCGAAGCTGGGGGGTCAACCCACTTAAGTGCACTGATGTAATGTATGCACATAGCAGATATTACATAGAAGATATTGAACTGAAGCAATGGATGTATAGACATGATATCTGACAGAATGCAATGCATCTATACAGAGAACAAATGCCATCAATGCGTGACAGAATGCAATGCATTTATACAGAGAACAAATGCCATCAATGCTAAACACAACAACATAGCATATGCAAAGTATGCAATGCATCTATACTGACTCACTGTTATGAATGCACCCGTGATACTCTCACTGTGTTGCTATCATCAAAACATCATAACATATGCTTGTGCCCAAGGGGCACAACATTCTCCCCCTTTTTGATGATGGCAACAAAGTGACAGTGAGTCACCAACCAAATATGCTCCCCCTTTGACATGATCAAAAAAAAAAGAAACATAGTGAGTGCAAAATAAATGCAGAATGCATTGCAGAATAGCTCAAACTCCCCCTGAATGAATGACTCCCCCTGAATGAATTCTCCCCCTATGAAAAGGAATATGGACAGATAAACAAAAGGAGAGAAGGTAGGAGGGTCACTTGACAACAGCTGAAGCATTGATTTAGAAAGTGAGCATGATTATAAACAACTGTTAAAGCATAAGAATCAGCAAGATACAGTCTTGGAAAAAAAATTCAGGTTTAACAGTGATAAAGTTAGAGTAAAGCAGCTGACCTCTGAAAAAGAGTTTTAGATTCCATTTATAGCAATGAATCTAGGGCACATGGGTTTAATAGATAAGTCAGAAATAATACCCTTTTGTGATTAAACATGAAAGTTCAAGAAAGGCAACTTGAATATGTATTGAGAAAATAATTTTCACTCAATGACATTTATATTCAAAGGGTTACAGCAGTTTGTTTTTCACTTTTAATTTTTCAAAAACTGAGCTAAGTGAATAGACCAGTGACATTTATGCTGTTGACATTAGGTGTACACCTTGATCAGAGGCAGGTACCCCCAGTTACTAGACATAAACTACTAGATCTATTTCAGATCAAGACCTACAAGGAACAATTTTTACCTTTGACATTAAGGGCACACCTTGATCAGAGGCCAGTACCCCCAGTTACTTGGTGAAACACTCCCCCTATAGATTTGACCCTATGAACAGAGGTAATCTGAAGCACTTCATGACTTATGAATTCTCCTGCTTCATTGGAGGAGATCACAGTTTCTCAGTGCAATTCAGCCATTGCTCTGTCACTATGTTCAGCTCTTTGCATTGATGATCTTATTTACTGCTGCCCTTATTTCTTTTAGAGTGATTGTTTTAAAAAAAAATCAGTACACATTCTCATTTACCTTTTCTAGTCATTTCCAGTCTAACACTTTCAGGTATAAAAAAAACTTATTCTATTTTAACCACGAGACAAAGATTAAGAGCTATAAAAGTTTTCTTTTATCTCAATTTCTGAAGTGCAGACAGTAAACTCTTCGATTTATAAAAGTTAAACCTTCAGTTCCTTTCAATTTGTACGTGTGATTCTTATAAGTGAACAATTGTAATAATCACAGCTCAATGTATAAACCGAAGCAATACTATTGTTCAGTGAAGGTTAGGGAAATGATGGCAATTGATAAACAGTGATAGCAATAGGCAATAAGGTCCAATGGCATCTGATGTTAAAGAATGTGAATGAATTGAATGGGGACAATTGAGAAGTGATAAGATTCAAAGAGTTGAACAGAACTCTCAACTCCTCCTGACACCAAGATGCAAAAGATATGATATGCAATACATTGTTCTACATGCAGAGTATGCATCAAATCTGATAATGATGACCAAGCGACAGCATACAAGCTCCCCCTGTCTATATGCATGAAATGTATTGAAATCACATCACATGATATCAAAATTTGTATTCGGATATGATTCATACAAATTAGACAGAAGAGAATTACCATTAGCATGATTGTTCAATTCATATTACAGAAGCTTCAGTTTAGCACCAACAAATCAACATGTATGCATATGCAATTCCAGACAATCATCTATATGCAAATCATGTATGAGGAGAGTTCAGAAAATCCAAACCTGACAATGATGATATGCAATCATTTCAAGTTTATGCACCCAAGTCATGAACATTTTTATCCTTTTTAGATTTTTCAACATATGATGATATGCATTACACGACATGCATACTACAACAATAAGCAAATGATAGTCATGCAAATGATATATGCAAACATTAGACACATGCATTGATTATGAACATGGTTGTGTAGTGCATCTAGCATCTTATGTACACATGCAATAACTAGCAAGAGAATAACATTGAATTTGATTAGAATTAAATTCAATAGCTGAGTCTGGAATACAGACAGATCAGCTAGACAAGAATAGAATATCAGACATCAAACAATCAAATCAACATGACTTTCTCAATTCAGTTCTGAAGGTAAATCACTTACCTGCTTTACCAGATTGATTTATTTTTACCCTTGGTGTTGCATCAGATTTTTGACAAGGCCTCCAATTTCTTTCAGCTCTTAGGATTTTGGCCCTGCCTCTTGTCATATGCCTGAAGTAGCTTTTTCTGTTTCATCAGTTTTTTCCCGGCTACCAGACATACCTGCAAACACACTTAGGGAGCAGGTTTTGGAACCCAAGATATTTTGGGCCCCAAGACAGAACCAGACACTTGAGAGTGAAAACATGACAACAGCTGTTTAGGGATCCACATTTGTGTAAAGATGGAAGGTTTGGTGGATTCTACAGCTTGAGAGTTCTTCTTGTTATTTTTCTTTTTCTCAGCACCAACAGGTTTAGTTTTCTTTTTCTGGTGCTTTGATGGTTGTTGTGTAGTCCTGGCATTCATTTTATTAAAAATGTTTTTATTTTTCTGCCAGTGCCTTGGCCAATGAATGTACTGGAAGTTGTGGCCCAAATTGGTCTTAGGCTGACCAAAAAACCCTTGGTGACTAGGACTCCATGTCCTAAAATGACTATCCCATCTCCTAGCTGGCTGAGGTCTATATGGCTGATACCAAGTGGGGAAATTCTGATACCCAGACCTCATGTATATAGGGTTCCACCCAAACCTATTAAGTGGTTGAGGATGAAAGTTATGATAGACTTGGGCTCTAGGGAAATAGGGATGAGCAAATGGGTTCCTAGCTGCACTTGGTCTCCCTGCCACCTTTGACCCTCTAGGTTTTTGAACTGACTTATATTGGGTCTTTTTCTGAGCAGTTGATGGTGATGGAGACTTAGCAGCCTTGGGCTGGGGTTTTGATGTGCTAGCTGGCTGACCCCTAGCCTTGGACTTATCCTTGGAAGAAGAGCATGCAGCTCTAGGCTCTACAACTTTCTGCTTTCCCTTGTCCTTAGCACTGGACACTTTTGATTTAACATTATTGAAGGCAAATTTTTCATTGACCATTTTTATGAGTGGTCCTCTATTCTTTTCTCCCACACATGAAATGGTTTTCAATTCAAAGCTCTTTTTAGCTGAGGGATTAAAACCAAGACCCTCCTTTCTGAAATTAACTTTTGACCCTAGCAAGGCATTTAGATTTTCAGTTCCTTGGGTCATGCTTTCAATGATTTTCATTTTGTCAGAATTTTCATTTTCCAGATTTTCAATAGTTTTCTTTAATTCAGCATTCACTGACAAAACAGCTTCATATTTTTCATTTGAGGTCTTTATTTCATTTTCAGACTTCTGAATTTTCAATTTCAATTCATCAACAACATTTTTCAGCAAATTATTTTCTTTCCTACAATCAATTACAACATGCTTTAATTCATCAAAATCAGAACATGCATTTTTCAATTTGTCATTCTCTGATTGTAAGCATGTAACTTTATCAGAAAGAGTTTTATCATTAACCAGATAATTCATTTTCTTCTTTAAGAGTCTGTTTTCCTTCTTAATATCATTAGCTTTATCTAATAGGTCTCCATAAGCATCTGCCCAATCAGAAATAGTGTAATGTTCGAAAAGGGATGATACCTGATCAGACTCTTCTTCTTCTTCTCCATTCCTGGCCATCAAGCAGATGTCATTTTCTGATTTTCCACTATCTGAGGAAGTGCTCAGTGTGCCTTCTTCCTCATCACTCCATGTACTGACCATGGCCTTCCCCTTTGGCGCTTTCTTCCATGGTCTTCCTTTCATTTTCTGTAACTCTGGACAATCAGCCTTTATATGACCTGTCTTCCTGTAATGATAACAAGCATTAACATCATATTTTTCAGCAGGGTTAAATTTATACCTGTTTTGCTTCCTGCTGTGGTATTTTCTGTAGAGATTCTTCCCTTCTCTTCTAAGAAATCTACTGAACTCTTTTGTGATCATAGCTATTTCATCCTTTTCAAGATATGATCCAGATGAATTCCGATCACTGGATGATCCAATACTGCTGGACTGTTTTGAGCAGCTATGCTTGGCCTTCAGAGCAATAGGCTTCCTGTATTCGTGCTCTTCAGTTTGAAATAAATTCATCTCGTACACCATCAAGGAGCCTATCAGCTCATTGGGTTTCATCTTTTGTAGATCTTTTGACTCCTCAACCACAGTTGCTTTGGTATGCCATATAGGAGTCAACGATCGAAGGATCTTCCTCACAACTTCATGATCAGTATAACTCTTTCCCAGATTTTTTGGACAATTTGTTATGATGGTCAGACGAGCATACATTTCGGTCACTGTCTCACCAGGCTTCATCCGAAATGCTTCATACTTTGACACTAGCATATTTGCCCTTGTCTCTCTCACTTCAGATGTTCCCTCATAGATAACTTCGAGGGTATCCCACATCTCCTTCGCTGTCTTGCAGGATGACACTCTGTCAAATTCAGTGGGATGGAGTGCACACTGAATAGCGTTGATAGCGCTCCAATTCAGAGTAGATTTCTGGACTTCTTCTATGGTCCATAATTCCTCATTCTCATGTAGCTCATAAGGACCTTTGCTCACAATTTTCCATACCTCATAATCTTTGGCTCTGAGGAGGACCTGCATCCGGTTCTTCCAATATGGGAAGTTTGAACCATCGAAGAAAGGTGGCTTCGTAGTGGACTGACCCTCTACTGTTAGCTCTCTAGCATCCATGGCCGATCCTCTTTAGGATGTTAGTCTAGCACAAAGAGTTAGGCTCTGATACCAATTGTTGGGACGCTAAAGGGTGATCTAGAGGGGGGTGAATAGATCACACACCCGTTAAAAAATTACTGCAGTAGAATCAAATGCGGAATTAAAACTTCTACTGAACATATAGTGGGCACAATGCGAATACCACCCAGAACAGATGAAGAACCGTCCTAAGCATACATCTACTGCACGAAGATAGAAATATAGTGTAACACCCCGGTTTTTTTAAAATCTGAAATTTAATTGAAATAGTGAAATTTTAATTTAGATAAATGAATTTCAGAAATTAATATTATATTCCTCAGTGAATAGTGCTAGCGTAATTTTGACTTTCTCACAAAAATCTAGAAAAATAGTAAATTGATAGAGAATGATTTCTGAAACAACTTTGCTTTCTTGAGTTTTATCAATAAAAATCTGTAATTAGATCTATTTATTGTTTAAGTGAGTTTCATTAAATAATATTTTATTCCTTGGAATAGTACCATTGAAAATTCTTCTACTTGATAAAAATCCAGAAAAATGGTAAATAGGTTAAGGTCGATGTAGTTAACAACTTTGCCTTCTGGGCTTGACCCATTAAAAATCCGTGGTTAGATCTATTTAGTGTTTAAGCTCAAAAGTGCACACTTTTTGACCCTTACCTAACCTTGTTTTAAAATGTGAAATTAGGGCTTAATACCCAACCAAATTAGCCCAAACTGGAGGCAAATGGACGGTCTTGATTAGAGGATCAAAAGCCCTCTATCTATTTCTCGAAACCCTAACCCTAGAAGGCGCAGTCGGCCGACTTTGATTGAGTCAACCTTTTCGGCGCCATTTTTAACACGTCTCTTGCCCGGTCGAATTCTCCCAGCTCAGAACTCTCCAGAAGATGTGTGACCTATAGATAGAAAGCCCTTCGAGTCTAGTTTCTTTTGGTGGCTGTGGTGTTGGCAGAAGAGTCAGATCTGGGGAGATATCCGGCGATTACTGAAGGTGTGTCGGCAGGCCGTCGTCTACCTTCTTCCTTCCTTGTTTCTTTGATTGAGGTAGGAATTCTCAACCAAAATTCGATCATGAATACATCATCTTGTCCCTCTTGATGAGATCTATCCATTGGGAGTGAAAGCCCCAATTTTTATCAGGTATCTAGGGAGCTATCGTGGTTTTTGTGAAGGTTATCAAGTTCGTTCTTCATATCTAGCACCTTATTTCAATCTGCAATTGAGGTAGGTTCTCTCGGGCTCAAACAGCATATGATATATAGAAATGTTCAGCATCATGTCCTCTTTCTTTTGGTATATGAAGCCCTAAATTCCATTCAGCATGTCTAGAGAATTTTTGTTCGTAGTAACAGCATGATTAGACCTAGTTTTGATATGTTCTTCCGAGTTGATTTCTGATTTCGAAGTATTAATCCTGATCCACATAAACCATATCATATATGGTTGGATCCAGCATCGAAGTAGCTTTCTTTTGGTGCAAGAAGCCCCAAATTGCGTTCTATATATTGAGAGAATTTTACGTTTTAGTCACAGCATGTCATAATTAGGGTTTCCCATGTTCTTACCTTAATAAATCTCGATTTCAGTGAGATATTATGAAATTGGCTTTACTGTTAGATAGTATTCTCTGTTAGCTTTCCAACAGTACCAAAAGCCCCTTCTTTGGAGCTCATTTCCATGATTTATTAGCATTTTAGTGCAACCCTAGCAAACCCCTTAGCTTCCCGGCGTTCATCGGACGCGGAAGGGATGATCGGAGACGACCAGAGATGGACGGTCACACGATAGACTGCACAACTCAAGCCCAGACCTGACACTGGCTTAGTCAGTAGTTAAACAGTTCCAAACTGACCACACAACTGGTTGGACGGTTCCAAACTGACCACATAACCAGATAAACGGTCCGTAGGTGACCACATAACCCCCTGGAGGATAAACGGCCAGAAAGTGACCACATATCCCTGTGACCCTGGGATGGGCGGTCATCTGAGAGCCGCCCAACCCATGGGCGGTCATCTGGGAACTGCCCAACTACTTGGGCGGCCAGCCCAGGGCCGCCCAACTCCCAGACCCTCATTTGAGCCCCGTTTCAGCCCCTGTTAAGCCCGATAGTTATACGGTCCATCCAGAACCGTTTTTCCCCGCAGAGAGTGACTTAATACATGTTCTAATTGATTCATTTTCATGTCATTAATGGTAATTAGTAAAATAGAAACCCACATAATTAGTGATTAATTATGCAACTAAATTTCTGTTAATTGCCTGTTATTCGTGCCTACGCGACTTACGCGATCTTGTTCACTAGCTTATCACCTTGAATCATTCTTTTTGGCATCTTAACTTAATGTTTAACTTAATCCTTGTTAATTTGGCTTGGAATTAGGATTAATATGGTCATTATCTTACTGTTTAGTTGCTGTACTACAGTAGAATAGCGTGTTTAACTTTCTGACTTTTTAGCAAGTCGTTGGCCGATTAGCGTGCTAGTATGTGTTTTACCCCCGGAAACTCTATCCGGCGGTCTTACCATCATCTTGAACTTTGTTATACCCCTGTTAAGAACCTGTTTAACCTCCATCATACATCATTTTATGTGTTTAAACCGCTGGTTTAAGGTTTGGATCAAATCGGATGACGAAAGGCATGCGCGGTTAGTAGTTGACCGCATATCCTCTTCGGCGGCCCGATTATGACCGCATATCCTTATACGGCCCAGTAATGACCGTATATCTTGTTCTTGGGCCTTAATGTCTTCTAGACATGAGCGGCCCAGATTGCACCATTCATACCTTAGAGTGGCCCACTGTCAGTCGTTCTTTCTTGACCTCGCGGGCTGAGTTTCAGTCCAATTCCTGTATGTACGGCCCTGTGTTAACCGTATATACCCTTGAGCGGCTCTCTTATGACCGCACATCTCTTGGAGATGAGTTTGACCATGTTTTGTACTCTTGAATCCAAGGACAAGATTAGTCCTTTAATCTGAACTTATGACAGTAATTCCTCTGGTTATATTGGCCATTAAAAATTGACGGAATGTCTAGACGGAGTGGGCTTTGGATCCACTAAATCATTGCCAACGCACCAGGGGCCCGGTCTGGTCCTGGGGAGAGCGCCCGAAAAATTACTGAGCCTATGGGATGCTAATGACATGGTGAGGCATTGCACCGAAATACTTGTTTGATTGTGCATCTATGACTATGACAAAAATATCTTGTTACTTGTTACTTGATCGTGATTAAATTGATATTACTTGCTGGTTGGCCAATTCTTTATTACTATCTCATGTTGTAAATTCTTGTACTTGTTATCTCGTTAATTCTTGGCATCTTATATTTCTTGACCTTGCAAGATCTTGTTATTTCGTTGTTTCATTATATCATTATCGTCATTTCTTTCTTTCTTAGTATTGCATACGAAAATATAATTTACTTGTTAATCACTTAAACTATGCCTGATGATAGAGTATAATTCCTACTGAGCTTTTGCTCACCCCTACTTCCAACCCTTTTCAGGTTATGCGAGTATAGGTACGTTGCAATTGGGAAACGGATCAGTGTGATCGAGTGGAACCTGGAACCTAGAGTTGGAGTCTGCTCTTTCATTTTCTTGAGTCTAGCTGGTCTAGTTATTTCTTTTTGTTATTTATTTTGAATCTTTTATTGTAAGAGTGTGGCAAATTATACTTTTAATATTAATAAGAGCTTGTATTTTCAATAGGTGTGTCTGGCCTCTTTGTATTTTATTGTGATTATTTATCTTCCGCTCTTGTTATCGTGACTTGTCTCTTGCCACGTTCTGAGCATCGCTTCCTGAACCTCAAAGTCTGTACATTGGTCTGTCAGCAAGTCTGAACATCGTCCGTCTTTGTTAGCGTCTTAGGCATTGGGCTAAGTCTGTACAGCATTCAATGTCTAGAGCTTCATGAAGTCTGTACATCAGACTGTTAC
The DNA here is from genome assembly GCA_022559845.1 of Amorphophallus konjac. Taxonomy (NCBI): domain Eukaryota; kingdom Viridiplantae; phylum Streptophyta; class Magnoliopsida; order Alismatales; family Araceae; genus Amorphophallus; species Amorphophallus konjac. Next base: position 128,343,043 of record CM040124.1, on the reverse strand, counting down.
AGCAAGTCTGTACATTGTCTATCTTCCTCAGCGCCGTGATATTTGAAGTCTATACATCCATCAGGAGCTTCAAGTCTACACATCGCTTCGCTCCATCAAGTCTGTACATCCACAGTGTTACTTGAAGTCTGGACATTGGTCTTCAAACTCAAAGTCTGGACATTGGTCTTCAAACTCAAAGTCTGCACATTGTCTTCGAAACCAAAGTCTCTACAATGGTCTTCACACTTGAAGTCCATACATACGATGTGCAGAGTTGATGTCTATACTGTGTCTTTGCTGATCAAGTCTACACAATGGTCGGTGGCAAGTCTGTACACTGGCCTCAGCTTTGCAAGTCTACACATTGGCCTCCTTGCATAAAGTATATACACTGAAGTCTTCACATTCGTTTGCATTACATGAAGTCCATAAGTGGGCAAAGTCTGTACACTGTCCATGCTTCATGCGGCGTCAACTCATCCTTCATACAGCGTCAACTCCTCAAGTATATACAATGCTTTCCTTCGCATGAAGCCTTTAAGTGCATTATGTCTATACAATGCCTCTAGGATTTAAAGTCTATACAGCCGTTGCCTCCTTTGTTGAAGTCAACACATTGGGCAAGTCTGTACGTTGCATTCGCCTTCACAAGTCTATACAACGAAGTATATACACTGCAATGTACATACTTAAATCTTATGTCTTTATTCTTGTTGCTGAAGGGAATAGGGTCGACGCTGGGAGCTTAAAGTGTCCACGCATCAGTTGACGAAGCCTTCACGATATCTTCCACTGCGTCAACGCCACAAGCAAGCAGCGTCGACACAACAGTTGAAGAAGCATTCATCTTCACAGACTACCCCACTGCGTCAACGTCACAATTGAGCAGCGTCGACGCAGCAGCTAAAGAGACGAGGCTAATGGCTACTGGAATGCCTCACTGCGTCAACGCCACAATTGAGCAGCGTCGACGCGGTAGCTAAAGAGACGAGGCTAATGGCTACTGGAATGCATCACTGCATTAACGCCATTGAGTGACAGCGTCGACGCAGCAAGTCAGATTGCTGACATCGAGCACGTGAACGGAGAACTCTATACATCGGACTGAAGAAGCTAATGAGGGGGCACGTGATCCCAGGTACCTGGCTCGTGATCCGAGAAGGATAAGGTATCCAGATGAGGACACGTGTATTGACAATTCATTGCATGCTGCCACGTGGTCCAAATTGCTGGGCGGGAAACGTGGAGAGCACACGCCTGCTGCTGTTACTGCTATATAAACAAGCCTTCTTCCATAGAAGAAAGCTGATCGAAAGAAAAGAAGAGAAAGTCTATACAGCAGTGAGCCTTCGATCCACAGAGAGAAAAGAAAGAAGAAGAAGATACAGAGAAGAAGAAGAAATAGAGAAGAAGAAGAAAAGAGAGAGAAAGAGATCGAGAGAGATGAGCTGATTGAGAGTGAGAGTGAGAGGTTTTGTATCTCAGTCTCGTGGTTCAAAACCAGAGCTGAGCTTTGCTCTTTAAGAGCTACATTGCTTTTGGGTTTTTATTTTTCGTTTTGATTCTATCTTTCATTTCCGAATGCTGTTTCTTCAAGCTGTGTGTCAGCGGTCTTGCAGTGGTGGTCTCCACTGGACGGGTTAAGCTGTATTTCCCCAGCGGTTGCAGAGGATCAGATCCTCTGGTCGGCAAGCTGTAGTGCCCAGCGAAGCTGTGTATCAGCGGGTTGTTTGGCCAAGCTGTAAAGCCCAGCGGACGCAAGCTGTGCTGCGCAGCAGGAAGCCATACTCGGTTGAGTGTGGGGTGGACGTAGGTCGTTGACCGAACCACCTAAAAATCGTGTGTGCAGTGTGTTTGTGTGATTGCTTGTGAACTGTGTGTGCTGGTATCCTTTGCTTAGCTTTATTGATTCTATCGCTCATACTTATGTCTAGCTTTCGATATAAGATATGGTGAATGGCTTTCATGGATCGACCTGTTGCTTAGCACTTTTCATTTAGCTTTACTGATGCTTGCCTAAATTCCGCTTTAGAACTTACAATAGTTTTAAATTAGGCAAGTTGATCTATTCACCCCCCTCTAGATCCACACTTAGTGGAGATAGACTGCGTCCATCTAACCCAACACTTGGTATCAGAGCCTAACTCTTCTGCAGGGACTCATCGCCCGAAGAGAATAGGCAGAGATGGATGCTCGAGGGATGACTGCCGAAGGTCACTCAACAACGAAGCCCCCATTCTTTGACGGATCAAACTACGCATACTGGAAGAACCGTATGCAAGTGTTCCTCAGGGCTAAGGATTATGAGATTTGGAAGATTGTCAGCAAGGGACCTTATGAGCTGTCCCCGAATGAAGATGTATGGACCAAGGAGGAGATCAGAAGGTCCACGCTAAATTGGAGTGCTATTAATGCTATCCAGTGCACTCTGCATCCTACAGAATTCTCCCGTGTATCTGCTTGCAAATCAGCTAAGGAGATGTGGGATGCGCTGGAAGTAATTCATGAAGGTACATCTCAAGTAAGAGAGCAGAAGGCCAATCTTCTTGTATCTGAGTATGAAGCCTTCAAGATGAAGCAGAACGAGTCCATCAGCGAAATGTACGCTCGGCTGACTGTCATAACCAATGGCCTCAGAGGTTTTGGAAAACCTCAGGCAGAGTATGATGTAGTGAGGAAAATTCTGCGCTCCCTGACTCCCAATTGGCACACCAAAGCAACAGTGATGGAGGAGTCAAGGGACCTGCGTAATACTAAATCTGATGAGCTGATTGGCTCACTAATGGCATATGAGATAAACATGCCAAGGACAGATGAAGTCGAGAGGAAGAAGAAGCCGATAGCGCTGAAGGCTAGTTCCAGCAAATCAACAAAATCCAGCTCCAACAGCTCTTCATCATCAGAGGAGAGCCTAAATGAAGAAGAAGATGTGACTCGATCTGAGATAGCCATGATGACTAGAGAGTTCAGGCGATTTCTCAGAAAGGGAGCAGGACGGTTCGGCCAGAAGAAATACAGTGGTGGCCGAAAGGATAAAAGGTATAAATCTAAACCTGCAAAGAAAGATGAAGCTAATGTCTGTTATCAATGCAGGAAACCAGGGCATCTGAAAATTGACTGTCCAGACAATCAGAAACATAAGGACAGGTCAAAGAAGAAAACTAAGAAGGGAAGAGCTATGATCACCACATGGAGTGATGAAGATGAAGGCTCTTTCAGCAACAGCTCAGATAGTGAAGCCGAATCTGAACAGCCCATTTGCCTTATGGCAACAAGCTCCGAAGATAGAGAGGAGGACACAGATGAGGTAATCACTAGATTTGAAAACTTCACAATTGCTGATTGGGTAGATGCTTATCATGACATAGCTGATAGAGCTGATGATATTAGAAAAGAGAATAGGCATCTTAGAAGAAAAATCAATTCCATGCAAAATGATAAAACACTAACTGATAAAATTGCATGTTTGGAATCTGAGATTGATGAATTGAAACTCACATGCTCTGAAAAAGATGAAATCAAAAATGAGTTAAAAGCTTCTAAGGAAGAGAATCTAAGGCTTGAAAATGAAATTGATGAATGGAAGCTGAAGATTCAAAAATGTGAAAGTGAAGTCAAACTTATCTCTGAAAAATATGAAGCTGTCCTCAATGTCAACAATGAGCTGAAAAAGGCTATTGATGAACTTCAGAAAGATAATGAGGATAAAATGAAAACCGTTTTGAAAATGACCCAAGGAACAGATAACTTAAATGCTTTGTTAGGGTCAAAGGTTAATTTCAGAAAAGAGGGCCTAGGATTTAATTCTAGTGCAACAAAAACATTCAGAATGAAAACAATTTCATTTGTTGCTCAAAAGGAAAATGGACCTCTAATTAGCATGAACTCAACAAATTTAATGAACAAAACTGCTAATCTGAAAAAGACCAGTGCTGAGGAAAAGGGTAAACAAAAACTTAGTGATCCTAGTAGAGCTAGCACATCTAAGCAGAATCCTAGGGCTCAGACTCAGGTTAGGGGTCAACCTACACAGTCCGGTAAACCCCAGGTCAAAGTGACCAAGTCTCCACCAACACCTCCACCTCTTAAGAAGACCCACTACAAACCTGTGTATAGGTCAGCAGGGTCCAAAGTATAGGGGAGACAGGGTGCTGCTAGGAGTCAACCCAATTATTCTTATCAACCCAAAGCTCAGACCCACTACAATGCACAGCCAACCTACTTCAAGAGGTCAAATTGGTCTAGAACTCAGGGTAGGTTTACAGGTCTTGCATTCCAGGGTGCTCAAAACCAAAGACCTTACAGTGGAAATTGGGTCAATGGGTATGGTTACTGGACATCTAGAAATCAATATTCTCATAGCCAGCCCAGGAACTACTATGGCCAAAATTTTGTGGACATACCCTGGCCAAGGCACTGGCACAGAAATAACAATATTGTCAATAAACATGCTGCTGCCAATAAGAAAAAGAACTATAAGAAGAAAAGGAACAACAACAGAAGAAAATCTGTAGGATCCACTGAACAAAACACATTTAAACAAATGTGGATTCCGAAACATTTGCTTTCCTGTTTTGCTTCTAGTTCATTTACATTGGAGCCCAATCAGTCTTGGGTTCCAAACTTCTCTACCTAATGGTGTATGCAGGTATGCCTGGCAGCCAAGAACAACTTGTGGTACATGGATAGCGGCTGCTCCAGGCATATGACAGGAGATAAGGCCAAATTTTGCATACTGACTGAGAAAGTAGAAGGCCTTGTCACCTTTGGAAGCAACACAAAGGGTAGGATTATCGGATCAGGTAAGGTAGGTAAGTGTTCTACCTGCTGCATTGATGATGTTATGCTGGTTGAAGGGTTAGCCTATAATCTACTTAGCATCAGCCAGTTATGTGATAAAGGTTACAATGTTTTATTTAATTCTCAATGCTGCAAGGTTTTTGAACCTGATTCTGATATTGTCAAATTTTCTGGAAAAAGAATAAATAATACTTACATGATAAATTTAGATGAAATTCAACACACTAACCTTTGCCTAACTGCCAGTAGAGAAGACATAGCATTTTTATGGCATCGTAGGTTAGGTCATGCTAGCTACACTGTTTTGCACAAATTAAATAAGCATGGCATGGTTAGAGGACTTCCTGAAGTCTCATTCAAGAAAGAAAATAAAATCTGTGATGCATGCGCTCAATCAAAGATAACTAGAAAGTCATTCAAGTCTAGAACTGAAAATCTGTCTTCCAAACCCTATGAGCTGATACATATGGACCTTTTTGGGCCAACTAGATCTGTCAGCCTATCAGGGAGGAGGTATGGGTTTGTCATGGTAGATGACTTTTTTAGGTATACTTGGGTTTATTTCTTATCTAATAAGAGTGATGCTTTCTCAGAATTTCAGGAGTTCTATGTTAAAACAAATCAAAAAATTGAAAACATTTTATCTGATCATGGAGGTGAGTTTGAAAACTCACAACTTGATGAATTCTGCAGGTCAAATGGAATCAACCACAGGTATTCCTCACCAAGGACACCTGAGCAGAATGGAGTTGTGGAGAGAAGGAACAGAACCCTAGTGGAAATGGGTCGTACACTCCTTGTCGAAGATGGTCTGCCAAGGAAATTTTGGGCTGAAGCAGTGAACACTACCTGTTATGTAATTAAGAGAGCCATGGTAAGACCTTCTACCCAGCAAACACCATATGAGATATTAAAAGATAAGAAACCTTCTATTGCTCACTTCAAGGTTTTTGGTTGTAAATGTTTCATTCACATAAATGATAAAAAGGACCTTGATAAATTTGAACCTAAAGGAGAACCAGGAATTTTTCTTGGCTATTCTGAAAACACCCGAGCATACAGAGTGTACAATCTGAACTCTAAAACTGTTGAAGAATCTCCACACATAGTTTTTGATGAATCTTTGGCAAATTCTAATGCTGGTCAATGCAGGAATGAAACCAATGGTGAAATTCTGAAGGAAGGAGATCCTGCAGACAAATCCGAGGATGAAGAAGAACATAAAGAGCTTAATGAAGAGGAGCCTACAGTTCAGGGGGAGGTAAATCAAGTTCATGATACTCCAATTGCAAATATTAGATATCTCAAGGATCATCCTGTAGATAATGTTATTGGAAATCTGCATGACCCCCCTAGGACTAGAGGCCACTTAAGAATTCAACATGAACTGAATGCTTATGCTTTTGTATCAAACATAGAACCCAAGTCCATTGACTGTGCTCTCCAAGATGTGCATTGGATTAATGCCATGCATGAGGAGCTCAATCAGTTTGACAAGAATAAGGTGTGGCATCTGGTTCCACCTCCTGTTCATGAAACAGTCATAGGGACTAAATGGGTATTTAGAAATAAAACTGATGAAGCGGGGAATGTTATTAAAAATAAAGCCAGACTTGTAGCTCAGGGGTACAATCAGGAATTTGGAATAGACTTTGAAGAGTCTTTTGCTCCTGTAGCTAGGTTAGAAGCAATAAGAATTTTATTGGCTTATGCATGTTCCCTAGGAATAAACCTTCAGCAGATGGATGTGAAATCTGCTTTTCTAAATGGGGAAATTAATGAGGATGTCTATGTGAGACAGCCTCCTAGGTTTGAATGTTTAGATTTCCCTAATCATGTTTACAAGCTCAATAAAGCTCTCTATGGTTTAAAGCAAGCTCCTAGAGCTTGGTATGACAGGTTGAGCAAATTTCTCACCGACAAGAACTTCACAAGAGGTATAGTGGATCAAACATTGTTTACCAAGGAAAGCCATCCAGATATTCTAATCATTCAGATTTATGTGGATGACATTGTGTTTGGGTCAACTAACCCCAAATTGTGTGAGGAATTCTCTCAAATAATGACTGATGAATTTGAAATGAGCTCAATGGGTGAGCTCAAACTATTTCTTGGACTGCAAGTTACACAAACAGAAGATGGCATCTTCATCTCTCAGTCCAAGTATGTAAAGAACTTATTGAAGAAGTACAAAATGGACAACCTTAAGGAAATAGCTACTCCAATGGGTACATCAACCAGTTTGGATGAAGACTCTAAAGGTAAACCTGTGGACCAAAGGCTATACAGAGGTATGATCGGATCTCTTCTCTATCTTACAGCATCTAGGCCTGATATACAATTTGCTGTGTGTTTATGCTCTAGATTTCAGGCCAGTCCTAAAGAAAATCACTTTAAAGCTGTGAAAAAGGATTTTTAGATATTTACTAGGCACCCAAGAACTAGGTCTCTGGTATCCTACTAAGTGTGAGTTAGAGCTTCCAGCCTACACTGATGCAGACTATGCTGGGTGTCGAGTAGATAGAAAAAGCACCAGTGGCTACTGTCAATTCCTTGGTGGGTGTCTAGTGTCTTGGGCATCTAAGAAGCAACACACTGTAGCATTATCCACAGCTGAAGCTGAGTATGTTGCAGCATGTAATTGTGCTGCCCAAGTACTTTGGATTAAGCACCAACTGGCTGATTATCAGATAAATCTGGGATGCATTCCACTTTTATGTGATAATACTAGTGCTATATGCCTTGCTAAAAATCCTGTTCACCATTCTAGGACTAAGCATATAGAGATAAAACATCATTTTCTTAGAGATGCTGTAAATAAAAAGGAGATTGAAATGAATTTCATAGAAACAGAAAAACAAATTGCTGATATTTTTACTAAGCCTCTTGGGAATGAAAATTTAAGTTTCTTAGAAGAGAACTTGGCTTATGTAAATTTCAGCATGATGAATGATTGTTTAATTACTGTGAATAAAATCTCTGATGTGGACTTGTTTTTGATTGCTTGGATAAATCATGTGGATGTGAATGTGGATGAAGAACTGTCCTGTATTGCATATATTCAGGGGGAGCTTGTTGAGTCTTTGCATGTCCTTGCATATCATTCATTCATGACCTATGCATAAACTCTCTCTCAATTAGTTCTTGCCATGTTGCATGCATATAGACAGGGGGAGTATTGCTAGAAATTCAGAGTGGTTTTAACTTTCTTGAAGTCATTCAACCTTTAACTCTGAATACTTGTCTCTGACTTTATGGCAATCTGTTGGTCAGTTCTGATTTCTATGCAGTAGAAAATGGACTTCTTCATTTATAAGAATTTGAATTGTTCAAAGACTGATGTAATGGTTTAAATCCTATAATGGTTGGAGTTTAAAGATTGCAATCAGTATATAAGTAAGTTGAAAATTGATAAAACTCTCAACCTCTTTCTTATTTCATGTCAGACAAATCTAATCATATCTAAATCTGAAAACTCATCTGAAATCATGTTAGAGAGGTTAAGTATGTGTATTGTTCTTGAACAAGTCATTCTGAAACATAAAAAGGACAGCTACGAGAGCTATTGAAAATATTGAAAATCATTGAAAATTAGCATTGGCAGAGCAATGACTGATAAATCACTGAGAAACTGAGTGATCCATCAAAGAAGTGGACAACACTCATGTCATGAAGTGTATCAGCTATCTCTATTTAAAATGTTCAAAACAGCAGGCTGGTTTCACTGAGTACCTGGGGGTAACTGGCGTCTGATAAACGTGTACCCTCACACAAAAAAAGGTGTAACTCAATTCTGTTGAATTTGATCACAGGCAGAATGGTCCATCTTGTTGAGTATCTAGGGGTATTGGCGTCTTATAAACGTATACCCTTACGCAGAAAGACTTGTGGTCCCTGAATGCTCAAAATGATCTAATATTGATAATGCTGCTCCTTCAAAAGAAAAGTTCATGAGTGTCAATTTGTTTAGTTTCAATACATGACTTGATTTCTCTCAATATTTTTTTTGAGACTATGAAAGTAAGATATTATGAAACTAAATCTTTCATGCAAATATGATTCTGGTTTATGTTTTATCATGCACAGTGAACTTATCTATTGCTTGTAGTGCATGAACTCCAAATTTTATCATTTTTAAATCAGAACTCTTTCTGACAGCAGTTTCTAATTTCATATAACTGAAGACTCTATGCTTTAGAATGCTTATTCATGAACTACCTGTTCAGAATGCGAGTCAGTTCCTCTCTTGATTCCTCCATTGTATTTAATTTTTTCCTCCTATTTGTTGATGGTAAAGGGGGAGAATATTGTCTAGGGGATGTCTAGGGGGAGAACATATATGTCTGAATTCTGAATTCAAATTCTGAATTCATTCCAAGGGAGAGTTTGAGTTGAGGCAGTGAGTTGTATGCCTTCATAGCATCTGCATGTCAATCTGCATAATACATCATGTCTTTCATCAAACATATATCTATATGACAGGATGCTGCTATTCTACTTCATATGGGGTTGCCATCATCAAAAAGGGGGAGATTGTTGTGACCCCTCTATGTTGATGATGTTGACACTTGCTTTATTTCATTGGCAACACCATTGTTTTGATTGATTGGCAACTATTTTTGATTTGATGAAATTGCTCTATCAGATTGACTACGTGTTCTTTGCATTTAATACACTACTGTCTGCATTTCTTACTCTCATGAGTCTATACACTGGAAACTCTCATGTCGATTGAGTCTACACATTCATCACTTACCTTTCGCTCAAGATGAAGTCCACACACTGCATCTCAATTAAATTGGTTAAGGGTGTACAGCGTCAACGCATCATCTTACAGCGTCAACGCACTTCATTGGATGTGTGTGCAGCGTCAACTCGCTAAGTGTGTACAGCGTCAACGCATGAAGTCTGGACATCAGTCTTAATATTCTAAGTCTGTACAGCCGTTGGCCTTGAACCTCAAAGTCTGTACATTGGTCTGTCAGCAAGTCTGAACATCGTCAGTCTTTGTTAGCGTCTCAGGCATTGGGCTAAGTCTGTACAGCATTCAATGTCTAGAGCTTCATGAAGTCTGTACATCAGACTGTTACAGTAAGTCTGTACATTGTCTGTCTTCCTCAGCGTCGTGATATTTGAAGTCTATACATCCATCAGGAGATTCAAGTCTACACATCGCTTCGCTCCATCAAGTCTGTACATCCACAGTGTTACTTGAAGTCTGGACATTGGTCTTCAAACTCAAAGTCTGGACATTGGTCTTCAAACTCGAAGTCTGCACATTATCTTCGAAACCAAAGTCTCTACAATGGTCTTCACACTTGAAGTCCATACATACGATGTGCAGAGTTGATGTCTATATTTGTCTTTGCTGATCAAGTCTACACAATGGTCGGTGGCAAGTCTGTACACTGGCCTCAGCTTTTCAAGTCTACACATTGGCCTCCTTGCATAAAGTATATACACTGAAGTCTTCACATTCGTTTGCATTTCATGAAGTCCATAAGTGGGCAAAGTCTGTACACTGTCCATGCTTCATGCAGCGTCAACTCATCCTTCATGTAGCGTCAACTCCTCAAGTATATAAAATGCTTTCTTTCGCATGAAGCCTTTAAGTGCATTATGTCTATACAATGCCTCTAGGATTTAAAGTCTATACAGCCATTGCCTCCTTTGTTGAAGTCAACACATTGGACAAGTCTGTACGTTGCATTCGCCTTCACAAGTATATACAACGAAGTATATACACTGCAATGTACATACTTAAATCTTATGTCTTTATTCTTGTTGCTGAAGGGAACAGGGTCGACGCTAGGAGCTTAAAGCGTCCACGCATCAGTTGACGAAGCCTTCACGATATCTTCCACTGCGTCAATGCCACAAGCAAGCAGCGTCGACGTAGCAGTTGAAGAAGCATTCATCTTCACAGACTACCCCACTGCGTCAACGCCACAATTGAGCAGTGTCGACGCAGCAGCTAAAGAGACGAGGCTAATGGCTACTGGAATACCTCACTGCGTCAACGCCACAATTGAGCAGCGTCGACGCGGCAGCTAAAGAGACGAGGCTAATGGCTACTGGAATGCATCACTGCGTTAACGCCATTGAGTGACAATGTCGACGCAGCAAGTCAGATTGCTGACATCGAGCACGTGAACGGAGAACTCTATACATCAGACTGAAGAAGCTAATGAGGGGGCACGTGATCCCAGGTACCTGGCTCGTGATCCGAGAAGGACAAGGTATCTAGATGAGGACACGTGTACTGACAATTCATTGCATGCTGCCACGTGGTCCAAATTGATGGGCGGGAAACGTGGAGAGCACACGCCTGCTGCTGTTGCTACTATATAAACAAGCCTTCTTCCACAGAAGAAAGCTGATCGAAAGAAAAGAAGAGAAAGTCTATACAGCAGTGAGCCTTCGATCCACAGAGAGAAAAGAAAGAAGAAGAAGATACAGAGAAGAAGAAGAAGAAATAGAGAAGAAGAAGAAAAAGAGAGAGGAAAAGATCGAGAGAGATTGAGTTGAGAGAGAGAGCTGATTGAGAGTGAGAGTGAGAGGTTTTGTATCTCAGTCTCGTGGTTCAAAACCAGAGCTGAGCTTTGCTCTTTAAGAGCTACATTGCTTTTGGGTTTTTATTTTTCGTTTTGATTCTGTCTTTCATTTCCGAATGCTGTTTCTTCAAGCTGTGTGTCAGCGGTCTTGCAGTGGTGGTCTCCACTGGACGGGTTTAGCTGTATTTCCCCAGCAGTTACAGAGGATCAGATCCTCTGGTCTGCAAGCTGTAGTGCCAAGCGAAGCTGTGTATCAGCGGGTTGTTTGGCCAAGCTGTAAAGCCCAGCGGACGCAAGCTGTGCTGCGCAGCAGGAAGCCATACTCGGTTTAGTGTGGGGTGGACGTAGGTCGTTGACCGAACCACCTAAAAATCGTGTGTGCAGTGTGTTTGTGTGATTGCTTGTGAACTATGTGTGTTGGTATCCTTGGCTTAGCTTTATTGATTCTATTGCTCATACTTATGTCTAGCTTTCGATATAAGATATGGTGAATGGCTTTCATGGATCGACCTGTTGCTTAGCACTTTTCATTTAGCTTTACTGATGCTTGCCTAAATTCCACTTTAGAACTTACAATAGTTTTAAATTAGGCAAGTTGATCTATTCACCCCCCTCTAGATCCACACTTAGTGGAGATAGACTGCGTCCATCTAACCCAACCAATAGGATAATATCCTTTCGTAAACCAGGTTTACCAAGATTTTCCTTCCTTGGCATCAAGTATAGGAAACATCCCACTATCATATCCTCTCTTCACGCTTGTAAACTTATCTCGCAAGGATGTGAAGCTTTTCTTGCTTCTGTCATTCTTACCGAATCCAAGGAAATCATCCTAGCAAACATTCCTATTGTAAATGAGTTCTCAGATGTATTCCCATCTGAATTACCAAGTTTACCACCCGAGAGGGAAGTGAACTTCACTATTGAACTCATTCCAGGAGCAGCCCCTATTTCTATAGCCCCTTACAGGATGTCCCCCACAGAACTTAAGGAACTAAAGAGGCAGTTGCAGGAATTACTAGGGAAAGGCTTCAACAGACCTAGCACATCACCTTGGGTTGCGCCGGTTCTATTTGTCAAGAAAAAGGATGGTTCTCTCAGGCTATGCATTGATTACCGGCGACTGAATCAAACTCACAATTAAAAATAAGTATCCATTGCCGCGTATTGATGAGCTCTTCGATCAGCTTTCAGGAGCAGAATATTTCTCTAAGATAGACCTCAGATCAGGTTATCATCTTACTACAGCTCCTATTCTAACACTACCGATGGAAGGTGGTGGATTCGAAGTATACACGGATGCATCTGGCATTGGCTTAGGGTGTGTCCTCATGTAAAATGGAAGAGTAATATGTTATTCTTCAAGACAATTGAAACGTCACGAGGAAAATTATCCTATACATGATTTGGAATTAGCAGCTGTCATTTTTACCTTAAAAATTTGGCGTCATTATCTCTATGGAGAAATGTTTACGGACTACTCGGATCGCAAAAGCTTGAAATACTTATTTTCTCAAAAAGAGCTAAATATGAGGCAGAGAAGATGGTTGGAATATCTCAAGGATTTTGATTTTTCTATTCAATATCATCCTGGCAAGGCTAATGCTGTTGCAGATGCACTCAGCAGAAAATCAATGGGTATGCTATCAAGTCTTATGATTAGTATGACTAATCTTATTCCTCAATTTACTCAGTTGAACATAGATATTGACAGGAAGGAAGAGGATTGCTTCATGGCTAATATCCGAGCTCAACCTACCTTAATAGAGGATCTAGTCAAGTTGCAAAATGATGATCTCCTGTTACTAGAAATTAAGGCTAATATTGAACAATGGCTGGATTTCTCTATTACGGAGGATGGAAGATTGCTATTCAAGGGCTGAGTGTGTGTACCGGATCATGAAGATACGAAGAAATTGATCCTAGAAGAAGCACATAAATCCAGGTATACCATTCACCCAGGTAGTACAAAAATGTATCAGGACCTCAAAAGAAATTTTTGGTGGCCCAACATGAAGAGTGAAATAGTTAATTTCGTGTCTCGCTGTCTTACTTGTCTACAAGTAAAAGCAGAGCATTTTAAACCCGCAAGTAAATTGCATCCCTTGAATATTCCCGAATGGAAGTGTGATAGTATAGTGATGGATTTCATTATGGGGTTACCTAAGACAAGAGGTGGACACGATGGTATATGGGTAATCATAGATCGATTAACTAAATCTGCACATTTCATACCAATCAAAAGTTGATGGTCTGTGGATATCCTGGCAGCATTATACATAAGGGAAATTGTTAAATTACATGGTGTTCCAGTCACTATTATATTTGATAGAGATCCTCGATTCACATCACAATTTAGGAAGGGTCTACAACAGTCACTAGGGACTAGATTGAATTTCAGCACAGCCTTTCATCCACAAACTGATGGTCAGATAGAAAGAACGAATCAGGTGGTAGAAGACATGCTCAGGGCTTGTGTTATTGATTTTGGAGGTAGTTGGTATGATCATTTGCCTCTGATAGAATTTGCATATAACAACAGTTACCAGGTCAGCATACAAATGGCACCTTTTGAAGCTCTATATGGAAAAGGTTGTCGATCACCAATATGTTGGAGTTAAATAGGGAAAAGATAATTCCTAGGCCCCGATATTATTAGAGATTCTACAGAGAAGATCAAGCTTATTCAAGCGAGAATAAAGATGGCACAAGATAGGCAAAAATCTTATGCTGATAATCGTAGATGCGACTTGGAATGTCAAGTAGGAGACCATGTGTATCTCAAGGTTTCTCCAGGTCGTGGTATTCAGAGATTTGACATTAAGGGCAAACTAACTCCAAGGTTCATTGGTCTGTTTGAAATTCTCGAAAGGGTCGGTGAAGTGACTTATAGACTGGCTTTACCTCCATAATTAGCATGAGTTCATGACGTATTTCACGTCTCTATGCTAAAGAAATATGTATATGATCCTGACCATATTATCACTTATGACAATATGGAGATTCAGAAGGATATGACGTACGAGTAAACGCTAATAAAGATTCTGGAACGAGAAGTGCGTCAACAAAGAAATAAAGTTATTCATATGGTCAAGATTAAATGGAAGAAAGCATGGCCATATGAATCAACATGGGAAACCGAAGAAGCCATGCGGAAAAGATTTTTAGAATTATTCAACTGTAAGTACACTCTCCATAACCCATGTATTGAATTTGGGGACCAAATTCTTATAAGTGGGGGAGGGTGTAGTGCCCCAGAATTTATGTAATAATTTCTGAGTTATATATAGAACTTTCTGGAATTTATAAGGGCTAAATATACTAATAAAAGGATTATTGGATTAATAAATCATTATAAGGCCCAATTATGTTAAAATAATTAACCTAGCCTATTTAAATAAAATCCAAAAGGGCTTAAGAACCAAGCCCATTAAGTTTGGCCCATATTCTAGAAGGTTATTTAGCCTATTTACGTATTTTAAGGATAAATACCATTTTTATGGATAATAATATGGATAATTAATAAAAGAGATTGATTGATGTTGAACTCTGTGCACGTTGGATGTAGCTGTCTATCGTGCGACCGTCATAGCCATGTAACACACCAGTCTTGATGCGTTACATTCTGTTAGTTCCGTGAAAGTAAGAACGAGCAAAAAGATTAGAACTTTGGGATCTTATCTACAAGAGATCAACTTGGGAGAGTTTATAACATTACTAAGGACTCTTAGGGATTAGGTTCTGACAAATTAAGGACTCTAGAATCGATCTAATCTTCAAAACACTATAAATAGGACCTAGTATTGAACTGAGCGACCCTTACTTTTGGCTTGTGAAGAATCAAGGTAAGGAGATAGAATTTCGGATAAGTTCTTTAGAAGATTTTGTTTAGTATACTTTAGACTAATAGTTCTCTAAATTTCGGGCTAGGAGATCGAGCAACCAAGAGATTGAAGCTTCCAAAGTTGTTGGATCGACCATAATTACCCAGGAATCTGAACCAAAGTCCTCAGAAGATCAAGAGATTATGACATCTAAACGAGGTAATTAGAAATCAATCCTTAAGAACTTTTTGTTCACCTTAGTTTCATCTTCGTACCCTCAAAATTTCACATCCTTAGGTCAAGAGGCTGAGGAGCTAGAGCAGCGTGAAATTGCTGGAAACTCACTGGAAAGGGAGAACTAGGACATGTCTTTCAGACTCAAATTAGAAGTTTAAAGCTCAGATAAAAGGGTAGGTTATCTCATGATTGGTAAAAATATCTTGTTAGGGATAAAAGCCCTCTAATTGTACATGATTTCATGCATTATAGACTATGAATTCCATGTTTTAGTGGGTTCATGCATACATATATATTCTTAGCCGTAATCAAAGATCAAAGATATTATCTTGTCAATTCACTGCAACCTACGCATCTAGATGACCTTTACTTCGTTTTGTCATGATTGGGGTAGTTAAATCTTTTCAAAACATGACATGGTTTCAAATCACAGTCTTTTAATTTCATTAATTAGTTCGCAGGGACTCTGACGCATCAAGGTAAGACCGTCACAGTGATCTAACGGCCATACGATAAGCCGTCACACCCTCTACTGTATCTTAATTACTCTATTGTCTCTGACGCACCTTAACAGGAGCGTTACATTAGTGTAACGGCCTCATGATAAACCGTCACAGTTACTGTGACGCACCCATTCTAGACCGTCAGGGTAATTATAGACAGAATAGGAAACTAGTTAATTTAACTTATAAATAAGCCTAGTTATCTAAGTTTTGAACTAATTTCATGTCTTTAAGATTATCTACTGATTCATGATAGAAATTGCATAATTAAGGTATCTTAAGTTATTTTAAGTTATTTTAATTTCATGTGCCAAAAATTCTATAGTTTTGTATCTAAATCATGATTTTCCAAAGATGTATTGACGGAGTTTTATCATGATTTCCTATTGTTACACATCCTCTCTATCAATAGAGTCATTTCTTTAAGTACATGGCACATATTCTGGTATGTTGTTGATGCGGGACGGACTGAGGAGACGACGCTATATGAGACGGACATGACTCGACCAGCAACGACACGACTACTAGAGTGACCTCGGCTCGACACTAAGAGCTCCTATAGGCTACACGTCGCTAACAGAAGTGCAAACTCACTCGTCGTCCCATGCGAGAGAAAGCGTGGATCGTGCGCGGTTAAGGAACCGACAGAGTTCAGGGTAGTCTGACTCAACTTCCGGACTCGGATCGAGTCGCGGGACGGTTCACTCTCGCACTCACAGCGGTGACATGGACACACGGGCTAGGAACCTACACTCTCGACAGTGGCATAAGACCGTATACTAGCCAAGCAAGTAAATGCCAAGAAGGTGAGACCGTTACCTCCACGCACCCGGCGTGGGGAAGACAACCCCGGCCAATCACGGACTCCCGGTTAAACAGTTTTACGGCAATACAATAAGTTTGACCCACTCCACGCAGGGATGTAAAAGGTCACATGCGGGGCCCGGGAATCACGCGAATTGGGTTAACGGGCAGCATCTTGATGTCACCCGGCGGTGTCGAACTTCGCATTTTCGTGCTGTCCGGACGGCGGGTTCTAGGGGTCCGTGGGGCCCACGGATGGCGCTGTCCTCTCGGCCTGCTGGGGTGGGGCCCAATGTGATGGGGACCCCTGGTGGTTGGCCAGAAACGCCGATCGGTGGTCGATCGGTCCCGATCTCCAACTCTTGGAGTTGCTGTCCATGGATTTTCACTTCTGTTTTTCGGCGCGCTCTCCGGCAAGAACGGCTGCTGCGATCAATCCCGGTGTCGGATCGGGGCACATGAGCTATCGTTGGAAATCTCACTTGAAATCCTACAATATATACCCTGAGAGATCTACTGGATTTTCCCGGATCTGGACTTTACTAAATTTTGAAGCTTCTGTTGAACAGTGCCCGGACTCTCAGATCAGCAGGTGAGTTTTTTGAGAACTGTCATTGACCGCATGGTAGATGGCGGATTCAGCTCCTGAGATCTTCATAAAAGTGGTAGGGTTGTGAACAAGGAAATCGGAGATATTTTTTGTGGATAGATTGGAGGAGGTTATGATTTTTGCACTGGAGGGTGGTCGGATCTGGGAACAGGTGGACAACACTATCGCTAGATCTGAAAAGGAATTTTGAAAAATAGGTGGAGGGGTTGATGTAAAGAACCTTCAGTAAAATTGACAGCCCCATGGAAAATCAAAACATGGGTCGGTGTTAGGAAACTCAGACGGACTGCCACAGTGGATAGAAAGCAGCCAGATCTGGTGGAAGAGGGAGAACGAAATGGGAAAAAGAGGAAAAGGGATCTGGAAGCTCTGCCAATTTTTATGGGACGTGGGAAACACCTCCAGAACTCACCCTCAAAATTTGGGAACCAACAGATCTTGGAGTTTGGAGCTGGAATTCCGGGATCAGCTGGCTGTTTGGTGAAGATAGATTTCCGACGAACTTGATGGCGGTGCGGTGGCGGCTCGTGGCGGCGGCGATGATGACCGGAACCGATAGGGGAGGCGTCACACCTCAGAATAGCAATCGTCTCAGCTGCAAGGGGGAGAGGGAGGAGAGAGGAGGGGGGCGCCCAAGGCTGCTCCAAGTAATTTCTTTGATTTTAAATGCATTAAATCATCCAAAATGGAAAACACAAGCTTATATAGGTTACATCTCAAATCCATCCTCCACCGTTGGATCTAGGGGAGGGGAATGGAGGGCTGGGATTGAGTGTGATCAACACACAAAATTTAAAATAAAAAATTGAAGGGAGGGGCGCACCATTGACCATGAGAGAGCAAGCTTGACATGGTAGGTATCCTACCTTGGACTTTGAAGTCCAATTGTCTCCCATGTGTCTTTTACCATTCAACCTTCTAGATGCCTCCATTTGAATTGTTGACTGACCCCACATGGGGCCCTAGGCTGAGGTGGATCAATGGGAGAGGGCCTGGGGGGGCCGTGGGACCCGGGGGTCCCATTTTACAAATAAACCCCTCTTACAATCAAAATTGCAAACCGAATAAAATGAAATAAACACACATTACACACAAATAAAGTCTAAACAAATGTGATAAATGGGGAGACTCAAGGAGGAGTCTCCAGGCTGTCTCTGAGTCAGATGGACGCTGAGGTGGCTCGAGTCGTGCTCCGCGTGCGGTACCGATGGCTCGGCGTAATTGCTCGGGTGTCCGCACCAATTCTCCCCGGGTGGGAGAAACTCGACCCTATCGAGTAAGGGTCTGCATCGCTCCGGTATCGCTCCAGAAGGTCAGAATCAATCCGCTGCAACTCGCCATGCGTGATCCATGTGTCCTCGGTAGCGGGCCGTCCTCTCCATCGCACTAGGTAGCGCGGGTCGGATCCACTCCTGGTAACTGTCACCTGCTCATCCAGTATATGATCTATATGCTCATGCTGCCGTGACAAAGGGGCTGGAGGTGGACACTCAGGTGTGGGCTCACTCTCAATAGGAGGAGATGGCTCAAAAGGCTCACTAGGGATCACCCCTGGGTCCCTATATGCAACTAGATCCTAAATATTAAAAGTAGAGCTTATACCGTATTCCTCGGGCAGGTCCACAACATACGCATTGGATCCAACGCATTTCAACACTCTAAATGAACCGGTTCCACGAGCTTGCAACTTCTTAATGGTTTTAGAGGAAAACCATTCAAGTCTTACCCTGATCATGACATATTCGCCCTCTTGGAACTCTCGGTGGTGTCGGTGAGCATCGGCTAGCTCTTTGTAACGCGCATTGCTGGACTCAATGTGACGACGGACGTCGTCATGCAGACTCCTAACATGTCAAACAAAAAGAAAAACACACAGATGCACACACGACCCTACACAAACCTAATGCTAGTCCGACCCAATCATATGCAAGGTGGTCCAGGACATCCTAATGTGTGCCAAGCATGCATTAGACATAACCGGAGGTTAATGGCATGGTGGATTCATAGACATCCTACGATGCACCAATCATGGACATTGGGTTTGGATGTGGGAAGTCCGGGAGGTTTGGGTGGTTTAGGTGGGCCGGGGGAACCAAAGTCTTCATTACCCCCAAATGACGGTTCGGACCTATTGCCATGTGAAGGTTGCCAGGCCCGAGTAGGAGGGGTGTGATAGTGGACTTCCTTAAAGACGTGGAGGGGAGGTTGTGGGCCAAAGGGCCCATGAAGAAAGGGATCGAAGGGATCAAAGAATGTGTGACCCCTCGATATGGATTCCCTCATCTCAAGGTCCCATGTGTGGAATTCTAGAAGGTGTTGATGGTCACCCTCATCCATCGACGTAGATGGGACTGTGTATAGCAGATAGGGCTCCTCCCTCGAGATAAAAGGAGTGAAGTCAGGCTCGGCCGGTAAGGGGAGGAGTAAAAGAACCTCCATGGTGATATGGCCCACGGTGTACACGGAGGTGATAGACCCTAATGATGGATGTGTGAAGCTACGACCTATAGGTTGGTCAAAGCCTGGGGCCAACAAGTGTGTAAAAGTCAATTGCCGGTCTAACCCTTTAAGAAGGTCATCTAATGTATCCACATAGTGACTAGACCGGAAAGTGGTGTGAAATGAATTGATTGGCACCAAAGGTAGGATAGGGTCCATAGATGGGAGGGGGGATGGGGCTAGGCCATTCTTAAACCAGCTAATGAGTGGCTCGGCTATAAGTAGCTTTCCCGTTAGAAACACAGGTAGCTGTGGCTGAGGTGGCTCCGAATAAAGATCGGAGAGTGACGCTTCTCCAACCCTTTTATCCCCTAGGGCTAGAGATGTCCGAGTGGTACACTGTCCGGCAAAGTGGCCGAACCCCTGGCAGCGATAACACTGCTGCCGTGACCCACTACGCTTCTTGATAAGTAGATCTTGACCCATCATGATGGGGAGAGGGCCTTGTAGTGGCACCTTAGATGGCATCGGGTTGGGGCTACCGGTTGCTACCTCCTTAGGCTCATGCTTGGTTCTATCTCGGCTAGGAGGTAGGCAAGGGGGAAGCAGGGACTCAATATAATCACACTTCCTATCCACTTTATCCAAAATGATTTGGAAGAGTTCGGCAATGGTGGGGTTTGGAGTAGGAGCGATGTGATGGACTCCCCCATATGAATTTGGCTTAGTCGTGGACCTCGGCTCTTCTACATGCGCAGCACGTTGCCTCCGATTATGGCCCACTTGGGTGGAGGTGATTGGGTGGGGTCGGTTGGAGGTGATCGGGCCGGGTAGGTAGACCTTCCTAAGTTCACCCTTCATCTCATGCCACGACTCGATGGGCCTTTGCCTCCAAACCTCTCTCATGCGCTCAATGCTCTCCCATTTGCAGGCGGCTTTGTGGACAAGCCTCTCTCGGGCAAAACTGACTTGCATGGCATCGGACATGGTGTAACATTCAAAATATTTGTCCTTGGCCACCTCCCACTTGAGGTAGTCACCCGGATCATTAGAGCCATAAAAATCCGAGGCTTCGGGCCTACGGAAGGGAAGAGGATGGTTGCCAAGCCCATGGGTGGACCAACGGCCATATTGCCCGGGTGATGGGGAATCCATGGGAAATTGGGAAACTACATGTTACACATGCCGACACTTGGACAAGATCGACTGACTCTTATTGGACTACACACGAACTAGGAGACACAAACTGATGCAAAAACCGACTAATGTATCTAGACCTAAACCCATATCCGGTACGTGGCGGAGTTAATCGATCCAAAGATCACTCCCGCAAGTGTGCGGCCTTCCCGATAGGCATAGCGTAACGTTCGGGCAACACCTTTTAAGATACCAGATTATCGGGATGAAATGCAATTTTAAAACACCCTTTTTTTTGTTTTGAAAATAATGATGATCCTAGACTTGACTTAGACTATGCAACGACTACCCTAGACTCAACCTGGCTCTGATACCAAACTGATGCTGGACGGACTTAGGAGACGACGCTATATGAGACGGACACGACTCGACCAGCAATGTAATAACCTAAATTATTTTGGAAATGTAATTAAAATTATTTGAATTTATTTGAAATTATTTGGAATTATTTGAATTAATGAGAATTTATTCGTAATTAATTAGATTAATTCTTTAATAAATAGTATAAGTCACTTTTCAACTATTTTATAAAAATCCATTAAAATCATATTATTATGTAATCCATTTCGTGTAACAATTTTGTCTTCTTCGACTAAGCCTAATAAAATCATTAACTAGGCCTAATCAGTGGATTAAGTCAGATTTCCACACTTACCTACCCAATAGTGAACGCAATAGTAAACCTCATCTTAAAACACCAAATTAGAGCTTAATACTCAACCAAATGAGCTCATTTTGGTGGCAAATGAAAGGCCATGATCTAAGGATCAATAGCCCTCTATCAATCGAACCTAA
This sequence comes from Amorphophallus konjac, assembly GCA_022559845.1. Lineage (NCBI taxonomy): Eukaryota > Viridiplantae > Streptophyta > Magnoliopsida > Alismatales > Araceae > Amorphophallus > Amorphophallus konjac. The sequence continues at coordinate 128,321,298 of CM040124.1, read as the reverse complement.
ACCTAACCCTAACACATGGTGGCGGCCGAGTTTTGGAGTAGTCAACCTTGGCGGCGCCGTTTTCCAACACCTAACTTGCGTGGTCGATTCCTCCCAGCCCCGAAGTCTCCAGAAGCTCTATGAGCTATCAAAATGAATCTCTACAAGTCTACTTTTATTTGGTGGCTGTGGTGTTCGCATTGGATTCAGATATAGGAAGTTCTTGATCGTTTAGTGAAGGTGAGTCGGCTGCCGTCATCCTCCTTCCTCTCCTCTTTGATCCTTCGATTGAGGTAGGTTTCCTTAACGAAAATCAGCTTATGAATATATCAAATTGTTCCTCTCGACGAGATATTTCCAATGGTGGTAAAATCCCTAATTTTCATTAGGTATCCAAGGAGATATCGCGGGTTTTCTAAGGTGCTATCTAATTCATTCTTCAGTCTAGGGCTTTAAGTTCTCTCTTCGATTGCTCTTCGATTGAGGTAGGAGCTAACATACAAACTCTAATTAATATACATGAATGTAATCAGCATCTTGTTAGCTTTCATTTGGCGTAGAAAGCCCCAAATTTCATTGAGCATGTTTAGAGAATTTTGGATCGAAGTAAGAGCATGTTTAGGCTTGATTTATGGTATGTTCTTCAAGTAGAAGCATGATTTTCGAGCAGTTTTTGAGTTGGATATCTAGATCCACATATGGCATATCATACATGGTTAGAATCAGCATTAAGTTATCTTTCTTTTGATATAAGAAGCCCCAAATTTCATTGTATATATTGAGAGAACCATACGATTTAGTAGAAGCATGTCAAGAACTAGGTCTTCATGTGTTCATCATAGAATAGGTTGTTATTCATTTGATTTCTGTTGAAATTCATGTTTCAAAACTCTTATTTTATGACCCTAGTATGTCTATTAAGAACCCTAGACCATGTGGTTAAGATCCCAACCCATTTAGACCCCAAATCGTGGAGTTTTTCATGATTTCCCGAAGCCCGTTCGCGTCTGGGAACCCAGGGGTTGATGCGGGACGAGACCACGGACACGACAAGCTCGTGAATGCCCCTTAATGAGGGAAGCGTCGGATGTGTGCGGTTGAGAAAATGGCAATGAGCTAGGGTGATTGGCTCTCTTTTGCGCCCGGATCGGGTCACGAGATGGTCACGTACTCTCTCGCAGCAGCGGTAATGAACATATAAAGCGAGCTAGATATCCCTACACATGCTCTCTAGCAGCGGCATAAACAAATATATATGAAGTAAGCAGCCGAGAAGGGAGCGAAAATGATACCTCCACACGCCCAGCGTGGGGAAGACGGACCCGGCCGAAACTCGTACTCCCGGGACAATTAATACACCATATTACAGCAAATGAATTAATGCCCACTCCACGCAGGGAGGTAAAGGGCTACACAAAAGGGCCCGGGAGGACCGAGTTCGGGTTGACGGGCGGCTTCTCGCGTCTCTTCGGCAGCACCCGAACTTGTGACTGTGGGGCCCACGTGCCATTCGGAGGGGCCGTGTGGGACCCGGTGGCACCGCTGTAGTGGGGACACTTAGGGAAGCGCTCCCCGGGCTGGCGGCACGCTAGTTCGCCGGCCGGAGGCCTGGCGGCTCAGTTCGGCATCGGTCGGAATGACCGGCCACGGATCTGCCGGTTTTATTTTACGGCGCGCGCTCCGGTGAGAACGGACGCTGCGATCAGCCCCGACGTCGGAATGCGACGAAACTCGCGCCGTTGGAAAGATGCTTCGAAGGGCTTTAACCCAAGGTGATTACAGAAAAATAATCAAGCCTGTACTTCTGATTGGCGAATTTTGAAGGTTACTATTGTACAGTTCCTAAAATCTCAGGTCAGCAGAGAACTTTCCTGTGGATTGCCTTTGACCGCGAGGTAGACGTCCGAATCATAAAAATTGCAGCTTGAGATCTTCACGTGGTGGAGAGCAGATATTCGGACAATAAGCCTCTATCCAGGATGGACAGAACACCGAAGGCGGCTCCGCGGCGGCGTGATGGCGGCACGAACAGCGGCGGCGGCGGCACCGATGATCACCGGAGGTGGGGGGAAGGAGATATCACTCTAGAATGGGGGTTGGGGATGAAGAAACCAGGGGGAGAGAGAGGAGAGGTCGAAATTCTCCAAGAGAGGGGTCTTGCACAATGATTTTTTTCACTTTCATTAATTCAATCAATTGGAAAATACAAGCTATATATAATAAATGTAAAAAGACACTAAATGCCCATAGATCTGGGTTTTTGAAGGGCATATCAGGGAGTTCCTAAATATTTCTCCCATGTGGTCAAAACACTTAATATCTATTTTAATCTAACTTAGACCAATTCTATTCAAACCTACGTAATTTTCACCAACCAAGCCTAATAAGGCCAAAGGAAGAGGGCACCCCCTTCAAGGGCCTCCCTTGGGCCAAGTATGGTTAAAGGCTATGTAACAAGCCCACTAACCATGCTAGGCTCTTCCACCCTTGGTGGCCCATGAGAGGGAGAAGCCTATTTGGGCCTAAGTGGCTATTAAGGTCCATAATGATGGCCTTAAGACCCAATATGGAATAAGCTCCTAATGGACTCTACTAATGGCAACCTAGCCATGGACTATACATTACAAATGGCCCAATGACTTGTTATAAGCCTTACAAGGAGCCCAAATGAAAGAAATTATACAATTACAATCTCATACAAGCCAATACACACAATACAACCCATAAGCTCTTGATGTCCTCATCAATTCTCCCCGGGTGGGAGGAACTCGACCCCGTCGAGTAGGGGTAGGGATGCTCGAATACTCCGGCGGATCCGTCACCGTTCCAAGTAACGTGGATACGCTCCACTCCAAATGATCGTCACCTGCTCATTCCATATATACTCGATATGCGCGACTGCTATGGGCTAAAGGTGGACACTCCGAGTGGGGCACTCTCAAAAGGGAAGGAAGCAGCTCGAAGACTCACTAGGAATCACCGCTGAGTCCCTTTAGGTGACTGATCCGGGTAATAATGTGGAACCGATCCCATACTCATCGAGTGAGTCCACTCGTGTCTTACTCATAAGAGAACGACAACGAGCTCGCACAAGACACATGCAGACAAACAAACGACACACTAACCATGCAAACAAACCACACAAAGAAAAAGCACATTGACTCAATTATGACCCTAGACACACCTAATGTTAGTCTGACCCGTACATTGATGACGGCGGACCAGGACACCCGAATGTGTGCCATGCATGCATTTGACGTAACCGGAGGTTGACGTCATGGGGAACTCCTAGACATCCTACATTGCACCAATCATGGACATTGGGCTTGGATGCGGGAAGTCCGAGAGGTGCGGGTGGTTTAGAGGGATCGGGGAAACCAAAGTCTTCCTTACCCCCGAATGATTGTTCGGACCTATGGCTATGTGGAGTTTGCTTGGCCCGAGTGGAAAAGGTAGGATAGTGAACTCCGTGGAAGAAGGGTAGTGAGTATGAAAACTCGGGAGGTTCACTAGTGAAGGGGTCAAAAGGGTCGAAGAAGGTGTGACCCCATGAAGTGGGTTCCAACATGACATGGTCCCAAGTTTGGAATTCATAGTCACCGCCATACATTAGGATCGGTGGGACGATGGACATGTGTATAAAATAGGACTCCTCCCATGGGCAAAAGGGAATGAATTCGGGCTCGGCCGGTAAGGGAAGGAGTAAGAGGACCTCCGTAGTGACACTACCCACGGTGCACTCGGAGGTAATAGACCCTAAGGCCAGATGAGTGAGGCTAAGACTAGTGGGTTGGTCAAAGCCTCGGGCCAATAGATGCGTCAACTTCCATTGTGAATCTAATCCCATAATAAGGTCATCCAAAGTATCGACATGGTGACTAGACCGAAAAGTTGTGTGGTAGGAGTTGACGGGCACTAGAGATAGGATGGGGTCCATGGATGGGAAGGGAGGTGGGACCAAGCCATCCTTGAGCCAATGAAGAAGCGGCTCGGCGATGTATAACGTTCCCGTAAGAAACACGGGTGGCTCGGGGTGAGACGGCTCCAAGCATAATGGTTCCGAATGTGGATCGGAAGGTAAGGGTGGTAACGGAGCACTCACGGGTGGTGAAGGCAATGGCATAGGTAGTCCGATCGGCTCGGGACTTGGGTGGGAGGTAGATGTTTGCCAAAGGGTTCGACCTCTAGAGCGAGAAAAATGAGACTCAAAGGGCTCGACCTCTAGAGCAACCTTATAAGATTGCGCCAGCGAGAACGCGTCGCGGACAAGACATTCAAGTTGGAAGTGAAACTGCAAACCTCTCTGGAACTGAAATGCGGTCGTGGTGCTCTCCTCTCCCAAGCCATATTCCAACCGGTACTTATCATAGTCCCGGATGTACTCGGACACGGACCTATCACCTTGGACGGGTCGACATGGGTTGGCCATTGGTGCCGAAAAGATGGGAATGGATCCCTAGGAATGGGTATGCAAGGCCATTTAGACAAGACACTAGACCGACTATGCACGGTTTGGGATGCATGCACACTAAGGACAAGACACCAAGACTCGGTACGTGGTGGAGTTAATCGATCCGAAGATCACTCGCGCAAGTGTGCGGCCTTCCCGATAGGCGTAGCCTAACGTTCGGACAACACTTTTTTATATACCGGGTTATTGGGATGTAATGCAAAAAGACACTTTTTTTTATTTTAAAACAATGATGACCCTAAACACGACTTAGACGTAAATGACTAATGAATGACACTTTTTTTTGACACCCTAGACTCAACTTGCTCTGATACCAAATTGATGCGGGACGAGACCGCGGACACGACAAGCTCGTGAATGCCCCTTAATGAGGGAACTGTCGGATGTGCGCGGTTGAGAAACCGGCAATGAGCTAGGGTGATCGGCTCTCTTTTGCGCCCGGATCGGGTCACGGGACGGTCACGTACCCTCTCGCAGTAGCGGTAATGAACATATAAAGCGAGCTAGATATCCCTACACATGCTCTCTAGCAGCGGCATAAACAAATATATATGAAGTAAGTAAAATGCCGAGAAGGGAGCGAAAATGATACCTCCACGCGCCTGGCGTGAGGAAGACGGACCCGGCCGAAACTCGTACTCCCGAGACAATTAATACACCATATTACAGCAAATGAATTAATGCCCACTCCACGCAGGGAGGTAAAGGGCTACACAAACAGGCCCGGGAGGACCGAGTTCGGGTTGACGGGCGGCTTCTCACGTCTCTTCGGCAGCACCCGAACTTGTGACTGTGGGGCCCACGTGCGGTCCGGAGGGGCTGTGTGGGACCTGGTGGCACCGCTGTAGTGTGGACACTTAGGGAAGCGCTCCCAGGGCTGGCGGCATGCTGGTTCGCCGGCCGGAGGCTGGGCGGCTCCGTTCGGCACCGGTCGGAATGACCGACCACGGATCTGCCGGTTCTGTTTTCCGGCGCGCGCTCCGGCGAGAACGGACGCTGCGATCAGCCCCGACGTCGGAATGCGACGAAACTGACGCCGTTGGAAAGATGCTTCGAAGGGATTCAACCCAAGGTGATTACAGAAAAATAATCAAGCATGTACTTTTGATTGGCGAATTTTGAAGGTTGCTGTTGTACAGTTCCTGAAATCTCAGGTCAGCAGAGAACTTTCCTGTGGATTGCCTTTGACCGCGAGGTAGATGTCCGAATCATAAAAATTGTAGCTTGAGATCTTCACGTGGTGGAGGGCAGATATTCGGACAAGAAGCCTCTATCCAGGATGGACAGAACACCGAAGGCGGCTCCGCGGCGGCATGATGGCGGCACGAACGGCGGCGGCGGCGGCACCGATGATCACCGGAGGTGGGGGGAAGGAGATATCACTCTAGAATGGGGGTTGGGGATGAAGAAACCAAGGGGAGAGAGAGGAGAGGTCGAAATTCTCCAAGAGAGGGGTCTTGCACAATGATTTTTTTGACTTTCATTAATTCAATCAATTGGAAAATACAAGCTATATATAATAAATGTAAAAAGACACTAAATGCCCATAGATCTGGGGTTTTGAAGGGCATATCAGGGAGTTCCTAAATATTTCTCCCATGTGGTCAAAACACTTAATATCTATTTTAATCTAACATAGACCAATTCTATTCAAACCTACCTAATTTTTACCAACCAAGCCTAATAAGGCCAAAGGAAGAGGGCGCCCCCTTCATGGGCCTCCCTTGGGCCAAGTATGGTTAAAGGCCATGTAACAAGCCCACTAACCATGCTAGACTCTTCCACCCTTGGTTGCCCATGAGAGGGAGAAGCCTATTTGGGCCTAAGTGGCTATTAAGGTCCATAATGATGGCCTTAAGACCCAATATGGAATAAGCTCCTAATGGACTCTACTAATGGCAACCTAGCCATGGACTATACATTACAAATGGCCCAATGACTTGTTATAAGCCTTACAAGGAGCCCAAATGAAAGAAATTACACAATTACAATCTCATATAAGCCAATACACACAATACAACCCATAAGCTCTTGATGTCCTCATCAGGGGTCGACCCCATGGGTCGACCCATGCACCCCAGCAAGCAGAAGGCTTCTGCCTAGCAGGGGTCGACCCACAGCTGCAGGGGTCGACCCAATGGGTCGACCCATCACCAGGCAGACTCCTGGAATTCCAGGGGTCGACCCAATGGGTCGACCCACGTGCTGTAAGACCCAGTAAAAGATGTTTTTGACCCGAGGATCGATCCGGATCATTAGGGGATCGACCCATTCAACTTAGCCCAATTGAAAACTATATTTTTGAGGATCTAATGACCTATTCATGTACCCCTTTGATTTCAATTAACATGGGTCCCTACATGCAAACATAGTGTAAAAACATGCCGTTTATCATCTTCATTTCAACGTATACAATGGTTAAATAGAAACCCACATAATTAGTGGTTAATTGTGTAACTAGATTTCTGTTAATGCATGCTACTTCATTCCTGTACGAGCTTGTTCCTTATCTCATCATCTTGAATCTACTTTTTGGCAATTGGCTAAATGCAAATGATAATAGATAATCTTTGATATATTAACTTGGTAATTAGGATTACATTGATTGTTAAGTTGCTATTTTAGTCATTATTACTCCAGTAGAATGGATTGCTTACACACTTGAACGGTACACTGTCAGCCGTTCTTTCTTGACCCCGTGGACCAAGTTTTGGTCCAATTCTTGTAATGCGGCCCAAAGTGACCGTATAACCGAATTTTTGTTTTAGTGAATCCAAGGACAAGTTAGTCCTTAAATCTCATACCTGTGGCAGTAATTCCTCTGATTAAATTGGCCATATAACTTGACTGAATGTCTAGACAATCGTGGGATCTTGTATCCAATAAATCGATGCCAACGCACCGTAAGGGCCCGGTCTGGTCCTGGGGAGAGCGCCCGAAAGTTAGTGAGCCCATGGGATGTTAATGACATGGTGAGGCATTGCACCGAGTACTTGACTAGCTTGTTACGTCTATGACATGAAAAATCTCTTGTTACTCTTGTTACTTGATCGTGCTTGAAATGATGTTTAAAATACTTGCTTGTTGGCTAATTCTCAATTCTTTGTTACTATCTCTTGTTGTAAATTCTTGTACTTGTTATCTTGTTATCTCTTGTCATCATTATATTTCTTGACCTTGCAAGATCTTTATATTTCGCTGTTTATTTGTATCGTCAATTATTTCATTACTTAGCATTGCATATGAAAATGTAATTAACTTGTTAATCACGTAAACTTGCATGTTATTTCCTACTGAGCGTCAGCTCATAGTTGTTGTTTCCCCCCTTTCCAGGCTATTCAGGTGACGATGCGCATACCGATGGGGAAGGGTAGGAGTGATATCTCTTGAGTGTACTTGTAGTAGATGCCGAGTTGGCATGGTTGGTTACCTCTAGTTATTTCCTTAGAGTTGTGTTAGCACTTGTTACTCTTGGAGTCAGTTATTGTATTAGAATTCATATTGGAAGTCATGTTTGATCGTGTATTAGCAGTGTTGGTTATTGTAATGATTTGGAATCATCTTGATCAATAGAGTTGTATCTTTCCATAGCATTGTGTAATTGTTTAGTTTAGAATATTTATTTGCTTTCTAGCTAGTTTCTAACTGTACGTCCCGATATTCCGCATCGGGGCGTGATAAGCAACGACACGACTACTAGAGCGACCTCGACTCAACACTAAGAGCTCCTATAGGCTACACGTCACTAACAGAAGTGCAAAATCACTCGTCGTCCCATGCGAGGGAAAGCATGGATCGTGTGCGGTTAAGGAACCGATAGAGTTCAGGGTAGTCTGACTCAACTTTCGGACTCGGATCGAGTCGCGGGATGGGTCACTCTCGCACTCACAGCGGTGACATGGACACACGGGCTAGGAACCTACACTCTCGATAGCGGCATATGAGCGTATACTAGCCAAGCAAGTAAATGCCAAGAAGGTGAGACCGTTACCTCCACGCACCCAGCGTGGGGAAGACGACCCCGGCCAATCACGGACTCCCGATTAAACAATTTTATGGCAATACAATAAGTTTGACCCACTCCACATAGGGAGGTAAAAGGTCACATGCGGGGCCCAGGAATCACGCGAATTGGGTTGACGGGTAGCATCTTGATGTCGCCCGGCTGTGCCGAACTCCGCGTTTTCGTGCTATCCGGACGGCAGGTTCTACGGGTCCGTGGGGCCCACGGATGGCGCTGTCCTCTCGACCTGCTGGGGTGGGGCCCAATGTGATGGGGACCCCTGGTGGGGTGCCTCCTCGGACGACGGTCGGCCGGAAACGCCGATCGGTGGTCGATCGGTCCCGATCTCCAACTCTTGGAGTTGTTGTCTACGGATTTTCACTTCTATTTTCTGGCGCGCGCTCCGGCGAGAACGGCCGCTGCGATCAATCCCGATGTTGGATCGGGGCACATGAGCTATCGTTGGAAATCTCTCTTGAAATCATACAATCTATATCTTGAGAGATGTGCTGGATCTGCCCGAATATGGACTTTACTGAATTTTGAAGCTTCTGTTGAACAGTGCCCGGACTCTCAGATCAGCATGTGAGTTGTCTGAGAACTGTCGCGACCGCATGGTAGATGGCCGATTCGGCTCCTGAGCTCTTCATCAAAGTGGTAGGGTTTTGAACAAGGAAATCGAAGATATTTTTTGTGGACAGATTTGAGGAGGTTATGATTTGTTATGATTTTTGCACTAGAGGGTGGTCGTATCTGGGAACATGTGGACAGCACTGTAGCTAGCACTGAAAATGAATTTTGAAAAATAGGTGGAGGGCTAATTTAAATTCAAGAACATTTGTGGTAAGAGGGGTTGATGGATAGAACCCCCAGTTAAATTGACAGCCCCATTTAAAATCAAAACATGGGTCGGAGTTAGGAAACTCAGACGGACTACCACAGTGGACAGAAAGCAGCCAGATCTGGTGGAAGAGGGAGAACGAAATGGGAAAAATAGGAAACGGATCTGGAAGCTCTCCCAATTTTTATGGGATGCGGGAAACACCTCCAGAACTCACCCTCAAAATTTGGGAACCAACAGATCTCGGAGTTGGGAGCTGGAATTCCGGGATTAGCTGGCTGTTTGGTGAAGACAGATTTCCGACGAACTTGATGGCGGTGCGGTGGCGGCTCGTGGCGGCGGCGATGATGACCGAAACTGATAGGGGAGGCGTCACACCTCAGAATAGCAACCGTCTCAGCTGCAAGGGGGAGAGGGAGGAGAGAGGTGGGGGGCGCCCAAGGCTGCTCCAAGCAATTTCTTTGATTTTAAATGCATTAAATCATCCAAAATGGAAAATACAAGCTTATATAGGTTACATCTCAAATCCATCCTCCACCGTTGGATCTAGGGAAGGGGAATGGAGGGCTGGGATTGAGTGTGATCAACACACAAAATTTAAAATAAAAAATTGAGGGGAGGGGCGCACCATTGACCATGAGAGAGCAAGCTTCACATGGTAGGTAGCCTACCTTGGACTTTGAAGTCCAATTGTCTCCCATGTGTCTTTTACCATTCAACCATCTAGATGCCTCCATTTGAATTGTTGACTGACCCCACATGGGGCCCTAGGCTGAGGTGGATCAATGGGAGAGGGCCTGGGGGGCCCGTGGGACACGGGGGTCCCATTTTGTAAATAAACCCCTCTTACAATCAAAATTGCAAACCGAATAAAATGAAATAAACACACATTACACACAAATAAAGTCTAAACAAATGTGATAAATGGGGAGACTCAAGGAGGAGTCTCCAGGCTGTCTCCGAGCTAGATGGACGCTGAGGTGGCTCGAGTCGTGCTCCGCGTGCGGTACCAATGGCTCGGCGTAACTGCTCGGGTGTCCGCACCAGTTGTCCATTAGTTCACTTTACACTATAGGAACAATATTCTTGGACATGAGAACCTCTCTATTGGATATTCCTTCTAATGGACTAGGAAATCTTATTTCAAGGCCTCTGTATTTCTCTGCGAGCCTGGGATTCTCACTAGGACGCCGAGTTGGTTGTACCAGTAGAACCCAATTGATTAGATTACACTATCGTTGTTTCTGGTTAAGAGCAGTGTAATGGATCTATATTGCACCATCAGGCATATGTAACAACCCAATATACGACCGTCACATCCAATTGAGTCCGATTTCTTGGTTCTGGATTCAGACTAATGTAACGGTCCAATACTGGAGCGTCACATCATGTAATGGCTAAGTACACAACCGTCACAATGCTTGAGTATTTTAACCAAGGTTTGACCAAGGATTGATATTTCAAGGTTTCTAGATGGACTCTTGATGATCTAGAACTTATCATTATGATCAAGAAACCTAATATAATGAATGGAAGATAAAGAACGTACCGTTATGCTGCCGATTTATTTCCCTAAGCATAACATAGTCTAAGTCATTCTTGATTTCTCATGATTCTTATTAAAGCATTCATTCATTGAATTATTGTTATCAAGAGCCTGTTGAAATTGTACATTCTTGGCCATACTTTATTATTACATGCGTGGAAAAATCTTGATTTATACTTGAAGATGCGATCGAGCACTGATTGTGTTCAAGGGCTCTATGCTTGTCTCCTCGGTTGATTGTCGGAAATATACTATTATAAACCATGGGCTATGATGTTACTGGCGTCACATTGCGCTGTGAGTACTTTCTTTATAAATAAGTGAAAATTCACAACACAATACAGCATGATTGATACTTGACTTTCTTGATATTCCACAGAAATTCACGAAGTACTTGCTCATAAGCAAAAGATACTAGAGTGAGGATTATGTGGCTTGTTAGTATATTCTCGTTACATTCTTGTTCATGAAAGGTCATATCATGTTCTTATAATATTCTTGCTAGTTCATACTTGCTCTCATTCTATCTTACATACTTTGGTTTAATCGCATGATTAATCGCATTTGCTTGATTTTACCTTATTCCTCTAGAGCTAAAATGTTAATTACTTTAATGATGCCTTCATGTTGATGCGAACATACCTACTGGGTAAGTGTGCTCATGACCTATTTCCATTCTTTTTTCAGGAAATGGAAGTGAGTCAGGTTCAGATTCGGAATATTCATGTAGCGGATCCGAGAGTGAATAAAGAATGAGCGAAGACTTAGTAAGTTTACATTGTTTAGATCGAGTCTATGTAATTTCTTATTTCTTGAGTCTAGCATGATGGAAGTTGAATTAGTGGTTGTATTTGAATAGTGGATTTGATTATTAATGAAAGTTGAAGTTGAGTAAATATTGTGTGATTGCATTCTTATGTGTGATTGCCTTGCGCTCTAATCGTTCTTGCTTGCAAGAGACTTACCATGCCGGCTGTTCGCATTCCTCGAGTGAGTCTTCCGCTGTAATAAAGGCTCGGGGCGTGATAGATCCAGAGTCAAATTACTCCATAGCGAGCTACATTATTTTTCGGTTATCATTATTTCTTTGAACCTTTTCTGTTTGTTTCTGAAACTATTTGTAAGTTGTGTATCAGCAGTCCAAGCTGTGAGTCAGCGGCGAGGTTTGATCCTCAGACAGCAAGCTGTGGTGCTCAGCGGCGAGGTGTGATCCTCGGTAAGCAAGCTATAAGACTCAATGGTCTGGGATGTGTTCCTCAAAGTTGTGGATCAACAGTTGTAGGGATTCTATCCCCGAAGCTATGGATCAGTAGTGTTCAAGCTGTGTGGCAGTGGAATCCTTACTCAGTTGAGTAAGGGGTGGATGTAGATCTCGAGCTCGAGATCGAACCACCTTAAAAATTGATCTGTTCTCTGTGTGATTGATTATATTTACTGCGTTTAGATGGATGCTTAGGATCATCTATGGTGAGCCCTTGGTTTCTCTAAGATAATCAATTGTCACTTAAATTTTCAATCAAATTATCTACACTAATTCATCTCTGCATCTGCTCAATTTGATTTGCATCTGACTTGTCTTGATCATATTTGTTCTCTTCATTTCATACCAGTATTGCGAACAATCACTCAATGGTATATAAAATTGGCTCAGTCAGAAGGATAGATTAATTCTATCTAGAAAAGTGACCTTTACGTGAGGAGATTTTCTAAATCAACTCTCCACCTAGTACTATACTGAGTTGATTGATCTTCCTTAATATTCATTGTGATTAACAACTATTTCATCTCAGATTCTCTTGTTAATTTTGATTGCTTTTGGTGTTTCTGTTCTCAGTAGTACATTTTAATTCCGCACTATTTTTAACTACTGTAGAATTAGTTTAAATTGGGATAGATCTATTCACCCCCCCTCTAGATCACTTATTCATCCCTTCACACATCAAAAGATACAACGATATAATAATATAATAAGAAATTTAGTGCGTCCAACAAGTTGGCGCGTCCGGTGGGACTGGACCACCTTTCATCTTTTTGCCAAGATTTGGGGTCTCATGGCCTCTTCTTAAAATTCTGACCTTCCTCAATTTGAAATTGTAGGGTTGAATTTCAACGAACGTGATGGCAGTCACTTTTGGACCGCTTGTGGTGGCCAGCCATGCTGAGCATGGCTACCTTGCTCTGCCAACCCTGTTCAGTAGCCTTCCTCCTGTTGTGGGTTTCCCCAACTTCTTGGGGGTGGCCATCGTCGAACTCCTGGACGTCGAGAAGAACGAATCCGTCGCTGCTGCAATGGCGACACCAAAGAAGACCGAAGCGGTGGGCAACCACATCCACCACACTCACCACTCCGCCTCAAGCAAGAGGCGTACCCCGACTGCTAGGAGGGCGGCCAAGAAGAACACCAGCACATTACAGAGCTAGCTTTCAACCTCAGACAAGTCCATGCTCATTGGGGGCATCCGAGTCTTTCTGAACGGCCGACAGGCCAAGGTCACACCCGACAGGGTGATTTTCACGGTGCCGGTACATAACTCATTTGAGGCATTGGCCCAAAGCAAGACGGACCACTTCGAGTCCAAATCAAAGGGAGGATTGGCCCCTAAGCTAATCAGATTCAAACAAATATGGGTGCCCAAGGTAGGGGCCCCGACTCCAAGAGAAAAAGAACAAGAAGAAAAGATCAAGATGCTTGCCTGGGAGTCTTACAAATCAACCTTCCGAGCCTATGGTTGGCGGGTTAGCACTCACTCATATGATGCCGAGAGGGTCATCCAAATAAGCCGGCAACTCCAGATATTCACTTGCAATATGGCTGGGGTGACCGGCTGCTATGGGGCTTCACCCGCAGATCATAATGAGGCGGCACAAGCCCGCACTGAAGAAATAAATGCAGATCTGGTCACGATGACTGTGAATGTGATCACTGCTGATGATGATGGCGAGATACCACCACCTTCTCCGAATGCTCTGGTGGAAGGGAAAGGTCAGGCTCTCAGCTCCTCCACACCCGATCCAGCTATTATGATGATGCTACTCCAAGAATACAAACAAGAAATCGAAACGCTGAAGAGGCAACTCAGTGAGCTAGGCGTGCATGCTTCAACCTCAAGATAGGATGAGGTTCCTCCTCAAGCCTCGCAATGAGGCACAGCTGAATTGAAGGCTCCGCCTCAGATAACGGCGTCTCAACCGACTTTTGATTACACTAGGGGCATGACCCATCAACTTACTCCTCAGCCCCAAGGGCCTACTACCATACCTCAACCAACAGTGGTGGCGACATCGCAGACACAGCAAGCCCACTTCTGCCCAGGCCCAGTCGACCCGGCAATGATGAATAAACTAATAATAGAACAAATGATCAAAAAGAAGCTGACTGATAGAGGCAATGAAGATTAATATGCTTTTGATGTGTACAAGGTACCTTACCTTGTCCATCATGCTGCCAATAGATTGCCTCTAGGCATCAACAAACCACCGGAGTTTGATAAATTCAACGGACAAGGTTCGCCGAAAGAACATATAGCCTACTACATCAATGTAATGGGTGATCTGGCAACCGACGAGTCCTACCTACTCAAGTTCTTGGGGTCCTTCCTCACATGACTCACTTTTGAATGGTATTCAAACTTACCAGCTGGAGCTATCAAAGATTGGCCGGACATGCAGCGGTAATTCTGAGAGCGGTTCCACGTCACTGAAAGAGAAGTGACCGTGGCCGAGCTATATGCTTCCAAGCAGAAGAATGATGAAACTGCTTTGGGATATATCAAAAGATGGCGGAACCTCAGCATAAGGTACAAGCGCTCGCCACACTAGGAAGAAGCCGTGCAAATTTTCAAGAAAAACCTGGAGCGGGGAATCCTTGAGAAGATGATCGGTATTGAAATCAGGTCTTTTGACTGGCTGAATAACGTGGTGGCTGAGATCGAGGCCTTCCTCTCCAGTCACTCCTCTGCTCTTGATGCTGCAAATTAAAAGGCCAAGATGGTTGATAGGCGGCCTGTACCCGAAGAAGTTCACATCGTTGACTTCAGGACGTTCAAGCAACTAAAAGATAAAGGGGGTTGCCAACCCTCCCCTTGGTGAGCCCGATGAACAACAAGAAGGCCCGTCCCTGCGGACCAAAATGAAGAAGCTCTATTCTTTCCCCAAGGAGAGAACTCGAGCCCTGTTCGATTGGGCCACCAAATACAACAAGATTACCCTCCCGAAATGAAAGAGATCGGAAGACGCTAGAAGAAAAGATGATCCCTGCTTTTGCCTGTATCACCAAATGATTGGGAATTCCATTGAAGATTGTTATCCTTTCAAGGATGCTATTGAAAGGCTGATCAAGAAAGGGGAATTACAAATGGGCAAGCACAAAGTGGACCCTCCACGCGCTCATGAACTCCCTGATCTGAAAAGAGCTATCAACATGATATCTATATATCGTCTGTCACCCGAAGAGGTGCCTGAAGCTCATACTAATAAAGAATGAAATGAGGAAATATGCCACGCACCAATAAGCACAGATTAAGCTGAAGTCATTACTTCTCATCATCATGCTAATCAGTTCCCGGAGAACTGGGGGCACTTTCCACCGCCTAATGAAGAGGAGTACTGTTATACCCCTCCCCCATCCGAGGACGTACGGGAAGAAATTTTAACTTTTGAGGGACTAAGCGCGTCTGGAAATGATGATAGGATGGCACTGGTCCCACCCAAAGTCAAGATGGGAAGCAACATTCCTGGCTCTTATCAATCTGATCTTGCCCTGGTGGCAAAGCTATACCAAAACCTCCAAGAAGGAGAAGTGCTGAGAAGAGAATTAAGCAGGATGGGTTGATACCTAGCTACATCTGGGCGAGTAGCACCCTCATCCGAAGCTCTACATGGCAGTACTGAGCCACTTGAAGCCTCACCAGCACCGGTAATGTCCTAAATGATGTATGACCAGGTAGGGGGCACCCTCCCTCAGTAGCTGCAACACGCGCCCTTGGCGCATCCCTCAACTTCCTGGGCACGCCAGGAGGTAATTATTCCATCTGGGGCAATCCCACCAATAAACCTGCTTCTACAGTTAGCCGGCTCGCACCCGAGTTTGACAGCTCCGGTAGTGATGAACAAGCTAAAGATGCAACAAACCACTGAAACGAAGCTAGCCGAGGAAGAAATTACCGAGGTGAAGCTATATATGATTGAGCAAAATGATGGTGAGTCCGCTTCGGTCTATATCAAACGATGGAAGAATCTCAGTGCGAGAGGCATACATCCGCCCGGCTACGGGGATGCTATGCAAATGTGCAAATGTAGTATAAAGGCGCACAACTTGCTATGGGAAATTAGCATCGAAGTC
Organism: Amorphophallus konjac; assembly: GCA_022559845.1. Classification (NCBI taxonomy): domain Eukaryota; kingdom Viridiplantae; phylum Streptophyta; class Magnoliopsida; order Alismatales; family Araceae; genus Amorphophallus; species Amorphophallus konjac. The sequence goes on along the minus strand of CM040124.1, from coordinate 128,305,117 downwards.
AAATCCTTCGACCAATTGAACGACCTTGCAACTGATATTGAAGCCCTTCTATCAAAGCATTGCCCGACTACTGCGACCCTGATTCAAAAGAATAAGCTAGCTGGCGGACGGCCAGCGCAAGAAGAAATGCACGCTGCTAATTTTGAAGCTTTCGAGCAGCGAATCAACGAATCAAAGGAGGCGGCTGGCCCTTCTGTTGCCAAGCCCACTGAGTAGAAATCCTCACTAAGGGGAAGAATGAAGAAGCCGTATTCCTTTCTGAAGGATAAAACTCAAATGCTATTTGAGTCGCCCCGTGAATACGACAAGGTCGTCCTCCCGGAACCCGAAAGGCCAAATGAGGCTAGATGAAAAGATGATCCTCAGTTCTATCCCTATCACCGACAGAGGGGGCACTCTATTGAGGACTACTATGTATTTAAGGATGTCATCGAAGGCCTGATTTAGAAAGGCAAATTTCAATGGGTAAATACAAGGTGGACCCACCTCGCCCGCACCAATTTCCCGTCTTTAAGATGTCGACCAACACATCCTCGTTGTGCCAGCTGAAGCAACACTTATTTTGAAGGGTATTTCAAGCCCTACAAGCTATGGTAGGAAGCCAAAAAAAATTCAAGACATAGATGGTGCTCCGCGTTGGGGGCAAATGCTGAAAAGAAAAGAAGAAAGAAAAGCTGAAGATAAAAGAAGAGCCTGCTACCATATATTGCAAATATCCTATCCTTCGGCTTAGCCATCTTGGCCAAAGCTGCTTTCATGTATATTTTAGATATCCTATCTTCTGGCTTAGCCACTTTCATATATAGTTAAGATTTCCTATCTTTCAGTGTAGCCATCTCGGCCAAAGCCCACTTTCACATATTCAAGATATTCTACCTCTTGGCTTAGCCATTACCGCCAAAGCCCACTATCGGGACCAACCCATCCATCCCACTACAGTAACCAATACAACTCGATGGCTTAGACCCTCGGTCGAAGCCTATTTTCCAATTTTGGCTTTCATAGCCTGCTTCCAACATCTTTTTGGGCTTTATAGCCTGCTTTCAAATACCCTTAGGCTCTTATAGCCTACTTTCTCAATATCCTTCGACTGTTATAGCCTACTTTCCCAATACTCTTTGGCTCTTATAACCTACTTTCCCAATATCCTTTGACTTTTACAGTCTGCCTTCCCAATATCATTTGACTTTTATAGCCTACTCTCCCAATATCCTTTTGGACTTTATAGCCTGCTTTTGAATATCCTTTTACCTTTTACTGCCTACTTTCATAATGTTCTTTGGCTTATACAGCCTGCTCTTTCACTATCTCTTGGCTCTGGCAGCCTACTCTCTCAATGTCGGATATCCAAAGCCCACTTTCCCAATGTTTTAAAAAAATGCTCAATGGTTTAAAAAAAAACTATTTCAAAAATATGTGTTTAACCATATCTAAAGCTGTTAAGTTATTTGGCGTCATGACCTTGTGTCTAAGTCGAGAATTGTTTCACCTTGGCATCACGACATACCGTCTAAGAAAAGCCCCTCGGCGTCATGACCTTCTGTCTGAGCTGACACGTGTTTTGCTCTTGGCATCATGATCCTCCATCTAGGCCAAGTTGTTCGACGTCATGACTTTTTATCTAAGCCGCGTTTATTTTGCCCTTGGCATCATGACATATCATCTAGGCCAAGTTGTTCGGCGTCATGACCCTGTGTCTAAGTCGAGAATTATTTTATCTTGGCGTCATGACCCTCCGTTAAGCCAAGTTGTTCGGCGTCACGACATTTCGTCTAAGTCGACAAATGTCTTGCATTGGACCCAATATCCTTTGGGTTTTACAACCTGCTTTCCAGCTCTCTGTTGGGTTTTATAACTTGCTTTCCCGCTTTCCATTGGGTTTTACAACCTGCTTTCCCACTATCCTTTGGGTTTTATAACCTACTTTCCCGCTCTCCGTTGGGTTTTAGAACCTACTTTCCCACTATCCTTTGGGTTTTACAACCTGCTCTCCTGCTCTCCTTGGGCTTTCGCAGCTTGCTCTCCCACTGTCGTTGGGCTTACACAGTCTACTCTCCAGCTCTCCTTGGGCTTACATAGCCTGCTCTCCAGCTATCCTTGGGGTTACGTGACCTGCCCTCTCGATTTTGGCTTTGCAAAGCCTACTCTCCCACGATCATTTGGCTCTCGCAGTCAGCTCTCCAATTTTCGGTTTGGACTTTGTACAAAGCCCGCTTTTTTGCTCTCCGCTTAGACTTTCTATTAAAACCTGCTGTAAGACCCCAAATTATTTAATTGAGCCCAATATTTCTTATTAAGCTTTTATTAATTGAGAATAGAATTTTATTGAATTAAAAATTGAATTTCGGATTTATTAATATTTAATTCGTTAGAAATAGTATAAGTGAAAATTTGACTACCTTAGAAAAATCTGTAAAAATAGTAAATATGTTAAGGTCGAGGTAGATAACAACTTTTCCTTCTGGCATTAAGCCATTGTAAATCCGTGGTAAGATCTATTTAGAGTTTAAACGCAAAAGTGCACACTTTTGACCCATACCTAACCCTTAGATTAAAACACGAAATTCGACCTGAATACTCAACCAAATGAACTGAAATCAGTGGCAAATGGAAGGCCAAAATGTAAGGAACATTTACCCTCAATGAATTTGAGGTAAACCTAGCCCCAAAACGTGCTGCCGACATAGTTTGGTCAAGTCAAGGATTTCGGCGCCGTTTCTAAACACGTAGCTTGCAGCAGCGAATACTCCTAACTCCGAAGGCTCCAGAAGCTCTATAAGCTATCAAAATGAAGCCCTACGAGTCTTCTTTCATTTGGCTGTTGTGGGGTTCGCTGAAGTTTCAGATCTGGGGAGGTCTAGCTCGATTTGTGGAGGTGGGTCAGCAGGCCATAGGCTTCCCTTCATCCTTCTTTGATCCATCGATTGAGGTAGGAATTCTCAACCAAATTTTTATCATGAGTATAGCAAGTTATGCATCTCGTCGAGATCTATCCATTGGGACTGAAAGCCCCAATTTTCATCAAGTGTGGAGTGAGTTATCACGGGTTTTCTAAGGTGCTGTCCAAGTGTTCTTCATCCTAGGGTTTGAGTTTTCTCTCTCCGATTTGAGGTAGGATCTAACAACCAAACTCTAATTAACTTACATGAAGTAATCGGCATGTTATTATCTTTCATTTAACATAGAAAGCCCCAAATTCCATTGAGCATGCCTCGTGAATTTTGAATTTTTGTAAGAGCATATCTAGAACATGTTTCATATAGTGTTCCTTTAAGTCAGAGCTTGATTTCGGGCTAATTTTGAGCCCTGTAACTTGATCTTCATGTAGCATACCATACATGGTTGGATTCATAATCGAGTCATCTTTCTTTTGACACCAAAAGCCCTAAATTCCGTTGTGTATGTTAAGAGAATTGCATGATTCAGTAGAAGTGGGTCAGGAACTAGGGTTTTCATGAAATTACCATATATAAGTTGAGATTCAATCAATTTCTGTAACAATTCGTGTTTCAAAATTGTCATTTTATGACCCTAGAATGTCTATTAATATTCCTCGATCATGTGATTTTGATTTCAATTCAATTGGACCCCATTTGGATGAGTTTATATGGTTTCCGGAAGTTCGTTGCTGTTCTTGCAGGGGTCGACTCCAGGGGTCGACCCATTTTCTGGGCAACCCTGTAGGCCCGAGGGTCAACCCCAGGGGTCATCCCCTCCTATTCCTGCATGGGGGTCGACCCCAAGGGTCGACCCATCCAGCTCCCCGCATGGGGGTCGACCCCAGGGGTCGACCCATCTGAAGGAAATTGTGGGGGTCGACCCATCTTCAGAAATTGCTGGGGTCGACCCTAGGGGTCGACCCGTTCAGCTTCCAGACCCCAGTTTTTCAGGGGTCGACCCCAGGGGTCGACCCGTACACTAGAAACCCAGTTTTCATCATTTTTCGACCCGAAGATGGATCCGAATCAGTGGGGAATCAACCCATTTAACTTAGACCCACTGAAATTATATTTTTGAAGAACAATTGACCTATTCATGTACCCCCCTTGATTTCAAATTTGCATTGGTCCTTTCTTGCAAACATAGTACAAAACACGATGTTTACCATCTCCATTACAACACTTACATTGGTTAAATAGAAACTCACGTAATTAATGGTTAATGGTGTAACTAAAACCCCTGATAATGCATTCTATTTCACCGCTGTGAGAGCTTGTTCTTTACCTCGACAACTTGTTCTAGCTTGTTGGCACTTTGGCTAATACAAATGATAATGGTTAATCATGATATCTTAACTTGGTGATTAGGATTAATATGTTGATTAGCTTGTTTGATTGCTGCTGTTTTATAATAGCGCAGCACGATTAACTCTTGTTGTGACTTGGTTTCGATCTCCTTGATGATTATACTTACCTTGAAATTCTGGAAATGAATCTCTTTCCTACTTGAAGTTGTTATTGCTACTTAGTTTAAACCTTGGAATTCTGGCCATAAACTGTGGAAGTCTAGATTCGTGGGATCTTTGATCCAAAGAAATCAATGCCTGGCAAATAATTAAGGGCTCGGTCTAGTCCTGGGAAGAGCGCCCGAACACTACGTGTACCCCCGGGGAGGTGAATGACTAGGTGTGGCATTTGGCACCAGTACTTGACATGTGTTAAATCTAGGACTGTCCACTACTCTCTACATTACTTTCTACTACTTTTCACTTTCCACTCTTCACTATTCTATACTCTACTTGTTGTTACTTTACTTGTTGATTACTTGGACGTGGAAATGAAATTACATACGTGCTTGACATGACTTGAATTGTCTTGATATGGCCAACTTTTTATCGTTATCTCCTGTAGTAAATTCTTGTCTTACCATTCTATTCATTATATTTCTTGACCTTGCAAGATCTTTGAATTTTGTTTCGTGATATCATCGTTATCTTTTTATTGTTTTATCATTTGTAGCATGGCATTTTAAAATGTAATTAAACTGTTAATCACTTATACCTGTCTGTTATTTCCTACTGAGCGTCAGCTCATAGTTGTGTTTTTCTCCTTTTCTAGGCTGTTCAGGTGACGCACTTATCGATGGGGAAGGGCAGGAGTGATGTCTTGAGTGTATCAGTTCTAGTGTGTTAGTAGTGTGTTATCTTACTTTTAGTTGTTTTTGGAGAGCATTTAGTCTCAGTCATGTTATTGAGCTTTAGTGATTGATTATTCCAGTTGTATTAAGTTGAACTTGAGGTTATTGTATCAGTTGTGGTTTGTTAATGATCATTTAGTATTTCCATCTTGTAGCACTTGTGTATTATTTTAGATTAGTTCTCTCTCTTGCCAGCGTGTCTCTAACTGTACGTCCCGATATTTCCGCCTTGTTCGGGGCGTGACAGTTTAGTTGGTATCAGAGCCCTAGGTTTCACATTCCTAGGTTCCCTAAGTTTTAGGTTTTCTTGCATTGCATCCCAATAACCGGTATATCAAAAGGTGTTGTCCGAACGTTATGCTACGCCTATCGAAAAGGTCACACACTTGCGAGAGTGGTCTTCGGACCGATTACCTCCGCCAGGTACCGAGTTTTGGTCGTGTCTAGGTAAACTAGATCCCTAACCTTGTGAAAGTTTAAGACCTGACCTGTGAGATTGGGTAGAACTTGGGTTAAGTTCGTTCCTTAATCGTGCTTTATCTATCTTATTGGACCTAAGTAACATATTTCTCGTGTAGATGGCAGCTGATCGTGTTGAATGGAGGAACCTGCAGCGTACGGTTCAAGGCCTTACTCAGGCCCTTCAGCAAGTAGCTCAGGCAGGAGCGGCACAGCATGGCACCGGTGATCTATACCGGAACTTTCGAGGGATGAATCCGCCAAGGTTTGCGGGTTCGACCGACCCTGACCAAGCCGAGCACTGGCTAGATGAGATGGGGAGAATCTTTGAAGTTATGCAATGCACCAACCAGGAGCGTGTCCTTTTGTCCACATTTCAACTGGAACATGATGCACGTACTTGGTGGGATTCTATCAAGGCAACTCTCGGTGATCGGCAAGTTATGTGGGAAGAGTTCGAAGAATTCTTCAACATCAAGTATTTTTCTGATAGAGTGCAAGAGAAGAAAGCGATGGAGTTCGCGGCCCTGAAACAGCGAGGTTTGTCCGTGGCAGAGTATGAGGCTCAATTTGCACGGCTTTCTCGATATGCTACACATCTCATTTCCACCGAGAAGATGAAGGCGAAGCGCTTTCTCAATGGATTGAAGCTTCATTATATCAACCAATTGGCACCGATGGAGATTTCCACGTATTCTGAGGTGGTAAGGAAAGCGCAAGTTCTGGAGGATACTCTTGAAATGACGGAGAGAATCCATGGGAAAGGCACCAAGAAAGAATTACCTACGGGTTCCGGGAGTGTCAAACCCGGGTATGCCAAGAAGAGGCCTGTTAGTGGACCTGGTTCGTGGAGCGGGTCTAGATCGTGGAAGGGCAAGACGCCGAGGCATGAAGTCAAGAAGCCTGGCCCTATTGTTCCATTCAAGGGCGTGTGCAACTATTGTGATCGTCCGGGTCACAAGATAGAGGAGTGCTGGTGCAAGCTAGGCACCTGTTTGCGATGTGGAAGCAAGGAGCACCGTATCCCCAATTGTCCTCTCATATCGGAGCAAGCTACACCGGAAAAACCTCTAGTCTTCAAGAAACCACAAGGCAAGCTTCAAGCTTTACATGCAGATGAAACTGGGATTTCTGATGATGGCGGACTCGTCGAAGGTACCCTTACTATAATCGATAAGCCCGCATTTTCTCTCTTTGATACTGGTGCAACACATTCTTTTATTTCATGGAGATTTGCTAAGTCATTAGCTGTGGAACCTGTTTTGATGAATACTCCGTTAGAGATTTCAACCCCTATTGGCACTAGATCAACAATCCAGTATTTCTATCCTTCTAGTAAGGTGATGATTGGTGAGCAGAACTTACCAGCAGATTTGGTCTGCATGGACATGAAGGATTATGATGTAATCCTAGGAGCAGATTGGTTGGCTCGATATGAGGTTAGCGTTCACTGCAGTTCTAGCTCCGTGTCTTTTACTAGGCACCCGAGACTTTCTTTTGTGGGTGTTAAGCATCACAACTCGGTGTCACTTATCTCCGAGCTGATAAGCTGATGAGACGTGGATGTGAGGCTTTTCTAGCCTTTGTTTGTGCAACCCCTGAGCAGCAGATTGAGATCAAGGACATTCCTGTTGTCCGAGATTTTCCTGATGTCTTTTCGGAGGAACTACCAGGACTTCCGCCTGAGCAGGAAGTTATCTTTTCTATTGATCTTATTCCTGGCACATCTCCTATTTCTAAGGCTCCTTATCGTATGTCTCCTGCGGAACTGAGGGAACTGAAGCAGCAACTGATGGAATTGCTTGAGAAGGGTTTTATTCGTCCTAGTACTTCTCCGTGGGGAGCCCCTGTACTATTTGTCAGGAAGAAAGATGGTTCGATGAGGCTGTGCATTGATTATCGACAATTGAACCAGCAGACTATCAAGAATAGATATCCATTGCCGAGGATTGACGAACTATTTGACCAGATAGCAGGAGCTCAATATTTTTCTAAGATCGATCTTCGATCTGGATATCACCAGTTGCGGATTAAGGAAGAGGATATTTATAAAACGGCTTTCCGTAGCAGGTATGGTCATTTTGAGTTTGTCGTTATGCCTTTTGGTCTAACGAATGCACCAGCAGCTTTCATGCAGTTGATGAACGATGTATTTCGGCCCTATCTTGATCAGTGGGTCGTGGTATTTATTGATGACATCTTGATCTATTCCAAGAGTGAATTGGAGCATGCTGAACACCTAAGGATGGCATTGCAACTGTTGAGAGATCATCAACTTTATGCCAAGATTAGTAAGTGTGAGTTCTGGCTACAAGAGGTGTCCTTTCTCGGACATATTATCACCAAGGAAGGTATTTCAGTTGATCCTTCGAAGATTGAGGTAGTGAAGAATTGGGAGCAGCCTACTAGTGCAACTGAAATCAGAAGTTTCCTAGGCCTGGCAGGCTATTACTGAAGATTTATTCAAGATTTCTCCAAGATTGCAGTACCTATGACAAGATTAACCCGCAAGGAGAATAAGTTTGATTGGTCAGATGATTGTCAACGGAGCTTTCAAGCTCTGAAGGAGTGTTTGACTACTGCACCTGTTTTGGCTTTACCTTCTGGTGAAGGAGGATTTGTTGTTTATACTGATGCTTCAGATATTGGCTTAGGCTGTGTACTCATGCAGCATGGGAAGGTGATTGCCTATTCCTCTAGGCAGTTGAGGAAGCACGAAGATAATTATCCTGTTCATGATTTGGAACTTGCTGCAGTCATGTTTGCTTTGAAGATATGGAGGCATTACTTATATGGAGAAACCTTCACAGTGTTTTCAGATCATAAGAGTTTGAAGTATTTATTTTCTCAGAAGGAACTCAACATGAGGCAGCGGAGATGGTTGGAGTACTTGAAAGACTTCGACTTCTCGATTGAGTATCATCCTGGCAAAGGTAATGTTGTGGCAGATGCATTAAGCCGGAAGCCAGTAGCTAGATTGTCAAGTCTCATGTTACAAGAATGGAGGTTGTTGGAACAATTATCCAGTCTAGATCTTAATATTGACAATGATCGGGTCATGATTGCTCAGATCCAACTTAAGCCCGAATTGTTGATGGAAATCAAGTCCTTGCAAGAAAATGATCCCGAGTTGGTAGAGATCAAGGGAAACTTGAGCAGCAGACCTGACTTCATGTTGGCCGATGATGGTAGATTATTATTTAAAGGCAGAACTTGTGTCCCGGATGAGGCTACAATAAAGAACAAAATTCTTGAGGAAGCTCATAGATCCAGATATACCATTCATCCTGGAGGCACTAAGATGTACCGAGATTTGAAAAGGTCCTTTTGGTGGCCGAATATGAAAAGAGAAGTTGCAGATTTTGTGAGCAGATGCTTGGTATGTCAGCAAGTTAAGGCCGAACATTTCAGACCAGCAGGGAAATTGAAACCACTCAACATACCCCAATGGAAGTGGGAAAGCATTGGCATGGATTTCATTATGGGTCTACCTAGGACTCGTGGTGGATTTGATGCGATATGGGTGATTGTCGATCGATTGACAAAGTCGGCTCATTTCTTACCAATTAAGTCCAAGTGGACGATTGATGTATTGGTTGCTTTGTATATAAAGGAAGTGGTGAGATTGCATGGTATTCCAGTGAATATAGTATCTGATCGAGACCCCAGATTTACTTCACATTTCTGGAGGGGACTGCAAGAGTCTTTGGGTACTCGTCTGAATTTCAGTACTGCTTTTCATCCACAGACAGATGGACAGACTGAAAGAACCAATCAGATAGTGGAAGATATGTTGCGAGCTTGCATGATTGATTTCAGTGGTAATTGGAGTGAGCATTTGGCATTAATTGAATTCGCCTACAATAACATCTATCAGTCTAGTATTCAGATGGCTCCTTTTGAAGCACTATATGGTAGAAGTTGTCGTTCCCCGTTGTGTTGGGACGAGGTAGGTGAGAAATAGTGGCTTGGACCAGATCTTGTTTCGGAATCATCACAGAACATCCGTGTTATCCGAGACCGGTTACAAGTAGCCCAGTCAAGACAGAAGAGTTATGCCGACAACAGGAGAAGAGCATTGGAATTTTAGGTTGGCGAGCATGTGTTCTTAAAGGTCTCTCCGACGAGAGGGATCCGAAGATTTGGCATTCATGGCAAGCTGAGTCCGAGGTACATTGGTACATTTGAGATTCTAGATAGAGTGGGAGAGGTGGCATACAGACTGGCTTTACCACCGCATTTGTCTGGCGTACACAATGTTTTTCATGTGTCTATGTTGCGGAAATATGTGTACGATCCCACTCATATCATTCAGCAAGTGGATTTTGAACTGAAGGAAGATTTGACCTATGAGGAAAGACCTGTCAAGATTCTGGACCGGAAGCAACAGCAACTCCGGAATCGTTCGATACCGATGGTCAAGATTCAGTGGAGTCGGCGTGGGACCGAAGAAGCTACATGGGAGTCTGAAGAGACTATGCGAAAGCGGTATCCCGATCTATTCTAGGTGAGCGATCTTTTTCTACTCTCAGTTTTAGTGCAGTGAATTTGGAGGACCAAATTCCTTTAAGTAGGGGAGGGTGTAAGACCCCAAATTATTTAATTGAGCCCAATATTTCTTATTAAGTTTTTATTAATTGAGAATAGAATTTTATTGAATTAATAATTGAATTTCGGATTTATTAATATTTAATTCGTTAGAAATAGTATAAGTGAAAATTTGACTACCTTAGAAAAATCTGTAAAAATAGTAAATATGTTAAGGTCGAGGTAGATAACAACTTTTCCTTCTGGCATTAAGCCATTGTAAATCCGTGGTAAGATCTATTTAGAGTTTAAACCTAAAAGTGCACACTTTTGACCCATACCTAACCCTTAGATTAAAACACGAAATTCGACCTTAATACTCAACCAAATGAACTGAAATCAGTGACAAATGGAAGGCCAAAATGTAAGGAACATTTACCCTCAATCAATTTGAGGTAAACCTAGCCCCAAAACGTGCTGCCGACATAGTTTGGTCAAGTCAAGGATTTCGACGCCGTTTCTAAACACGTAGCTTGCAGCAGCGAATACTCCTAACTCCGAAGGCTCCAGAAGCTCTATGAGCTATCAAAATGAAGCCCTACGAGTCTTCTTTCATTTGGCTGCTGTGGGGTTCGCTGAAGTTTCACATCTGGGGAGGTCTAGCTCGATTTGTGGAGGTGGGTCAGCAGGCCGTTGGCTTCCCTTCATCCTTCTTTGATCCATCGATTGAGGTAGGAATTCTCAACCAAATTTTGATCATGAGTATAGCAAGTTGTGCATCTCGTCGAGATCTATCCATTGGGACTGAAAGTCCCAATTTTCATCAGGTGTGGAGTGAGTTATCACGGGTTTTCTAAGGTGCTGTCCAAGTGTTCTTCATCCTAGGGTTTGAGTTTTCTCTCTCCGATTTGAGGTAGGATCTAACAACCAAACTCTAATTAACTTACATGAAGTAATCGGCATGTTATTATCTTTCATTTAACGTAGAAAGCCCCAAATTCCATTGAGCATGCCTCGTGAATTTTGAATTTTTGTAAGAGCATATCTAGAACATGTTTCATATAGTGTTCCTTTAAGTCAGAGCTTGATTTCGGGCTAATTTTGAGCCCTGTAACTTGATCTTCATGTAGCATACCATACATGGTTGGATTCATAATCGAGTCAGCTTTCTTTTGACACTAAAAGCCCTAAATTCCGTTGTGTATGTTAAGAGAATTGCATGATTCAGTAGAAGTGGGTCAGGAACTAGGGTTTTCATGAAATTACCATATATAAGTTGAGATTCAATCAATTTCTGTAACAATTCGTGTTTCAAAATTGTCGTTTTATGACCCTAGAATGTCTATTAATATTCCTAGATCATGTGGTTTTGATTTCAACTCAATTGGACCCCATTTGGATGAGTTTATATGGTTTCCGGAAGCAACATTCGTTGCTGTTCTTGCAGGGGTCGACTCCAGGGGTCGACCCATTTTCTGGGCAACCCTGTAGGCCCGAGGGTCGACCCCAGGGGTCATCCCCTCCTATTCCTGCATGGGGGTCGACCCCAAGGGTCGACCCATCCAGCTCCCCGCATGGGGGTCGACCCCAGGGGTCGACCCATTGCACAGGAATGTAGGGGTCGACCCCAGGGGTCGACCCATCTGAAGGAAATTGTGGGGGTCGACCCCAGGGGTCGACCCATCTTCAGAAATTGCTGGGGTCGACCCATTTAGCTTCCAGACCCCAGTTTTTCAGGGGTCGACCCCAGGGGTCGACCCGTACACTAGAAACCCGGTTTTCATCATTTTTCGACCCGAAGATGGATCCGAATCAGTGGGGAATCAACCCATTTAACTTAGACCCACTGAAATTATATTTTTGAAGAAAAATTGACCTATTCATGTACCCCCCTTGATTTTAAATTTGCATTGGTCCTTTCTTGCAAACATAGTACAAAACACGATGTTTATCATCTCAATTACAACACTTACATTGGTTAAATAGAAACTCACATAATTAATGATTAATGGTGTAACTAAAACCCCTGATAATGCATTCTATTTCACCGCTGTGAGAGCTTGTTCTTTACCTCGACAACTTGTTCTAACTTGTTGGCACTTTGGCTAATACAAATGATAATGGTTAATCATGATATCTTAACTTGGTGATTAGGATTAATATGTTGATTAGCTTGTTTGATTGCTGCTGTTTTACAGTAGCGCAGCACGATTAACTCTTGTTGTGACTTGGTTTCGATCTCCTTGATGATTATACTTACCTTGAAATTCTGGAAATGAATCTCTTTCCTACTTGAAGTTGTTATTGCTACTTAGTTTAAACCTTGGAATTCTGGCCATAAACTGTGGAAGTCTAGATTCGTGGGATCTTTGATCCAAAGAAATCAATGCCTGGCAAACAATTAAGGGCTCAGTCTAGTCCTGGGAAGAGCGCCCGAACACTACGTGTACCCCCGGGGAGGTGAATGACTAGGTGTGGCATTTGGCACCAGTACTTGACATGTGTTAAATCTAGGACTGTCCACTACTCTCTACATTACTTTCTACTACTTTTCACTTTCCACTCTTCACTGTTCTATACTCTACTTGTTGTTACTTTACTTGTTGATTACTTGGACGTGGAAATGAAATTACATACGTGCTTGACATGACTTGAATTGTCTTGATATGGCCAACTTTTTATCGTTATCTCCTGTAGTAAATTCTTGTCTTACCATTCTATTCATTATATTTCTTGACTTTGCAAGATCTTTGAATTTTGTTTCGTGATATCATCGTTATCTTTTTATTGTTTTATCATTTGTAGCATGGCATTTTAAAATGTAATTAAACTGTTAATCACTTATACCTGTCTGTTATTTCCTGCTGAGCGTCAGCTCATAGTTGTGTTTTCCCCCTTTTCCAGGCTGTTCAGGTGACGCACTTACCGATGGGGAAGGGCAGGAGTGATGTCTTGAGTGTATCAGTTCTAGTGTGTTAGTAGTGTGTTATCTTACTTTTAGTTGTGTTTTGGAGAGTATTTAGTCTCAGTCATGTTATTGAGCTTTAGTGATTGATTATTCTAGTTGTATTAAGTTGAACTTGAGGTTATTGTATCAGTTGTGGTTTGTTAATGATCATTTAGTATTTCCATTTTGTAGCACTTGTGTATTATTTTAGATTAGTTCTCTCTCTTGCCAGCGTGTCTCTAACTGTACGTCCCGATATTTCCGCCTTGTTCGGGGCGTGACACCTGCTGTCCTATTCTTGGTCCCACTAGGATTCACCCCAATATCAAAAACAAAAACAAAGAAACTCTCTCGAGTGCTCTTGATTTTGAATGTTTGCTTGCCCTGCTTGCATGCTTGTTTATTATATATATATTTAATACACTTCCTTCAAACTTTCTAGGACCATGCTTCCTTGCTAAATAATGTTGCCCCGGTTCCGGGTATACATGTGCCCTGGCGTATTCTAAGGGGGAAAACCAATGTTTGGTGGATGCATACGTCAAGGGGAAGAGTCATGGCTATGTTATTATCGTAACTCACAAAATATACCCGAGGTAAAACTCCCACACTTTGCACACAATGTGATCAATGGTCTCTAACCACAAGGATCGCAGAATTTCTTCCTAACACTCTTTGGATGCTCAAACCCCTACACTCACACGAAAGGTAATCGTGATGAAAAAGCTGCTTGGTCCCTTCAAAAAAAAAGAATGAAATGAATGATGAAAATGTGAAATGTGAATCCAAGTAGTCGGGAATCCCCATCGAAGCAAATGAAGAGAATTGTGTGAAAACGGTGAAGCATATTCCTCAACAAAACCGCAATGAGGATTAATCCTAGTAGCCGGGAATCCCCATTGAGACACATGAGAAAACTCGCGCCAAACGGTGAAGTCCAGAATTCAAAATAAACAAGAGGGATGTGTGAAGCTATCGATAGTCGAAAGCCTGAAATGCATGTGTAGGCCCTAGAGTAATCCTCTAGTGTTGCTTGAAACGTCTGCATATCCCTATGTTTAGGGTTCGTCGCTCATATACTCACACTTTCACACCACGAAGAAGTTCCCTCGGGTGTAGACTATGATTTAAACTATGTGCATACGCTATGCAATATCCTCTTGACGAACGCACATCTCCTTTAGTTGTGCTTCATGGGCCGCACTCTACTTGTGAGTCATGGGCGTTGTTCTTATCATATCCCCGATAGAGGGGAGCTATGATATATATATATCTATTTTTGGTGTACTTGTTGCCAATGAATGGTTGCATGTCTGAATAAAAAGATAACAACAAAAGAAAATGAACAAAAATAAAATGAATGAATGAAAACTCTCTTAATTCTGGCTCTCGCAGCCTACTCTCCCAATTTTGGCTCTCAAAGCCTACTATCTCAATTTCAGCTCTCGCAGACAGCTCTCCCGATTTCGGCTCTCGCAGCCTGCTCTCCCGATTTCGGCTCTCACAGCCTGCTCTCCCAATTTCGGCTCTCGTAGCATACTCTCCCAATTTTGGCTCTTAAAGCCTTCTCTCCCAATTTTGGCTCCCGCAGCCTACTCTCTAAAATTTTGACTATCACAGCCTACTCTCCAAAATTCTGGCTCTCGTAACTTACTCTCCAAAATTCTTGCTCTCGCAGCCTACTCTCTAGAATTCTGGCTCCCGCAACCTACTCTCCAAATTTTGACTCTCGTGGCCTACTCTCCAAATTCTAGCTCCCGCAGCCTACTCTCCAAAATCCTTTGGCTCTCAAAGCCTACTTTCACAATTTCGGCTGTCGCAGGTTACTCTCCCGATTTTGGCTCTTAAAGCCTGCTCTCTCGATTTCGGCTCTTGCAGCCAGCTCTCCCGATTTCGGCTCTCGCAGCCAGCTCTCCCGATTTCAGCTCTTAAAGCCTTCTCTCTCAATTTTGGCTCTCGTAGCCTACTCTCCCAACTTTGGCTCTCGCAGCATGCTCTCCCAATCTCGAACCTTAAAACCCACTCTCCCAAAATTGGCTGCCACGGCCTACTCTCCGAATTTTGGCTCCTACAGTCTACTCTCCAAACTTTGGCTCTCGGAGCCTGCTTTCTCAATTTCGGCCCTTGAAACCTACTCCCTTAATTTTGGCTCTTAAAGCTTGCTCTCCCAATTTCGGCCCTCTCGGCCTACTCTCCTAATTTTGGCTCTCACAGCCTACACTCCAAATTTTGACTCTTAAAGCCTTCTCTCACAATTTTGGCTCTCGTGTCCCACTCTCCTAATCTTGGCTTTGCACAGCCTACTCTCCAAAATTTCAACTCTCCTGCTCTCCCAAAATCGGCTCTCGTGGCCTACTCTCAAAATTTTGACTCTTGCGGCTTGCTCTCCCAAAATCAACTCTCGTGGCCTACTCTCAAAATTTTGGCTCTCATAGCCTACTCCCAAAATCAGCTCTTATAGCCTACTCCAAATTTCAGCTCTCGCGATCTGCTCTCCCAAAATCGGCTCTCGTAGCTTGCTCCCCCAATTTCGACTCTTAAAGCATCTTTCTTAATTTCAGCTCTTAAAGTTGGCTCTCACAATTTCGGTCGAAGCCCGCTCTCCCGATCCAGGTAAAGATAAAGATACACACTTGAACGCTTCCAATGGGCCATACCCGTTGGCTCCTCTCTCTCATCCTTCAACCATCGGTGCTTAAGCCGACAACTTTCCAACTATCGACATTTAAGCCGACAGCTTTTCGACCATCGATGTTTAAGCCGACAGCTCTCCAACCATCAGCGTTTAAGCCGAAAGCTTTCCAACCATCGGCATCCAAGCCGACAACATTTTAACCATTGGCATTTGAGCCGACAACATTTTAACAATTGGCGTTCGAGCCAATAGCTTTCAATAATCAACACCAGAGCCGACATCATCTTAACCATCGACGTTCGAGCCGACAACATTCCAACTATCGGCACCCAAGCTGGCAACTTTTTAATTATTGGCGTTAAAACCAATAGCTCTTCACCATCGGCATCCATGCCGAAAGCTGTCCAAAGTTGTTCAAAAAAAAGAAGAAGATATTCAAGCTCTTCAACCATTGGCGCTCGAGCCAATAGCTCTTCAACCATTGGCGTTCAGGCCGACAGCTGATCATAGACGTTCGAAGATATTCTGCCCCAATATCATCCGACTGCCTAGCAAGAAGTTACACCCGCAGGCCCCGCTCCCTCGTCCCTCATTCGCAACACCCGCAGGTGGGGGGCATTTGTTTTCACAAAAAAAAAATAAAAGAAAAGAATCAGCGTCCCTTCACGTAGACGCCAATTTGCTAATTGGCATCTCATGAAGTGATGCCAATTCCCTTGGGTAGATGCAACCTTCCATAGGTCGACTCACATGAATCAGCGCCCATTAACAAAGACACCAATTCTTTAAGTGGCGCCTTTCCAAAGTGACGCTAATTCCTGATATTATTGGATTTTCTGAAGATTATTGGATTTCTTAATTTGATGAATTGGCGCCCTTCAGGAGGATGCCATTTTGAATTAGCATCAGGGGCTTGGACGCAGATTTTACTTGTGTCCAAGAATTGGCGGCGACCCAACTGGATGACGTGCTGAAATGTTCATCGTTAAAAACATGCAGCAATCACTCAAAATACCGAACTCATAATACAATTCAAATTAACCATAGTACAATAGCAAGCACGAGTCGAATCCATAGAGTGGTTGAGTTTTGAAATTGATAGCTTTGATTTTCTTTTAATGTAGAAATGAATGAAAAATTTTGGTGTGATTTGCAGAATTTAAAAGAACAAGAAATGATTTGTAAAGAAATGGGAAAATTAAGAGAGAGAAATTTTGAAATATAATTTCAGAGAGAGAAATTTGAAATTAAATGCTGTAAAAATAAATAGATAAAGTTGAGATTAAGTTGGTGCAGTCGTGTGGTTGAGTTGTCAGCGTCGTCTCCACAAGCCTTTGAATCGTAAGTCGTCGAATACGACTATATGAAATTGAACGGAGTTACAGAACCACTTATCTTGACCGTCTTCAGAAGAAATTTAGAGAATTGAGGTGGAAAGAAATCAAGGAAAAGTGGAAAAAGATTGGCTAAAACACAATTGAAATCAAACTTGAAATAAAATCACACAACTTGAATTACAACCACTAATGACAATACAAAATAAAAATACAACAAATAAAGGGGAAGAAATGATTCTATGGGTAGAGGGAGAATTGGAGAAGTGAGAAGGAGAGGACTACAACTTGAATGAGAAGGGAAAATAAATTCCTTAGGTTCTTCTTTTTTCTTTTACAATGGCCATTACAAACCTTTATATAGGCTTTCAACTTTCACTATTTGTCCAATGTGAACACCTTTGCTGTAATTATTGACATAGAAAAGTAGGCAAACATGTGTTGCACACTTTGCTATTTTTTTCTGAATTTTTTCCTTTTTTTTCTTTCTTCTTTCTCTTCTCTTTCTTCTTTTTTTCTTTCCTCTCTCCTCTCTCCACCGCACGCATTCTCTCTCCTCCCCCCGCGTTCACACGTTCGCTGTGGTCGCCGCCCCCCTTGGCCCTCTCCTCCCGCGCCTTCGCGCATGAGGCATGCGGTGGCCGCCCGCGTGGCCCGCGTGAGACATGCGGGCGGCCAGCACATTTCTCACGCTGGAAGGCACGCCACCGTGTTTTTTTTTATTTTTCATGGGCCTTTGGCCATGTGAATGGGGCTTGGTCATGGGCCTTTGGCCCATTTGTGCATTATCTTTTTTTTCTTTTCATTCTTCTTCTTTTTTTCTTTTTATTGGCCCATTATTGTACAAACTTATGGATGTGCTTTCTTGCCGTCTTCCTGACCAAGTACCTGCAAAATAAATATTTTAGTTCATAAAATTTAATTAATTCCATCAAACTTAACCTTTGAGTACGAGATTGAGATTAATTGTGATAAGTGCATATTTATTAAGATTATAGGTCTTAAAAAGTGTGTGTATCATAAATTAACATGTAAAAGTGCACACTCATCACTGGATGCCAATTTCACGATCAAGAATTCACAGCCTTCCCTCTGGACGCGAATTTCGCGTGTTCGGACACTGTAGCATCAACGGCTCCCCTATTTTGTTGCGACGTTGATGCGTGGCCATCCCACGCGTGCACGATCGAAGTGGCCTGGCCATGCCACCCTGCTCCACCTACTCCGCCGTAGTAGCAACATCAATTTCAGCAGAAGCTGCCACGACAACAACAGCAGCGGCGTAACAGCCATGGTAGAAATAGCAGAGGCCATGGCACCAACAGCAACAGCAGCAGCCGGCAACCAAAAAAAAGGAAGCAAAGAAAAAAAAGAAGTAGAAAAGGGAAGCCTTCTTCCCTTCTTTCCCTATAAATATAGCCCTATGGCAAGAAGAAAAGGAGGAGATGCTGAAACGCTAAAGAAACTCTGCTACGAGAGCTGAATAGAGAGAAAGGTAGTGAGAGAGAAGAGAGAGGTGAGGGAACTGGAGCAGGACCTGCGGCCCTTGCTCCCTCCCCCTTTGTATCTTTTTTTTTCTTGATTCTGCTTCCCTGATGTATTCTTCTCATCTGACGTGAAATGAAGGAATACCCCATGTTGGGAGATTTTATGCTTTCTTTGCGATGTTTTCTTCTCCTTCCCTCCTCACTCTCCTACCTGTGATGTTCCCCTCTTGATGGCCCTCACCAGTGACCAGGCTTTAACAAGAAGCCTCCCCCTTTGTGCTTGATTATATGCATTTGTTTTAGCCCTCCCTATTCTCCGTGATAGACATGGTGATTTCATCTTTGATCTCAAAAAAAAGAAGATGATATCTATATAACAACGCAACCGTTAGCTCGGCGGCCGCCGGCCCGGGGTTTATCCAAGCCTATGGATATGACTCCGATGTTGCCAACCGCCAAGAGTCTTTCTTTTAATTTTGCCTTCATTTTATGACGACCGTGTTTTCTTCTCAAAACCCCGTTTTGGGATTTGGACCAATTTCATGGCCATGATGCCAAAGGGGTGAGAAACATATGATTTAATCCCCAAATCAATCACTTTTCTTGATCAATCTCGGATCTCCGGGGACTCGCTTCCTTATAGCGTGGTCCTCGGGTGACCTCCCTCAAAGAGTGAATATTGACGGCCATATAACTCAGCGATAGCTTAAGTCCACGTTTTGGAAACAAGATCATGGCAACCCATGGGTCATCGTAGTCCTTTGTAGGCTAGTCCTCGGGATGTCCATGCGTAATCCGGGTCATGGGATGTTGCTGCTTCTGTGCGCATCCTTCTTATTTTGGGGCTGTCTCAGAGTTTCTCTGTGGATGCGTACCAAATTAAACGCCCCCCCCCCCAAAGCTCCAATTCTAGGGGAGTTGCTGTCAGATTTTTGTCAAGAAAATTGAAGACTGATGGCCTGAACTCAAGAACATCACGAACATATCATTGAACACAAAAATATCAATATGAACCAATGCATAACAAGCACAAAGCAATAAATCAACTTAATTTTGGAAAGCTACTGAAAATGACGAGGAACAAGATAAAAAAAAAGTGGAAGAAGTCGGGAATCAAAGCCCTCAGATCAAAACATGAGTTTTTGAATGTGCGATCACAATTGCATGACATTTTCTGCATAAAAGTTCATGACAGATTTCATGTATTACAGAAATGAACATACCATTTGCATCCTCATGCATGCTTTGATTCATATGAACCTTGATTTGCAAAAAAACCAGAAAAGATTTCTTGCTCACATCATTTTTGAACTCTTGCTTGCCATCATCCCTTGGGTATATTGAATGGTGAGTGGTGGAAACCCGGCTTATGCCCGGGCGCAAACCCTCACTATGCGTGAGTTTGATATTTCGCCATGTACCGGGGGTCGCTCTTCATGAAAACATAAACAAATTTTTGCATGCCATGTGCATATAACATGAGAAACCACTCCCAAATCTCGTAGGGTTGCATGCTCTTTTCATAACATACCTAATTCATGCTTTCATTTTAAGCACTCAACCAAAAATCAAACGTATGCGTATTTCTGGAAGCCCAGGGTAGGCCGACCTACCTTGGGCCTCAGGTCAACTCAGGGAGGCTCTTACCTTTGAAGTGGCCCTTCTACCATGTGGGAGTCAACTCCTAGAGTCGACTCCAGGGGTCGACCCCCTTATGCGAGGCTTCTGTCCGGGGCTTGCATCGACTCGCTTGGAAGCTGGGTTGACGCAGCGAATTGGCGTCGACTCAGGAAGACGTTGATTAATTAGCGCCTTCCTGAAGAGGTTACAATTCCCCGGCATAAAATCCAACTTAAAAGAAAGAAAATCCAGAATTAACGTCTATTTAGAAAGACGCTGAAAAATCAACACCTTTTTGAAGAGGCGCCATTTCTTCATTTTGAAAATTCAAGTAAAAAAAAGAAAACCAAGAAATAGCGCCCGATCAAGGGACGCTAATTCTTGAATTGGCGTCCACCTGACGGACGCGAATTCTTAAAAATTCCAAAAAATGATAGATGATGAATTATAGTGCTAAAAGATTGATATAATAACGATGTTAATAATAATACAAAAAGGGAAAATATGATAATCATACAAAGAAATCCACAAAAACACCATCGTTAAGAGATCTAACGGCATTTTGTCTAGAGCTCTTCCCTTTGGATCCCGCATGAGGGGGAATATCAAAGATGCCCTTGCGAGACATGCTCGACCCTTTGGATCACCCCCATTATGGTCATGGCCTAACTCTGCTTCGGGTCGAAAACTTACAAAAGTTGACTCGTTTTGACTAGGATTTAACTTCGTTTCTCTATTCTCTTCCCATATTAAATTTGTCGTACCCAGGTATATATACTTGGGACGTCTTCAACCTGGACGTTAGTCCGAACATGAAATGGTCAATATACGACCGTCATGATTTTAAATACTATCTTGCACCCTAGTATAAGAGATTTTAATGCTTTCCAATTTATTTTTCATTCAATCGATTTCTAGGCCATGAGGCCCCTTATCTTGGCGATTAATCAAAGGTTTTCTCCTCTCCGAGAGGATGTAATTAACATCGTGACCTTTATGGCACGACAGGTATCCAATCCCGACCCGATACTCACAATCGTCTGGTTAGTCAGACGGAGCGCACCACTGGCTCCGGACCACTCCAGTCTCGAAGCCTAAACATATTGTCACCTAGGTGACTGGCACGCCCTCGCAGTTGATAAGCCGATAAAATATACAATGATATAATAATATAATAATAAATTGAGTGCTTCCAACAAACCCTCCATCGGATATTCCTTCCATCATATTAGAACTTCTTCACTAAGACCTTCGTAAGTTTCCATGAACCATAGATTTCGACATGGATGCCGAGCTGGTTGTGTAGCACCCCAAAAATTTATAAGGATTTTCCAAGAATTAAATAGAATTAATTAAGCTTAAAAGAAGCTAAATGCTTATTTAATGGGTTGTTTAACATTTATTAAAGGCCCAATTACTTGTAGACCATTAAGACCATTTAAATTGGGAGCATATACCAAATTCTAAGACTTTTAGGCCGAAGCATAGCCCTAGAGACGTATTAGGATGATTTCCCTATTTTAACGAGATAAATAGGGATAATTAAGAAAGGAATTAGACTCAATTCAAATTTTCCACGCCCAAGCAAGAGGCGGTCTATCCCAAGACCACTACCTGATGAAGGATGTCCAGACCAGACCGCCACCTTGTTCCGTAAACAAAAGGTGTTAAACCCCGAAAGTTGGGATTTTCATCCACCTAAAACGGCAGGGATCGATATGATCTGGCATGGGGACTTGTATAGGACTCTTAGGGGATTGAATTGACATCTCATAGGACACCTAATTCGATCTAAAACCTTAGCCCTAGGCCATTCCCAATAAATAGGTCTCAAATCCGTCCTGCGTGAACCCTAATTTTGGATCGCGTGATACGAAGGTATAGTATCCTTGTTTTGAGTTCTTCCTTTAGAAGTTTTTATTTCCCTTAGTATCTTCTAACCCTCTACAAACTTTCGTGTTAGGAGGTCAAGCGTCTAAGGAGTTAGAGCGTCTCTAAGTCGTCATTTCTACGTAGGACGCGCGGGAACCAACACTCTCTTCCGGCGAGAAATTCTCTGATTAGGAGCAATCTCAGAGGTAGGTTATCTCATGTTGGCTTAAACATCAAGCAAACAACAAAAGCCCTCTAACATCTCATGATTTCATGCACTATACACGGAGTATTTAGTGTTTTGCTATGAATGTGCAATCATGTCTTTCACTGCATGCCATCCCTACCCCTTAACAAAAAATTAAGAACTTTGAACTAACTCATGCCTTTTTCATGCCATAATCTTGTCCTAAGTATGCTAATCTATCTATTCTTTTGGTTATACTCAATTTTCATGCATTAATTATCATAGTATAGGTCCTGCAAACATGGATTCGTCCCTGTCTGTTGCAGACACAAGGCGATCTAGCAGCGACCGCTATCTTAAAGTGGCGGTCCTTGACCGATAGGCTTTCTGGTTTCTGTAACCAGATTAAATGCTGTATATTTCCTTTATATTAATATTGCTATGCATGCCTTAGTCTGGACATTATACTTGCTGATCATGGCATATTTCACACGATGTGTTGGCATGTTTTAAGCTTATTTTTAAGTATGTTATTTTCTTGCCCAAAGTCATATAGCATTGTATTTAAAAGGAATTTTCATGCTTGGGTGTACGTTGGCTTATGAGTTTTAGATCGTTTCTTTCTCATCTCCTTTCTATTTTATTTAGTTCACATATAGCCCGTACTCCGGTACGACGCTATTAGATCACTTGCACTTGATAGGAACACCTCTTGGACTTGAGAGCCTCTCCATCGGATATTCCTTCTGCTAGACTAGGTGATCTTATTTCAAGGCTTCCGTAAGACTCCGCGAGCTTGGGATTCTCACTAGGATGCCGAGCTGGTTGTACCCTAAAACCCCAAAAGTCTAGAAAGCACTACGTGAACCTTGCATTTTATGTAAACTGACTTGAATGCGGCCATCAGGTGACCTCTACCTCACGATAGTGGTCCTAGCACGACTACTTTCTTCCAGTTTCTTCATTTCGTCGACTTTTTCCTTGTTCTACATCGACTCTACCTGATAGCGGTCTTGACCCGACCGCTACCTTAAGAAAACGGTCCCCCGGAGATCGCTTTATGTCAACTTGTTGTCCAACCCGTGGTTTGACCCAAGGGTTGATTCTACCTTTTTCCTAGATAGTCTTCTGATTATTTGGAGCCCAACATCTTATTCAATAAGTTATTAATGAACTATGGAACAATGAAAATGTACCGTTATGCTGTCGGAATTCCTCCGTAGTGTAATGTCCAAATAATTCATCCTTGATCTCATGATTTTATTTTGGTACGTTCTTACCTTGGTTTTTGTTATCATGAAGACTATCGTTTGAACTTGACCTTATTGACCTACTTTATTTCTTGTCGAAGTAGCTTGATTTATAACTTGAAGATGCAAGAGCGGGCACAGACAGTGTCCAAGGGCTCTACGCTAGCCCCCTTGGAAGATGGCCAGAAACATGCTATAAACATTGGGGTATGATGAACACTGACGTCGCATTACGCTGGGAGTACTTTTTTTATAAACAGGTGAAATCCACGAGGTCTCATGTTTGATCATTACATGCTTGTTACATGACTTTCTAGTGTATAGCCTTTCAAGGTTATGAAAGTACATTCTCATTACATGATAGTACATTCTCGTTAATGAAAGGCCATATTATAATCTTCCTTGATCGTGTTCTCACATCATCTCATATCTTTACACTTGTCTTGATATCTTGTTGTTACTTTGGTTTTTTCGCATATTTTTTTGCATCTTACATCATTGCCTTTCTATAGAGCTAAAATGTTAATTACTTAAATTATGCCTTCATGTTGATACGAAGATACCTACTGGGTGAGTGTGTTCATTCCCTACTTTTCTAATCTTTTTCAGAAAACTCTAGCGGGCCGGATTCAGACTATTTGAGTGGCAGATCCAAGAGTGATTGATGAACGAGTGAAGCCTAGATAGTTAAAGAGTCTGGAGTCAGTTATTGTAATTTAAGTTCCTTCACTGTAATAGGCGGTGAAGTTGATCATGTTATGAAATCTTTTATTTTCTTTAGTCTAGTTAGGTTAAGAGAGTCAAAGTCAAGTATAAATTTGTAACCTTTGGTTTATTATTTAATAAAGTGAAGATTTTTGAGTACATGGTATTGTGCATTCATCTTCTTTGTGGATGTGTATAGCGCTCTGATTATCTTGCTAGCTTGAGGCTTTATTTGTCAGATGTTTATGTTCTCGACTCATTTCTACTGCATATCTCGGGGCGTGACAATTAAGTTGGTATTAGAGCCTATGCTTAAGTAAGTCCTAGGAAAAATGTCATGTCAGAGGTTAAGTCCAAGGTTTAAGGACCTACACCTATAAGCTAGGAAAGAAATTTCTGAACCCATGTGAGATTAGGTAGAGCCCAGGATGAGATAGTTTAATTAGAAATTAACCCTTAGGTTAATCTCTATAACTTTAAATAAAATAACTAGCTGTTTATTTTCTCAGGCACCTCTTTTTCCCAATGGCTGCTAATCGAGCAAACTGGGAAGCCATGCAACAAACCATCCAGGGTCTCACCCAGGCCCTACAAACCGTAGCTAAAGCTGGTGCATGGGTGGGCGCCGGTGATCTTCATCACAATTTTCAAAGTATGAACCCTCCACGATTCTCGAGTTCATCCAACTCGGATGAAGCAGAAAATTGGATCGATGAAATGGACAGGAGCTTTAATGTTATGCAATGCGCGGACTAGGAGAAGGTCCTTCTTGCCACTTTCCAACTCAATAAGGATGCCCGTACGTGGTGGCAAGCCACCTCAGCCCATCTACAAAATGCTCAACATACCTAGGAGGAGTTCCTTGAGCTCTTCCGTGAAAAGTATTTCTTAGAGCATGTCCGGGAAAGAAAGGCTGCAGAATTTGCCTCCCTCAGCAAGGCATGATGTCTGTGATGGAATATGAACTTCAATTCTCAAGGATAGCACCATATGCTTTGCATCTTATCAGCACGAAGCTCTTGAAGGCTAATCACTTTATGGATGGTTTAAGGCTTGTGTTTGTTCAACAACTTGGGCCTCAAAATATCTGCACATATACAAAGATGGTCCATCGAGCTCACTTATGTGAAAGGACCCTTGAGAAGGTCGAGAAATTCAAGGGTAAGTCAGTAGAATCTAGCTGGAAACATGATAAGCGAGGAAGGAAAGAGGAGAAGTTTAATATCACGAGGACTTACAAATCCCGTGACAACAAGAAGCGGTCTCGTAATGGCAACGGGAATGGCAAAAATAAGAAGGTGAAGGAAGAAGATAAGCAAGTCATGACGGCTTGCACGTTTTGTGAAAAGTTTGGTCATTCGGCCGAGGAATGCGGGAAGCGCCTTGGCGCTTGTCTTCGATGGTAGTCGGGAACACCGCATGTCAGATTGCCCACTTATGAAAGATCAACTTTCTAAGAATGATGGTTGGCGCCGGCGGCAGGCTTGTCTAAATGTCGTAATGGACGATGGAGCCCCATAGGATGATGGTCTGATGGAAGGTACTATCTAAATTTACTTACATCATGCTTTTATATTATTTGATACTGGTGCTTCTCATTCTTTTATATCTATGGCTTTTGCTAAAACTCTACTAGTTTCACCGATTCCTTTACCTTCGGACCTAGCTATTACCACACCTTTAGGTCCAGGAATCGATCAAAAAACCCACTATCCTAATAGTGAGGTAACTATAGAAGGCCACAATGTCCCTGCAAATCTCGTATGCCTTGATATGGAATGTTACGATGCCATCTTAGGTGTACATTGGTTATGTGATCATTATGTAAACATCAATTATTATTGCAATAAGAGAATTTTCTTCCACAAACTGGATCTTCCAAGATTCTCTTTCCTTGGCATTAAATATAGGAGGCACCCTATCCTTATTTCTTCTATTCAGGCCTGCAAACTTATCTCCCAAGGTTGTGAAGCTTTCCTTGCTTCCGTAATCATAACTGAGTCCAAAGAAATTATTTTTGAAGAGATCCTTGTTGTAAGAGAGTTCCCAAATGTCTTCCCTTCCGAATTTCCCAGTTTACCACCTCCAAGGGAAGTGAACTTTTACATTGAACTTATCCCTACAGCACCACCTGTTTCAAAAGCTCCTTACAGGATGTCCCCCACGGAACTCAAGGAGTTGAAGAAGCAACTTCAAGAGTTGTTGGAGAAAGGCTTTATTCGACCAAGCACGTCCCCTTGGGGTGCGCCGGTCGTATTTGTCAGGAAGAAGGATGGATCTCTCCGGCTATGCATCGATTACCGGTAGTTAAATCAACTCACAATTAAGAACAACTATCCACTGCCGTGTCTCGACGAGCTGTTCGACTAGATCTATGGTGCGGAATATTTCTCAAAGATAGACCTCAGGTCTGGTTATCATCAGCTGTGGATCAAAGATGAAGATATTTTCAAAACTACTTTTCGAAGCAGATATGGGCATTATGAGTTCGTGGTTATGCCATTTGGGCTAACCAACGCCCCTACTGCTTTTATGTAGTTAACGAACAATGTCTTCAGGCCTTATTTGGACCGATTTGCGGTCATTTTCATTGATGACATTCTTATACACTCCAAGACCTGAGAAGAGGATGAAGAGCACTCGAGAATAGCTTTGCAAATATTAAGATAGCATCAACTCTATGCGAAGCTCAACAAATGTGAGTTCTGGCTAAAGGAAGTCTCATTCCTTGGTCATATTATATCAAAGGAAGGTATCACTGTGGATCCTTCTAAGGTCGAAGCTGTCAAGAATTGGAGTCGACCGACAACTATATCTAAAATCAGGAGTTCTCTTGGGTTGGCTGGCTTTTATCGACGGTTCATAAAAAATTTCTCTAAGATCACAGTACCTCTGACCAAGCTTACAAAAAAAGAAAATCCTTTTATACGGTCAAAGGATTGTGAAGAAAGTTTCTTGACTCTCAAGGAACATCTTACCACGACACCTATATTAGCACTGCCCGTTGAAGGTGGTGGTTTTGAAGTCTATACCGACGCATCAGGCATTGGCCTTGGGTGTGTCCTTATGGAACATAGTAAGGTGATCTGTTATGCTTCGAGGCAATTGAAGCATCATGAGGAGAACTACCCAGTTCATGATCTAGAATTTGCTACTGTTATCTTCGCCTTGAAAATATGACGACATTACCTTTATGGGGAAAAATTCACTATATTCTCATACCACAAAAGTCTGAAATATCTCTTCTCCCAGAAGGATTTAAACATGAGGCAAAGAAGATGGCAAGAATATTTAAAGGACTTCAACTTTTCTATTCAATACCACCCTGGCAAGGCAAATGCTGTAGCAGATGCTCTCAGCAGGAAACCACCGGCAACATTATCAAGTCTCAGGAGAGGTATGACCAACCTTATAGAAGATTTTGCTCAGCTAAATCTAGATATTGACATGGAGAACGAGATGTGTACTATCGCCAAGATCAGGTCACAACCAACATTAATAGAAGATCTAGTCAAACTTCAAGAGAATGACCCTATGCTGGTGGAGATCAAAGCTAATATTGATCAACGACCATATTTCTCCATCACGAGTAATGGAAGATTACTATTCTGAGGTCGGATCTGTGTACCAGATCACGGAGAGACGAAGAAGCTAAATATGGAAGAAGTCCACAAAATAAGATATTCTATTCACCCTGGTGCTACCAAGATGTACCAAAATTTAAAAAGAAATTTCTGGTGGCCCAACATGAAGAGAGAAGTGGCAGACTTTGTATCTCGTTGTCTCACTTGTCAACAAGATAAGGCTGAACACTTAAAGCCCGCTGGAAAGTTACATCCTTTGGAGATTCCCAAGTGGAAATGGGAGAGCATAGGGATGGATTTTATCATGGGTTTGCCAAAGACAATAGGCGGACATGATGGTATTTGGGTGATCATAGACCGATTGACAAAATCTGCACATTTCCAACCTATTACAAGTCGATGGTCTGTGGATATTCTAGTAGCATTGTATACGGAGATTATTAAACGATATGGAGTCCCTATCACAATTATATCTGACCGAGACCGTTTCACATCACAATTCTGGAAGGTGTAGATTGTTTAATAGTTCTATCCTGCCCCTTAAACTAACTATGCATGTATCATATGAGCATGATCAAGCATGGAAGATAATGAACAAAGGGGGGTGATAAGAGATAGAAGAACTGACCGTGATCGCCACCAAGGTTCCGACAACTCCGAAAGGCTGGAGAAAGGAGTAGAACGGCGCCGTGTACCTTGGAAAGATGAAGACTTGATCGGGTTTAAGAACGGGGTGCGGGGAACTTTGTGGATTCAACCTCCTCTCCTTCCAATCGGCTAGATGAATAGGGCCTCACGTTCATATCATGCTCTATTGCAAAACAAATATCAAACTACAAGAGAAAAACTCATTAGAAACTACAAGTGTAGTATCAATCCCGCAGTGATAAAACAAGGGTAGAAATTGAGGGTAAACTCACCGGGGGGAGGTTTTTAACCCTTGTGGAAGGGTGCAAAAGATAGGTGTGTGTGTGTTGTGGATGTATGAGAGTTGAAATCATGAGATATGATGAAGAGGACAGAGAGAAAATGAGGATGTAAAATGTTCAAAAGTGCATGTATAGCAGAAAGTGCAAAAAACTGTGATGATTTGTGAAATTGAGAGGACTAGAACTATAAGAATAAACAACCAAATGAAGCTCAAAAGGATGAAATGGAAAGCTAATACTTCCCTCTTCAAGATGGGGTCAAAGTAGAAGGTAGACGATGCAGCATGGCTTCACCTCGAACCAAGAAAGAGCCCCCTGCGGCCATTGTGAACTTGGCAGTTTATATAGAGCTTGTAGAAAAGCCTTCACTTCCTCTCATGACTCCCAGAGATATAGTCCAAGATAAATTGAGTTCTATGGATCAAACTCGAGATAATACTAAGAACAAGAGATAGGACCAAGTGGGACTCGATTTGGAGGAGGATTCTAGAAGTTATAGCTCTTTGGAAGGTAGGCCCATCGCACAGAAAAAATAGAGTTTGACTTGTACTAGGATGCATAAACCCAGAACTTTTGATCATGATTCTGAGAGGTATAGCCAATGAAATCTCAAGTTCTATAGATCAAACTCGAGATAATATAAAGGGCAAGAGATAGAAACAAATGGGGATCAATTCGGAGTAGTATTCTAGAAGATATAGCCTTTGGAAGATGGCCACGGCGAACAAAAACGGGATAGAGTCCAGCACAGGCTGAACTCTTAAACTGGCCTAGTGGTCGGTCGACCGACCGCTTGGCAAGAAACGGTCAGTCGACCGACCGTTTACCAGAAGAAACGGTCGTTTGGATAACCGTTTGCCGCCAGACTGCACCATTAGGCCCCCGAATGCCTGTTTGACCTCCGAATGGACTCGGAACAGGCCCGAAAGTTGGAGATTTGAAAATAGAAGCTTCCAAGGCTAAATGGGCTTTAAAAATGGTGAGAAAATGGGCTTGAGATGGGCTCAAAGAAGACTCTAAAACAATGGTTAATTCAGGACATCATGAAGGTAAATAAGAGAAATAACGTGACTTATGGGCTAAAATGGGTGTCAACAGATGCCCCTCATTGATGTCTGCTTTGCAAGGGAACAAGCGAAAGCAGTGTGGAGACAAAATATAAAGTAGATGGAGTGAAAGTGACAGTGATGTGAACTAGAGATGAAGGAGAGGGAACTGAAAAGCAGGCATCAAGGCAAAAGACACCCGTTATAACCAACAAGCGACAGGAATTCTCCCGAAAATGCCGAACTAACCACCCAGAATGACTGACGCAGATGAGACATGTCTGGAGAACTAAGCTAAGGGAAAGGAAACATGATCAACCTCATCAGGGATAGAATCCACGGACAATGAGGGGATCAGAAGGAGCATATCTGAAAAGATTGAAAAGGAGAATAAGACTGAGATAAAATCTGGATAGGAATCATGCTGGCCAACCAGACCGAGCGGGCAGATCAGAAAGATCGTTCAAATTTGGAGTGGAATGAGAATCTCTTATCCAAGAGAATTAAAGTGCAATTAACCATTGTTGAGGAGAAATCTTGAGAGGATCACGAGACGTGAATGCTCAAAAAATGACATGATGCATGTTGGGCTTAAAATAAAGAAATCATTAAAACGAATGCAAAGAAATATAAAATAGAAAGTACTCAAGGATAATATTGATAGGCCAAGCCAAGACGGGGTTAAGAGTCTTCTTGCAACCACGGCGTTCGAGACAGAGTCCATCATTCTCCACCCGACTCAAACGAGCGGCTTATCCAACGATTAACCATATGCTCCTAGATCATCATCGTTTTTGTTAAAGGGGAACATTAGATCCTAGAACACACGGCAAACCAGCCGGTCCTTGAGAGGCTATAATAATATAAATACCATATAGTAATGCAACAATGAGAAGGGATAGAGAGCCATACCTGACTTACCTGCCAAGCGAAACGACATTCTTTTGGATTTTTCAAATTTTTATGAGATTTTCAAATAAGACAACAACAAACATGAATAAACAAATATGAACATAATGAAAATATAACAACCAAATAAATGAAAGACACCATAACACAATGTAACGATCAAACGAATGGAAAATAATACAACAAGATAAACAAGCACATATGCAATGGCATGAACAAACCACATGTATGCACGATGAACATGGTGGGACAAGATAAAAATGCGGTGGGACAACACACGGTTGGGACAAGAATATGAGGGATGACCACACGGTTGGGACAACACACGTGACATAGAGGGACGACTAACAACATATGCAAGATAACTAACAACACGTGGTGAGGGGCAAAACAACATGCGTGGGATGACACGAAGGGACATAAACATGTGATAAGGGCACGGCGGGACACAGACATGACAAATACATCAGAATGAAGCAGAACCGTCAGGTTCATTATCGTGAGGCAATGCCTTCTCATGAAGATATGATTATTGCAAACAAAAGTCGAGAAGAACATAAGCTTCAGAACAGATCGAGTGAATAGATTGAAAGAGGAGAGCAGAATAGATCAAAAGTCATGGATAGGAGGCAAAGCTTGAAGCACTTGCAACCTGCACACTTAACAAACGGATTACGTATCTGTCCTTAAAACAAATGTAAATGCATTAAAAAGAAAACAAAAGATGCATTTTTTGGATTTTTGTAATTTTTTAATTTTTTGGATTTTCAATAATATTTAATTTTTCTGAATTTTTGAAATATTTGATTTTTTGGGAATTTTCTCAATATTTGATTTTTTTTGGAATTTTAAAGTATTTGATTTTTTGGAATTTTGGCAATATTTATTTTTTTTGGATTTTAAACAAAGCTATCAGCAGCACCTAGAGACGGGCTTAAACTATTGGCTAGGGGTCGCCGTTCCTCCCCTCTTATTAAAGATTTCCCTTGAACAGGGCGTGCATCTGAGGGTGGCTTGCCACAACGAACCGCCTCTAAAAAACGGTGCGCATACTAAGGCCATACCCGAGATTCAACCCAGCCTAAGAGGGAGATAGAAGAAAAATTAAAGATAAGCTTTATGCAGGATAGGAGATATCCAGACTCGATTTCGTTCCAGGGCACTACCCTTTAAAGATACAGTCTGTTACGCCGGGGCTTTGTGTCTTTGATTTTGAGACCCATATTTTTTAGACATGCATGCGACCGGGCTCATGACCTCCCGCGGGGAACTATACTACTACTCTTGCCATGCCTTTGATTTTCATAATTTTGCATTGATTCATTTCCTTTGATTTTCTTTTGACGGCCCTTATTGGCTAGATATAACATGAAAGCTCACTTTCCAAGGGTCAAGACTGCCCCTATTTGAGACCTTTCTCGTATTAGGGAGCGCCTAGGTTACTCATCTCATCTATCAATCTCTTGACCCTACACTTGGTCGAGCAAAGAAGAGAAAAAGACCTTTATGTATACCCATAGTATGGCCAAAGCAGCAATGGTGTGCCTCAGAGAGATCGGCTATGGCTTACCGTGTAGTGTGTGAAAAACCCATGCAAAAAGGTTACCCTCAACATTCAGGGAAAGCAACTTAATGAACTAAAGCCACTCAAACCATGTTGGGGAAATAGCATTATCTTAGCCATGCGCAGGAATAACAGTGATAGAGATAATATCATGTTCTTGCACAAAATAAAGATACCTTGCAAATCCATAGTGTGGAAACCAGCGTCCTAAAGCGATCTTGACCATCGAGCTTTTGAGCAGCATGAGCTTTGTATTTCTTGCTTGATAGGACAAAGTGGGAGAGGACAACAAAGGGTTGAAGGTTTCTCTACATGGAGGAGTGATAGACATCAAACTAGACGAAGAATGATTAAAAAGGAAGAGAGATGAGGGCTAGAACTCCCTTGTTAAGGCACAGAGACCCTGATGATAAGGAACCAGATACATAATAAGCAAAGATCCACTGGGATCAAGGCGGACTAAAGCCTCAAAAATAGCAAGAAAAATGGCAACACCCCCAAAAGGGTGAGGAAGAATGAGTAGAAAGATGAGAAAAAGAATCATCCAACGCAGTCGGAGAAGAGGAATGATAATCACTGGATGGGGTTGGGGAAGGAGAATTAGAATAACCCGACAGGGTCAGGGAAGAAGAGACATAGACACCCGACAGGGTCGAGGAAGGAGAATTAGAATCACTCGACAGCGTCGGGGAAGAAGAGTAATAGACACCCGACAGGTTTGGGGAAAGAGAATCATAGACACCCGACAGGGTCGGGGAAGAAAAATTAGAACTCGAAGATACCGGAGGGGAAGAAGAATCGGAGGGTGTCCCAGGATCGGGATGATGAGAGGGCAAAGGCTGAGGCCTAGAATAACGAGAATGAAAACCTGGAGGCCCCGAATGAAAAGAAGAAAAGCGGAGGTTCACGGACTCAAGAGGAGAGGAGGAGATCATGGATGTGGGATTGGAATAACGAAGGTACACCATGTTAGGACAGGTAGTACGCGGAAATAGATCTAGAGGGGGGTGAATGGATCTTTTGGGAAATTTCGTCCAATAAAAAAAATAAGCTCCACTCTAAGGACAGATGAAGGAATGCTACACTGAAGACATTGAGATATGAAGACGGCTACTTAGACCGGTGAACAAATGCTTGTCATGCCATCAAAGTATCAGCGAGAAACTAGATGATCTCCAACATTCATAGCTCAAGCAAAACACAAATCGACAGAAGGAGGCAAGAGACAAGGACAACACACCAAGCAAGCCACTGCATAGGATATTTTTGGGTGGTTCGGCCAGACCCACAGTCTGCCTACATCCACCCCTCACTCCAAACCGGAGTAAGGCTTCTCTTGCAAAAGCAAGAACATGCGGACTCAGTCTGTTAACATACGCTGCCTAACAGCTTGACAAATCGAGGGAGACAAATCCCTCAAACCAAGCTCTGCAACCCACAGAAGCTTGGCACCTAGGCTTGCTACCCACAAGACCAAAATCGGAGACAAATCTCCCTTCCTCCAAATCGGAGGGGAACCGCTAGTGACACCCCCTCATTCGCAAACCAGAGGTCACGGACCTCTCTTCCTCCACACCAGAGAGAAATAGTGAATTGCGCTCAGCAATTCACCCAACCAGAGGTCTAGGACCCCTCTTCCTCCACACTAGAGGGAACAACCACGATCAACACCAAGTCACTCATAAACCTGAGACCAAGTCTCCCTTCTCCTTAGACCACAGGAGGAACCCCAACCTCAAACCAGAGGATCGGAAGATCACAAGTGGAAATGAGAAAGAAAAGATAAAAAGACACAAGAAAACAAATCAGAATGTAGCTCCAATGATCTCTGCACCCCCTCCATCTTTCTTTCTTCTTCTTCTCTCAATATGCTCGCTCGCTCTCCTGGCGACTCCTTCTTCTTTTTCTTCTTCTGTTGGCTCTTGTGCTCTTCTCTCTGGCTGCACACCCCTTTTTCTATTCTCTTCTTTTTCTGCTTCAATCTCTCTTGTCACTATCTGACCACAGAAGAAGGCTTTTATATAAAGCTACAGTCTGGGACCCAAGAACTCACGCCCTAGGCGTGTGGAGGTAACACTCCCGCCAAGAAGCTTCAGGAATGTATTAACCACGTGTCAGGATCTAAAAAAGTAGGAATCCACGTGGCAGTTCCTTTCAGGGACGGTCCCCCTTGGATCACATACCCTTAACGATCACGAGCAGATGTCCTGTTAGTCCATTAAGACATATGATAGTCAGGCAATTATAAAAATTGAATAAGCTTGATGAGGCCTTAATGCAAACGTGCATAGACTCAATATAGCATAAGTACTCATATGCACGGACTCAACGCTCACATAGTAAACAAGTGCTCAGACTTGATTCAAGTGCAGAGCTAAAAGATGCACAGGCTACGTGTGAGTATAATCAATAAGTGCATCGAGTTGGTACATACTCTACACTGACTCAATATGTCGAGTGCTATCTTGCACAGACTTTACGCGTGCAAGAATCGAGAGTTGCACAGAGTCTTCTATGCATTATGCGAGATAAGCACGGACATGCCAAAGAAATGTGCACAGACTTTATGTGTTCGGTGCAAGAGTTGCACCGACTTGATGGCGTGCGACAACGAATGTTGCACCGAGGATAAATGTGCAATACCACCAATACACTGACCTTGTACAAGGTGAACAGTGGATGGCACCAACTTCATGAATGGTTGCAACATAAGTTTCACCGACTTAATGTGTGCAAAAACGGGGAATGCAGAGATCTACTATTTTCATAGATTTAAGCATGCACAGACTTCTATACCAGACATTATGAACTCAACATAGATGATTGCACCGACCTATTTCCAACTGACATGAAACAATGCATAAACCTTGGAGACATACGAGCAGATATGCACAAGCTAGCAAAGTTCACAGGGAAGATGTGCACCGACCGTGTGGTGA
The DNA here is from genome assembly GCA_022559845.1 of Amorphophallus konjac. Lineage (NCBI taxonomy): Eukaryota > Viridiplantae > Streptophyta > Magnoliopsida > Alismatales > Araceae > Amorphophallus > Amorphophallus konjac. The sequence goes on along the minus strand of CM040124.1, from coordinate 128,269,987 downwards.
CATATGATAATGATGCACTGACTTAAATGCTCGCATCAACTAAAGTTGCACAGACCTGGTTGGCACAAGGTAGACTTGCACCGGCTGTAAGAATGCATGAAATGTAACTTGCACCGAGTTCAGTCTCGTGCAAGCCAAGTGTGCACCGACTTTAACGTGCACGCTACATTCAAGTGCATAGACTTCGACTGCGTGCACTACAGTGCATTACACCGACTTGCATATGCCAAGACAGTGTGCACGGACTTGAATGTACAAACCTAGATGCTCATGAATAGTGACGCGCACTGACTTTGTTGTGTAGCCTAGTATGATGAACCACAAGTATGCATCGACATGATGTGCTAAACATAAGTGAACTCACTGACCGTGTGTCTGCTTTAGACACAACCTGCACCGACTTTAAATGACCAATCTAAGAGCAAATGTGCATGGTCCCTCAATGCATGAATGAAAAAGTCACCATATGCATATGAGTAGTGAGTGTGCATGGACCCTCTCCTTATGCAAAAGAAAATATGTGTGTGCCTAAAATATGTGTGTGCCTGCAACCTGTATGATGAAATGCAAAGCGTGCATGTACTCTGATGAAGTTCTATGCAACATAACATACAAAAACTAGATGCATAAACAAATGCATGTTTTGTTAAACATTCAATCTTTCATGCAAACACAGTGTGACTCATAGTGTTTGCTATCATCAAAACCACAGAGACAAAACAATCTCCTCCTTTTTGATGATGGCAACCCTATGAGTCATGAAGATAAAGCAAGATGCTATGCTGACAGACGATAAAGCAAGATGCTATGCTGACAGACAAACTATTCTCCCCCTTTCACTTCATTAAAAAGAAAAATAGTTTGATAAACAATGCTCCCCCATACCAAAAGAGCCTAATCAGCCAGATGAGTGACATGCACAACATGTAACTCTACTCCCCCTGAAAAATAGGGTATGATGAAGGACATCCAAGAAGGAGGGTAATCTCTCCCTTAATGCCAGAAACATGTTGATGTGACAATTTCCCTCTCTGACAAAGCAGAGGTATAAGAGTGGAAGAAGGGATAAGCATCAATTAGCAAAAAAATACAGGGACAATCAAAGATAAGTTCTGGTTAGAATGAATGTTATCAATGATCAAATGGCAGTGAGCAGAAGAATGTAGAATGAGTTTCAATCTCATAAGTGATTCAATAAGATTTTCAAAGAGATATCAAATTCATAAATCAAGTAGTAAGAGTATTTCGGAGTCTTCCATGATAATGGCTTATGAATGAACGTTATTGAACTATATGGTTTAAACATGATGTATACACAGTTTGCCAATAAAGTTCAGTACACATATATGAAATCAATTTTAATAAGAGTGAACCAAGCCCTCATATTTACATCTTGATTAACCTCCCTACATCTTACACAATCTATTTCAATGACTTCTTTGGAAAGAAAACAGTCATGAGTATTGAGGTTAAAAAAATTGACATTTCTAAAATTTCAACTTTTGGGTTCAGTAGAATTTTCATTTCTTTTTAATTTTTGAAATAGTCAGGAATAATTAATGCCTTTCGTCGTAAAGGTAGATGCTGATTAGACGCCAGTACCCCTAGCTTACTCAGCATAATGTACCATTCTGTTTCAGGTATAGATGTCACCTTTTGCGTAAGGGTACACGTTTACCAGACGCAGGTACCCCTAGTTACTCAGTGAAACTAACCATTGTTAATTTTCTGAACAGAGTTAGCCAAGAAGCATCATGACATTGGGTCTATTGTTTTTGACAAGGATCCTAGTTTCTCAGCGCAGTTGGCCATTGCTCTGCTATTGCAAAACTGAATTAGCATTTAGACACAGCTACCCATAGGGTTTGAAGAAAGACTTGTTTAAAAATAATACAAATTGCATGCATTTCAGCCAAATAGGCCATGATTTGAAAATTGTAGATTACAGAAGATTTTTCAAAATGTAACATGAAATGGTTGGTTAAAGTTTATTCAAATATGATTCAGATATTTTTCAAGACATTCAAAAATAAACTCAATGAATCCATTAAACTTAAACCAACAAGATCTGTTAGACATTCATAATTCTTTATAATAGAAGATTCTTTATTGACACGATTTCCAGATTTATGAATGAGGTATGCAAATTGAAATCTTCTTGAAATTCAGAAGGATCAAGAAAGGATTCAGAGGTAGCCAGATTATCAATGGAAACCAGCACAAGAACAATTATCATGAGGGAATTTTTTTTTCAAATAAGTGGATTTCGACCAGATAGAAAGAAGTGATACCAATTGTTAGTATATGGTGCAGGAAGAGCAGAGACTGTAGAAAGAGTAAAAATGTGGCTAGACAAAGAGGATATTGGTTGACTGAATGAGCAATTCAGGTCTGCCGAATTAGATAGTAAGGAAACAGATGAATAACCATACAGTTCAAAAGTTGATTTATATGCTCCCTCTGACAAGATGCACTCAATCTTTTGGAATTCTCAATATGAATGGTATGCAATTGACTCATGTATGCATATGCATTGACTCATGTTCATAGAATGCATTGACCCATCATGTATAACATGAAAACCATGCAGAGAGTTAAACTAACCAAATATGCATGAAGCACAAGAATTAACTTGATGGACTCCCCCTATCTAGATGCCATGATTGACAACCCTGAATGCAGCATATGTATGCATCAAATGTTGTCAACCCTTTAATCTCATATATGCACAGATCGCCCAGCAAGTGCATGAACTGGAAAAAAAATGCAAATGACAGATGCAATTGTGGACATGTATGCATGAGATCTTAAATGACATATTAAGCATGATGTTCAGCTAAAAGAAAATTCATGTGAATAAGCATGTAAACAACAGAGTTGGGGTTTTACCTTACTTGAGCGCCTTGATTTATTAGCCCCCTTTTTTATTCTCCATCCCAAGGCACTCCTGCAAACAACATCTCATTTTGCATTCTTAGGAACCCAAGTCTCCTTGGGTCCTTTCATGATAGTAGCACCTTTGAATGGTGCTCTCCTCATTTTCAACACTTGAGAATCATCGAACCACATCAAATAGCAGTTAGACATGGAATGTCCTAACTGTCCATAGTAATAACAAGAGATAATATATTTTAAATTCTTTTTATGCACATTATCATAAGCAGGATATCTACATGCATTAACATGAAGAATTCTATTATTTGCATGAACATGTTCTTTTCCATAACCTGTCGACCAGCATTCAGAAGCTCGGTGGCCAGGTTTTCCACATTCAAAACATCCAAAAGTTTATCTCTTAAGACCGGATTTATTTCTACCAAAAACACTCCGATTTGTAGGGAATTTTATATTTTCAAAAAATCTTTTTCCCTGAGCATGCCAGCAGTCCTTGAGTGTATGGCCATGTTTTCCACAATGAGAGCAAATAGAAAAGTTTCTTCGATGGCAACCCAACCAGCATTGTGCAGCAACATGTCCTACCTTACCACAAATAAAGCATGTGATACCCTTTTTCTTAGTGACAGGAAATTTCTTGACCTGAGAGTCCCTAGCATGCATTTTTCTAGCATTCAAATCATCTAGTTCCATTAATCTACATTCATGCATCAGATGGCCAATCTTGTGACAGTAATGACAAATCATTTTCTTTTCAGATGCATGTGAGTGTGTGGGTGGAACATGCAAAGTGGGGACAAGAACATTTTGGTTCTCTTCTTTTTATTTTTCAGTTGTTTTCTTTTGAGCAGAAGACTGAGAACTAGGAAGGTTCGGAGGGCTGTGAGAAGTTGAGTTGGAAACCAAGGAAGTTTGAACTTTATTTTTAAAACTCTTTTTGTTTGTAGGGTTATAGCCCAACCCTTCCTTCTGAAAATTTAGTTTCACCCCCAGTAGCTTATCCAAACTATCTTGACCTTCAACAAATCTAGATAAATAATTTTTTAGGTCCTTAATCTCATCTTCCAGGGAAGCAATATGTAATTCATAACTAGCAATTTCTTGTTCACTGCAATTCACACACTCATTTAGCACTTTGTTTACAATTTTATAGTTCTCAACTTCTTGTTCCAGATTGTGCAGTTTTTCAGTTTGACTATTAACAACACACTTTCCCTTTTCTAGGACAAGAAGCCTCTCAGAGATTGCAGTGTTCAAAAAGTTCAATTCTTCATTTTCAGACCTTAATTCTTTGATTTGTTCAGCAAGATTCTCATTATGTCTTTCAATCAATTTCTCCTCCCTAGTTCAGATTTAAGTTTTTCTTCTAACATACCTTTGTTTTCTTCTTTGAGAGAAGCAATGAAGTCCTTGTGCCAATTTAAATATGAGTGAAGATTTTCATTTATTTCCTTCAGAAATTCACATTTATTACAAACTTATTTACCAGAATACTTTGATTCAGCTTGGAATTTTTATTTTTCAGTATCATTAAGACTTTTCTGAAGTTCTGCATTTACACTTTTAACAGCTTCAAGTTTTTCATGAATCAACTCATTTTCCTTCACATAATTCCCAAGTTTCTTGTCTGCCTATTCAATTTGATTTCTGAGATCATTATTTTCAGGTTTCAATTGTTCTGGCTCTGAATTAACATAATCAAGATATTTCAACAATTCTTTCTTATGAACTAGATTATTGACATGAACCTGATCATCATTGGTCGAGCTAAGTTTTTCTTTTAGTTCAGAGACTTCACATGCAAGTTCTTGATTTTCCCTTTTGAATAAACTAATTTGTTTCTTAAGCATTTTGATATCAGACAAGCATGTATCATAGGACTGTTTCAGTTTTAAGCAAATTTCACATGAGGACTCTGAACTATTCAGATTAATTTTCTTTTTCAATTTTTTATATTATTTTCTTAACATCTCATGTGACTCTAATAGCTCACCATATGCATCCTGCCAATCATCAAAAGTATAATTCTTGAAAGGGTTTACCTGATCATCTTCCTCTTCATCATTTTGGCTGCTATTTTGATTACTGCCATTTGCCATCATGCATCGGTCTTCATTTACATGGCTGGCAGTCTCCAGCTTGTCCAGTATCTCCTTAGCTGACCTGCAATTATATAAGCAAGAGTGGAGTGCCTTGTTAGTTGCTACCTTCATCAGTTCCAAGTCTCTTTTATTTTCATCCCACATCAATCTATGTCTGTCAGTCCATTTGGACTTGTTCTTTGGTAGACTGTGTGGATCGTGTGCAATGAGTTTCCACAGACTAGGATTAACCGACTTGACAAATATGTGCAAGTTATTAAGCCATAAGTCAAACTTAGTACTATCAAAAACCGGTGGATGAGCCATGGATCTAAACATCAGAATATGACATAAACAAAAACGACGACCAGGGATGTACCACAAAAACACAGGATCTACTGCAGATCGTTGGATCTGTGCAATAAGAACCTGCTCTGATACCAATTGTTAGGACAGGTAGTACGCGAAAATAGATCTAGAGGGGGGTGAATGGATCTTTTGGGAAATTTTGTCAAATAAAAAAAATAAGCTCCACTCTAAGGACAGATGAAGGAATGCTACACTGAAGACACCGAGATATGAAGACTGCTACTTAGACCGGCGAACAAATGCTTATCATGCCATCAAAGTATCAGCGACAAACTAGATGATCTCCAACATTCATAGCTCAAGCAAAACACAAATCGACAGAAGGAGGCAAGAGACAAGGGCAATCACACCAAGCAAGCCACTGCACAGGATATTTTTATGTGGTTCGGCTAGACCCACAGTCTGCCAACATCCACCCCTCACTCCAAATCGGAGTAAGGCTTCCCTTGCAAAAGCAAGAACAGGCAGACTCAGTCTACAAACATACACTGCCTAACAGCTTGACAAATCGAGGGAGACAAATCCCTTAAACCAAGCTCTACAACCCACGGAAGCTTGGCACCTGGGCTTGCTACCCACAAGACCAGAACCGGAGACAAATCTCCCTTCCTCCAAACAGGAGGGGAACCGCTAGTGACACCCCCTCATTAGCAAACCAGATGTCACCGACCTCTCTTCCTCCACACAAGAGGGAAATAGTGAATTGCTCTCAGCAATTCACCCAACCAGAGGTCTAGGACCCCTCTTCCTCCACACCAGAGGGAACAACCACGAGCGACACCAAGTCACTCGTAAACCGGAGACCAAGTCTCCCTTCTCCTGAGACCATAGGAGGAACCCCAACCTCAAACCAGAGGATCGGATGAACACAAGTGGAAATGAGAAAGAAAAGATAAAAAGACACAAGAAAAAAAATCAGAATGTAGCTCCAATGATCTCGGCATCCTCTCCCTCTTTCTTTCTTCTTCTTCTCTCAGTATGCTCTCCTGGCGACTCCTTCTTCTTTTTCTTCTTCTGCTGGCTCTCATGCTTTTCTCTCTGGCTACACACCCCTTCTTCTATTCTCTTCCTTTTCTGCTTCAATCTCTCTTGTCACTATCTGACCGCAAAAGAAGGCTTTTATATAATGATACAGTCCGGGACCCAAGAACTCATGTCCTAGGCGTGTGGAGGGAACACTCCCACCAAGAAGCTTCAGGAATGTATTGGCCACGTGTCAGGATCTAAAAAAGTAGGAATCCAAGTGGCAGTTCCTTTCAGGGACGGTCCGCCTTGGGTCACGTACCCTTAACGATAACGAGCAGATATCCTGTTAGTCCATTAAGACATGTGATAGTCAGGCATTTATAAAAATTGAATAAGCTTGATGAGGCCTTAATGCAAACGTGCATAGACTCAATATAGCATAAGTACTCATATGCACGGACTCAATGCTCACATAGTAAACAAGTGCTCAGACTTGATTCAAGTGCAGAGCTAAAAGATGCACAGGCTATGTGTGAGTATAATCAATAAGTGCATCGAATTGGTACATACTCTGCACTGACTCAATATGCCGAGAGCTATCTTGCACAGACTTTACGCGTGCAAGCATCAAGAGTTGCACAGACTCTTCTATGCATTATGCGAGATAAGCACGGACATGCCAAAGAAATGTGCACAGACTTTATGTGTTCGGTGCAAGAGTTGCACCGACTTGATGGCGTGCGACAACGAATGTTGCACCAAGGTTAAATGTGCAAGACCACCAACACACTGACCTTGTACAAGGTGAATAGTAGATGGCACTGACTTCACCAATGGTTGCAACATAAGTTGCACCGACTTAATGTGTGCAAAAATGGGGAATGCAGAGATCTAGTATTTTCTTAGACTTAAGCATGCACAGACTTCTATACCAGACATTATGAACTCAACATATATGACTGCACCGACCTATTTCCAACTGACATGAAACGATGCACAAACCTTGGAGACATACGAGCAGATATGCACAAGCTAGCATAGTGCACAAGGAAGATGTGCACCGACCGTGTGGTGACATGTGACAATGATGAACTGACTTAAATGCTCACAGCAACTAAAGTTGCACAGACCTGGTTGGCACAAGGTAGACTTGCACCGGCTGTAAGAATGCATGGAATGCAACTTGCACCGAGTTCGATCTCACACACGCCAAGTGTGCACTGACTGTTGATTCGTTTCTTTAATTAGATTCCTATCCCGCCCCCTTTAAATACATACATGCATAAGCATGTGAATCAAAGATAAGGGGGATGAAAGGATAGAAATACTAACCGTGATCGCCACCAAGGTTCCAACAACGCCAAAGGATGAAGAAGTGTAAAGAACGGCGCCGTGTACCTTGGAAAGAAAACTTGATCGCGCTTGAAACGGGGTGCGGGGAACTTGTGGATTCAAACCTCCTCTCCTTCCAGCCGGCTAGAGGAAGAGGGCCTCACATTGTATTCATGCTCTCCTGCAAAACAAAGATGAAACACAAAGGCAAAAACCCATTAGAACATGCATGTGTAGTATCAATCCCGGAGTGATAAAATAGCATGAATAAAAGGGGGAGAACGCACCGGGGGGAGGTTTTTAACCCCTGTGGAAGGGTGGAAAAGATAGGTGGGTGTGTTGTGCATGCATGAGATTTGAAATCACGAGATTTTATTGAGAGAATAGAGAGAAATCAATGATGCAAAACGGAGAAAAATGCATGTGTAGCAGAAAGTGCAGAAAACTGTGATGATTTTTGATTTTAAGAGGAAGAGAACTAAGAGTGTAGACCATGAAATCAAGCCCAGAAGGATGGAATTGAAAGCTAATACTTTCCTCTTCAAGATGGGGTCGAAGGATTGAGTCGGCGGTGCAGCATGGCTTCGCCCCACGTCCGGAAAGAGCCCCCCGTCGCGACTGCGAGCTGGGCAGTTTTTATAGAGTTTTAGAAGAAAGCCTCATCTTCTTATCACGACTCCCGGAGATAGAGTCCAAGTTAAATCGAGTTCTCTGGATCAAACTCGAGATAATACTAAGGACAAGAGATAGGAACAAACGGGGATCAATTCGGAGGAGGATTCTAGAAGATATGATTATTGGAAGATAGCCCCGGAGCCTAATCTGCAGAGTTTGAGTTGAACTAGGAAATACTTAAATCCTGATCTTGCGACCCAGATCCTGAGAGATAATGCCAATGAAAATTTGATTCCTATGAACCAAATTCAAGATAATACCAAGGGCTAGAAGTAGGAAAAAACGGGGATCAATGTGGATAAGAATTCAAGAAATTATGGACTCTTCAAGAGGGCCACGGCGCACAGAAACGGAGTAGAGTCCAGCACGAATTGGACTCTCTGGTGCATGTAACGGTCTATCATAGGAGCGTCAGAGTTATGTAACGGACTAGGGTAGGTCCGTCACACTCTGGAGGTCGAACGAGACGTTTTCGGATGAGATTGGATGTAACGCACCCAAACAGGGCCGTCACTTGGTCTAACGGTCAAGGATAGGACCGCCACACTCTAGGGGTTGAACCGGGCTGTTTTGGGCAAGTTTTGGTGTGACGGTCTATCGTAGGACCGTCACACTGAAGTAACGGTCTTCACTGGGCCGTCACTTCAATGAAGTAACGCACCTGCAAATGACCTTCACATCGATGAAGGTAGATTCTGGGCAGACTGCGCGCGACTTTAGAAATCGAAGCGTATCTCTCAAACGGTGGAGAACTAGACAAAGTGGTAAACATAGAAGTTGTAGATAACTGAGAGAGAAACAACTTTCATGAAGAAAGAAATTTGAGAAAATGATTGGAAGAGGGTGAAAATGGGGCTGGAAGAGAGAGGAAAATTCTGGAATGTAGGTGAACAGCATAGCATGCCAGAAAAATGCGAATAGCTCACAATCGGGGCAGAACCGGCCAACGGTGTAGAAGAAGAAATTGTAGATATTTGAAAGAGGAACAACTTTGATGAAGACAACTTTTTGAAAAGAGGATTGGAAGAGGGTGAAAAAGAACCACTTTCAGGACCGCGCAGTGAGAGAGAGCCGATTACTTGAGGGAAGTCGGCATAAATGGGCTGAAAGTCGATTTGGAAGCCAGAAGTTGATAAGATAAGCTCCGGGGCTCTAGGAAATCATGATCTCCAAGACTCAAAGGATATGAAATGGTAAAAATAGGCTCAAAATCTATCCAAAGAAGGCTCCAAAATAATGGCAAATTCGGGACATCAAAAATGATGAATAAGAGAAACGACGCAACTTGTGGGCTAAAATGGGTGTCAACAGATGCCCCTCCTTGATGTCCGCTTTGCAAGGGAACGAGGGAAAGCGACGCGGAGGCGAAATGGAAAGGAGGTGGAGTGAAAGCGACAGCGACGTGAAATGGAGATGAAGCGGAGATGAAGCGGAGAGAACTGAAAAGCGGGCATCAAGGCAACAAGACACCCGTTACAACCAACAAGCGATAGGAATCCTCCCGAAAACGCCGAACTAACCACAAGGAATGATTGACAAGGATGGGACATGTCTGGAGAACTAAACTAAAGGAGAAAAGGAAACATGACCAGCCTCATCGGGGACACAATCCATGGACAATGAGTGGGTCAGAAGGAAACACAGCATAAGAGCTGGAAAAGGAGAGATAAGACTGAGATAAAATCCAGACAGGAATCACACTAGCCAACCAGACCGAGCGGCAAGATCAGAGAAATCGTTCAAATTCGGAGTGGAATGAAGAATCTCTTATCCAAGAGAACTGAGTGCAATCAACCATTGCTGAGGAGAAATCCTTGAATGGATCACGAGACGTGAATGCTCAAAATGACATGATGCATGCTGGGCTAAAATAAAGAAATCATTAAAACGAATGCAAAGAAAGATAAAATAGAAAGTACTCAAGGATAATATTGCTAGACCGAGTAAAATGGGGTCAAGAGTCTTCTGCAACCACGGCGTGCGAGACAGAGTCCATCGTCCCCCACCCGACTCAACCGAGCGGCCTATCCAACGATTAACCGTATGCTCCTAGATCATCATCGTTTTTGTTAAAGGGGAACATCAGATCCCAGAACACACGGGCAACCAGCCGGTCCTTGAGAGGCTATAATAACATAGATACCATATAGTAATGCAACAATGAGCAAGGATAGAGAGCCATACCTGACTTACCTGCCAAGCGAAACGGCATTTTTTTGATTTTCGATTTCTTGATTTTTGTGGATTTTCATCATAAGACAACAACCACATGACATGACATGATGTGAACATGAACGAATATGAACGAGCATGACATGAACACAACATAATAAGATAAATATGAACAAAACATGGCACAACATAACATAACAAAGATGGATGAAACATAACACACAAACAAATGGCAAGCATGCATGCGACTAAAGGCACGGTGGGACAAGACAACATGCACACGGTGGGACAGCACATGCAGTGGTATAAGGACATGGTGGGGCAAAGACACGTGGGATGACAATACCACGGAGGACAACACGTGTGATGAATGACACGGCAGGATAAAAGATACGACCAACACGAGAGGACATAGACACATATGACAAGGACACAGTGGGACAAAAGACATGGAGGACCATAGACATGATAAAGATAACAAACACATTCTTCAATCAAAGCCCAAGATCAGATGAAGCGAAATCGCCAGGTTCAAAATTGTGGGACAATGCCTCTCATGGAGACATGATTAAGTAGATAAGCGAAAGCTGAGAAGGCCACGAGCTTCAGAATAGATCTAGAGATGGGATTTAAGAGATGAGAACATATCGAAGAATATGAGCATGAGACAGAGCGAATGATAGAGCAAGGAAAGCTTGAACCTGCAACCTGCAGCCTGCACACTTAGCAAACAGATTACGTATATGGCCTCAAGATAAAAATAAAAGGAACAAAAGAGAAGTGTTTTTAGATTTTTGTATTTCTGATTTTTTTTGCCATATTCAAATTTTTGGGATTTTTTGACATATTTGATTTTTTTGGAATTTTGACATATTTGATTTTTTTTTGAAATTTTGACATATTTGTTTTTTGGGATTTTGAACTATATTTCATTTTTTTTTCAGAATTTTGACATATTTGATTTTTTTGGATTTTGAACTATATTTCATTTTTTTGGATTTTGACATAGCAATCTGCAGCACCCAAAGACGGGCTCGAACTACTGGCCAGGGATCGCTATCCCTCCCCTCTCATTAAAGGCTTCCCTTGAGTAGGGCGTGCATGTTAGGGTGGCTTACCATAACCAACCGCCTCTAAAGAACGGTGCCCCTACTGAGGCCATACCCGGGATACAACCTAGCCTAAGAGGGAGAAATAGAAGAAAAATTAGAGACAAGCTTTATGCAGGATGGGAGACATCAGGATTTGAATTCCTTCCAGGGCACTACCCCTCAAAGAGTAGGTCTGTTGCGCCGGGGCTTTGTGTCTTTGATTTTGAGACCCATATTTATCAGGCATGCATGCAACCGGGCTCATGACGTCCCGCGGGGCTTCGCCACTCTTGCCATGCCTTTGATCCATAATTTTACATTGATTCATTTTCTCATTTTGGTAGCCCTTATTGGCCAGATATTGCATGAAAACTCACTTTCGATGGTCAAGACTACCCCTATTTGAGACCTCTCTCGTATTAGGGAGCGCCTAGGTTGGTCATCTCATCCATCAATCTCTTGCCCCTGCACTTGGCCGAGTAGAGAAGAGAAAAAGACCTTTGTGCATACCCAAAGTATGGCCAAAGCAGCAATGGTGTTGCACTAGAGAGATCGGCTATGGCTTGCCGTGAAGTGTGTGAAAAACCCATGCTCAAAGGTCACCCTCAACGATCGGGGAAAGAACTAGACTCCCAGCGCGGAGCTATCACCAGCCTAAGGATGCTGTAGATGCGAACTCATTTGACTAAGCTTAACTAAGCAAATTTCTAAAAGCCACTTAACCATGTTGAGGAACCAACATTATAAGCATGTACAGGAGTAAATAAGTGATAATAATAGCATATTCTTTGCACAAAATAAAGATACCTTTGCAAATCGATGGCGTGGAAACCGGCATCCTGAAGTGATCTCGATCATCGAGCTTTAAGGAGCGCGAGTAGCTTTGTATTCCTTGCTTGTCAGGACGAAAGGGAGAGGATAGCAAAGGATCAAAGATTCCTCGACACAGAGGAGCGACAGACACCAAACTAGACGAAGGAGGAATAAAAAAGGAAGAGAGATGAGGGCTAGAACTCCCTCGTCAAGGCACTGAGGCCCTGATAACAAGGAACCAGATACAGAATAAACCAAATTAGCTGAGATCAAGGCGGACTAAATCCTCGAAAATAGCATGAAAAAGGGTGGAGACCCCGAAAGGGTGAAGAAGAATGAGTAGAAAGATGATAAGAAGAATCATCCGACGTGGTCGGAGAAGAGGGACGAGAATCATCCGACAATGCCGGAGAAGGAGGATGGGAGACACCCGCCAAGGTCGGGGAATAAGAAGAACCCGGAGATACCGGAGGGGAAGAATCAGAGGCAACACCTGGAAGTCTCAGGGAAGAATAATCAGGTGATGTCCCGAGATTAGGATGGAATGATGACATAGGCCATGGCCTAGAATCATGAGAGGAGGGAAAATCTAGAGGATCCGGGGAAAAAAGAGAGGAATGGGGATGCATGGACCTATGGAAGGAGGAGAAAATGATGGAGATAGGATCAGATGGAGGAAGATACACCACCCAAGGGTGGGAACTGAGTAGAAGGAAGGATGAATGAAAAGAAAAGGAGGAAGAGGTGGACCCCTGAATGCACAACCGATAGCCATTGAGTTTATGTCGCCGCCTCTTCTTGGCAGAAATTTCTTGAAAATGGACCCACCTGGTGTGGGCTTGGACCTTCGGGCTTCTTAATCTGTAATACCTTCTCAAATAACGGGCCCACCTAGCAGATGACCTGGTTCGACTGTGAACATGCAACTTCATCGGTGCGGTTGCCCCTAGACACCCGGTCTTAGCAATATGCGAACATTCTTGAGCGAGTAACCCTTCAGAGTGATGAATATCACAAACCCACGGGGTTTTGTCTCTCGGCACTAGAAGCATGAGATTCGGTAACTCCACTCGGAACTCAGTCTTGAAGCACAACTCCCTTGATAGAAGAGACGGGTGAAGCTGAGGGAGAGTAATACACGGCGTTGACATGGCCGGTTTGCTAATAAACCGAGGAAGATTACATAACAGGTGCAGAATATCCTTGGAAAGTGTAGAAGATACGGCCAATTGCCCCTTGAACATAGAACCCATAATCTGCTTGGTGGCCATATGTGTTAGCACAACGCGGGTAGAGAACCCTTCTTGGCATGTCATCTGAACAGCAATAGAGCTAGGAGAAATAATAGCATCAATGGTGAACTCTCCGGCGAGCAAGGAGATTGCCACCGGCCTCGCTTGTGAAGAAACTGGCATCAACTCAAGGGAACTCTTCTTAGCAACTCTCATCTTTGAAAGTAGAGGCGGATCATCCCCAAAATAACCAGGGACGAGGACACGAATCGGCATCCGACAGATAAAATCTTGAATCTTGAAATGCACGGCCGGCACTGAATCATCCTGACTTGACTTATTGTCTCCCTGGGGATTAGACCCGAGGGGCACCAAAGGAAGCGCACACCCACTCCGTGGGGTGATAGTGGTTGGAGAAGTAAAGGGAATATGTTTGGGTGGAACATGTGAAGGTTTGGAAGGCATGGAGGCTCCAACGGGAGTGGTGATGGAAAGTAAAGGCGCAGGCGATGTGGCGATGATAGGCTCGGGTGGCGACAAAGGCGAAGGTGAAAGCGTGGCTAAGGGTAAAGGTAAAGGCAAATGTGTGGCTTGCTCAGGCTCGGGCAAAGGTGATGGCGGAGATGGAGGCAAGGGTGGAGATGGAGGTGGTGATGGAAGCATTGGTGGTGGAGATGGAGATGATGGTGATGTCAATGGAGATGGTGAGGATAGTGATAAAGGCGATGGGGGTAGTGGACATGGAGGTAGAGAGGGTGAAGAGGGAGGTTTTGGTGTCCACCGTCGATGTGTCGACACAACGCGTCGAGCGGTGTTAGGGATAGAAGTAGTGGTAGTGGCGGCAGGGGAAGAAGGGGAGGCACTAGCCTGAGTAGAGGCTTGGGTTTGTGGTGGTGATGGAGCCGGGGTAAGAGATGGTGGAGGTAACGGAGTAGGTGATGGAGCGAGTGCAGCACTAGACGAGGAATAATAGGGGTGCCCCTGACCTTGAAGTAACAGAGACGGCTGCCCGGGTGGCGCTTCTTGTTGCTGCTGTTGGCTACGAAGATGTAAAATGACTTTGTGAATAGCGGCCCAATCAATCCTCTTTTTAGCTTCTAGATCATAAATATAATCCAGGAACTCGGGGCAATCCTCAACCAAATGCCCCAGCTGACGGTGGAAATCACAGAACTGAAGCATATCCCCGACCCCGTGTCGGTAAGGCACAACCGGAGAGAACGGCAACGCGTGAGTGGCCATCAAAGCCCGAAATATATCGGTGAAACACTCCGGCAAAGGAAGATGAGGAGCCTGCTTCGGACCAGGTGGATGCCGAGGGATATGTAATGGTGGAGAAGGTTGTGGAGACGGAAGTGGAGGTTGCGTAGGCAGGAGTGCGTGGCTAGTGGTGGAGGGCTTTGGTGAAGGCATGTGTGGAACAGGATGAGGGGGTATGTAGACGGCATCTACTTGCTCCGGATGTGGTGTTCCCTTGACCGGAAGTGGAGATGGAGACGGGTATGTGGATGCGGGAGGCTGACTCATGGAGGGTTGATATGCTGAGGCGTATGGGTATGTAGAGGCAGGAGGTTGGCTCGTGGTGGGATATGTGGCGGAAGGCTGACTCATGGCCGGCTAACTCATGGGTGCATAGGGTTAGCACGTGGAGGGTGAAGGTTGATATGTGGAGGTGGATGGTGGAGACTCGAGGTCAAGGGAATCTTGGATTTGTTGGCGAATGAAGCGGGCTAGGCTGTAAAGTTGCTGCCAAGAGGTGATGTCGTTGAGGGCTAAGATGAACCGATACTCGGGTGTTGCATTTGATATCAGCATCTTGATTTGTTCTCCCTCCGGAATGTGTCCCGAGACCTGTGCGGCAAGGCGACGCCAACGATCGGCAAAGGTGTAGAAATCTTCTTCGGGCTTCATCATCTCATGGGCCAGATCCGCCATAGAGTACTTGGGCCCAACCTGGTCTTGATACTGCTGAATAAACTTTTCTTGAACGGCATGAAAACTCACAACTTGCTCTTACGGAAGAGAGAAGAACCAATCCCGAGCCGGGCCTTCCAATGACAGACCAAACAGATAAGCCATCAAGTGTTGGTCATGTCGAAACTGGGCCGACTCATAAACAAACTCCTTCAAGTGTACATACGGGTCACCGACTCCACTATAACGGCGATATGTGGGAATTTGTGATGGAGGTGGAAGCCGAAGACCTTGAAATGCGAATGGGATACTCAAGGAGGATTTGGGATTGATCCGGCGTTGAAGCTCATCAAGCTGGCGTTGGGTTTGAGCAATCATCTCCTGGGTAGGGAGAGATCGAGAAGAATATGGGCCAACTTGAGCAAGAGGGTGTGAATTAGGACCAGGAGCATGGTGTTGGGCCAAATAAGAGGATACGGGCTGAGAAAAAGACGGGCCCATTCCGGGAATGGAAGGATATGTGGGCCTGGAAGAGGCATGAGCATATGGGTTGAATGGGCTGGTAGCAACATGGGCAGAAGGATGGGGCCCATTAAGAGAATAATGCCCATTAGCAATTGGGCCAGCAACATATGAAGGAGAAGGAGGAGACCCATGAATAGGAGATGGCCCATTATGAGAAGAAGGCCCATGAAGATGAGATGCAATAAGACGTTGAGCCTGGGCCGGGTCCATTTGGCAAACAAGGCTTGAAATACGGGCCATGAGATTAGCCTGTTCCTCAGATGGGTCAGAGGGACCACGAGAAGATGGACCCACGCGGGAAGAGGATTCCACGCGGGAATAGGAAGCAGATTGGGAAAAAGAATGATACAAGGGGTTAGAATGATGCTCCATGAGGGAAAATGGAGACTTAATACAAGGATGTCAAGGAGAATACAAGTGGGGAAGCACGAGCTTAATGGGCCCAAGGACAAGAGGGGACTGACCCACTAATGCAAAGACGAATGGACAACGGATCATGGGACAATGGACTAGACAATGGACACACAAAATGGGCTAAGCTAAATGGGCCTAACAACAACAAAACATATGGATGATGAAAGAATGCAACACAAAAAACACTAATGGGCTTGGACAAGCCCAATCAACATGACCAATGCAATGTGAGAGTTTTCACCCAAGTCAAACAAGTTGATATGATGGGAAATATTTTAGAGATTTCAATGGACCTTTTAATGATTTGAATTAATAATAATTCCCTTGAGATAGGAATCCTATGGGAATAAGATCCAAACTTTGGGTTGACTAAGGTTAACTCCCTCACACTTATGCAAATGCAAGCCTAAGAGGTGGAAAGGTACAACCGGCCCGGTGTCCGTGTGGGAATCCACGGCTCACGGGGACTTATGGAGGTCCTTGATGTGCTTTCCTGGTCGGCTCCAAGGAATATGGAGACGAGAGGTCCACGCACCAAGGTAGGAAATGCAACTATGATATGCAACGTATGGCCCTATGTCCACCGGAGTGCATGCAAATTATAGCTTAAAACTAAAAAATCAAGACTAGATTAAACTATGCAAACATGATCCAACTAAAACAAATATTATATGGATGAAAAGACAATACAAAGATCTACACAACGGCCCCAAGAACAGATCAATCTAACCCCGGGAGGTCAATCAAATCACTAAGCAAAGATGCCCCCGTGAACCTATGCGCAGACCACATGCAGATTTTATGGACAAAATGCTAAAATGATGACAATTTTTAACTAAGCAAATGAGACCCAAATGATGCAAATAAGCTATGGATGGAAAGACAATACAAAGGACTATCCAATGGATCAAAAATCAGTGTAATCAGACATCGGGAAGGCAGTCAAATCACTCATTAAAGATGTACCTGTGAATCTGTCCCTGAGCCTGCCTGCAGAACTTATGCACAAAACTCACAAAGTTGGACAAGATTAGAATATGCAAATGTTAACCAAATGATGCAAATGATATATGGATGGAAAGATAATACAAAGGGCTATCCAACGGAACAAAAATCAGCTCAATCGGACTCTGGGATCAAAAGTTATGCCTCGATGAATATGGCCCTGTGAGTATGCACGCAAGACTGCCAGAAGCCGTGTAACGGTCTACCAAAGGATCGTTACAGGCATGTGACGGTCTACTGCAGGACCGTCACACTACCAGAGCCCTTAAAACACCAAAAATAGTTGGAGAATGGAAGAAATATCACCTAAACATGAACATGGACCCACCCAACCTACAAAAGAGCATGAAAACAAGCGTGATGGGCATTGGTGTCCCACCGTGATCGCCAAAAAACTGTTGATTCATTTCTTTAATTAGATTCCTATCCCGCCCCCTTTAAATACATACATGCATAAGCATGTGAATCAAAGATAAGGGGGATGAAAGGATAGAAATACTAACCGTGATCGCCACCAAGGTTCCAACAACGCCAAAGGATGAAGAAGTGTAAAGAACGGCGCCGTGTACCTTGGAAAGAAAACTTGATCGCGCTTGAAACGGGGTGCGGGGAACTTGTGGATTCAAACCTCCTCTCCTTCCAGCCGGCTAGAGGAAGAGGGCCTCACGTTGTATTCATGCTCTCCTGCAAAACAAAGATGAAACACAAAGGCAAAAACCCATTAGAACATGCATGTGTAGTATCAATCCCGGAGTGATAAAATAGCATGAATAAAAGGGGGAGAACGCACCGGGGGGAGGTTTTTAACCCCTGTGGAAGGGTGGAAAAGATAGGTGGGTGTGTTGTGCATGCATGAGATTTGAAATCACGAGATTTGATTGAGAGAATAGAGAGAAATCAATGATGCAAAATGGAGAAAAATGCATGTGTAGCAGAAAGTGCAGAAAACTGTGATGATTTGTGATTTTAAGAGGAAGAGAACTAAGAGTGTAGACATTCATTGTCCATCTCCATTTCTGTTATATACTCTGACTCATCTTTACTTGTTGATATGATTGTTAGAAAGAAACCTCCCCCTTGGGTGCTTCATCATTGGTGGGCTGAAATTCAAGACCTTTTGTCTTCCTTGGGATGCTCCATCTCACATGTGTATAGAGAAGCCAACCAAGTTGCTGATACCTTGGCTGAGCATGCTGTTTTTCAAAGGCAGAATGAGGTGTTTTACACTCGGCATGAGTTACCCACACGTGCTAAAGCTTATGCGTTGGCGGATGCTGCAGCCCTTCCTAACATTCGAAGAATTTTTGTCTAGTTCATATGTCTTTGTTTTTCCCAAGAAAATTTCTGATGTATAGCCATGTGTTTACCTTTTTGCTGGCCCGTTGCCACTTTTTGTTAGGCTTTGGCCCTCTTCTTGTACTTGGTTTCATATATCAATAAAAGCAGCACTTAGTGTTCTTTAGGTGGAGTGGGTCCATTCTCTTCCTCTGGAAGGGGGTGCACTCTCCCTATTAACACTAGGTGACTCGTATTTTACAAAAAAAAAAACTAAGAGTGTAGACCATGAAATCAAGCCCAGAAGGATGGAATTGAAAGCTAATACTTCCCTCTTCAAGATGGGGTCGAAGGATTGAGTCGGCGGTCCAGCATGGCTTCGCCCCACGTCCGGAAAGAGCCCCCCGTCGCGACTGCGAGCTGGGCAGTTTTTATAGAATTTTACAAGAAAGCCTCATCTTCTTATCACGACTCCCGGAGATAGAGTCCAAGATAAATCGAGTTCTCTGGATCAAACTCGAGATAATACTAAGGACAAGAGATAGGAACAAACGGGGATCAATTCGGAGGAGGATTCTAGAAGATATGGTTCTTGGAAGATAGCCCCGGAGCCTAATCTGCAGAGTTTGAGTTGAACTAGGAAATACTTAAATCCTGATCTTGCGACCCAGATCTCGAGAGATAATGCCAATGAAACTTTGATTCCTATGAACCAAATTCAAGATAATACCAAGGGCTAGAAGTAGGAAAAAATGGGGATCAATTTGGATAAGAATTCAAGAAGTTATGGACTCTTCAAGAGGGCCACGGCGCACAGAAACGGAGCAGAGTCCAGCACGAACTGGACTCTCTGGTGCATGTAACGGTCTATCATAGGAGCGTCAGAGTTATGTAACGGACTAGGGTAGGTCCGTCACACTCTGGAGGTCGAACGAGACGTTTTCGGATGAGATTGGATGTAACGCACCCAAACATGGCCGTCACTTGGTCTAACGGTCAAGGATAGGACCGCCACACTCTAGGGGTTGAACCGGGCTGTTTTGGGCAAGTTTTGGTGTGACGGTCTATCGTAGGACCATCACACTGAAGTAACGGTCTTCACTGGGCCGTCACTTCAATGAAGTAACGCACCTGCAAATGACCTTCACATCGATGAAGGCAGATTCTGGGCAGACTGCGTGCGACTTTAGAAATCGAAGCGTATCTCTCAAACGGTAGAGAACTAGACAAAGTGGTAAACATAGAAGTTGTAGATAACTTATAGAGGAACAACTTTCATGAAGAAAGCAATTTGAGAAAATGATTGGAAGAGGGTGAAAATGGGGCTGGAAGAGAGGGGAAAATTCTAGAATGTAGGTGAACAGCACAGCATGCCAGAAAAATACGAATAGCTCACAATCGGGGTAGAACCGGCCAACGGTGTAGAAGAAGAAATTGTAGATATTTGAAAGAGGAACAACTTTGATGAAGACAACTTTTTGAAAAGAGGATTGGAAGAGGGTGAAAAAGAACCACTTTCAGGACCGCGCAGTGAGAGAGAGCCGATTACTTGAGGGAAGTCGGAATAAATGGGCCGAAAGTCGATTTGGAAGCCAGAAGTTGATAAGATAAGCTCCGGGGCTCTAGGAAATCATGATCTCCAAGACTCAAAGGATATGAAATGGTAAAAATGGGCTCAAAATCTATCCAAAGAAGGCTCCAAAATAATGGTAAATTCGGGACATCAAAAATGATGAATAAGAGAAACGACGCAACTTGTGGGCTAAAACGGGTGTCAACACTGACGTTAACGTGCACACTACAGTTAAGTGCACAGACTTCGACTGCATGCGCTACAGTGCATTGCACTGACTTGCATCTGTGAAGACAGTGTGCACAGACTTGAATGTACAAACCTAGATGCTCATGAATAGTGATGCGCACTAACTTTGTTGTGCAGCTGTTGGCACCTAAAATATGATCGTCGGTGACCAAGCCATAAGGACGAATGACCCGGCCCACCAAAGTGCGGGAGCCGATAAAGATCAACACATCAAGGATTTCTCAAGCTGCCAGAGCCTCGAGTCATTCTGTATGGACGTGGGGACTTCACCTCAGGAGAGCCGAGATGAATCCACAACCAACCGGTAGTGCGACCAAGCCTGCCCAATGAACCGGCATCGACTTTGTCGTGCGGCATCCACTACACCCGTTGTCCGATCAAGGACGATGGTCTATCCGGTGGTCCCCCACCACATGAAAAGGCTCTCCTGAAGACAAAGGAGTTCCCCCCTGGCTTTCCAAAATGGAAGACCGAAAGCTCTATCAACGGAAGATCCCGATCGCCCGGCATGGGCACGGCTTCCCGCCAAGATGGGCCTGTTAGTGGCTGAATGATCGCCCAGCGCAGGCGAAACTATCTCTGGTGTTATCCAACCCCCTAGAGAGCTCTGGGTACGAGCCAGGCCGGACCAACAGCATGGATCGTAGAGCCGAAAGCCTTGTCGGCGGAAAGCCCGTACGATCAAATCAAAGCTATCTGGAGTCTTAGGAACGGCCGTACGTCGACCTGGGAGCTTCGACAAGACATCCTGCCAAGGTTTCGAGGGGCATTGGCGAGATAATGTTCACGGTGACTCCCGGAATCATCCCCGGACTCATCGACTGGCTTGAAGCGCACGAGGAGCATTAGCCCGGCGCGCCTTAAACCGACGCGCTCCTCATTCGATGCCCCTGATCCCGGCGCGCTAAATCCCCTTCGACGCCTGGCTATTCCGGTGCGCAAGTCACCCTATCGGATGGCTCCAACCCCGGCGCGATAGGATGATGAAGTCTCTTCCCGACGCGCCAATCCCACGCCGGTTTAACATTCGAACTCATGCCCCTATATATAGATGGCTGTTCGAGAAAAAAAGAGGAGGAGGGGAGATCAAGTGGGAAGAGAAGAAAAAATGAAGAGGGCTTTCGGGAAGAAAGAAAGAAAGGGAGCCGAGAGGGAGTAGGGTTCCTTCATAGAAGCTTCCGCCGGTCGTCTTCCTCCTCCCCGATACCCAGTTCCAGGAACAGGTCAGCGCCGGTGCCGGTCCTCTTTCCGCTTTCTGTAGATTCCTTCTTCTGAAGTTTCTGCCCATCGAATGTAAGCGAGGGGGGGAAGGAGCGGCGATGATATGAGCCGATTCTCCTCCCCCCCTCCATGCGATTTTCTTTTACTTTTTTCTCCTCTGTTGTGCTCTGCATATCCCCTTGCCTCTGCTACCGACGAACGGCGACCGAGCAATGGTGCTGGTGCCATGTTCTGATTATGTAAATGCTGAGCCATTCCCGTTTCTGGGATGGTAATATATATATATGCTGAATGTTGGGATTAACGGGTCGAATGAACGATCTTCACCTCCCCTTTCTTATGTATGCGAATGCGTGCGTATGAGGCTTTCTTTGCATCGTTCTCTGGTTCCGCTTTCCCTGAAGTTCCTACCATGCCCCGAGTCATCGTGGGCTACAGAAATACCCCTCCCCGGGGGCTTCTCTTTCGCTCATCTTCATATTTGATTCAAGGGTTCTCGCATCCCCTTTTCTTCTCAGATGGAGCCGTGCTTCTACGCGTGCCTCTCTCCATCATGTGCAGGGTCCCTCCCCTGAGCGTCGCTTTCTAATCATTCGAGCATATGCCCCTGCTTCGGGCCCGTCTCACTTATGCATTTACCACTCCTATTCATCATCATCTTAATGGTTTTAAGGTTTTCTCATCGTCTCGATCACCCGGGGAGGGGAAGATTCCCCTCGTGGCTTCACGGAACTGCTGGGCAACTAAGAACCCTACCCCTCGATGGCAGGCGTTTCTCTCTGAGCCCACAGTAGATAGCAACAGAGGGGTCTTGGCTCAACGAGCTCGCCCCCAACAATTCAGGACCCAATGAAGGCCGGGGATATGTGCTCCTCGCAGGCTAGCCCTCGGAGTTTCATCTTCCTAATGGTCAGTCCCTATAAGGGATAAGTCATACACTGTGGGTCATCCACGCTTCGCAGGCTAGCCCTCGGGGTGCTGTTCCCATCGTCAATGGCTTCATCTCTCCGTTTCTTCCCCCTATGGAACTTTGGTGCCCCTAGCAGGCTAGTCCTCGGGGTATTCCATCCAATGGGGCTTGCTGGCTGCCTTCGTGCATACTGGCGGTTCAGGGGGCTTGTTCCACGAGTAAGCATGACCCCGATTCTCCCCTGCAACTCTTCATGTTCAGGGGAGATGCTGCTAAATTTTAGACAAATTCAGCATAACTAAGTGGATGAGATGCTCGTTCTGAATCCAATTACCTTAGTGCTCGAGTATGAACCTCGCACTGACTTGCTCCATCATCCCCAGAGGGCTTTGCGCTTCAATTTAACTACAATTGGCCTCGAATGGCTTCAAAACCCTCAACATAAACTTAACAAACTCAAATGATTCGGAATTCATCAAAAATAAGCTAAAACGGCGCGGCCTTAACCCAGCGCGCCCTAATACGGCGCGGTACCCCCCCGTGCCGGATTAACCCTACACTCAAAAAACAAAAAAACTTCCTTGCGCCTTTTCGGCGCGCTATGAACCGGCGCGCCCCAATCTTTTTCGCGCCGTCTTAACCGGCTATATTGCCGCTCCGTATTAACCATTTATACCTACGCTTTATCACGCCGTATAAGCTACCTATCGCATGGCCGCGCCGGTTTTGGGACCTTTTGCTGCTTTAATTGTTCACTTGCCTCAGAGTGGTTCTCGTCCCTCAGGGTCGATGTCGATAAACCATAATTTGTAATAAATTGAATAAAGGAAGGGCCGAGCGAGTCCAAACTATCTTGTTATCATATCTTCATTACCATGTCCGTTAGCATTTTGCTCACGCTATCATATTTGTGCTGCCTTCCCTCTTCTCGATGAGGGGTAATAAATGTGGTCGATTACCATTTGCTTCCATGATTCTGTCATCATGCTTAATATAGTCATGAACGTCATGTGTGCATGCATGCATAGATCCTCGGGTATATTAAATGGCAACGACAGAAAACTAGATTACGTCTGGTCGGAAGTCTTCGCTATGCGCGACAGTGGTCTTCGGACCTATGTCCTCCGCCACGTACCGAGGATCCATAATCCTATGAACTATGCATCTTCTACACGATAAATATATGCATCCTGCATGCCTTCGTCATGATCATCATGTAGCTCTTTTTAATCCGGCCTCGACAGCCCGCTATCTCGGCAATTAATCAAAGGTGTTCCCTCCTCGTGGGGGATGTAATTAACGCCATAGCCTTTATGGTATGGTGGACTGCTGGTCCCGACCGAACCTCACATTCGCCCGACATGGGTCAGAATGAGCGCATCATAAATTCATCACTCATATGACTGGCACGCCCGAGTCGTCAATCGATCATTTGACTACCAGTTAGTCAGTTGGTCGATCGACCCGCGAAAGAAAGAAAAGGTCGCAAACAGCAGCCTAGTATGATGAACCACAAGTATGCATCGACATGATGTGCTAAACATAAGTGAACGCGCTGACCATGTGTCTGCTTTAGACACAACCTGCACCGACCTTAAATGACCAATCTAAGAGCAAATGTGCACGATCCCTCAATGCATGAATGAAAATGTCACCATATGCATATGAGCAGTGAGTGTGCATGAACCATTTACTTCTGCAACGAAAAATATGTGTGTGCCTACAACCTGTATGATGAAATGCTAAGCGTGCATGCACTCTTATGAAGTTCTATGCAACATAACATACAAATACCAGATGCATAAACAGATGCATATTTTGTTAAACATTCCATCTTTCATGCAAACACAGTGTGATTCATAGTGTTTGCTATCATCAAAACCACATGGACACAACACACCACCCAATGGTGGGAGCTGAGCAGAAAGAATGATGAATAAAAGGAAGAAGAGGAAGGTGAAGTGGACCCCTAAGTGCATAGCTGATGGCCCCTGAACTAGCGCCGCCACCTCTTCTTGGATGAAACTTGCTTGTATTGGACCCGCCTGGCGTGGGCTCGAATCCTTAGACACCTTGCCTTGTCATATCTTCTCAAATAGCGAGCCCATCTAGCAGACGGCCTGGCCTGGCTATGAACATGCAGCCTTACTGGGGTGGTTGCCCCTAGACACCCAGTGCTAACAACAAAAGATGGACATTCTTGGACAAGTAACCCTTCAGAGTGATGAATATCACAAACCCATGTGGTTTTGTCTCTCGACACTAGAAGCATGAGATTGGGCAACTCCACTCGGAATTCAGCCTTGAAGCACAACTCCCTTGATAGAAGAGACGGGTGAAGTTGAAGGAGAGTAATACACGGCGTTGACATGGCCGGTTTGCTAATAAACCGAGGGAGATTGCATAGAATGTGCAGAGTGTCCTTGGAAAGTGCAGAAGATACGGCCAATTACCCCTTGAACATAGAGTGCATAATCTGCTTGGCGGCCGTATGAGTTAGCACAATTCGGGTGGAGAACCCATCTTGGCTAGTGAACTGAAAAGTAATGGAGCGATAAGTAATAACAACATCAATAATCGAACCTCCGGCAAGCAATGAGATTGCCACCGGCCTCGCTTGAGAAGAAACTGGCACTAGCACAAGAGCACTCTTCTTGACAACCGTCTTCATTGGAAGTGTAGGCTCAACATCCCCAAAATAACCGGGAACTAGGATACGGATCGACATTCGGCAAATGAAATCTTGAATCTTGAAATGCACAACCGAAATCTGACTTGGCTCATCATCTCCCCGGGGACCAGACCCGAGGGGCACATGAGGTAGAGCACACCCGCTCCGTGGGGTGGAAGTGGAAATAGGTTTGGAAGGTATGGAGACTTCAGGAGGTAAAGGTGTAGACGCAATGGTAGTTGTAGGTAAGGGTAATGGTGAAAGTGGAGGTGGAGAGATAGCCGTAATGACAGGCTCAAGTGGAGGCAAAGGCAAAGGGGGAGGTGTAGGAGGGGGTAAAGGTGTAGGCGTAGGGGTAGGTTGCTCAGGTTCGGGCTACGGCAAAGGAGGTAGAGATGGAGGCGAGGAAGGAGATGGAGGTGGTGACGGAGGCAAAGGGGAAGGTAAAGGGAAAGATCATGGCGACCATCATCGGCGTATTGATACAATACGGTGCGCGACGTTGGGAGTGGAATTGGCGGTGGAAGTGGAGGTATTACTAGCCTGAGCGGAGGCTTGGGTTTGTGGAGGTTGTAGAGATAGGGTAGGAGACGGTGTGGGTAATGTAACAGGTGATGAGGGTGGAGCAGAGGTAGGTAATGGGGCAGGTGATGGAGCAGGCGCAACGCTAGATGAAGAATCCCAGGGGTGCCCCTAGTCTTGAATTGGTGACGGCTGCCTGGGAGGCACTGCTTGTTGCTACTGCTGCTTGCGGAGATGTGTAATAATCTTGTGAATGGCAGACCAATCGATCCTCTTCTTGTCTTCCAAGTCATAAACAAACTCCTGGAACTCGGGGCAATCCTCGACCAAATGCCTCTACTGGCAGTGGAAATCACAGAACTGGAGCATATCCCTGACCGCAAGTCGGCAAGGCACAACTGGAGGGAGCTGTAACACGTGAGTAGCCATCAAAGTCCGAAAGACATCGGTGAAACACTCCAGCAACAGAGGATAGTGAGGAGCCCGCTTCGGGCCAGGTGGATGCCAATGGATATGGGAAGGTAATGAAGATTGTTGTGGGGGTTCCATAGGCAAGGACGCTTGGTCGGCGGCGGAGGGATTTGGTGAAGGCATATGTGGAGCGGGATGAGGGGGTATATAGACGGCATCCACCTACTCGGGATGTGGTATTCCCTTGACCGGGGATGGCAGCGGATGTGGATAAGTGGAAGGCTGACTCGTGGAGGGTTGATATGTGGAGGTTTGATATGCGGAGGTGGATGCGGCATAAGGCTGACTCATGGCGGGCTGACTCATGGGAGCGTAGGGTTGACTTATGAGGGTGAGGTGTAAGTGGAGGTGGATGGTGGAGACTCAGGGTCAAGGGAACCTTGGATTTGTTGGTGAATGAAGTGGGCTCTACTATAGAGTTGTTGCCAGGAGGTGATGTCATTGAGGGCTAAGATGAAGCGGTACTCGGGCGTTGCATTGGAAATCAGCATCTTGATCAGCTCATGCTCCGGAATGTGCCCCGGGACTTGTGCGGTGAGGCGACGCCAGCGGTCAGCAAAGGTGTAGAAATCCTCATTGGGCTTCATCTTCTCGTGGGCCAGATCCACCATAGAATTCTTGCGCCCAACGTGGTCCTGATACTGCTGAAGAAATTTCTCTTGAACGGCTTGTAAATTCACAAATTGCTCCTACGGAAGAGAGAAGAACGAATCTCGAGCCGGGCCTTCCAAAGACATAATGAATAGATAAACCCTTAAGTGTTGGTCATGTCAAAACCGGGCCGACACATAAAGAAACTCCTTTAAGTGCACACGCGGGTCACCAACTCCACCATAACGATGATATGCGGGGATTTGCGAAGATGGCAGGAGCCGAAGATTTTGAAATACGAACGGGACACTCAAAGAGGATTTGGGATCGATCTGATGTTGAAGCTCATCAAGCTGGAGTTGGGCTTGAGCGATCATCTCCTGAGTAGGGAGAGATCGAGAAGAATGCAGGCCAACTTGAGCAAGAGATTGTGAATATGAATCAGGATGATAATGGTCCGGATAAGAAGATCCGGGCTGAGAAGACGATGGGTCCATTCCGAAAGTGGGATATGTGGGCCTGGAAGAAGCATGGGCATAAGGACCCATTGGGCCGGTAGTATAGGGAGACGAAGAATAAGGCCCATTAGGAGAATGGGACCTGTTAGGATGATGAGGCCCATTAATGAGAGAAGGAAGCCCATTAAGAGAAGGAGGCCCATGAAGATGAGATGAAATGAGACAATGGGCCGGGGCTGGGTCCATTTCGCGAACAAGGCTTGATAAGTGGGCCATGGGATTAGTCTGTTCCTCGGATGGATAAGAAGGACCACGGGAAGATGGGCCCACGTGGGAAGAGGATTCCACTTAGAAATATGAAGAAGATTGGGAAGAAGAATGGTACAAGGGGTTGGAATGATGCTCCATGAGGGCAAATGGAGACTTAATATAAAGAGGGAAGCAATAGCTTAATGGGTTTGAGAATAAGGGGGGACTGACTCACTAATGCAAAGACTAAGGAGAAAATAGACTTAGGATAATGAACTAAACAATGGACACAAAAATGGGCTAAGCTAAATGGTCCTAACAATAAAGAACATGTGAATGCAACACAAAACACCACTAATGGGTTTGGACAAGCCCAAACAATACAAACAATGCAATCTGAGAGTTTTCACCCAAGTCAAACAAGTTGATATGATGGAAAATATTTTTGAAGTTTTAATAGACCTTTTAATGATTTGAGTTAAACATAATCCCTCAAGATAAGAATCCTATAGGAATAAGGTCCAAACTTTAGGTTGACTAAAGTTAATTATATCACACGTATGCAAATGCAAGCCTAAGGGGTGGAAAGGTACAACCGGCCCGGCGTCCGCATGGGAATCCACGGCTCACGGGGACTTATGGAGGTCTCGAATAAGATCACCTAGTCGACCCCAAGGAATATGGAGATGAGAGGATCACTTACCAAGGTAGGAATGCAACTATGATATGTAATGCATGACCTATGTGCACCGGAGTGCATGCAAAAATCTAGCATAAAAGTGAAAAATGAAGGCAAGATTTAATTATGTAAACACAATGGTATGAGTGTAAATAACATATGAAAATGAAGATAATATGAAGGACAACAAGGCAGGGGCAAGAAACAACACAATCGGAACCCGAAAGGCAAGGAAATCACCAATGCAAAATGAAATCTGCCCCTGAACCTGCATGTAGATTTTATGCACAAAATGCAAAAAATGGAGACAAGATTTGACTAGGCAAACGTGACCCAAATAATGAAAATAAGATATGGATGGAAAGATAAAACAAAGCGCTAGAGAATGGGCCCAAGAACAAGGCAATCAGACCTCGGGAGGTCAATCAAATCGTCTGAGAAAGTTACCCCCGTGAGCTTGTGCGTAGACCGCATGTAGATTTTATGCATAAAATGCAAAAATGGAGACAAGATTTAACTAAGCAAATGTGATCCAAATGATGCAAATGAACCATGAATGGAAATATAATACAAAGGGCTACCCAATGGAATAAAAATTAGCCCAATCAGACGTCGGGATGGCAATCAAATCATCAATCAAAGTCGTACCTGTGAACCTGTCCCTGAGCATGCCTGCAGACTTTATGCAGAAAACTCAAAAAGTATGACAATATTGGACTATGCAAATGTGTCCCAATAATAGAAATAAGATATGGATAGAAAGACAATACAAAGGGCTATCCAATTGAACAAAAATCAGCGCAATCGGACCCCGGGATCAAAAGTTAGGCATCAACGAATAGGGCCCCATGAGCATGCATGCAGAACTATTAGAATCCACAAGTGGTCTACCAAATGACCGTTTCGTGACCCCTTGCGGTCTACCAGAAGACCGCCAGGCTATCAGAGCCCTTAAAATGCCCAAAACAGTGGGAGAATGGAGAAAATACTACCTAAACATGAACATGCACACACCCAACTTACAAAAGAGCATGAAAATAAATGTGATGGGCATTGGCGTCCCACCGTGATCGCCAAAAAATTATAGATTGTTTAATAGTTCTACCCCGCCCCTTAGACTAACTATGCATGTATCATATGAGCATGATCAAGCATGGAAGATAATGAACAAAGGGGGGCAATAAGAGATAGATGAACTGACTGTGATCGCCACCAAGGTTTCGATAACGCCGAAAGAATGGAGAAAGGAGTAGAGCAGCGCCGTGTACCTTGGAAAGATGAAGATTTGATCGCGCTTAAGAACGGGGTGTGGGAAACTTTGTGGATTAAACCTCCTCTCCTTCCATCCGGCTAGATGAAGAGGGCCTCACGTTTATATCATGCTCTCCTGCAAAACAAAGATCAAACTCAAGAGAAAAACACATTAGAAACTATAAGTGTAGTATCAATCCCGCATTGATAAAACAAGGGTAGAAATTGAGGGCAAACTCACCTGGGAGAGGTTTTTAACCCCTGTAGAAGGGTGCAAAAGATAGGTGTGTGTGTGTTGTGGATGCATGAGAGTTGAAATCATGAGATATGATGAAGAGGACAGAGAGAAAACGATGTTGCAAAACGTGCAAAAGTGCATGTGTAGCAGAAAGTGCAGAAAACTATAATGATTTGTGAAATTGAGAGGACTAGAACTAAGAGAATAGACAACCAAATTAAGCCCAAAATGATAAAATGGAAAGCTAATACTTCCCTCTTCAAGATGGGGTCGAAGTAGAAGGTAGACGATGCAGCATGGCTTCGCCCCAAACAAAGAAAGAGCCCCCCGCCGCCACTGTGAACTAGGCAGTTTATATAGAGTTTATAGAAAAGCCTCCACTTCCTCTCACGACTCTCGGAGATATAGTCTAAGATAAATTGAGTTCTATGGATCAAACTCGAGATAATACTAAGGACAATAGATAGGAACAAGAGGGACTCGATTTGGAGGAGGACTCTAGAAGTTATAGCTCTTGGAAGATAGGCCCATCGCATAGAAAAAATAGAGTTTGACTTGTACTAGGATGCATAAACCCAGAACTTTCGATCATGATTTCGAGAGATATAGCCAATGAAAATTTGAGTTCTATAGATCAAACTCGAGATGGGCTCAAAGAAGGCTCTAAAATAATAGATAATTCAGGGCATCATGAAGGTAAATAAGAGAAAAAATGTGACTTGTGGGGTAAAACGGGTGTCAACAAAAGGGTCTACAACATTCCTTAGGGACCCAGTTAAATTTCTACACTACTTTTCATCCACAAATCGATGGCCAGACTGAAAGAACAAACCAAGTGATAGAAGATATGCTCAGGACATGTGCTATTGATTTGGGTGGAAGTTGGCACGACCACTTGCCTCTAGTTGAGTTTGCCTACAACAATAGCTATCAAGCTAGTATACAAATGGCACCGTTCGATGCATTATATGGAAGGAGTTGTCGTTCACCAATCTGCTGGAATGAAGTTGGGGAAATATAACTTCTAGGCCCGAAACTTATTAGAGATACAACTGAGAAGATTAAATTGATCAGGGAAAGACTCCAGGTGGCTCAATCAAGGTAAAAGACATATGGAGATACAAGAAGAAGGACCTTGAATTCCAAGTGGGAGACCACGTGTTTCTCAAGGTTTCCCTAGGTCATGGAATTAGAAGATTCGGCATCAAAGGCAAGCTTACTCCAAGATTTATTGGCCCTTTTGAAATTCTTGAAAGGGTTGGCGATGTCACTTATCGGATAGCTATGCCACCACAATTATCTGGAGTTCATGATGTGTTCCATGTCTCAATGCTCAAAAGGTACGTTCATGACCCATTTCATGTCATCAGTTATGACGATCTTGTAATACAGAAAGACCTAACATACGAGCATAGGCCACTCAAAATACGGCATCGAGAAGTACTTCAGCTTCGGAATAGAACCATTCCCATAGTAATAGTCTAGTGGAATAAAAGTCTAGACCAAGAAGCAACATGGGTGATGGAGGAAGCTATGCGCAAGAGATTTCTGGAGCTATTTGATTGTAAGTAAAATGCACTCTCTACATATTCCATACAATGAATATGGGGAACAAATTCTTCTTCAGTGGGGGAGGGTGTAGCACCCTGAAAATTTATGTGGATTTTTTAGAAATTAAATAGAATTAATTAAGCTTAAAAAAAGCTAACTATTGATTTAATCAGTTATTTAAAATTTATTTAAGGCCCAAATACTTGTAGACCATTAAGACCATTTAAATTGGGCTCATAGACCAAATTCTAAGGCTTTTAGGCCCAAGCCGAGCCCTAGAGATGTATTAGGATTATTTTCCAATTTTAACAAGATAAATAGGGATAATTAAGAGAGGAATTAGACTCAAATTCAAATTTCCCACACCTAAACAAGAGGCGGTCTATCGCAAGGCTGCTACCTGGTGAAGGCAGTCCAGACCAGACTGCCACCTTGTTCCGTAAAAAGAAGGTGTTAAACCCCGAAACTTTGAATTTTTATCCACCCAAAATGGCAGGGATCGATGTGATCTGGCATGGGGACTTGTCTAGGACTCTTAGGGGATCTAATTGACATCTCATAGGACTCCTAATTCGATCTAAAACCTTAGCCCTAGGCCATTCCCTATAAATAGGTCTCAGATCTGTCCTGCACGAACCCTAATTTTGGATCACGTGATGTGAAGGTATGGCATCCTTGTTTTGAGTTCTTCCTTTAGAAGTTTCTATTCCCCTTAGTATCTTCTAACCCTCTACAAACTTTCGTTTTAGGAGGTCAGACGTCTAAGGAGTTAGAGCATCTAGAAGTCACCGTTTCTATGTATCACGCGCAAGAACCAACACTCTCTTCCGACGAGAAATTCTATGATTAGGAGCAACCCCAGAGATAGGTTATCTCATGTTGGCTTAAACATCAAGCTAGGAACAAAAGCACTCTAATATCTCATGATTTCATGCACTATACATGGAGTATTTAGCGTTTTGCTATGACTGCGTAATCATGTCTTTGACTACATGCCATCCCTGTCCCTTAACAAAAAAATAAGAACTCTGAACTAACCCATGCCTTTTTCATGCCATAATCTTGTCCTAAGCATCCTACTCTGTCAATTCTTTCTGTTATACTCGATTTTCATGCATTAATTACCGTAGTATAGGTCCTGCAAACATGGATTGGTCTCAGTCTGTTGCAGATAGAAGGCAGTCTAGCAGAGACCACTACGTTAAAGTGGTGGTCCTCGACCGACCTACTTTTTGGTTTCTGTAACAAGATTAAATGCTATATATTTCCTTTATATTAATATTGGTATGCATGCCTTAGTGTAGACATTATACTTCCTAATTATGGCATATTTCACACGGCGTGTTGGCATGGTTTAAGCTTATTTTTAAGTATGTTATTTTCTTGCCCAAAGTCATATAACATTGCATTTAAAAAGAATTTTCATGCTTGGGTGTACGTTGGCTTATGAGTTTTAAATCGTTCCCTTCTCATCTCCTTTTGGTTTTATTAAATTCACATATATATAGCTCATACTCTGGTACGATGCTATTAGATCACTTGCACTAGATAAGAACACCTCTTAGACTTGAGATCCTCTCCGTCGGATATTCCTTCTACCATATTAGGTGATCTTCTTTCAAGGCCTCCGTAAGACTGTGCGTGCCTGGGATTCCCACTAGGACGCCGAGCTGGTTGTACCCTAAAAGTCTAAAAGTGTAGCTAGAAAGCACTACGTGAACCTTGAGTTTTCTGTAAACTGACTTGATTGCGACCATCAGGTGACCGGTACCTCATGATAGTGATCCTAGCGTGACCGCTTTCTTCCAGTTTCTTCATTGCGTCGACCTGTTCCATGTTCTGCGTCGACTGTACCTGATAGCGGTCTTGACTCGACCGCTACCTTAAGAAAATGGTCCCCGGGAGACCGCTTTATGTCAACTTGTTATCCAACCTGTGGTTTGTCCCAAGGGTTGACTCTACCTTGTTCATAGATAGTCTTCTGATTATCTGGATCCCAACACCTTATTCAATAAGTTATTAATGAACTATGGAACAATGGAAATGTACAGTTATGCTTTCGGAATTCCTTTGTAGCGTAATGTCCAAATAATTCATCATTGATCTCATGATTTCATTTTGGTACATTCTTACCTTGATTTTTGTTATCATGAAGACTATTGTTTGAACTTGACATTATTGGCCTACTTTATTTCTCGTGGAAGTAGCTTGATTTATAACTTGAAGATGCAAGAGCGGGCATGGACATTGTCCAAGGGCTCCATGCTAGCCTCCTCGCCGGATGGCCGGAAACTTGCTATTAACCAAGGGGTATGATGAACACTGACGTCGCATTGCACTGTGAGTACTTTTTTTATAAACATGTGAAATCCACGAGGTCTCATGCTTGATCATTACATGCTTGTTACATGACTTTCTAGTGCATAGCCTTTTCAGGTTATAAAAGTACATTCTCGTTACATGATAGTACATTCTCGTTAATGAAAGGCCATATTATAATCTTGCTTGATCGTGTTCTCATATCGTCTCATACCTCTACAATTGTTTTGATATCTTGTTGTTACTTTGGTTTTTTCGCATGTTTTATCGCATCTTACATCATTGCCTTGTTATAGAACTAAAATGTTAATTACATAAACTTTGCCTTCATGTTGATACGAAGATACCTACTGGGTGAGTGCGCTCATTCCCTACTTTTCCAATCTTTTTTAGGAAACTCTAGCAGGTCGGATTTGGACTATTCGAGTGGCAGATCCGATAGTGATTGATGAACGAGTGAAGCCTAGATAGTTAAAGAGTCTCGAGTCAGTTATTGTAATTTAAGTTCCTTCACTGTAATAGGCGGTGAAGTTGATCATGTTATGAAATCTTTTATTTTCTTGAGTCTAGTTAGGTCAAGAAAGTCAAAGTCAAGTATAAATTGGTAACCTTTGGTTTATTATTTAATAAAGTGAAGATTTTTGAGTATATGGTATTGTGCATTCATCTTTTATGTGGATATGTATAGCGCTCTGATTATCTTTCTAGCTTGAGGCTTTATTTGCCGACTGTTTACATTCCCGACTCAATTCCGCTGCATATCTCAGGGTGTTGTTGGGTGCACAATTGGATCTAGAAGGGGGGTGAATAGATCCTATGGCAAAACTATCCCTAATTAAAATTGATTTGGAACTTATAAACTAGATACCAATCTGAACCAAGCTGCCAACAACTTAGATGCAGTAAGAACAATTCTGAGCAGACAGATAGCCAAATGTATTCAAACAGTATGGAACTAAACCTTAGACATAGAATGAATTATCCAAACCATAAACTAATATGCTATCTGATATTTAACTTACCAAGCAAATATGTTTAAGAGCAAACCATCCTGTGAAAGGGTGAAAGAAGATAAGGAACAATCACACAAAGAACAACCCACTGCACACAAGATTTTAAGGTGGTTCAGTCTGCAACCTGCAGACCTACGTCCACCCCTCACTCAACTGAGTGAGGCTTCACTACTGACACACCACTTAAGGGAACAAATCCCTGAATCTGCTGACTCATAGCTTGAGAGGAACAAATCCTTTGAATCCGCTGACTCAAAGCTTGAGAGGAACAAATCCTCTGAAGGGACCACTGTCAAACAGCTTGAAGGTGCACAAGGCCAAAGCACACTTCGATCTAGTTCCATAAGCCAGATCGAGTCCAAACAACACTGAAAATGTTCTGAAATGAAAATAACAAAGAAAGAACAATAGAACAAAAATACTGCTACAAGATCTAGTAGGGATGGAATAAGAGATCTCTTCACTAAAGCCCAGATCTGATCCCCTGTTCAAATGAGCTCCTGAACTGCAGCAATGGGAACAACTTGTAGCAGGCGATCTTCTTGTAAGGGAGGTCTTCTTCTCCTTCTCAGCTTCATCTGTAGATGGACGACGTAGCAGCATCAATGGCAGTGGGAAGAAGATCTTCTTAGCACTAGGAATCGACAGTACCTCTCTTCTACTTCAGATCTAAACTAGGAGCTTGTCTCTCTCAGATATCATGTTCTTCAGGCTCTCGAGACTCCCCAGGTTCTTCAGATCGAAACTGGTTGCCTCTCCTTGCTTCCCACTTCTCTCCTACTTTCTCTTCTCTGCTCTCGCATTGCTCTACAATTTCTCTGAAATAGGCTCTTAAACTCTCTCTTCTTCCTTCTTCTTCTTCTCTCTAAACCTCATTCAGATCCTTCTTCAGACTTCTCCATACAGTGGCTCTCCAATAACCCACGCAATCCCTCTATTTGCAGCAGCCCTCTTCACTTCGGAGAAGGCTCAGATTTATAGACAGAAAATAACCCCCAAAGTCTGAAATAACAAAATATCTAGACTAAAATACCATTGGCCCAC
Organism: Amorphophallus konjac; assembly: GCA_022559845.1. NCBI lineage: Eukaryota > Viridiplantae > Streptophyta > Magnoliopsida > Alismatales > Araceae > Amorphophallus > Amorphophallus konjac. The sequence continues at coordinate 128,234,218 of CM040124.1, read as the reverse complement.
TTGTCCCAGAGAACATTCCCTTCTGGAAGGATTCCAGGTGTCCTAGGGTCACATTCCAATAATTAGTGGTCGAAATCACATGACCAACTAACTCTTGTCACGAGATGACACGTTGCCGAGAAGATCTGCACCAATCATACATATAGGTGTAGATATCTTATTCTAATCTAAAGAAAGATGTGCGGGTGTGTGTTAGTGAATGGATATAACTAATGTGTCATCAAATGTATCATGGAAGGAAATAGATAATATAATGAAACCCATCACCCGCGTAAACTACCAGATCGTGATCGCCACCAAGATGAATAGTGCAAAGAGAGGCACACTACGTACCTTGGAAAAGAAATAGATGAGGACACTCGCCAAATCAAAACAGCGCTGGTACAGGATGAAGATGATCTTCTGACGACTGCTGAATGGTGAAAATGATCGGATGATAGGCCGCTACCAGCACTGAAGCAGAACGCGGGAAGAAGGCCTGGGTGTAGAACTTGGACAATCTTCAATCGGCCGCAAACAGAGAAAAGACGGTCTGGGAAAGATCGCTATCTCTGGTAGACGGTCGAGGTAGACCGCAAAGGCTTCCAGAACCCGAGCCAGGAACTCGATCCTCCACCTCTTCCGGTCGGCTAGGAGGGATGGGCCTCGTGCTAAGACACCTGCTGGCCTGCAAGACAACACAAATAACAACAAAAGATGACCCAATTAGTTTATGGAAGTGCAATACCTATGAACATGACGATGAATGGAACACATAATTAGAAGGGGAAATACCTGGGGGTTTTGGGTTTTTAATCCCTATGGGGCGTGGAAAACAATAGGAGGATGAAAATATGCTAGAACGCCAGTGAAAAACGTAGTGAAGAGTGAAGAAAAACGGAGGTGGGATGACTAAAAATGTGACCAAAAGTGACTTAAACTATGACTCAAAATGTGACAAAAAACCAACTACTCCCTAGACCAAAGGCTTAGAGGACGTAGAAAGCCTTTCTCCTTGACTGGATTTTGATTTGGAAAGCGGCAGCACTTCGACGCGAACTCTGACCCCCCCCCCCCCCCCCCCGCAGCCATGAGCCAAGGGTTCTATTTATAGACCCTTGAAACCCTAACCCAAATGGAGGGCTTTGGGCGGGAATTTAGACTTGGATTATTTTGAATAAAATGAAGATAAAACTTCCAACTGCCAACAGGGTAAAATGGTGCCCAATTTGGCTCAAAATACACAGAGAAATCCGTGGATCAAGTAACCAATTTGACCATGGATAGAGGGAGAAACTGCCCGTCGACGCAGGAATCTCGGTTGATAGAAACGGTCCATCGATAGACCGCCCAGGGTATTAAGTGGCCCATCGGTCGATCGCTATTCTCCTAGCCATTATAAAATAAAGAAATAAGATAATTATGCTCAATTATCCAAAGATCAGGTCAAAATAAGAATTCTCGCCAAGTAGAAACGGTCCTTGACAGACCGCCACTTTTATGGGACAGCCTATCAAGAGACCGTTTACAAAAACACAGGTCGACATAGGAAAGAGCCAGGTCGACGCAGAAAAGAGACAAGTCGACACATAAAAAGGACAGGTCGACGCAGGTCAGGTAAAACGACCATTCAATAGACCGCCACCTTAATGAAACGGCCTATCGGGAGATCGTTATTAAGGTGGCTGTTTGAAAGAAAATAAACGATAGATATGCATACTCAGCCCAAAGACTTAATTAAATCAAGTTCCAATACACCCAAACTCGGGATAACACGGGAGCAAGTCCAACCAGGGAGAAAGATGCCCATAAAATAGGACCAAAAACCATCAAAAATGGCCCGATAAATGATAGATGCCCCTCCTTAACGTCCTTTTTGCAGGGGAGCGAGCGAAGGTGAAGCGAAGGCAAAGTGGAAAACATGGAGACGAAGCGAAAATGCAGCGGAGCGGACTAAAAAGTGGGCGTTAAAGAAAATGACACCCGTCCTTCACCAACAAGCGATGGGAATCTTCCGAAAAACTCTGAACCAGTCACATGGAATGATTAGACCAAAATGACACCAATATGGAGGAACTAACTAAAAATAGACGGAAAGGAAACACGATCAACCTCATCGGGGAACACAATCCACGGACCAATGAGGGGATCGGAATAAGCAGTAATGGAAAATAAAAGAAAGCAGACTAAACTCCAGAAAGGGACTCTCAGCCAACCAACCAAACGAAAGGACCGAATCAAACCTTTTGACTCTAAATGAAATAAGTTTCCTTACCTAAGACCACAAATGTACAATTATCCATCATCAAAGAGACACTTTAGATAGATTATGGTTCATGAATGCTCAAAGATGCGCATGATGCATGCTGGGCTTAAAATAAAGAAATCATTAAAACCAATTCAAAGAAAGATAAAATATAAAATACTCGAGAATAATATTGCTAGACTTGATTAATAAGGGTCAGTTCACTATCCGCAACCACGGCGTGTAGGATAGAACCGTCATCTCATAATTCCACCAACCTAACGACCTAACCAACGATTAAACATGTGCACCTAGATCATCATCATTTTTGGTAAAGGGGAACATCAGATCCTTGGACATATGAATAACCAGTCAATTCTCAAAATAATATAGCATAGATACCATATAGTAATGCATTAAGGGATAAGGGATGCGGAATACTTACCTGACTTACCTATCGGATTGAAAGCATGGCATGTAGCAAACACATCATCATAGATTGAGCAATTGAACATTAGATTAGATAGCCAAAATGTAACCATGCATAAAAATCAATTAATAGAGGGCATAGGCATGAATTGACAAAATAGGGCTTTTAAAAGAAAATGGTCTGATCATGACCACCTCAACCTCAAAAATGGTCCAAGGAAAGGCCGCACCACAGAACTGAATTGCTATATGGCCGTTCGCCTGCTTTCACAAAGACGTCCATTCTTCGACCATTTATAAGATATAAACGGTCGAGCAATAGACCACTTAATAACCTCCGAATTAAAAAAAAACTGACCCTTCTTCTCCCTCGTCTTCCCCACTTCACACAAACACCCACGACCGAAAGCCTTCCACCTTTCTTCACTCCACCGAGAGCCTTCCTCCCCTAGCTCACTTCTCTTAGCCCCCCCACACGAGACCATCCCCGAATGAGATTTAAGAAGCAAGTGCTAAAGAGGTTTGCATGCCAGATGGCCCGGGAAGAGGACCGCGCGCCACCACCGCTGGCGAACCCACCGGAGGAGGAGGTGCCGCTGTCGACCGAGATCGAAGGGGAGGGACCCTCTTCGGACACCGGAGCGCCCGAGGAGGTCGTAGTGCAGCCGGAGGGAGAGGAGGAGGTGGCGACGACCGAGAATCCGGCCAAGGGAGCCCCGTCGGCCGAGGTAGACCACCGAAAAAAAACCCTTTAATTCTTGAATTTCTAGTGATGCATGGGGTTTAGATGAGGATAGAGGGGTCACACCAACCCCTAGGGATAGTTGTAAGGGCCCCTAGGGCCATTTCCAATGAATGGGGGATGGGTGAATGCCGTCCGCCACAGTGGGGAGAAACAGTCCTAGGAGGGACCGCTTGAGGGGCAAGGTGGTGGTCCTACGACTGTTAGGCACGAACCGACCTATGGAGGGTAGAAACGGTCTTAATTATACCGCCAAGGAACAAAAATGGTCTCCAACAGACCGTAAGTAGTGAACCGACTCATGAAGGATGAAATGGTCCAAACTCGACCGTTTAGAGAACAAAACAGTCTCCAACAGACCGCCCACTGGACAAAAATGGTCAGAGGGTGACCGTTTAAACTCAGATCAGCGAAGGGTTCATTGAGAAATATAAACAGCCTGACGGGGACCGTTGGGGATTTGAAACGGTCAACAGAAGACCGTTAGAGGGATGAAAATGGCCCTGTGATGGCCGCCTCCTTAACAGATTGCATTATTTTTATTTTTATTATTTATATATATGCAATGCATGATTTATGACTTGGAATGACTGACCTAAAATGTTGAATGTATGCAGGGAAAACACCGGACACAGATCTCGTGGCTCCAGGTTCGGGCAGTGTACCTGGCGCTACCGGAGTTCCAGAGGGAGCGGCTGCCTGCCATGGGGTTTGCGGAGTTCCTGAACATGGACGTGGCGAGGCTGGACACCGCCCTCCTGAATGCGCTACATGACCGGTGGGATCCGGTCAGTCGAGCATTTTTGTTCCCATGGGGTCACATGATCCCTACACTATAGGACGTGGCGCGCATCACTGGGCTGAGAGTGCACGGCGCACCAGTGAGCGGGAGGGCGCTAACAGACTATCGAGAGTTGGCCCAGTGACTGTTGGGACTGGAGCTCTTGAGACCAGAGCGCCACTCGACGATCCTACCGAGAATGAGGCTGCAGGAGAGCCTGGGCTTGAGAGGAGCTGGGATCACAGTTGGAGAGCTATCGGAGCAGCACCTGGGATGGCTGATGGACCAGGCACGGGAGCGGGTAGCAACAGAGCCAGGATCGGAGGCGGACGTCGTCCTACGGTGATTCCTGATGCTGTTCTTCAAGAAGCTGCTGTTTGCGACTCGAGCAGACAGGGTGAGCTGTCGACTCCTGCCCCTACTCGAGGAGGTGGACAGCGTCGGAGAGTACGCATGGGGCGTAGCGATACTTGCCTTCCTCTTCGACACTTTGAGCTCCACCAGCCGGCGCATGATGCTTGGCAGATTCTCCCCACTACTTCAGGTAAGCATCAACTCTTAAAAATGTTGTGCAATTCCTATATGATTTTATGAAATGCTATATGCTGATATCTTGATGCAATGGAATGCAGGTGTGGGCTTACATGTACCTCCCTAGACTAGGGAGAGGACAGGAGGTGCATCCGGACCGAGTGCCCATTGCGAGGTGGTGGACAGCGGTTCGGGAGGTGGGGTCCCTGAGACGCCAAGTACGGGTGATCCAGGGTGACCTCGACACTCTACCCTATGCCTCGGTAAGGCCTAAACTTAAAATTCCTATTCTTTTAAATGCAGCTACATGCTTGAATGCTAATGCAATTGGTCATTATTTGACGGGTCCGGTGGACACCGTACCAGGGCGAGGGGCGGGAGGGCCAGCCATGGGTGGTGGCAGCCCTGGCGTACGTGGGCCGAGATGTCTAGCATCGCTGCTTGAAAGTCATCGAGCCACTCCACTACTGACTGATCATCAGGATGGTGGGCGTCCATCAGCCAGAGGTGGAGTTTCCGGCGAGAGAGCGACCGGAGGAGCGCGTGGGACGCCACGCCTGCGGGCTCGCGACAAAGATTGACTGGATCCCTCGAGCCGTGGACCAGATCCGGGAATGGACGAGGTAGGGGCGAGTGGTGTGCACCCGGGCAGCTAGCGACGAGGCCTACCTAACGGCCTACGCCCGACACTACGGGGACCAGGTCTTCTGTGGCGCGTGACGACCAGTATGATTTCTATACTCATACACTCTAGAAATACTTATGATTATGATGATGATGATTGATGCTCTATATGCAGCTAGACCCTCAGGGATGGATTGCGGAGCTCCAGGGGTTGCTGCACTCGACGGTCCAGTAGCGGGACGAGCTCCAGCGCTCCCTGGACCTCCTAGTAAGTTTCAGCCTCAAATCTAAAAATGCAATGTTTATACTTAAATGAGACTGACATAATTCTAAATGGAGCGTGCCGAGGGAGCCCAGCACCAGGCACCAGACACACCGTCTTCCTCCTCCCAGCCGCTAGCAGATCAGGCCGAGAGGGATGCAAATTTAGCATGTGCGACCACGCGAGCCGAGGAGGCCGAGGCCGCTCTTGATGAGAGGGTAAGCAAAACCACTCTTCCTCCTTCTAAATTTATGATTAAGACTTTAAGAATGATTTGTGAAATGAATGTATACGCAGGCGAGGGATTTGGCAGCTGCGTTGGGCGAGGCTACCCGACAGAGGGAGAAGGCCGAGCGCTCCCATGCCGAGGCGGAGCAACTCCGTGCAGAGGTAGCAGAGGCAGCACGCCTCTGTGCAGAGATTGAGCGATCTCGTGTTGGGATGGTGGAGGGTGGAGCACCTCTGCGCCGAGGCGGCGGAGCTGAGGACCAGCCTGGAGTAGTCACGACTGCGGGTGGCTGAGTTGACAGGTGTAGTGGGGGCATACCAACAGTCCCTCCAGGCACTGAGTCGGTGGTCAGAGCACAGCCAGACTCAGAGTGGCGCACCCAGCGTTGCCTACCGAGACTACCTCATGGGTTCCTCCGACCACCGGAGGAACGAGGATGAGGAGCATCGGCGCCGCCGACGTGAGGAGGGGAGCACCTTCATGATCCCACCAGTGAAGTGCCATGAGGGAGCTGGAGAGAGTGGCGACCCCGGTGAGGGACAGACCTGATGTACTTATGAGATGTATGCATGTATGACTTTAGTGGAATGGCATGATTTATTTTCGGTTTTTCTTGATGAATGCGTGCATATTGACACTAATTAACTAACCTAACAACGAGTCCTATGACTGATAGCGTGAGGGTACAAAAGAGAGCGAGAGAGGAGAAGGGAAGATAAAATGAGAAAAACTAAGACAGCAGAGAGAAATGGTCTTGGCAAGGCCGCTTAATGAGCTTAGCGGTCCCAAGACAAGCCGCTTAAAGACTGAATGAGCCACAACTGAATGAATGATGGAGACGGTTCATTCCAGACCGCAAGGCACTAAAGACGGTCCCATTAGGACCATTTTATAATGAAAACAGTCTAGCCAAGACCGTTAACCACATAGTTGGATAAGGATGTCAGTGCACATGGAAACGGTCTTATGATGACCGCTAAGAATAAATAGCGATTACTCGATAGACCGGAAAGGTAAAAAGACTATTGGTTCCGATCGAGACTCTCTTGGAGAGTCCCAACCCATGGATGAGCCTATCCTAACCGTGCTAAGAGCGGTCCTAACCTTGATTGAGCCTATCCTAACTCGATCCTAGTGGCTAAAGGCTAAGAACTTGGGCTCTATAAGTAGGGGGCTATCACATTCGTAATTCACACTAAACCCCTCTTTCTAGCCCTAAAAATCTTAGTGCAACCACCTGATTAAACATGAAAAGGGCTCTTGAGGTTAGCACAATGGGGGAGAGCCCCTACAGCGGGCCATAACCAGTTAGGAAGGAGCTTGAGGTGCTACAACGGCTGACCTCCATTCCTAATCATTTGAGCACCAATCCTTTGCGAGAGGTAGGCTTTATCAATTGCTTTTCAAACTTGTTTGAAATTGTTTCTTCAAATCCTTATATTGCTCCTCTCTTTCTCCTCTTTATCCTTTTATTCTTTCCATAGCTTCTCCCTGGCCCTAGGCGTTACTCCAACCTAAAATGGGTGGCTCTCATGGTCCGTGAACTTCCACTAGATGTGATTTCCATCTTGAAAGCCTGGCATCTCCATCCACTACTTGTCTTAGCTAAAAACTATCACAAACTCTCACTCGATTGGCAATGTATTTCAGCTTTAGTGGAGCCATGACATCCTCAGACCCACACCTTTGTCCTCCCCACATTCGAAGCTACCATTCTTTTAGAGGAACTTAAGACATTGCTAGCCCTTCCAAGGACTAAGGTAGGGGACGAGGACTTAGTGTGTCACACCGTTGCCACCATAGATCCCTCTCTCATTCTAGAGGAATTCTTACCCAACTCCAAGGATGTTAGGACCGTGATTAGTTCCCAGCACATTCATTTGCTTCCCATGGCCCAGTGGGTTACTGCTCATTGTAAGAACAAATGTGGATGGAACGAGGCTATAGCCAAAGTAGCTTCTATTTGCCTGTGTGAGGCCATACTTTTCCTTACCACTGACCACCTCCTTGACATACCAAATCTGAGCATTATCAGTGGGTTATAAAGAGGGTTTTCCATTTCACAGACCGTCCTTTCTTACCTGTACGAAGGCCTTAGTTCAGCTTCCCTTGGTGGGCCTCTTTTCGGATCTATGATTTTGCTAGATTGTTGGATGGGGGTTAGGTTGAAATTCTTACCCAAGGAGGACATCCCTTCTCTCAGCCGGATCTTTGGGAGCCACCCACTCTTCTTCATTGGAGGCGCATTTGGGTTTCTCCAGCAGGTCGAGTGTAGGACAACAGACAGTAGGACCAGAGATGACTGGCGGATCTACCTCAACACTCTTCCCCTTGATCAGTTCATGATGCGCCCGGCTTTTTTTGTTGGCACTACCCTCAGGCTTCCCAGGAGGCTTGGGTTGGACTTGAGGCTCATGGGGAACACTACCTTGGCGATGTATAGCCCCCACAGGTGCTCTCTACAAGTTGGACTCCCGCGCATCATGGTTCCAGCACTACCCCACCTACCTGCGCTACAAGTGAGAAGACTTGGGACGGAGGAGGATGAGCAGGCGGTCAGGAGCGCGCTGATCATATGGGAGATTAGCAAGACGTGCACACTACCAGTAGAGGTGACCGAGATTCAGGAGTACCAACTTTATTTGAGAGAGCTACGTGAGATCCGACCTCGCGTGGATGCCCGATTAAGGATCGAGTGATTTTAGCATGATGTATAGGGATTGATAGCTTGAACTTGATATTTTTGGGATTAAATAAATGAATAACCGAATTTGATTGCATTAGCTATCGATTTACCTCTCTTTTATATGTGCGATTTGATATGGCTTTCAGAAACAGAAATGGCCAAGGTTAGGACCGCCACTGGAACAAGACGGTCATAATATGACCGCTAACATGAGAAAAAACGGCTTCCAATAGGCCGCTACTAGATAGACGTCTGGGCTCATGGTTAACCGTTCACGGGAGAGACAAGCGGTCTATCGGGGGACCGTTATAAAATAAGACGGTCATCATCTGACCGTAGGTTTTGGAGAAATGGTCTGTTTCAGACTGCACATGAACAGGTATCAAGAAGGACTCATGCACTTGGGCTCTGGAAAAAGGGGCGGTCTATCCAAAGACCGCTAAAAAGTGAGACGGTCAGAAGATGACCGCTAATTGATTAAAAATGGTCATATGTAGACCGCAAACAAGTAGATATGAAAATAGTCCATGGGCTTCGTAGCTCTGGCCTTGTAGACCTGTCTCTGCACACACTAAATGAAGAAAACATGTTAGATCTGTTTTAGGCTTAACCCCTTGCCAAGGGCAAACTTGATGTGAGACCAATTCTTGAAGTTTGGTCAAGGGGTTAAGCCCTATCAAATAGGCACACAATTGACATAAAATGAAAATGCAATGCATGCCATGAAATACGAAAAAAACACGTGATGAAAATATTTGATTTTTGTCCGAGTTTTAAAATATTTGATTTTTGTTGAGTTTTGACAGTATTTTTTTTAGTCTTTGACAATATTTATTTTTTTTAGTTTTGAAAATATTTGATTTTTTTTACGACTTGAAAATATTTGGATTTTTTATTTTTTTTTATTTTTGTAGTTTGGCAATATTTGATTTTTGAGATTTGACAATAATTTTTTTTAGTTTTGACAATATTTGAATTTTTTTGAGTTTTGACAATATTTGATTTTTTTTTATTTAAGTTCTGACAATATTTGAATTTTTTTTGTTTTAGACAATATTTGAAAAAAAATTTCTGAGCTAACTAAAACCAAGCAAGGAGAGTCTTAACCCATATCATTTAGAATCTTCTAAAATACAGCGTGCTCAAGATGACAATCCCATGGCCAAGGGTCTAGCTCGCATGATAATGCCTCTCCCAGGGTCATACCTAGGGCATGATCTAGTCTTTAGGGAGAGAATGGAGGAATATTGGGGACAAGCCTTGCATTGGGATGGGAGATATAAGGACTCGACTTCCTTCCAAGGCACTACCCCTCAAAGAGTAGGTCTGTTGCGCTGGGGCTTTGTGTCTCCGATTTTATGACTGTCATTGATTTTGATACACACATGATGCTGCATAACCCTCCACCATTTTACGCAAACCTCAACTATTGCCTTAGGAGAAGCAGGCTCGGTTACTAGGATCAGTGGCATTTTTCATGGTGTTTTCTCTTTTGCTCTTTTTTTTGCTTTTTCTCCTTTTATTTTTGTTTGTTGTTGTTGTTTTTTTCTTTTTTTTCTCCTTTATTTTTTGAAGACTGCCCCTATTTGAGACCGCCCTCGTATCGGGGATTGCCTAGGTCGGTTGTTTCATCCATCAGTCTCTTACCCCTACACTCGGCCGAAAAAAGAAAAAGCAAGGACCTTCACCTCCCCCGAGCATGGCCAAAGGAGAAACGATGTTTTGCAAAAAAGGAAGACGCTGACCAAGGGTGTCATGTAGTGTGTGATTGATGTGCTAAAGAGTCTTCTTTAGTGATTAAGGGAAAGACGCCTCGCCACCCGGTTATCGTTAGCTAGACTCTTTTAAGGATAAAAACGCTTGAGGTAAAGCCCATTCCACACGTGCGACAACTTCTCGCCTTCAGCGTTAATTAAACGATATGTGTTCCCAGGATAAACTTCCTTAACAACAAATGGACCCTCCTAGTTGGGTTGCAGCTTAGACCTAGGACCACCTAATCTAATAAATTTGCATTTCAAAATCATGTCACCCACTTGGAATTTTCTTTAAATGACCTTCTTTTGAAAATTACGCGAGACACGCTTTTGATAGACAGAAACATGATTGGCTCCATTAAGCCTCTTCTCATCTCAGAGTTCCAGCTAGACTAGTAATGCCTCTCGACGTTCATCGACATTAAATTCCTTATCAAGTTGCACTCTTAGGGAAGGGATCAAAATCTCATATGGAAGTACTGCCTCCATCCCATAGGTGAGAGCAAAAGGAGTTTGCCCCGTGGGAGTACGGATGGAGGTGCGATAAGCCCATAGAGCTTCGACTAACCTCTCGGACCAATCATAAAATTTGTGCGACTCACATGTTTTCTTAAAAATTTGAAGAAGGGTTTTATTTGTGGCCTCGGCTTGGCCGTTGCCTTGAGGGTAATATGGAGATGAATGATGCAATGAAATATTAAACTTCTTACAGTGGTCTTGGAGTTCTTGTGACACGAATTGCGGTCCATTGTCGGTGACGATGTCGCTTGGCACTCCAAACAGTGATATGATGTTCTTTACGATGAAGCGGTAAACTGTGGTTGCTTTGATTTCTACATAAGCTTCGTCTTCAGCCCACTTGGTGAAATACTCAGTAGCGGTAAGGGTAAAGGATTTTTGCTTGACCTGAGAGTTGGGATCACCCAGTGGACCTACAATATCAAAAGCCCACATGGAGAATGGCCAAGGAGCAGAAAGAGGATGGAGGGAGGAAGCAGGAGCATGGATCTTGTCAGCATGAAGCTGGCACTGAACACACCTACGGACATAGGTGGAGCAATCTTCTTCTAAGGTTGGACAGTAATAGCCATGCCTAAGAATTTTCTTCGCCAGCGTCTGACCATTGACATGCCCTCCACACTCACTTGAATGAGCTGCTTCAATGACCTTCCAGGCCTCATCATCGTCCAGACATCTCATACGAACCCCATTAAGAGCGCGCCTATATAATTCTCCAACAATGATCGTGTACCTTGAGGTGACTCTTCTCATGGCCTTACGCTGTTCTGCGTTAGCCGACTGTTGGAATGAACCATCCTTACAATACATCTCAATTTCATGGTACCAGGGCAACTCCTCTTCGTCCAAGATCTCTTCCAATTCTGTCAACGACACTTCTTTCACATTTTCCCTCTCAGCCTTCTTCTCTACGGACTTCCTAAGGTTATCAAACCAAGGATCCTGAAGGGAAGGAGCGTCTAATCACTGGACCACAATGGTCTCAGTAGAGTGACTGAGAGGAAAGGACAGGGAAGAAGCAAGCAATACAAGTGCATCGGCAAGAATGTTTTGAGATCGAGGAGTATGAATATAAATCAATTTACGGAACTACCTAGCCAAGAGAGTGACCAAATCTTGATAGGGTTTGAGCTTTGGGTCACGGGTGCGATAGGTAGAAAGGACTTGGTGTAGCATTAACTGAGAGTCTCCTATGATATTCAAATATCGCGCACCCAAGAGATAGGCGTTCTTTAATCCAGCGAGGAGAGCTTCATACTCGGCTATATTGTTGGTAGCATGAAAAGAGATCTGATAAGCAAAAGGAATGGTAACTCCCTCCGGGGTGAGGAGGACAGCGCCGATCCCTCGGTCTCGAGAATTGAGCGCACCATCAAAGTGCAAAGACCAGAAGGGATGATGAGTGAGAATGGCAAAGTGTTCACCAGGAAACTCGTCCTGGATGGAATCCGTGCAAGGAACAGGCAAATGGGCAAGATGTTCAACGATGGCGTATCCCTTTACTGCCTTTGGATGACGAAGGTGATGTGAAATTGGGAAAGGAAGCTTTACCAACGAGCCAATCTACTAGAAAGGACAGGCTTTTCTAAGAGGTAGCGAATTGGGTCCATTCTAGAGATCAACTTGACCTCATGGGCAAGGAAATAATATTTTAGCTTCTGAGCTACCCATACTAATGCCGCATAGGTCTTCTCCATGGCAGTATACTTAGCCTCTGCAGGGTTGAACAACCTAGAGAGGTAATAAGCTGCCCTTTCTTTCCCTTCGTCATCTACTTGTGCCAGGACAGCTCCTAGGGAGTCCTCAATGATAGAAATGTATAAAATTAGGGGTTTTCCTGGGACAGGAGGTTACAGAACCGAGGGATTGGATAGATGAACCTTCATATCCTCATAAGCCTTCGGACATCCTTCATTCCACTCAAATTTTGCCCCCACCTTAATCAATTTATAAAATGGGTGACACCTTTGAGAATGCTGAGATATAAATCTTCGAATAAACTGCAAACGTCCAAATAAACCTTGAAGTTCAGTAATGTTCTTTGGTGGGGGCATATCCATGACAGCCTTTGCCTTATTAGGATCGATCTGAATCCCCCTTTTGCTAACTATGAATCCTAATAACTTCCCTGAGGACACTCTGAATACACATTTCTTCGGGTTCATTTTCAGTTTGTACTCTCGATCTCTTTGTAACACCTTGGCCAAAATAGCGGGCTGCTCTTCCTTCGACCTCGATTTCACCAGAATATCATCCACATAAGCTTCCATATACACATGCATCAGGTCGTGGAAGATTGCCATCATCGCCCTTTGATAAGTGGTACCTGTATTCTTCAGACCAAATGTCATAACCACATAACAATAAGTGCCCCAGGACGTGGTGAACGAGATTTTCTCCTGGTCTTCTGGAGCGAGACGGATCTGATTATATTATGAATAACCGTCCATGAATGAGAGGGCTTCATACCCGGCGGTATTGTCCACTAATACATCAATATGCGACAGTGGGAAATCATCTTTAGGACATGCCTTGTTCAGATCCCTGAAATCGATGCAAATTTGCACTTTTCCATCTTTCTTCATAACAGGGACTATATTTGCCACCCACTGAGGATATAGAACCACTCGAATAAACCTTGCCTTATGTAATTTATCAACCTCTTCCTTCATCTTCAAGGCCATGTAGGGGTGAAATCTTCTCAGCTTTTGTTTCATGGGTCTTGCCTCTGGCTTATGCACTAATCGATGTTCTACCAAGGAGGGGTCAAGACCAGGCATGTCCTCATAGGACCAGGCAAAGGAATCGCTATACTCCCTCAAAATCTTGATCAATTCTTCTTCGACCTGAGGAGGGAGATTAGCAGAAATGAGAATGATCATGGGATCCTCTTCAGTTCCAAGATTTATTTCTTTCGTAGATTCATCCACTGCTGACGACAGCTCATCGAACCTCTTGAAACCTTGTGCGTACAAGTCGGCAATGTCATTTACGCCGCTATCCTCAAAATCGATTGGGCCTTTCTCATCCACGATCTCGTAGACTCCTAGACCGCCATCGCTCCACACCCCTTCTTGCTCCTCATTGTCCTATAGGACGATGGTTGTTTCTACGAACTCTAGGCACTTAAGGAGGGCATGACAGTGTTGAGCTAAATCATGGAGAAATCAATCGGGAACAGACTTGGAGTGACGCGTCATCGGGCACGACGCAAGCGTGGAAAGACTAGAAACCTCAGAATAAGAACCTACTTCAACAGGCTCTACTTCTCTAGGAGACTCGACACACTCTAATCCTAGCCTAGAAGGGACATAATCAAGCAAACCTAATGGAAGAGGATCAGGGGCCCCATGCCCCTGGGAGGAAGACAAATCGAAAATGGCATTGTTCTCAATCGAAATCTCTGTTTTAAAAATGGCATTTTTTTGGAGACTGGTGGAGACCATGCAACAGGATGGATCAGAGGGGGAAGGAGGAGAAGGAAGTGTAAGAGGGTAGAGGGACGGAAAAAGGACATCGAAGCAGGGATCAGAGGAGGAGAACCACATGGTTGAAAGATCAACTGGTGGGTAGTGCCCATTGGACATGTCACAATCAAAAACTCAGTTGGCACTTCCACTAACAACGGATCAATCATGATTGGAGGTGAGCGGTGTATGAACTCCAGCTTTTGGAAAAGAGAAGTAAGGCAGGAAGGAGACCAAGAAAAGGTAACAAGTGAGCTCCCCTCTTCCCGCGGACTTTGGGCTGGCTTCCCTGGCGAGTATTCCACACTCTGCACCTCCAGCTTTACTGAATAGCTCTCTTCATGAAACAACTTTTCAAAATCTTCACAAAAATCCTTCATGTCATGAACCGGCCTCTTCGATGGCGGTGGCGGGCCAAAAATAGTGCAGACAACATCTTTCTTTTCATCGAGATAGGGCAGTGTCTTCAAGGTACCGGGCTATAATGGTCCTTTCACAAAATGTTGCCGATAGTCCCATGTCAAGGGCCCCGAAGCTCCCAAAACTGACATTAATTGAGGATTCCCAGTATCTGAGGCCCCTGCTGTTCATCTTTCTGCCCCTTGGGATTGGCTTAGTTCGCCCCAATAGCTGAGCACCGAGACCCATGCCTGGTTTATAGCCTAATTTCAATATCATATTCCAGCATTTAGGGTCTCTCATCTTGGGCTTCATCTTAATGTTGATCGGCGCGATGGCCGGCTTGCGGTGGGCATAAGCCCATGGGAAATCGAGGTCCATCACAGAGATGACAGGCTTGTTGCTGGGCCAGAGAGGTTGAAATATCTTATTGGAAATGGCCTCGACCATCTGGACTGTGGATATGCTTTTAACCTTTACCACCCACCCTTGAAATGGGAATTTAAGGCACTAGTGGGCGGTGGACGGCACAGCTTGGAGGTTGTCAATCCACAGATGACCCAGAATAGCCTTGAACATTGGGTCGATGTCTAGCACATAAAACTCCATGGGCATTGTCAATGTCCCGAGCTCAGCTTGAAGTGTTATCACCCCGTGGCACGCCCTTCTAGAGTTGTCATATGCTGCAATAGTAGTCGGAGTAGGCCTTAACATATTTTTAGAAATATTACATGCACGCATGGTGCTAAGTGGGCAAACATTTATAGAGGCTTCTGTGTCCACCAACGTCGCGTCAATAACCACCGTATTTAAGATGATGGAAATGCAGAGCGGCATCTGGCGTGCCTTGGGAGGTGCCAATTCAGACTCAGAAAAGAAATGGCCGGCCCCTTAGTGATCGTGGCCAAAGCCGATGGTAGACTCTCTACCGCCATGTCTTCGTTTACTAGGACCTTCTATAAGAAATCCCTTAAAGCATCTTGGTGTAACTTGGATCTCTTAGTCAATAAAGCACTGAAATCTTGGCCGGCATTATGTTCAAGT
Organism: Amorphophallus konjac; assembly: GCA_022559845.1. Taxonomy (NCBI): domain Eukaryota; kingdom Viridiplantae; phylum Streptophyta; class Magnoliopsida; order Alismatales; family Araceae; genus Amorphophallus; species Amorphophallus konjac. Next base: position 128,218,524 of record CM040124.1, on the reverse strand, counting down.
GATGTAATAAATCGTTGTTGGCACCTAAAATATGATCGTTGGTGACCAAGCCATAAGGACGAATGACTCGGCCCACCGAAGCGCGGGAGCCGATAAAGATCAACACATCGAGGATTTCTCAAGCTGCCAGAGCCTCGAGTCATTCCGTATGGATGTGGGGACTTCACCTCAGGAGAGCCGAGATGAATCCATAACCAACCGGCAGTGCGACCAAGCCTGCCCAATGAACCGGCATCGACTTTGTCGTACTGCATCCACTACACCCGTTGTCCGATCAAGGACGATGGTATATCCGGTGGTCCCCCACCACATGAAAAGGCTCTCCTGAAGACAAAGGAGTTCCCCCCTGGCTTTCCAAAATGGAAGACCGAAAGCTTTGTCGGCGGAAGATCCCGATCGCCCGGCATGGGCACGGCTTCCCGCCAAGATGGGCCTGTTAGTGGCCGAATGATCACCCAGCGCAGGCGGAACTATCTCTGGTGTTATCCAACCCCCTAGAGAGCTCTGGGTACAAGCCAGGCCGGACCAACAACATGAATCGTAGAGCCGAAGGCCGTGTCGGCGGAAAGCCCGTACGATCAAATCAAAGCTATCTGGAGTCTCAGGAATGGCTATACGTCGACCTGGGAGCTTCGACAAGACATCCCGCTAAGGTTTCGAGGGGCATTGGCGAGATAATGTTCACGGTGACTCTCGGAATCATCCCCGGACTCATCGACTGGCTTGAAGCGCACGAGGAGCATTATCCCGGCGCGCCTTAAACCGGCGCGCTCCTCATTCGATGCCCCTGATCCCGACGCGCTAAATCCCCTTCGACGCCTGGCTATTCCGGCGCTCAAGTCACCCTATCGGATGGCTCCAACCCCGGCGTGATAGGCTGATGAAGTCTCTTCCCGGCGCGCCAATCCCACGCCGGTTTAACATTCGAACTCATGCCCCTATATATAGATGGCGGTTCGAGAAAAAAGAGGAGGAGGGGAGATCAAGTGGGAAGAGAAGAAAAAAGGAAGAGGGCTTTCGGGAAGAAAGAAAAGAAAGGGAGCTGAGAGGGAGTAGGGTTCCTTCATAAAAGCTTCCGCCGGCCATCTTCCTCCTCCCCGATACCCTGTTCCAGGAACAGGTGGGCGCCGGTGCCGGTCCACTTTCCCCTTTCTGTAGATTCCTTCTTCTGAAGTTTCTGCCCATCGAATGTAAGCGAGGGGGGGAAGGAGCGGCGATGATATGAGCCGATTCTCCTCCCCCCCTCCATGCGATTTTCTTTTACTTTTTTCTCCTCTGTTGTGCTCTGCATATCCCCTTGCCTCTGCTACCGACGAACGGCGACCGAGCAATGGTGCTGGTGCCATGTTCTGATTATGTAAATGCTGAGCCATTCCCGTTTCTGGGATGGTAATATATATATATGCTGAATGTTTGGATTAACGGGTCGAATGAATGATCTTCACCTCCCCTTTCTTATGTATGCGAATGCGTGCGTATGAGGCTTTCTTTGCATCGTTCTCTGGTTCCGCTTTCCCTGAAGTTCCTACCATGCCCCGAGTCATCGTGGGCTACAGAAATACCCCTCCCCGGGGGCTTCTCTTTCGCTCATCTTCATATTTGATTCAAGGGTTCTCGCATCCCCTTTTCTTCTCAGATGGAGCCGTGCTTCTACGCGTGCCTCTCTCCATCATGTGCAGGGTCCCTCCCCTGAGCGTCGCTTTCTAATCGTTCGAGCATATGCCCCTGCTTCGGGCCCGTCTCACTTATGCATTTACCACTCCTATTCATCATCATCTTAATGGTTTCGAGGTTTTCTCATCGTCTCCATCACCCGGGGAGGGGAACATTCCCCCCGTGGCTTCACGGAACTGCTGGGCAACTAAGAACCCTACCCCTCGATGGCAGGCGTTTCTCTCTGAGCCCACAGCATATAGCAACAGAGGGGTCTTGGCTCAACGAGCTCGCCCCCAACAATTCAGGACCCAATGAAGGCCGGGGATATGTGCTCCTCGTAGGCTAGCCCTCGGAGCTCCACTCTCCTGATGGTCAGTTCCTCTGCGAGATGAGTCACAAATTGTGGGTTGTCCACCCCTCGCAGGCTAGTCCTCGGGGTGATTGATGCGGGACGAGACACGGACACGGCAAGCTTGCGATCGTCCCTTGATGAGGGAAGCGTCGGACGTGCACGGTTGAGAAACCGGCAAGAGCTAGGGTGGTCGGCTCGCACTTTCATGCCCGGATCGGGTCACGGGACGGTCTCGCTCACTCTCTCGCAGTAGCGGTGATATGAAATTATAGCAAGCTAAGTCCTAAAACATGCTCTCTAGCAGTGGCATAAACAAGCATATATGAAATAAGCGAAATGCCAAGTGTAGGAGCGAAGACGATACCTCCACGCACTCGGCATGGGGACGACGGACCCGGCCGAAACTCGTACTCCCGGAACAATATTACACAATATTACAGAAATGTAAGCCGCTGCCCACTCCACGCAGGGAGGTAAAGGGCTACACAATGGGGTCTGGGAGGACCGAATTCGGGTTGACGGGCGGCTTCTCGCGCTGTTTCGGCAACACCCGAACACGTGACGGTGGGGCCCACGTGCTGTCCGGAGGGGCCGTGTGGGACCCGGTGGCACCGCTGTAGTGGTGGATGCCTGGAGGGTCTCTCCTTGGGATGGCGGCGCGCTGGAACGCCAGCCGGAGGCCCGGCGGCTCCGTTCGGCACCGGTCGGAAAAACCGGCCACGGACCTGCACTTTCTGATTTTCAGCGCGCGCTCGGACGGGAACGGACACTGCGATCAGATCCGATGTCGGATTGACATGAAATTAGTGCCGTTGGAAAGCTGACTCGAAGTACTTCAATGTAGGCTTAGAGATCTGGCCTGGATCTTCGCTGATCTTGACTTATGGAATTTACAACCTCCTGTTGTACAGTAACTAAACACTCAGATCTGCAGAGCTGATCTCTGATAACTACCGTTGACCGCTAGGAAGAACTTGGATTCAGACTTTCACTTCTTCATGAAAGTTGTAGGATTTTGCGTTGGGAAGATGGCAAAGTTGGTTTGGACACGTTTTGATGTGTCTATGAATTTATATGATTTGTTTACGAGAGGAATGTCGGATCTGGGATCTGGCTGGATGTACTGTAGCTCCGGTAGAACATGAATTTTGAAAAATAGGTAAAAGACTCAACAAACATTAATAAAAATTGTGGAGGTAGGGAAAAATGGACAGAATTCTCAGTTAAATTGGGAGGTCAAAATAAATTCAAAAGGGTGGTAGAAGTGGACGAACTCAAAGGGTCTGTCACTGTAGACAGAGACAGATCTGATCTGAGTTTGGGGAATGAACGAAGTTTAAACACTATGAAACGGGGGAATTTGGACCTGAATTTTTTTTTGGGGAAGGGGATATAAGGTAGGGACCAACCCTCAAAATTTCACGTCGATGGGAGCTCATGGCTGGCTTGAGGAATTTTTGAGCTGCACCTCTATCCAGCAGGACAGAACACCGAAGACGATCCCGTGGCGGCTCGAAGGCGGCACGAACGGCGGCGGCGGCGGCACAGATGATCACCGGAGGTGAAGAGGGGATGATAGAAGATGAAATCACTCTAGAACTGGAGGTTGGAGGAGATAAACCAGAGGGAGAGAGGCGGGGCTCAAGAACACTCTTGATTTTCCAACAATTTTCTCTTCATTTCTTCATTAATCTCTAATGACACTATACATAGGCTTATATAGAAAATATCAAGGGGTGGGGGGGCTGATAATTTCGTGGGAAATATGTAATTTTCATCCCCCATGTGGTCAAAACTCAAAATAAATAAATTACATATGAATGGGCACTCCTTTGACTAGGTAGGTAAGGTAGGTGGCCTACCTTTGAAATTTTAACCCCTTTGTCTCCCATGTGGTCAATTAGCATTCAAACCTTCTAGATGGCCACCTAGGATGGTTGACCAGCCCCACATGGATGAGGTGGACCAATGGGGAAGGGGAGGGGGCCCCCTAGCTGGACCTACTACACATTTGCACAAAAACCCACACAATCCATGGGAATGACTCTTTGGCTTATAAAGCCTTACATTTGCGTACATACTTTCCCAAGGATATAAACACAAACTAAAAGGACATAAATACAAAATAAAAAGTACATGCTCGGCGTCGATTCCCATCAACTCTCCCCGGGTGGGAGGAACTCGACCCCGTCGAGTAGGGGTAAGGATGCTCGAATACTCCGGCGGATCCGTCACGGTGCCAAGTAACGCGGGTACGCTCCACTCCAAGCGATCGTCACCTGCTCATTCCATATATACTCGATATGCGAACTGCTATGGGCTAAATGTGGTCACTCCGAAGGGGCACTCTCAAAAGGGAAGAAAACAGCTCGAAGACTCACTAGGAATCACCGCTGAGTCCCTATAAGTGACTGATCCGGGTATAGATGTAGAACCGGTCCCATACTCATCGGGTGAGTCCAATCACCTCTTACTCATAAGAGAACGACAACGAGCTTACACACGACACATGCAGACTCACCATGCACTAACACACATATGCAAACCACACAAACAAACGACTCAAAACACACCACACAAAACAAACCACACAAGGAAAACACACCGACTCATATATGACCCTAGACACACCTAATGTTAGTCCGGTCCGTACATGGGCGACGGCGGACCAGGACACCCGAATATGTGCCATGCATGCATGTTGTGCAACTGGGAATGGATGGCATGGGGAACACCTATACGTCGGGTGTGGTTATGCGTGGATGGTCTTTTGAATGTGGGCGACTCAGGTGGTTTAGAAGGGCCGAGTGTTGGTGGGTCGGGGTTGGTGGATGTAGATGGCCCATCCCGAGGGGAAGGGGCATAAAAGTGGGCTTCCTTGAAGAAGGGGAGTACGGGTGGTAACTCAGGAAGCCTCATAGTGAAGGGGTCAAAAGGGTCAAAGAAGGTATGACCCCTTGTGGTGGGTTCCCACAAGTCACGGTCCCACATGTAGAAGGTTTGAAGATGTGGGTAGTCACCTTCTTGAATTGTAACGGGTGGGACGGGGATCATAGGCAAGAAGTATGATTCCTCCCTCGGACAAAAGGGTATGAATTCGGGCTCGTCCGGTAGCGGGAGAAGTAGAAGAACCTCCGTGGTGACACAACCCACGGTGCACTCGGAAGTAATGGACCCGAAGGCCGGATGGGTGAAGCTAAGACTAGCGGGTTGGTCAAAGCCTCGGGCCAAAAGATGCGTCAACTCCCATTGTAAATCTAATCCCATGACAAGATCATCCAACGTATCAACATGGTGACGGGATCGAAATGTGGTATGGAATGAGTTGACCGGCACTATAGGTAGGATGGGGTCCATGGATGGAAAGGGATGTGGGACCAAGCCATCCTTGAGCCAACTAAGAAGTGGCTCGGCTATGTAAAGTGTTCCCGTAAGAAACACGGGTGGCTCGGGCTTTGGTAGCTCCAAAGAAGAAGGTTCCGAATAGAGCTCGGAAGGAGCGGGTGGTGATGGAGCACCTACGAGAGGTGAAGAAGCACTTATCCTCTCTAATAAATCCGAAATCATTTTCTTGCATTCCTCAAAGGAGCGGGTTGGAGTAGGGACCTTGGGGTGGACTCGCTGCTCGTCTCTCGACCTAGGTGTGGTCCTAGGCTCGGCTATAAGTGGGGCTTCCACTCGGTTGGAGGTACTTGAGGGGGTTGGGATGGGGGTGCCAAGGGGAGGTTGGTTGGAGGTGCTTGGGCTGGCCACTAGATTGGGGTCGCTTTGTTGGGCTTGGACGGCGGTGAAGGGGTGGGATTGGGTAGCGGTGTGGCCCACTTGGTTGTGGGTGAGTTGGTGGGGTGGGTGAGTGGTATGACCTCCGTGGTTGGAAGTAGGTGGGCGGGGCAAGTAGGCCCTCCTAAGCGCTCTCTTCATTTCCCACCATGACTCGATGGGCCTTAGATCCCTATCCTCCCTCCAATATTTGATGTTCCTCCAAGTTGCGGCGGCTTCACCAAAAAGTCACCTTTTGGCAACATCGACTTGCATGGGCCCGTACATAATGTACACCTCGAAGTAATCATCCATGATGGCTTCCCATTCTAGATAGACACTCGGGTCATCGGACCCGTAGAAGTCCCGGGTCTCGGGCCTCGTGGGGTGGTTCGGGTGGTCCTTCCATTTGAGATAGTATCTCCACCATCCGGGTGTTTGGGAATCCATGGGGATTAGGGACTAGTGGGTGGGCACGTCGACACTAGTAGATGAACCACCTAGACAATGGACTACAACCCTAAACATGACGACCAAGACTCGGTACGTGGCGGAGATAACCGATCCGAAGACCACTCGCGCAAGTGTGCGGCCTTCCCGATAGGCGTAGCCTAACGTTCGGGCAACACCTTTTGATATACCGGGTTATTGGGATGCGATGCAAAAGACACTTCTTTTTTTTTTGTTTTAAAACAATGATGATCCTAGACTCGACTTAAACAGACTAATGACTAGACGTAAATGACTAATGAATGACACTCTTTTCTTTTCTCTTTTGACACCCTAGACTCAAACTCGCTCTGATACCATATTGATGCGGGACGAGACACGGACACGGCAAGCTCGCGATCGTCCCTTGATGAGGGAAGCGTCGGACGTGCACGGTTGAGAAACCGGCAAGAGCTAGGGTGGTCGGCTCGCACTTTCGTGCCCGGATCGGGTCACGGGACGGTCTCGCTCACTCTCTCGCAGTAGCGGTGATATGAAATTATAGCAAGCTAAGTCCTAAAACATGCTCTCTAGCAGTGGCATAAACAAGCATATATGAAATAAGCGAAATGCCAAGTGTAGGAGCGAAGATGATACCTCCACGCGCTCGGCGTGGGGACGACGGACCCGGCCGAAACTCGTACTCCCGGAACAATATTACACAATATTACAGAAATGTAAGCCGCTGTCCACTCCACACAGGGAGGTAAAGGGCTACACAATGGGGTCCGGGAGGACCGAATTCGGGTTGACGGGCGGCTTCTCGCGCTGTTTCGGCAACACCCGAACACGTGACGGTGGGGCCCACGTGCTGTCCGGAGGGGCCGTGTGGGACCCGGTGGCACCGCTGTAGTGGTGGATGCCCGGAGGGTCTCTCCTTGGGATGGCGGCGGGCTGGAACGCCGGCCGGAGGCCCGGCGGCTCCGTTCGGCACCGGTCGGAAAAACCGGCCACGGACCTGCACTTTCTGATTTTCAGCGCGCGCTCGGACGGGAACGGACACTGCGATCAGATCCGATGTCGGATTGACATGAAATTAGCGCCGTTGGAAAGCTGACTCGAAGTACTTCAATGTAGGCTTAGATATCTGGCCTGGATCTTCGCTGATCTTGACTTATGGAATTTACAACCTCCTGTTGTATAGTAACTAAACACTCAGATCTGCAGAGCTGATCTCTGATAACTGCCATTGACCGCTAGGAAGAACTTGGATTCAGACTTCGACTTCTTCATGAAAGTTGTAGGATTTGGAGTTGGGAAGATGGCAAAGTTGGTTTGGACACGTTTTTATGTGTATATGAATTTCTATTATTTGTTTACTGGAGGAAGGTCGGATCTGGGATCTGGCTGGAAGTACTGTAGCTCCGGTAGAACATGAATTTTGAAAAATAGGTAAAAGACTCAACAAAAATTAATAAAAATTGTGGAGGTAGGGAAAAATGGACAGAATTCCCAGTTAAATTGGGAGGTCAAAATAAATTCAAAAGGGTGGTAGAAGTGGACGAACTCAAAGGGTCTATCACTGTAGACAGAGACAGATCTGATCTGAGTTTGGGGAATGAACGAAGTGGAAACACTATGAAACGGGGGAATTTGGACCTGCATTTTTTTTTGGGGAAGGGGCTATACGGTAGGGACCAACCCTCAAAATTTCACGTCGATTGGAACTGATGGCTGGCTTGAGGAATTTTCGAGCTGCACCTCTATCCAGCATGACAGAACACCGAAGACGATCCCGTGGCGGCTCGAAGGCGGCACGAACGGCGGCGGCGGCGGCACAGATGATCACCGGAGTTGAAGAGGGGATGATAGAAGATGAAATCACTCTAGAACTGGAGGTTGGAGGAGATAAACCAGAGGGAGAGAGGAGGGGCTCAAGAACACTCTTGATTTTCCAACAATTTTCTCTTCATTTCTTCATTAATCTCTAATGACACTATACATAGGCTTATATAGAAAATATCAAGGGGTGGGGGGGCTGATAATTTCGTGGGAAATATGTAATTTTCATCTCCCATGTGGTCAAAACTCAAAATAAATAAATTACATATGAATGGGCACTCCTTTGACTAGGTAGGTAAGGTAGGTGGCCTACCTTTGAAATTTTAACCCCTTTGTCTCCCATGTGGTCAATTAGCATTCAAACCTTCTAGATGGCCACCTAGAATGGTTGACCAGCCCCACATGGATGAGGTGGACCAATGGGGAAGGGGAGGGGGCCCCCTAGCTGGACCTACTACACATTTGCACAAAAACCCACACAATCCATGGGAATGACTCTTTGGCTTATAAAGCCTTACATTTGCGTACATACTTTCCCAAGGATATAAACACAAACTAAAAGGACATAAATACAAAATAAAAAGTACATGCTCGGCGTCGATTCCCATCAGTGATGCTCCCATCATCAATGCCTTCATCTCTCTGTCTTTTCCCTTATGGAACCTTGGTGCCCCTAGTAGGCTAGTCTTCGGGGTATCCTATCCAATGGGGTTTGTTGGCTGCCTTCGTGTAGACCGGCGGTTTAGGGGCTTGTTCCATAGGTGAGCATGACCCCGCTTCTCCCCTACAACTCTTCAGGTTCAGGGGAGATGCTGTCCAATTTTGGACAGATTAATAATGAATAAACTATAACGAAATACTCATTCTGGACCCAATTATCCCGGTGCTCGAGTAGTAACCTCGCACTGGCTTATCACGTCATTCTTGGAGAGTTCTGGACTTCAATTCAATAAGCAATTGGCCCCAAATAACTTCAGAATCCTCACCAAAAACTTAACAAACTCAATAGTTGCGAAATTCATAAAAAAGGGTGGGTTGAACGGCACAGCCTTAGCCGGCGTGCCCTAATCCGGCGCGGTACTCTCCCGCGCCGGATTAACGCTAGACTCATAAACAAAAAAAATTTCTTTGCACCTTTCCGGCGCGCCCTAAATCGGCGCGCCCCAAAGTCTTCGCGTTGTATTAACATTCATGATGTCTGCGCCGTATTAGCCGCTATACTTACATTTTATCGCGCCGTATAAGCTACCCTACATGCTCGCGCCGGTTTTGAAGCCTCCTACTGCCCCAATCGCTTACTTGCCCCTGGGTGATTCTCATCCCTCGGGGTTACCGTCAATAAATTGAATAAAGGAAGGGCCGGGCGGGCCTAAAACTATACTGTTATCACATCTTCATTACCTTGTCCGTTAGCATTTTGCTTTCGCTATCACACTTGTGTTGCTTTCCCTTTCCTTGATGGGGAGTAATAAATGCGGTCGTGTTGGTTTATGCCAGCGTCTCCTTGGATTTGGTGTGTACCACGTGGGGTATGGGACCCATGTGGGACCATCGGTGCTTGGCAGCCCAACCCGCCGCATGGATTATGGGGTCCATGTGCGAAGCCCCTCATGCCCGCCCACAGCACGTCATAGACGTGGGGCTCTACGCTGCCATAAGGAAATACGGTCTAACCTTCGCTACCAGCTCGAGCTTTTAGCGCAACGGTTGGGGCTTGATCCTGTAAACTGGTATCAGAGCGAGGTCGCGGGTTCAAATCCCAGGTGCCGTTGGGGGGGAGATTGTTGGTTTATGCCAGCGTCTCCTTGGATTTGGTGTGTACCACGTGGGGTATGGGACCCATGTGGGACCATCGGTGCTTGGCAGCGCAACCCGCCGCATGGATTATGGGGTCCATGTGCGAAGCCCCTCATGCCCGCCCAGAGCACGTCATAGACGTGGGGCTCTGCGCTGCCATAAGGAAATACGGTCTAACCTTCGCTACCAACTCGAGCTTTTAGCGCAACGGTAGGGGCTTGATCCTGTAAACTGTAGATGACTCTTTAACCTAGGTACTTGACTTAATAAAAGGGAAATTACATAATCTATGACTCAAGAAAATATAAAAATTACAAGTCATGATTAAGAAAAAATGCCGCGAACATGATGACACATAGCTGGCAAGCAACGGGAACCTCGAAAGAGTGAGGAGTGGTAGGAGATGTCCTCATCAGTAGGTCTTCCTAGATCTACGTGTGTGTGAGGTTTGCTGCACTTGTCGCAGCGTGTGTGCATTTTGTTGATCCGCTTGTTGGATCGTGTTGGAGACATCGTCTCCGTGTGTGTGTGTTTACTGGGGTTTGTCCCCGTGTGTGTGTGCAGGCGTCGTCCTGCGTGTGTGGTTAGAGCGTCGTCTCCGTTTGGGGATTTATCCCCGAGCGAAGCCTCACCTAGTTTGGTGAGGGGTGGACGTAGGGAGCCCGTCGAGGTCCCGAACCACCTTAAAATCCTTGTGCATTGTGGTTTGCTTTGTGCGTTGGCTTGGTTTGATTATTGAATCCTCTTATATGATCGTGTGGGAACGGTGAGATTGAGAGAATCTGTTTATTGGCATAATCAACTTCCTTAATCTTGTTGTAAGGAGTTTACTCCACCACACAGCATTCGTCTTGTCGTCTAGTGTGGGGGTTAGTGTAGGTTGTTATCTTACTTGCATGTTCATCATATTTGATGTTTTAATTGTTTTTTCATCACACTTGTTAAAAAGGGAAGAGTTTCCTTAAAGTTTGTAATCACCCAATTCACCCCCCCTCTTGGGTGTCATTGATCGTGGGACCCAACAAATACCGATGGATCCATAGTTGCGGTGTTGGGAATGGCTTCTATGGTTTCCCTTGACACACCTTCAGGGAGGATGTCGAGCAAGACATCTTCTTCTTCCTCGGTCACCACATTGGCAGTTAGAATAATAGCTTTGTCATGGTGCAGGTGGTGGGGTAGGGTTTGCTTTCCCTTGGCCGCTGCCAGCTTTTCTCTTGCGGCTTCCACCCTTCGAGTATTCGGCCCCGGCCTTCCGGCCAACCGAGCCAGCTCCTGAGGCTCCTCAAGTAATCTTCCATAGTGGCCAGATACCCCAGCCATGTTGCCGGTGAAAACTTGCATCCTTCTTCTTTGTCTGCAAACCCTCCTTTTTGCATTCTCTGGGAAGGTGAGCCTTTCAAACAAAGAAACTCTCTTTCATTCCTCCTAGTGGGGAGTAGCTTCATCGGCTTTACTGTCCAAGCCGTCTTCATATCCATTGTCGTCGACCGACAACGTCATCCTTCTTTCTTTCTTCTTCTTCTTCGACTGCCATTGGTGGGTAGTGATCTTCTTCAGCCATGGCTGCTTGCAATAGCCGTTGTTGGCCCAATGAGGGGTTGACTAGTCCCCTAAAATAACTTCGGACCATATTGGTCATCTCTTCTTGCCCCCATCCCTGATGTAGGAGTGGGGATAGTTGTCTACCTCCCATCGGAGGGATGTAAGCAAGCCGAGTTCTTCTGACAGGTTGTTGAAATCTTCTTCCCACATTGGGGATGTTGGCCTGTCGGGCGTAGGCCCTGAAACTTTCACGGCGTGGAGGATCCACGACCGTTTCCTCTTTCCTTGGGGCAAGGCCCCTTTTCTTGTTCCTCTCTACTCCAGTAAATCCGGAGCGGTGGTGGACTGGTGCATCCTGGTGGGTAGGCTAGATCTTCTTAGGGACCCAAACTTGCTTAGATATTCTTGGCTTGGGAGCCAACTTTCTTTGGCCATAGCAGCCAGTTTCTTCTTTCTCGGCTCTCCTTCTGGAGAGGGCTTTGTAGGAGTTGTAGATAGGTACTGCGGGGATCACCCGATCCGAGCATACTCGAGCATTGCATCCATCCAGGAAGACACGAACTCCCCCGATCAGCATGGATTTGCCGGACACGGAGAGACGTCCGGTAATAGCAGTAGCAGCCTTCTTCCGGAAGCTCCTATGCTGGCGCCTTCCGGAGTTCTTGGCAGAGACAGGGCGGTCCCTGTGAGTGATATGGTGCACCATGCAGTTGGCGACTTGAATTGGTCCCGTGAGTGGGCCAGTACAGTGTCGGGCCTTCGGGCCTTCGACCTCTTTCACAGTAATTTCCTCGCTGGGCTCCGAGGACTCTACTTGCAGCAGATCGGAAAAGGCTAACCCCAAGAAGTTAGGAAACCCTACAGCTGGTGGGAAAGACCCGAAGACAATGGGCACCACCAGGTACCCGTGTTCAGCATGACCGGCGACGATCGCGGGGTCGAAGGCGAGAGCGGTGAGTCCCGATGATGTCATCGTTCACTGGAGATAAAAAACAAAAAGTCAGTATTCTTGGGGGGAGCCGCCGAAGGCATCCCCTCTTGACAAAGAGATGAAGGGAGACTTGGGTCCCACCGGGCGTGCCAGCATGTGGGAACGTTTTATCTCATCTTGAAGTTTTATTTATTTGATTTATTTATTTATTTTTGTAGGCGTGCCAGTCACTGGGTGACAAGTTTATTATGCGCTCGATCTGACTTGGTCAATCGATTGTGAAGTTTGTGTCAGGACCTATAGTCCGTCATACCATGAAGGCTATGCCGTTAATTACGTCCTCTAAGAAAGAGGACAACCCATGATTAATTACCAAGATGGGGATGTCTCGAGGGATGATACAAAGGCATAAATAATACAGACTAAATGCACCAATGGATGCTATGGAATGAGGTCATTTGGTTGACCATTCATGCAAAATGCAACGAGTTTATTAATTGATTGGTTCATGTAATTAAAGGTTCAGTCATGCTCATTTAGACAGCAATGCATGCTAATGCAAATGTGTGCCCATGATTTCAAGATGGATGCTCAGCATAATTGAAGACGTTGAACCCTTTTTTTATTCATTTATTTGACCAGATTTATTGGATCAGTTAGGGCTGTAACAATAACCCCCCCGTTATTAAAGCAATTATTTATTTATTTAATACATTCCTCACAGTCTTTGCTGGGGTTGATGTATGAAGAAGGGTCAGTGCATGATTTGAAGGGGTCTGTGCATGCACGAGGTAGGGGCATGTTTGAGGTCAGTGCATGAATGTGCACCGAGTGGGTTTGGTTGATGCATGAACAAGGGTCGGTGCATATGTGAGATGAGTCAACACACGTATGGGTGAGGTCAATGCATGCATTAGGTTGGGGTGATGGCTAAGTCGGTGCATGAATATGCATAGGATGATGGCCAAGTCGGTGCAGGAACATGCACGAGATGGTGGCTAGGTCGGTGTAGGAATATGCACGGGACGGTGGCTAAGTCCGTTAGGGCAGGTCGGTGCAGCTTGCTGAAGTAGATGCATGAAGAAAGGGGTAAGGTATGTGCATATATAGGTGGAGCTAGCCTAAAATGGCGCGGTGCCTAGTTGAGGCTAAAACGGCGCGCCCAGGGCGCGCCGAGTGGAGGCCAAAAAGGGTGAGTTGGGTTATGAGTGTAAGGCTAAAGCGGCGCGGGGGGGGGGGGGGGGGTCACGCCAAAAAATTGCGCACCGGTTTACGGGCGCTCCGAATTAGGGCTGATTTGGCTAGTTTGGGCTTTAATGAAATGCCAGACAAAGTTCTTCGAACTTTGATTTTAATTGAGAAGATTAGAGGGTTTGTTCAGGTCCCAAATGCCCCGCAAACATGACAAGTCCAGACTTATGCGAGGTTCCTACTCGAGCATAGTCCAAAGTAAACTTATAGTTAAAAAATTTTCCAGTTCAGACTAAGTATTCAGTCAAAATTTGGGTAGCACCTCCCCATGCCCAGGGGTTGCGGGAGTGAAGTGGAGATAGTCCCACAATATCTGGGGTACGCCCCTTAAAGCTGGGAATGCCAAATGGTGACGGACGGACTTTAATAGAGGGAAAACCCCGAGGGCTAGCCTACGAGGGGCATCAACACTCCACGAGTGGAAAACATCATTAAGGGATGGCCGAGATGGGAGGATACCTCGAGGGCTAGCCTATGAGAGGTACCTTTCTCACAGCCACCACCATTCCCGAGGGAATGTGGATTTGATGTCGGGCTAAGAGCCCTTTTCAATATTCACCCTCTGGCGGTCTGCAGAGATTCATGTCATTGTAGGACATGTCTCCTTAGACCTCGTAGTGATGTGAAAACTCCGATGGGGAATGTCCCTCTCCCCGGCCACCAGACTCATCAAGGAAAGCAGGAGTGCATAAGAGATATGCAGAATGTATTCGGCCAATAAGTTGACTATAGAAAATCATATGCATATGAGTATATATGGCTATAGGGGTTAGCTGGTTAGTTGGTTAGCAAATTAGCAGGTTAGCCCTCGGAAATCATAAACTAAAATGAACCCACTGGAGAAAGCAACCCTTTATACAGTTGATGTGCAGCGTATACGGAAGACAACGATACGAGGGAACCACGCGCCTAGACTGTAGGGACGATCCCATCCTCCCCAGCCCATGACTAAGGACAGAGGGGATAGTAAAGGGTCGGTCCCGGGGTTTGGACAGAGGTATGTTCCTCGGGCAATTGAACTCTCCACCAAGACGATGGGAACATGATACATGCATACCACTGGAAAGCGAACCCTGGGGAGAGGGGTGCTGATATTGATGTTGCCCAGAGAAACACTAGGGCGTATTCAGGGTTGGAAAATCGAAAGATCACACACAGAATATAGGGAAAGGGATTGCAATCGGATGAGAAAGATAGTTCAAGTATGTATCTACGCATTCATTCAAACCCAAAGGGAAGGCATCACATAGAGTATTATATACAACTATGGCTCGGCGTTGTCGCACGAAGCCGACTTCCATCTTGGGAAAGAAAAGAAAACAGAGAGAAGTAGAGGACAGTGGCTAGATGAAAACCTAGGGGCTCATATCATCGCCCATTTCATTACATTGCCCGGTGGAGATATCCTAGTAGAAGGGGAAAAAAGATAGAAGAGGAAAACCAGACGCCTTCCGACAACCCACCTCAGATGTCTGCAGTAGAGAAACAGGGTATTAGAAATGGGCTCTTTGCTCACCCTTTCTTCCTCTCCAAGCTTCTCTTCTTTCTTTCTCCGCCTCTGTCTTCTCTCCTCCCCTCTTTCTCTTCGATGCAAGGCCCATTTATATAACAAAACCCTCACCATGGCTTCACTCGGCGTGGGAGTAGCGCGCCGGATAAGAGGTTACCCTTTGTGCGTCGGGAAGAGGGCGTCGGAAAGAGAGCGCGCCGGATTAAAAGGCGCGATGGTTTTAAGCCGTTCCATCGTGTTTGCTTGATACTAGTGTAACAGCTGGCCCCGGACTGACTCTGGGAGTCACTATGATCCTTCATCTCATCGTGGTCTTGCCAAACCACGGTGGGAGGCATCGACAAGGCTTTTAGGCTGCTGAACGACCGCCTACGGAATCTCGTATATCTTCGGCTCAGACACGCAGGTTTTCCGTTGATACGGGCCTCGGCACTATGGCTTGTGCTGCTAGCTCAGCTTAACTTACCTTCGTAGCTTTCTCGGGGATTGGGATACTACCTGGAGTGCTTCTGCCTCGACTGGGCGGTCATTCGGTCATTAACGGGCCTAGTTTGTTGAGAAGACATACCCGTACCGGGCCGTCCGGGACTTTTGCTGATAGAGCATCTGATTCCCTTGTTCTGAAAGGGCCAAGGATGCTTCATCACCTAGGGAGAGTTTTCTTTCAAGTGGTGAGCCACCAAGTATATCCTTGTCCTTGGTCGGACTACGGATGTTGCTCGGGCGGCACGACCGAGTCGATGCCGGTTCATTGGGCAGGCTTGTCGGCATAGCCGGTTTGTTGTGGATTCTTCTCGATTCTCCCGAGGAGAAGTCCCTGGTGTTCATACCGGGTGAGCTGAGGCTCTGACAGCTTGAAAAGGCTTCGGTGCATTGGTGTCATTCGACTTCTTTGCTTCAGCGGGCCGCATCATTTCTATCATCTAGGCTTGGTCGCCATCGAGCATATTTTGCGGCCAACATCAGCCCATAACAAAAGAAAGTAGGAACGAAAGGGAAAAGATACAATGGTGGGAGGAGGTTAGAGCCTAAACCCCTTTCCCAAGCTCCCTTCTCTTCTCTCACACTCACTCTCATTTCTTCACCTCACAGGCGTGGGTTGACGAAGCTCCCTCTGAATGGACTAAACCCCCTGAGAGAGCCAAATGCTTTCTTCAGCTTTTTTTTTCTTTTGACGTCCTCCCTTCTCTTGTTCACCTGCCCCTGAGTCAGTGGAGTATGACTTTCTTTTATAGTGCCCCGTTCTTTCTTCCTCTTTGTGCCTCGTTCGAAGCCATCGAGTGGCCTGCGGATAGGGGGCAGTAGAGTAGGGAAGCTGCCGCTGTGGCATTGGTCGACGACGGCCGGCGGGGACACGACGTTCAGTTCGGAGCTTGAAGACCTCCATTTTTCGAAGGTTGAGACGTGCAGGCGGTTGCCCGCCGGTTTGACGCAGGCGTCTCCTCCATTTCAGGTAAAGAGTCTTCATCATCACTCTGTTCGCGGGAAAATAGGGGATTGGGCGAAGGATAGGATAGCTTTGGGTTAAACCGGCGTGGGGGTTGGCGCGCCAATTTAAACCCACATGTGTTAACGTGCCGTTTAAGTGTCCATAGTAGGGGCGCTCCGGTGTGATGGCCAAAGGAGAGGCGTGCCGGTTTGAGGCCACTTGTAGGGGGAGCACCGGTTCGAGTGTCAAGGGGTTTTGCCCCAATTCCGAAACAGCTCAGATGCACGCTTGGCCTCCAGTACTGCCTTAGTTTTAATGCACCGCTTTCGGGTGTCCATTTTGAAGCTTCTTGGGACTCGGTTTGCGATTCCGGGTGATTTCTGACATGTGCCGAACCAGCGTTTAAATTCCCAGGATTTTCCTGATTCAGCCTTCGGCACCGCGGGCTGGGGAGCCGGGGCCGTCTCTTCTGCTTGAGGGGCTTCCTTGTCGGGTGGCGGAGCGCCGGCCATGTATTTGTCCTGCTTGGAGGAGGTATGGGATTTATTCGGCCTTTTCCATCTTCGACTACCTTTGGGTGCCGGGACGTGCATGTTGTATGATCATCTTTATGACGTCCACAAATGCCCCCCAGCCGCGGGTGGTGCAAGGGAGGAATGAGTGCGTGGGGCCCGCGGGTGTGGAATTCCATAGCAGGGTATCTTCTCTTTCGAGCCAGTGAACTATTGGTCCCGTGTGAATTTGTGGGAAAGCACTCTCTCCTTCAGCGAATGAATGAGGGGGCCGCTTCACCGCGTAGGCACACGGACCTAGATGTTTTAGTCTGAATGTGGTAGGGTTTAGTCATCGGTATGGGGTTAATACCAAAGAGGTTCCTTTTGTTCATCGACTTGGACAGGAGCTCCGAGCCGAGGCAAAGGGGTTCTTTTTGCTCATCAACTTGGATGGAAGGTCCGAGCCAAAGCAAAGAGGGTCTTTTTGCTCATTTACTTGGACGGAAGGCCCGAGCCGAAGCAAAGAGGGTCTTTTTGTTCATCGACTTAGACGGAGGTCCGAGCCAAAGCAAAGAGGGTCTTTTAATTCATCGACTTGGACGGAAGGTCCGAGCCGAAGCAAAGAGGTTCTTTTAGTTCATCGACTTGGGCGGAAGGCCTGCGCCAAAGTAAGGAGGTTCTTTTTGTTCATTGACTTGGACGGAAGGTCTGAGCCGAAGCAAAGAGGGGTTCTTTTCATTCTTTACTGTGCCGGGTTTGCCGACTGTATGAGGGGTCTTTTGGTTCTCTAGCCAGAGTGGCAGGGTCTTTTCGTTCATGGCTTCGGACGGGAGGTCCGAGCCACTGGCTTATTCATCGGTGGGACTAAAAATTGTAATATTGCGGTGTTTTATTCATCGGCACGAGGTTAGTGCCAAAGCAACGGTCTTTTTGTTCATGGCTTCAGACGGGAGGTCTGAGCCGCTGATTTATTCGTCGATGTCGACAGGGAGTCGGGGACCGACGTGGTTTATTCATTGACATGGGGTTAGTGCCAAAGCAAGGGTTCATGGCTTCAGGTGGAAGGTCTGAGCCGCTGGTTTATTCGTCGATGTCGACAGGGAGTCGGGGATCGACGTGGTTTATTCACTGACACGGGGTTGGTCCCAAAGCAAAGGTCTTTTTGTTCATGGCTTCAGACGGAAGGTCTGAACCATTGGTTTATTCATCGATGCCAACAGGGAGTCGGGGACCGACGTGGTTTATTCATTGACACGGGGTTAGTGCCAAAGGAAGGGTCTTTTTATTTACCGAATCTAGATGGAAGATCTTGGTCGAAGGAGGGAGGTCTTTTTATTCTTTGACCAGGACGGAAGGTCCAAGCCAGAACGAGAGTTTTTTTTGTTTACCATCCTGGACAGAAGATCCAAGTCAGAGGTTTTATGCATCGGTGGGACATGATAAAATGGTGTTGAGCCACATATGGGGTTTTCTGTCACTGCATGGGATGCAGTTGTTTGATTATTCGGCCAAGACGAGATGGTCTGAGCCAGAGGGAATTTTGAATTCTGGTGGGACTTGATAAATCGACACCCCCTAGTGACTTCGACGAGTCTCTTTTTCTTTCTTCTTATTTTTTTCTTTTTTTCTCTCCTTTTTTTTTTCTTCTTCTTCTTTTTGAATGGATATTGCATGGCCTCAAGGGAGGTCCAAGAAACATTCTTGTTCCGCATGAGGCGCGGGGTTTAATTGCTCGTCAAACCGGGGAAGTGATGCGTGATATAGTTTCAAATGCCTTCTATTAAGGGGTGGGAATTGAGTCTCCCCCCTATGGTTGACAACCACATACGCACCTCCTTCATAGAATTTCTGGACAACATATGGGCCGATCTAGTTTCATTCAGCTTGCCTTTATGGTTGGTAGCCATGACCTCTCTTCTTTTGACTATCACGAGGTCACCTTTCTTGAATTTACGCCCTTTGACGAGCTTGTCGAAGGTGCGGGCTATGCGGGCCTGGTAGACTTGTATGTTCTGTTGGGCCTGGAGTCGCTTCCCTTCTAAGTCGGAGAGCTCTTCTAGTCTTCACTCTGTGTTTGTTCGATCATCTTTGACCAATTCATGCTAGATAGCGACCCGAAGTGAAGGTACTTCCAGTTCAATGGGGACGACTACTTTCGAGCCGTACACCAAAGAGAAGGGTTAACAGCCCGTTGGAGTTTTATAGATGGTACGGTACGCCCACAGCGCTTCGTACATCTTATCTTCCCAGTCCCTTTTGTTAGAACTGACAGTCTTCGCCAGGAGGGTGCAGAGTGTTTTATTGAATGCTTCGGCCAACCCGTTTGCCTGTGGGTTGTATGGAGTGGATGTCCTCCAGTCAATCTTGTACTTTTCGGCCAATCTGTAGACCTTTTATTTTCGGAAGTGGCTTCCGTTGTCTGAGACGATCCAACTGGGGATGCCGAACCGGAATATTACATTTCATCAGATAAATCGGGCCACAATTTCTCCTTTGACTTCTTTTA
Source organism: Amorphophallus konjac (assembly GCA_022559845.1). Lineage (NCBI taxonomy): Eukaryota > Viridiplantae > Streptophyta > Magnoliopsida > Alismatales > Araceae > Amorphophallus > Amorphophallus konjac. Next base: position 128,199,023 of record CM040124.1, on the reverse strand, counting down.
GGGCTACAGCCTCCGCCTAGCGGGAGAAGTAGTCTGTTATTGCCAAGATGTATTTGTATCTCGAAGAAGATGGGGGTAGTGGGCCTATAACGTCTGTTCCCCATTGGGCGAAAGGCCAGCTGGGTGCTGTTAGATGTAGCTATGTTGGCGGTCGCTTGGGGACCGTTGCATGCTCTTGGCACCTTTGACATGACTTAGAGTACTTGCAGCAGTCATCGAACATCATCGGCCAATAGCAGCCTAGCTTTTTAATTTCAATTTTCATCTTTGGCTCGGCTTGGTGTGCTCCAGCCGACCTGGCATGGATTTCTTTCATGACTCTCCAGGCTTCTTCCATAGAGAGGCATCGAAGGAGTATTTTATTCTTGGCGTCCGCCACAATTCAGAATAGAATTTCGTTTCTCATTTTATAGGAGTCTTTAATCCAGATCAGCCGGATCTTTTCTTCCCTTCACTTGGGCAGCTCCTGGTGTTCAAACCATTGCATGAGGGGCTTATGCCAGTTGGGTGATCCGACCATTTCTGCGGTTGCTACTTCAGGCTCTTCTCCACCTAGATCTTCTTCTATCATGCTAGGGACCTATCGTCGGTTGATCACCCGTATGACCGATCAGGTGAGTCTCGGTTACCCCTTGCTGATCTTTCCCTTGCTGGTTAAGTATCGCCGCTAGTGCCGTCAGACGGCGAGTTGAGTGCCCGATCTCAAATTGCCATTATAAGAGTGACTACCGCAGGTGAGTTGTGAGAGAGATCATTACATCCCACGCCCTCGGCTTGCTGGCCGCCGGTGAGGGTGGGTATCCCTAGACCCTTGGGGGTTCAATCCCAAGCTAGCCAATCCCCGGAGCAGCGAGGTCCCACCCCGGACCCTCACCACCATCATCGGGTTGCCTACGGGCACGAGTGTGTGCTTAGCGGGTGAGTCCGCTCGAGTGAAGCTATCGGTCCGCTGAATTGTGCTTGCTTGATAGGTCCAAGGGGCATTGGTCGAGTGGCTGCCACCCCCAAGGTGGTTTCACATCAGAATATGTCCCTTGGGAACATTTTGAGTCCCTGGAATTAGTGGAAAAAGCCAAGGCTGAAGCTGAAGAACCCGGCATATGGGATAAACCTCCGACGGAGCAGCCGCCAACTGTTAAGAAAAAGAAGAAGAAATCCAAGAACAAATCAAAGGGCCTTGATGTATCTTGCAATACCCTTGCGGCCCTATTTGAAATAGTCCGAATCTCTGAAGAAGAGGATGAAGAGATATCCCTCGCGCTAGCGGAGGCAAATCAAGCTGAATCTTCCACCTCCTAGCATGCTACTAGGTCCGGAAGAAAATGGGGGCATCTTCCTCAGACTAACCACAACATCTTGTTATGTGGTGAACAACCGTACCAGGTTCCCCAGTCTGAAGTTAAAGGTGCGGAAATTCCTCCTCCACCAGGGCTTTACCCGGAGTGTGCAAGTAGCCAGGGGGTCCCCTCCTTTGTCAAATTTCTATCCTCTTGAGAGGGTAAGTGGCCATGTCCGTAGCAACAATGGAGGATCAAGGGTTCTCCTACCTTACCCTCAGCGGCCTCACCTCCAGCGAATAAAGACTACGCGAGCATTCCAAACTTCGCCGAATTTATGCAAGGGAAGGAGCCGGCCAGACCGGCGCAACAAGTTCAGGTACCACCTGAAGAAAAAGACGAACAACCTCCTGAGCCAGCTCCTCAAAAGCACCCTCAGGGCAGGCATAAAAGGTCCAAAGAACTGTGGTTGAGCAACGTTAGAACCACCAGCAGAATAGTGAGGCGGCTGAAGAGAATCCCCACAAGCTTTTCTATCTGGGATATACTCTCCCTCGATGAACAAACAAGACAAGCCATTATCACGGCCCTACAAACCCCGGCATAATTCGAGAGCTTTTTTGCCGAGGCAAAGTCCGGGGTGGCTATGACATTCACGGAGGAAGACATGCTTCTACCCTCCGTCAACCACAATAGACCGCTCTACATGATGGGGCAGCTGAATGGCATGCAAATAGGCATAATTTTGATTGACCCAGGGGCTGCGGTAAACATACTCCCCTATTGGGTATATCATAAGTACTACGTTGATGTGCATTGGATCGAGGTCAGGGATATGAGAATCACTGGCTTCAACCCGAAATTTGAAGTCCCCTTGGGCATGGCAGAGTTTGAACTCTCACTCGGTGACTTCACTACTAAAGTGCAATTCCATGTGATAAACTCTGATACGTTAGACAAGGCGCTATTGGGCTGACCATGGCTGCATAAAAATCAGGTGGTGACCTCCACCCTCCACCAATGTATAAAGTACCCTCGGAACGGGAAAGAAGAAAGAGTGTTCGCCGGCTTACACCCTTTCGAGGTGTTCGAGTGCCACTTGTCAGATGCATCTCTGTATCTAGAGAATCCAAAGAAGCCAACCCTCCAGTTCAGGATAAGGGGAAGAAGAAAATAGAATCCGGCGACTGGTTTCCTCCGCCGTCGCCCGACTATGTGGCTCCGCCTGAGGTGTCACTCATATCTGAGGAAGAAGGAGACCTCAGAGCACTCCAACTCAACATTTACCCTAAACTGGGGGCACTAAAAATCGAAGAGCTACTTTGGGATGTCAAGGTCCCACCAGGGGTCACCAAACCCGTAGTTGATGCAGACTGTCAAACAGTCGAAGTATTGAAGACCCTGGAGGTCCCTAATCCTGATGGCCAACCCACCATGTTCTATGTGCCCAAGGAGCATCCCGCAAAGGGGGACGATGATTGCTGATTCCCTAAAGAGATACTTGATCCACCTATCCCAATTATGGGACTCCCCTACATCACTGGCCGTGCGATGAAGCTAGCCAGAAAACAACAAATCTCCTTTTGTAAACCTTCCTGTCAAAAGAAGATGTTCAAAGAGTTGTGGGAGCCACCAAACATGGACAGAATATTGCTACAAGTTACTCAACACCCGAGGCTGAGTTTCTCTGTTGAAGACTACCAAGAAATCGACATGATTTCCATCTGCACTATAACAAGTGAAGGCTCCCTGGGGGCAATTTATGATGAATACATAAGAGACTATGAAATAATTGAGCCATCCGCTGAATTAAAAGACTCAGGTCCACCTCGGCCACGGACGCATAATAATCACGGAGCTGCTACTCCGTGCAGACACTGGGAGTCCATCCCTATAGGGGCAACTATAATTCCCAGCAACAACTCACAAGAGTCGAAAGCTGAAGAAAGTCCTCCCGCCCTTGAGGGCGCTCCACCCATAAGCCAGCATCCAGGTTGCACAGAGCATACACTTCCGACACTAGAGGTGATCATTCAGCCCAATCAGCAGCCGACTGGCTTAGAATAGGGCAAATCTGAAGTCCTGCCGTTAGGCAAAATAAGACAAGAATACATCTACGAGGCCCTCGAAGTCGAAGAAGATGATGAAGGCTTCGTCGACCTACAGTCGGCTCCTCCGAAAATAGAAGATGGCGGCCAAGACACTATTGATGAATTGGTCAAAATAAACCTCGGCACGAAAGATGATCCAAGGCCGACCTTCCTCAATGCCCTCCTGCTACCCGAAGAGAGAGGGGCGTACATAAAGCTGCTTCAGGAATTCCAAGATTTCTTTGCTTGGAATTACAAAAAAATGCCAAGCCTTATCCCTGCAATTGCCCAGCATATCCTGGCCATTGACCCTAATGCCGAGCCTGTGAAACAATTACCTCGGTGAATGAGGCCCGAATTGATAAGTCAAATCTGCACGGAGGTCGACAAGCTGATAGATGTTGACTTCGTGGCGGAGAATCAATATACTACCTGGCTGGCCAACATTATGCCTGTCAAGAAGAAAAGCTTCCAAATCCGGATTTGTGTGGATTTCTAGGATTTGAATAAAGCTTGTCCGAAGGATGATTTCCCGGTGCCAATTACCAAAGTAATGATCGACGCCACTACCGGCCATGAGTCATTCTCGTTCATGGATGGATCGTCCGGCTACAATCAAATCTTGATAGCGGAGCATGACCGAATCCACATAGCTTTTCGATCGCCCAAAGGGATATTCCCCTACAAAGGGATGCCCTTCGACATTAAGAATGCTGGCGCCACATACCAAAGGGTGATGACAAAAATATTCGATGAGTTGCTCTACAGCAGAGTCGAGTGCTATATTGACGACTTGGTCGTCAAAACAAAGAAGAGGAAGGACCACATGGATGACCTCAGAATTATATTTGAAAGGCTGCGGCTGCATGAACTCAAAATGAACCCGATGAAGTGCGCTTTTGGCATCTCCAGCGGAAAATTCCTAGGCCTCATCGTCAGACACCGGGGGATTGAAATAGACCTCGCAAAAATCAAAGCTATTCAGGAGTTGTTTCCCCTTAAGAGCCAGATAGAATTTTCATGGCTGGCTAGCCAACATCCGTAGGTTCATCTCCAACCTGACTGGGCGGTGCCAACCGTTCCATAAATTAATGACGAAGGATACTCCGTTACACTGGGGCGAAGAATGTCAAAATGCTTTCAGTCAATTGAAAGAATACCTGAATACCCCGCCAGTCCTGGGGGCACCTGTTAAAGGGCGGCTGCTGCTCCTATACATAGAGGCCACCGAATGCTCTCTAGGGGCAATGCTATCCTAGAGCAATGAAAAAGGAAAAGAACAAGCCCTCTACTACCTCAGCCGAAGACTGGTCGGGGTTGAAGCAAAATATACACCTATTGAAAAGGTCTGTCTTGCTCTTGTGTTCGCAGCCAAGAAGATGAGGCATTACATGTTGTCACATGAAGTCAAGCTAATATCCAGGGCCGACCCGGTCAAACACATACTCTCTCAGCCGGTCCTGAAAGGGCGATGAGGTAAATGGGCTATCATTCTCATGGAATTTGACATCACCTATGTGCCGCAAAAGGCCATCAAAGGCCAGGCCATTGCAGACTTTTTTGCAGCACATCCGGTGCCTGAAAGTTCTCCGTTGATCATGGAGCTCCCCGAAGATGAGACCTTAGAAGTGGGCCAAGTTCGACAAGCCACCCCACAGCTACACTTCGACGGTGCCTCAAGAACAGAAACATCCCCCTTAGGACAAACAAGAATAAGAGTAGGGGCGGGCGTCGTCCTCAGATCCCCCGAAGGAGAGGTGTTGCACACCTCTTGCTCAATCAACAAAGCCTGCATAAATAATGAAGTAGAATATGAAGCCCTAATCATTGGTCTCTAGGTGGCTCTCCAGTTGGATATCTCTATGCTGCAAGTGCTTAGGGATTCAATGCTGATCGTCAAACAAATCCAAGGACAATTTGAAGTCTGAAAAGCTAAATTACTCCCCTACCACGCTAAGGCGAAGCAACTCATGGAGAAGTTTCATTTTATTGAAATAAACCATGTTGTCCGAGGACAAAATGCATAGGCCGATGCATTAGCAAAGCTAGCAAGCTCACTGGCAATCCCACCTGATGAATCATCCCGGTTGGAGATGAGGGCGAGCGAGGAAGCGTGGGCTTTTCCGCATGCCACGCCGATGAAGCTTCAACCTGAAAATTCAAGTTACATGCACTACGTCCCTTGCAAGGGGGTTGGACTAGGGGTGGGGATTAGTTTTACAAGCAAAAATGTACCTCCACGTAGGGAGGTGCGGTCATCCGGCCAGGCGGGGTGGGAAAAACACCGCTAGAAGCCGAAGTGGAAGAAGACCGTCGGTTCTGCCAGCTCTCAGGAACAACTTGATAGGCAGGCGTTGTCGGTGCTGCCACAGGCTCTCCCGAACTCCATTATTGACGAAACCAGCGCAAAAACGTTCTAAGCCGACCCAGGATGATGCCCAAATTATTGGGGAATTTCTCGATGCTGCCCGTGGCCGAGTCGAAGTCGGAATCGGAGCTGGTCGGTTCTGACTTTGGAAGTCCTTAAAGTATCACTACAGGAAGATGTGGCTGCCACGAGCGCTCCCAAGGGCCGATGGTGGCAGGACAAGAACCGTTACGATCGTGGATGGCTCCTCTTCGATCGGAGACCCACGGGGTTGTCGGCAAAGGTCGGAGTAGATTGCGATACCCAGAAAGGTAAGGGGGGGTCGGATCTGACTCAAGATTGACTGACCTGTGCACTCCAAGGGAAAAATTCAGAACTTTGTGCTCCGAAGTCCAAATGGATCCCTACTTCTTGGAGATGGCAGGGGACTTGGAGGAGAAGACGTCAGCCAAGAAATCACATCAAAATTCATCCTGGAGCAGCCGCAGTCACATCTTTCCTTGGCTTATGGTTCCCTGGCAGAGTAGTTTTGCGCAGTAGTGGGAGAATGGCTCTCCCGGGTAGCTCAGAGCTCGGACGGATGCGAGACGACCTCGACTGCGAAGCTATCTGGACGTCAAATCCATCGATATATGCTAGGTCACCTGAATCCTTGGAGGAACGCCGTGGCTGCCTCTACAACCTGATGCAACTCTTCTGTTGCTGTTGTCTCTGGTGACAGCGAGATAAGGGGTGGGAAATGGGCTAGATGGGAGGGGAAATGGGGTGGATGGGTGTGGGGGTGCTGGGAGGGGGCGAACCAAGGTGAGGTAGGGGGAGAATGGGGGTTGGAAGGGGGTCTAGCAGGTGGAGGGAGAGGGAGCTACGAATTTGGTGTTGGGAGGGAGATAGGGAAGGAGTATTTGAAAATGGGTTTAAGGGTGGGATTAATTTCTAGCCTTGGGGATGGGAAGAGGTGTGTGGGGAAGTTAAAGGGTGCTTGGGGAGTGGGGAATTCTCCCATGGGAGATGAGAGAGGTGCTTGGGGAAGGGGAGTGGGTGGTTGGTTGTTGGAGGGTGGCTTGGGGAGTGGTGGATTCCACCTTGGGAAAGAGGAGAATTAAATGGGTGATTTAAGGAAGGGGAAGGGGGTTTTAATGAAGAGAGAATGGGGAGGAGAGAGAAGAAATTTTGAATTTGGGGTGGGGAAGTGAGAGAAAGGGCCGCCCCCTTCTAGAGAGAGAGAGAAGAGAGAGAGATAGGGGAGAGAGAGGGAGAGGGGAGCTTCTCACTCCTAGAAAATCACTCTAATTTTTGGAAATATTTCTATTGCAATTGAACATCAAGAGTTACAAATGAGAGAGGGGAGGGGGCTATTTATAGACTTACCTAAATCCTATGACCAGAATACCCCTGAATAAATGACCCAATGACTCATCTGCCCAAGGGAGGGCGCCCCTGGGCCAAGCCCACTTAATTGGACCCATTAAACCATACTAATTAACCATATGACATCTGACTTAGGTAAATGACTCAATGACCTAGGTACTTGACTCAAATAAAAGAAAAATTACATGGTTCATGACTCAAATAAAATATAAAAATTACATGACTAGACTCAGAAAAATATCACAAACACAATGGCGCATGCCGACAAAGAATCCGAGCCTCAAAAATGTGGAGGGGTAAGGGATGTCCCCATCATACCCCCGGGGTGCGAAGAACTCGACTCCGTCGAGTATGTGTCCGCCGGGGAAGAGGTCCTCCGATGCAGCTCCGGGCGAGCCACGACCTCCAAACTCAACCTCACGTCCTCAGCCGGGGGACGGCTCTTCGGCCTCTCAAGGTGGCTCGGGCACACCCTCTTGCTGGCGATGGTACCCTACCTGCCTAGTATTGCCTCCGTGTGCACACATCGGACTCTCAGGCTAAAATATGGAGGCTCTCCGAGGGTATCACTCTCAAAGGTGGGGGTAGTCTCAAGGTGCTCACTGGGTTCCACCGCGGTGCCCTTAGAGGGTGCTAGATCTGCCGCGTAGAAAGTGGGGTGTATCCCAAAATCCCTTCGGTAAGTCCAACCCGTGAGCCAGGTTGCCCAAGTGACTCGGAACATGGAAGGTCCAAGTCCTTGTGCCCTCGATTTGGAGGTGTCCATAAGGTAGGGCCACTCCAAAGTCACCATCACCAAGTTACCAACTTGGAATTCCAAGTGGCGCTCGCGAGCTTTTGCCCGTTCCTTGTAATTCTCACCGCTTGTTGCTTGTTGCATGCTTAAATACTCATGCCATGTAATACGATGCGGTGTGAGTGGGAAATGTATGATATGCAAAGGGGGGCCAGGACAACCATATTTAGACCAATCATGCAGAGGTGCTATGGAGACTTTGAAGGGTGTGGGAGGGCCGGGGCACCCATAAGTGTCCCTCTCATGCGTGGGTGTGATGAGTGCCGGAGGACCCGGACATCCATGAATGCTCCTATCATGCCTACGACCCATGATGAATGAAGGAGGATCATTATGCCCAAATATGGACCACTCATGTTTCCTACTTGACATGTGGGTTATGTGAATGAATGGACCCAACATAGTATTCATGCCAAGTGGTGGGAGGTGCCAAGACATATGCATTCCTACTCCAATGATGACTTCCATGTGTGGGGTGGCGGGATGGCTTTTGAGCTTCCACTTAAAAGGGTCGAAAGGATCTAGGAAGGTGGACATCTTGGAGAGAGGCACTTCCTTGTTCCTTAGGTGAAGATCCTCCCTCGTTATGGGTTCCCATATGAGGCCCGAGTCTAGGAAGGGGTGGATTGGGTCAAACATGGTGGGTTGTGGTTAGAAAAGGTGGGTTGTGGGTAAGGTGGTCGGGTAACATGGGTATCCTGGTTCCCATAGGAAGGGATCGAAGGGATCATGATAGGGGTTACCAAGGGAGAGGAGCCCTATGTCCTCAAGATCCTCAAAAGGTGGGTCATTCTCCTCCAAGATTATTGGGCAAAGGTTGTTTGTGGGTTGGCCGATCAAAGCACTTGGGATCTCAATGGGAGGGGAGTGGACCGAGATGGGTTCCTCATCCATGGGGAGAAAGAGAAGGAGGTCGCTAGTGTAGCGCCCAAAGTGCAAACTGAGGTGATAAACCCGACACATAGGTGCTTCATGGTTTATTTTACCAGAGGTATTTTATTATGTATGTCCCACAGGGCGTGCCAGACTGCTTCAACGATGGTATTTCTCCTTCTTTATTTGGTTATTTATTTGGGGGGTTTTATTATTTATTTAGTGGGTTTATTTGGTTTATCTATGTGTCGATCAACCAATTGATTAACCGATAATTAATTGACTGATTGATTGCACAGGCGTGCCAGTCACATAAGTGACGAGTTTATTGTGCGCTCATTCTGACCCGCTTCGGGCGAGAGTGAGATTCAGTCGGGACCAACAGTCTGCCATACCATAAAGGCTATGGCGTTAATTACATCTCTCGTGAGGAGGGAAAACCTTTGATTAATTACCGAGATAGTGGGCTGTCGAGGCCAGAATAAAGAATGCAAATGATGCAGGTGATCATGCAGGATATTATAGTCTACCATGCACAGTTTATTAAGGTGGAACCCTCGATACGTGGCGGAGGACATGGGTCTGGAGACCACCATCGCGCATGGTAAGAGCTTCCTGTCGGGAGTAGCCTGGCTTTCGGCTAATGTCATTTGATATACCAAGGGCCCGTGCACTCAAGCATACATTGATGCGGCATGAATGCTTAGACTAAAACATGATGAGGAAGCTATGAAATTAGCTAATTCAGGTTCAGACAAACCAATTTATTCAATTCATTGATTACAAGGTTTATTTAGTTCTATTGTTAGCATTGGAAATCGCCCCGGAGGCGAGGAGAGGGTTGAAATGACACGACGACGTGATTCAGAATGAAATCAGTGTGGTACGTGTAGGCATAGAGCTTAAAACGGCGCGGGAAGCATGGGTAAAGGTTTAAAATGGTGCCACCGGAATGTAGGTATAAAGGGAGAGTTAAAACGGCGCGCCCCTCTTGCTGGTACGCCGGAATAGGGCGTGCCGTTTTAGGGCGCGCCGGTTTAGCCCCATTTCACAGAAACTGACACTTTATTGATTTATTTTTTGACTTATTAACAAGTTCTTAGGAGATTTTGGGAGTTTATTAAATTAGCAATTCATGGGATCGACCCCGGCCCACCCAGAAGAGAAGTCATAGGCTCGCGCGAGGTTCGTACTTGAGCGCGGTGATCATTCTGAGTCAAACTCGTTCGAGCCAAAGTTTCGGCTGCATCTCCCCATCCCGGAGGATTGTCGGGGAGAAGTGGGGAGTACTCACATGGCGAAGCAACCCCTAAAAAGTCAGATGGCGTAACGGTGGCCAACAAACCCGAACGGATAGGCGAACCCCGAGGGCTATCCTGCTAGGGGCACCGAGTCTGTTGGTGGAAAGTAGACGGATAGCGCGACTCATAACGAGAGCGAAGACCTCGAGGGTTCTCCTATGGTGACTCATTCTGAGTCAAACTCGTTCGAGCCAAAGTTTCGGCTGCATCTCCCCATCCCGGAGGATTGTCGGGGAGAAGCGGGGAGTACTCACATGGCGAAGCAACCCCTAAAAAGTCAGATGGCGTAACGGCGGCCAACAAACCCGAACAGATAGGAGAACCCTGAGGGCTATCCTGCTAGGGGCACCGAGTCTATTGGTGGAAAGTAGACGGATAGCCGACTCATAACGGGAGCGAATACCTCGAGGGCTAGCCTACGAGGGGCACGCGACCCGAGTCGGTACCACGTCTAAGTCGGGATGACCGATAGAGAAGGAGAACCCCGTGGGCCAGCCTATGAGGGGCACCCATCTCACGGCCACCACAAGGCCCGCTAGGGGTTGTAGATTTGAAGTGTTGGGATTAACCCAATTACTGCGCACTCATTGGTCTTCGGAGACCCATTATTGGCAAAAGGACTCCCGTGGACCGAGTGAGTAGGATGAGAAATTGGGGAATGTTCCCCTCCCCGGGTCACCAAATCTCACTAACGGGATGGTAAAACGGCACGATGGGAAAACATATGCAGTCAACAGATTAAAATTGTTGTATGTAGGTATGCCTATGTGTGTGCATATGAATATTGATAGGTTAACGAAATATTCATCAGGCGATGCTTAAAAGATAGCGGCGAGGAGTATGGGGACGCCCTCATCTCCTCCTGTTCATGGTCGAGAACAGAAGGGAAAGTAAGAGGATGGCCCGAGACCGGTCGGAGAAACGCACGTGTGTATGCGCCTACGGTGGTGAAAACCTTTGGCGTTCGGATGGAAGAGAAACCCCGGGGAGAGGGGAGTAGTTGCTGTAGCCCACAGAGCTGCAAGGGGCATATTCGGCGCCGGGGAAGCAAATCTGGTGGACGCACATACAGAAAGAAAAGAGAATCAGACGGGAGGGATGACCACGGCGCCGGGCATGCTCATGTCCATTCATTTTGTGCACATATAACTGGAGAAATGTACACATATGCACATCACCTTCCGCGGTGCCGGAACTGTTGCACGGTGCTGCTTCATCGGCCATAAAAAAAATGCAACGGAGAGAAAAGAGGACGATACAGAGGAAGGATAAGAACAATAAATCCCTCGACCCGTTGATACATCTATTCATTCCATGAACGAGAAAAAAAAAAGGATGCACATATTATCGCTCCGGTGCCGACGTTGTCGCGCAGTCACCGTTTTCATTAATAAAGAGGAAAGAAATTACAGAGGGAGAGGTGGAGAATCGCAGAGAAGGTGAGAAAAGGGAGGAGGAAACAAGGCTCATATCATCGCCTTCCTCCCCCCCCCCCCCTTCTCACTTACATTGTATCGGAGGAGAAACCCGAACAGAGGGGGATCGATGGGGAAATTACAATGACCCACCTAAATAGACAAAGAAGCAAACGATCTTCTTCTCCGACACTGGGAGGTTCGTGCAGAGAGAGGTGGCGGCCATGGAGACGCTCAGACGGGAGGTTTTTTCCAACACAAAAACCCTCAGGCCTTTTTTTTTCTAGATTCTTCTCTCAATCCTATTTTCCTCCTTTGACTAATCCCCCCCTTTTCTTCTGAATGTTCTCTCTTTTTAATTGGTCGAACGAGGGTTGCCTTTATAGCACCAGCTAATCCGATGCCATGAAGGGCGCGCTAGATTAAGTGGCACCGGGAGAAATGTCCCCCAATTGCATTTGGCGCGCCGGATTTGGTGGCGCCGGATTAAGGGGCGCCGGTGACTTCTTGTGCACCGATTTAGCTTGTTGGCTCGACGCGGGCTAGCCGATGGGTCCGGGGATGATTCCAGAAGCTCCCGTTGACTCTTCCTCTCTCCACAGTCCTTGGAAAACCTTGGCGGGTGTTGACGAAGCTCTCGGCATGATGAATGGGCTTAATCGGAACTTCGTGTGTGTTCGGCTCAAGCACGCGGGTTTTTCGTTGATACGGCCTTCGGCATTGTGATTTGTGCTTTCGGCTCAGCTTGATTCGTGCCTAGTGCTTCCTTGCGGGATGGGATGACATCTGGAATGATTCTGCCTTGACTGGCGATCATTCGGTCATTAACGAACCCAATATAGCGAGAAGCCGAACCCGTGTCGGGTGATCGGGACCTTCTACTATTAGAGCCTTCGGTTCCCTGTTTCGAAGGGCCGATGACATTCTTCCTCCTCAGGAGAGTCTTCATTCAGGTGGCGAGCCACTAGGTAGACCATCATCCTTAGTCGAGCAATGGGCGTAGGGTAGCGGCACGACGGAGTCGATGCCGGATCATTAGGCAGGCTTGGTCGCACTGCAGGATAGTTGTAGATTCATCTCGACTCTCCCGAGGTGAAGTCCCAGGTGCTCATTCTAGGTGACTCGAGGCTCTGACAGCCTGAGCAGTCTTCAGCATGTTGTTCTTTATCGGCTTCTGTGCTTCAGTAGGTTGTATCATTCGTCTTTGTGGCTCGATCGCCGTTCATCACATTTTGAGTGCCAACAAATGCCCCCCAGACGCGGGTGTTGCAAGTGAGGCACGAGTACAGCAGGACCGACGGATGAGCTTCGTCCGGATTGATCTCCTCTGGTGACGGGAGCTCGGAACGTCACTTAATTCCGGCGTTGGATGCTAATCCAGCGCGGTCGGAAGCTTAAATGGCGTCATTTAAAACGGCACGTCCTTGCCCTTGTTGTTAAAATGGCACCGCTAACCATGCCGTCGACGTCCTTTGGGGCGGGCGATGATATCTGGGCTGAGACAGACAGCAGGGTGGATTTTCAGTTTCTTGAGACCTCACCTCTAGGTTTAGAGTTTTTTAGCGACATGGTATGGCAGTCTCTGGATAATCTTTAGTGGGCCATGTCGGCTCCCTCGGGCTTGACTTATGCGTAGTTGAGGAGTTTGATCGAACACCTCTCTCGTCCACTGCTGGCATTCGGGTGTCTAATGGATGATTAAACCCCACGGGTTACCATGTTGCTGAAGCACGCCAACAGGCGGGAGTACCTAAGCCGGGAGGTATCCGATCAGCTGGCGGCTGTAAAATTGGAGAAGGCTGATTGCCGAGCTGCTGCCACTTCATTGAGAGGGACCGTAGGGCAACTGAGGGATGCTGCTAGCACTACTTCAGAACGCCGGTCCTTCCTCACAGCGCGGATAGTGGAGCTGCGTGCAGAGCTTGCCAGGGCCGAAGATGAATTGTAGGAGACTAAGTGCCTGGAGGTTCAGGCTGTAGAAGAAGCTGACCTAGTTGAAGGACAACTCGCCGCTCTGGATGAAAAATTATCGCAACTGACAGCTACCAAGTCTCGGTTGCAAGAGTTGACTCAATATCCTTCCCTGGGCCTCTTGGAATTGGAAGACATTTTTCGGCGCCCTCTGCAATAGCTTTCCCTTGTTTCTCTTTTTGTATCAAATTCCGCTCCTTTTTGTCTTCGGAGCTTATGTACTTCGAGGAATGCCCCGGGCAAAGATGTGTTATGGTACTCCAGATCAATGAAATATCTTTATTTGTCGCCCCAATCACGACTTCTTTCTTTCTTTTCTTTACTTTCTTCCTCCAGCCGATTAGCTCAGCCCCGGGATATAAGCTACTAGCGTAGGTAAGCGCTCAGGCCTTCAGTGAATGGGTGAGGTGTTCGCTCCACTGTGGATTAACTATTCTTGGAATCAAGCTTTGGCCAAGGTGGGACATGGGTAGAGTAGGCGGATGCGCCCCACTAATTTCTCCGATGGTGACGAAAGCTGAGAGTGTGGTTTATTCATCGACATGGGTTAAATGTCGAAGCAGTGGTAGTTTGTCTATTAATGAGGATGGAAGGTCCCAGTTAAGGGATAGTTGATGGGGCTTGTCGATGGTGACAAGGGTTGAAGGGTAGCCGATCGATCTCACCGATGGTGACGAGGGTCGAAAGGATGGCCGGTCTTGCCGATAGTGACAAGGGCCGAAAGGTAGCGACCGATCTTACCAAGGGTGACAAGGGTTGAGAAGGTAGCGACCGATCTTGCTGATGATGATAAGGGTCGAAAAGGTGGCAACCGATCTTGCCAATGGTGACAAGGGTCGAAAGGACAGCGACCGATCTTGTCGATGGTGACAAGGGTCGAAAGGGTAGCGACCGATCTTGCCGATGGTGACAAGGGTTGAAAGGATAGCCGGTCTTGCCGATGGTGACAATGGACCGAAAGGTAGTGACCGATCTTGCCGATGGTGACAAGGGTCGAAAGGATAGCGATCGATCTTGCCGATGGTGATAAGGGTCGAAAGGGAGGCGGTCTTGCCGATGGTGACAAGGACCAAAAGGGTAGCGACTGATCTTGCCAATGGTGAAAAAGGTCAAAAAGGTAGCCAGTCTTATAGATGGTGACAAGGACGGAAAGGGTAGCAACCGATCTTGCCGATGGTGACAAGGGTCAAAAAAGGTAGCCGGTCGTACCGATGGTGACAAGGACCGAAAGGGTAGTGACCGATCTTGCCGATGGTGACAAGGGTCAAAAAAGGTAGCCCGTCTTGCCGAGGGTGACAAGGACCGAAAGGGTAGCGACCAATCTTGCCGATGGTGACAAGGGTTGAAAAAGGTAACCGGTCTTGCCGATGGTGACAAGGACCGAAAGGGTAGCGACCAATCTTGCCGATGGTGACAAGGGTCGAAAAAGGTAGCCGATCTTGCCGATGGTGACAAGGACCAAAAGGGTAGTGACCGATTTTGTCGATGGTGACAAGGGTCGAAAGGATAGCGACCGATCTTGCCGATGGTGACAAGGGTCCAAAAGGATAGCGACCGATCTTACTGATGGTGACAAGGGTCGAAAGGATAGCCGGTCTTGCTGATGGTGACAATGGATCGAAAGGTAGTGACCGATCTTGCGGATGGTGACAAGTGTTAAAAAGGATAGCGACCGATCTTGCCCATGGTGATAAGGGTCGAAAAAGGTAGCCGATCTTACCGATGGTGACACGGACCGAAAGGCTAGTGACCGATCTTGCCGATGGTGACAAGGGTCGAGAAAGGTTAGGTGGTAGTGGAATGACGAATGAGTGTGACCTCGTTACTGCATCATCATTTCATTCATTTTTTTATTATCATTTTTTTCTCACATTACCGACTCAAGCGCCCTTTCGGGTTTTCGCCGAAGTCAGCCACCTCTTGCTTTTGCCCACGCGACCTTTTGGGTTTTCACGTGGCGGGGTACCCAATTATGCATGCAACTCCCTTTCGGGCTTTCGCCACAGTCGAGTTATAGCCATTTTTGCCCTTATCCTAGTTTAGGAACAAGACCGACAGGGTATCTCTTTTTTTAACCCCATTTTTGTTTCTTTCTTTTTTTTTTTTTACTTCGTGGAGAATCCGGGACACCGGAGAGCTTGCCTGCTAGAATGCCGACCGGCCTTGTCGATGATGACAGGGGTCGGACCCTGGTTTAGTTCGTAGACATTGGTTAAATGCCAAAGCAAAGGCTATATAGTTCTTAACAAGGACGAAAGGTCCAAGTTAAGAGATAGCGGTCGACCGATCTCGCCGATGATGACGAGGGTCGAACACGGGTTTATTCATCGACATGGGTTACATGTCGAAGCAAAGGTATGTTCATTAACAGGGACGAAAGGTCTGAGTTAATGGTAGAGATCGACCAATCTCGCCGATAATGACGAGGGTCGAACATGGGTTTGTTAATCGACGTGGGTTACATGTCGAAGCAAAGGTATGTTCATTAACAGGGACGAAAGGTCCAAGTTAAAAGTAGAGATCAACCGATCTCGCCGATAATGACGAGGGTCGAACACGGGTTTGTTCATTGACATGGGTTACATGTCGAAGCAAAGGTATGTTCATTAACAGGGACGAAAGGTCTGAGTTAAAGGTAGAGATCGACCGATCTCACCGATAATGACGAGGGTCAAACACGGGTTTGTTCATCGACATGGGTTACATGTCGAAGCAAAGGTATGTTCATTAACATGGACGAAAGGTCCAAGTTAAAGGTAGAGATCGACTGATCTCGCCGATAATGACGAGGGTCGATCACGGGTTTGTTCATCGACATGGGTCACATGTCGAAGAAAAGGTATGTTTATTAACAGGGATGAAAGGTCCGAGTTAAAGGATAGAGATCGACCGATCTCACCGATGATGACGAGGGTCGAACACGGGTTTGTTCATCGACATGGGTTACATGTCGAAGCAAAGGTATGTTCATTAACAGGGATGAAAGATCCAAGTTAAAGGTAGAGATTGACCGATCTCACCGATAATGATGAGGGTCGAACACGGGTTTGTTCATCGACATGGGTTACATGTCGAAGTAAAGGTATGTTTATTAACAGGGATGAAAGGTCCGAGTTAAAGGATAGAGATCAACCGATCTCGCCGATGATGACGAGGGTCGAACCTGGGTTTGGTATTGGATTTCCAATGGGACTTTTGATGGCTGTCCCTTAAGAGTTTCAATAGGAGGAGAGTCAAAGAGGACCTTTTAGATGACCACTTTACTAACTTAAGCGCCCTTTCGGGTTTTCGCCTAACTCAACCCCCTCTTGCTTTTGCCCACATGCCCTTTCGGGTTTTCACGTGGCGGGGTACCCGATTTTACCTGTAGCGCCCTTTTGGATTTTCGCCATAGTCGGGTGATAGCCATTTTTGCCCTTGTTCCGAATATAGGAACAAGCCCGGCGGGGTATCTCTATTTTAACCCCATTTTTTTTCTCCTATTTTTTTGGGCTCATATAACAGAAGGACGTTGAGAGAGTCGGCTAGGACACGAAGTCTTGCGTCGAGAAAGAGAGTTTATTCATCAACACGAAGGCAATGCTGATGCAAGGGATAGATTTGTGCCGATTCGGGTGTATGGCCCGTAATGGCAATGTTGTATAAGGGTTGGCTAGGACACGATGTCTTGTGCCGAGGAAAAGGGTTTATTCATCAGCAAGGAGACAATGCTGGCGCAAAGGATGGATTTGAGCCAATTCGGGCATAAGACCCGCAATGGCGATGTTATTTATTATATGCAAGCTCGGTCAGGGCAGAGTGCCACTAGATTGAAGTGTGGGTAGCTTGATCAGGGCAGAGTGCCACTAGACCAAGATAAGGGTAGCTCGGTCAGGGCAGAGTGCCTCTAGACCAAGATATAAGTAGCTTGGCCTGGGTGGAGTGCTACTAGACCAAGGTAAAAGTAGCTCGATCAGGGCGGAGCGCCACTAGACCAAGATGAAGGTAGCTCGATCCTAGTGGAGTGCCACTAGACAAAGGTGGAGGTAGCTCGATCAGGGCGGAGTGCCACTAGAACAAGGTAAAGGTAGCTCGGTTAGGACAGAGTGCCACTAGACCAAGGTAAGGGTAGCTCGATCAGGGCGGAGTGCCACTAGACCAAGATGAAGGTAGTTCGATCAAGGCAGAGTGCCACTGGACCAAGGTGAAGGTAGCTCGATCAGGGCAGAGTGCCACTGGACCAAGGTGGAGGGTAGCTCGGCCAAGGCGGAGTGCCACTAGACCAAGATGAAGGTAGCTCGGCTAGGGCAGAATGCCACTAGACCAAGATATAGGTAGCTTGGCCAGGGTGGAGTGCCACTAGACCAAGGTATAAGTATTCCGATTATTCAGGAAGTACTGGTTGCGCCATGTGATACAACTTTATATGCTTTCCATTGAGGGGAGAGAACTGGACGACTCCTTTGTGGTCTACCAGGATATAGGCACCCCCTTCATATACTCGGCGGATGATATATAGTCCGACCCAATTTTCAACCAACTTTCCCATGGGGTTGGAAGCCATCACTTCTCTCCTTTTGACCATTACCAGGTCTCCTTTCTTGAATTCTCGACCTTTGACCAGCTTATCGAAAGCACGGGCCATGCGAGCTTGGTAGAGTTGAATGTTTTGTTACACCCAGAGATGGTTTCCTTCGATTTTGGCAAGCTCTTCCAGTCTTCTTTCTGCATTAGTTTGTTCACTACTGACTAGTCCATTTTGGATAGCGACTCGCAGCGAGGGGACTTCTAATTCAATCAGCACCACAGCCTCTGACCCGTATACAAGGGAGACTGGGGAACAACTGGTTGGGGTTTTATAGACGGTACGATAGGCCCAAAGCGCTTCGTACATCTTTTCTTCCTAGTCCTTCTTATTGGACTTGACGATCTTTGCCAGCAACGTGCATAGAGTCTTGTTGAAGGCTTCTGCAAGCACATTGGCTTGGGGGTTGTAGGGGGACGATGTCCTCCAGTCAATCTTGTATTTATCAACTAGCCGATAAACCTTCTGGTTTCTGAAATGGCTGCCGCTGTCAGAGATGATTCGGCTGGGAATCTCGAACCGGAATATTATATTCTGCCGGAAGAATCTTGCGACCAGTTCTCTCGTTACTTCTCTTAGTGCTACTGCCTCTGCCCATCTGGAGAAATAATCTGTAGCTGCTAAGATATATTTGCACCCAGATGAAGATGCTGGCAGTGGCCCTACCACGTCCGTGCCCCATTGAGGAAACGGCCAGCTCTATATGGTGGGGTGTAGCAGCACTGGAGGCCTTCTTGACACGTTGGCATGCTCTTGACATTTCTGACACGCCTTGGCGAACTTACAGCAGTCATCAAATATAGTGGGTCAATAGTAACCCAATTTCTTTATCTCAATTTTCATTTTCGGGCCGGCCTGATGTGCCCCGGCCGAACCCGCATGGACTTCTTGCATCACCTGCCCAGCTTCTGCTGAAGACAAGGAACGAAGTAGAACTTTCCTTCGGGCATTCGCCATTATTCGGAATAGGGTCCCATTTCTCATCTCGTAAGAGTCTTTGACCCTTAGGAGTTTCATTCTCTGTTCTTTCTCCTTTGGGAGCTGCTGGTGCTGGAACCATCGTAGAAGATGTTCCCGCCAATCGGGCTATTGAACCTCTTCGACGGCTGCCACCTCATTCTCTTGTCCGTTGGCCAAGACCTCTGTCACACTGGGGACATGTCGGCGGTTGATCACGGTTATGTTCAACTCGTGTCTGGCGGGATTGCCAAAGAGCTGGCCAATTTAGCGAGGGCATCCGCCTGAGCGTTCTGTCCTCAGTTGACATGCTTGACGCTGATGAAGTAAAATCTTGACATCAGGCGGGTTGCCAGCTGATGGTAGGGGAGGAACTCTCGCTTTCGCACATCGAATTCTCCTTCCAGCTTTTTTATAACTAGCATGGAGTCTCTGAATACTTCCAGCATCTGAATTCCCATGGACAGTGCCATATGTAACCCGATTATTACGGCTTCATACTCTGCTTCGTTATTTGTTCAAGGATTGTTTATTGAGCAAGATGTGTGCACAACTTTCCTCTCTAGGGATTTCAGGACTATGCCTGCTCCTGCTCTAACCCTGGCTGACCTAGTGGCCGAGGTGTCAATTCTGGAAGCGCCATCAAAATATAGATGCCACAAGGAGGGCTGCACTTGAGCAGCTTCCAGGGTTTCATCTTCAGGAAGCTCCAGTTCCAGCGGGCAGTCTCCCGGTACTGGGTGCTCGGCGAAGAAGTATGCAATAGCTTGGCCCTTGACAGCCTTTCGCGGCACATAGGAGATATCAAACTCCATAAGGATCACCGCCCATTTACCCAAGCGACCTTTGAGTGCCGGCTAGGACATAATATATTTCAGTGGGTCCTCTTTGTAGACACGCCATTCTTGACATTACATTGAGTAAATCTCATATTACACTATGATACCCCAAGGCGGCCTTCACATTTTAATTACTCTGGTGATTTCCTATTTTTCTTAAATTTTTCTGAATTTTTCCGTGAAAAATCTTGGAGGTGTCCAGGAGACTGGACGCCTCCATAAATTTGTATATATATATATAAAATAATAGACTAATTGAAAAATCATGGAGGCGTCTAGGCCCTTGGACGCCTCCATCAAACTGCTCACGGGCGACCACCGGCCATCGACTGACCGTTGCTCAGTCTGTCGCTCAGTATGTCGTTTGAAGAAAATCCAAGTTATGGAGGCGTCCAGGCCCCTGGATGCCTCCATCAACCTGCTCACGGGCGTCCCTGACCATTGCCCGACCGTTGCTCGGCCTGTCGTTTGAAAAGAATCCAAATTATGGAGGCGTCCAGGCCCCTGGACGCCTCCATCATTCAGCTCACGGGCACCCCTGATCCCCGACTGTCCGTTGGCTGGCGTGTAGTTTGAGAGGAATCCAATATCATGGAGGCATCCAGGCCCCCGGATGCCTCCATCATCCAGGTCACGGGTGCCCCTGGCCACTGACTATCCGTCAGCTGGTCGGATTGTCGTTTAAAAAAGATCCAAGTGATGGAGGCGTCAAGGCCCCTGGACGCCTCCATCCTCCAGAGCTCTATAAATTGAGGCTTACCCCCCTTAGTCCAAAGGTCGAAAAAAAGAGAGCCGATAGGCTGCCGAATTCTATTTCTAACCCGCGGGTGTTTTGTTGGGGGGAAGTTCTGCCGGATTCCTGGGTGCCCGCGCTCGCAGGAGAAAGGCCGTCTTCGCCCGTCATGCTCCCGCGTCGTCCTTGTGCTGCCGAAGCTCCGCCGGGCCTCGCCATCGACCATCCAATAAGCCATTCTCCTCTCTTCTTCCCTAGTTATCTTGCATTCATCATATCGTATCTTCCACCCCCCCTTTTTTATGATGGAGTTTTTCCCCGTTCTTACGTTGGCATAATCGCCATTCATCATAAGCATTTTCCTCCTACTCGTGTCCGAGAGGGGTTTTAAAAGACAACACCAACCAGGTGTGTGTCCTGCCTTCATTTCATTGCTTGCATCGTTAGAATTGAATACTGCACCTTCGTCTTCCTGATCCACCTGTTACTTGTTTGTTGTTGTTTTGCAAGGGTAATTGAAGAAAGCCCTCTCCGTCGACCGGTCGAAGGGGGAGGAAGAAGCAACCCGCCATTTCCCGCACTCGATGATTCACAGTTTCCATGCCTTGTACCAGGTACACGTGATGATTTCTTTTCATTGAGGTAACCCCTCTGGCGATCACATCCATTTAGCATCCTACGTATGCTCTCTTCTCTATTGGCACGTTTCATGTCCCTTATTAGCTTTTTAGTTACTGCGAGTTTGTAGCCTGTCGCTCGCTTTCTTCTTTCTCCTTTTAAGTGGATCCCTCCTCGGCTTCCATAGATTGGCGATCACGGTGGGACTTCAGTTGCTTTCTTTTAGTTACTCTTGCCGCCTCTTGTGATTTGCTTTATCATCTCTTGTGTGTTGTTATATCTTGATTGTCTTGTTATTCTGTTATGCTCTATATATCTGTCAGCATTTCATCGCATACGTCAGTCCCTCTTTTCTATCTTTCTTTTTATTTCTTTCTAAGGACCACCCCCTCTCGGTGAAGGAAGGACTCTCCGTCGGGAATTCCTCTCGATGGACTAGGATCTCCTTCACTGGGACCTCCGTAAGTCCCCGACATCGAAGAATCTCCTCTTCGTTCACTGGGCTCATTGTATCATTGAAGTTCCCCGGAGTTAGTCATCCCATTCGTGGTGAGACGAGAGACCCTAGCTGACACGGCGGTGAAACGAAAATAAACTAGGGTCCCTATTTTATGTGAACTTCGGATCTCGCTAAAAGCACAAAAAAATCATCAAAATCAAAACACAAAAAAAGGCGTAAAGGCATCCACTTGTTTGATAATCTCTGCTACTTGCTTGCTAGTGTATGTTTTTACGTTCTGGGAAAACTGTGAGCATGGCTCACGAGTCTTTTGAGGAGAACCACCCTAGTTTCAAAATCGCATGTGAGGGAATTAGGATGGACGTGGCAAGTTTCTCCCCCAGTTTCAAAATGTTTTTGCCCAATCGCTCCTCAATAGGTTCAATCGCATGGACGAGCAGTTTCAAAATCTGAGAAGAATGGTGGACGTGAAAGCCACCCCGGAGGTTGCTTTGCCAATCCTTCCCGTCATTCATCTTCCTCCCTCCGAAATGCCCACGTACCGCAGATACAATGGTACCGGCAACCCCTTCATTCACCTCAAGGATTTCATGTATGAGTCCTCTTATTGGCAAAACGATCAGAGGTCCCTGGCATACCTCTTTCGGAGATCATTGGATGGTCCCGCGCTTGAGTGGTTCTATTCCTTGGAGCCCCGCGAGGCCGAGAATTTATAAATAGTCCAGAGAAGGTTCTTACAGAAATATAGGGATAGGGTCGGTCCCTCACTCTCCATTACTGACCTAGTGGCCGAAAAGATGAAGCCCGACGAAGATTTTGTTCGCTATGCTGATAGATGGAGGTCTCTGGCGGAAAGAATAAGGGATACCCTCCCCGAGCCCGAACAAGTAAAGATGATTGTGTCTAATGCAACCCCACAGTTCAGACACGTCCTGGCCATGAATAAACTTACTACAATGGAGGAACTCTATGAAAGGGCCCGGTACATCCAAATCCAGTTGAAAGACTCCCCCATTATGAACATGTTTGAGTCACCGAAGCCCAAAGTGGTCAGAAAGACAGGCGCTGGTGATGTGACACCACCTATGGACCTATTTTGCAAGCATTCAAGTTTGAGCAGCGGACTCACACTAGCGAGCTCACCCGTATGGCGCACACTAGTGCCCGATGGCGACTAGGCAATGTTGGAGAGGGTCCGAGGCGGGACCTTGAGGCTCCAATGGTTGGCTAGCTTGGGGAGAACCCCAAATGGGCCTAGGATGCCCAAGTCATGGGCGTCCAACACACCAAGGGTGTGAGTTAAGTGGATGCTCTCACAACTCGCCCGCGGTGGTCACTCAATTTGGGTAGCAATTTGAAATCGGACACTCTCTTACCGCCGACGGAGTAACTATAGCAATACTAAGCTAAGCAAGTCCATTACAGCAATGAGAGATGTTCAGGAGCTCACCTAGCCGGCGTGAAGACGCCGACTCCGGCCGGAGACGGGGGCGAGCGGGGAGGCGAGGGTATGCACCCGCACGCCGCGTCGGTGTCGCTTCAACCTGAAATGGAAAGATTACACCACTACACCTCTCGCAGGAGGGGTGATCTTGGGGTGGGGATTAATCTTATTACATCCAATACTACCTCCACGCAGGGAGGGGCCTTCAGCCGGCCAAGCGGGGTGGGGACTTATGCTAAGGAAACCCGATTTGCCGATCCCCGCCGGTTCTGCCAACCTTCAGAATTGTTGGACAGGGGGCCGGTGATGTCACTGCCACAAATTCCACAGAGCTCAGATCTTGACGAAACCTGCGCCAAAAGTTTCCCAACTGACAGAGGATGATGCCTGAATTTTTTGGGAAGCTCTGGACCTCGGGGCTGATCGGACCGGTGACTGGAGCAGGACAGCAACACTCTGCTTCGGACTGATGCAGAACTGATGCAGTGGATTGTAGAAGGCGCTGCAGTCGCTCCCGAACTTCAAATTGAACGAAACTGGAGGTGACGCGATCGTGGTCGGAGTAGCTTCGAGCAGAAGTTGACGGGGCCACAATCCGAGGTCGGAGATGAGAATGGTGGCCAGATAAATGAAGACAGGTCAAACCTGAGTCCACTGGTGGCAGACTGCACACTCCGACGAAATAATTCAGAACAAATAGCTCGGGCAGGCGATTGGCATCGTTCTTTCTGCTACTGATGGAGGACTAGACGAAGAAGAATTTTGTAGAAGGAAGTGTGCTCGAATTCCTCCAAGGTTGACCGCAGAACAGCTTCCAAGATCGCTCTGGTCTTCAGTCTGGGACAGATTGCGCAGTCGTTGAAGATGACGCTCCTCCGGACAGCTCCGAACTCGGAAGCCGGCGAGACCACCACCGTTGGAAAGCTATCTCGATGACGATTCCAGAAATGTAGGCCTTGCCACCTGAATCTTTGAGAGACGGTCGTGGCTGCCTCTGCAAGTCGCTGCAACTCTGCTGCCTGAAACAGAGGCTGAATGAGAAGAAGATGAGGGGGTGGGGAAGGGGATGGCCAAGAGAGTAAGAGGTGGAGGGTGAACTTGGCTGGTATGGGGAAGGGGGGCTGCGACTTTGGGTGGTTTGGGAGGTGGGGAGATGGAAGGGCACTGCCCTAGGGAGAGGGAAATTTGAATTTGGGCTTAGGGAAGAGCCCCTTCAACCTTGGGGAGAGGAAGGGGTGCTTAGGAAGTGGTGTTGGGTAGTTGGGGGTTGGGAGGTGGGGTGTGGATTGGAGGATGCCACCTTGGGTTGGGGGGGAGTTAAATGGGTGTATGGGGAAGGGGAGAGGTCTTAATGAGGGGTGAATGGGGAGGAGAGAGAAAATTCCAAAAATTGGGGTGGAGGGAGAGAGAGAGAGGGGGGGGACCCCTTAGAGAGAGAGAGAGTGAGAGAGAGAGATCTAGTGGGATTTGGAAGTGGATTTCAATTTTCATTCAATTGTTCATTACTTCAAAATGAGGGGAATGGGGTCCTATATATAGGCAACCCACATTTCTACAAAAGTCCCTGACATTTGACTCAATGACAAATAACCGAAGGGATAGGGGTGCCCTTGGGCCAAGCCCAATGAATTGGGCCCACTAGCCTAACAAACCAACCTAATGACACAATACTTAGGAAAATGACTCACTAACCTAGGTACATGACTCAAATAAAGGGAAAATTACATGATATTGACTCAAATAAAATGTGAAGATTACATGACTAGACTCAAAAATACATGACTAACATAATGGCGCTTGTCGACGAACAATCCGAGTCTGGAGAAAATGTGGAGGGGCAAGGGATGCCCTCATCATACCCCCGGGGTGGGGAAAACTCGACCCCGTCGAGTATGGGTCCACCAGGGAAGTAGTACATCGAACTGCGGCTCTGGGCGATCCACGATCTCCATACTCAACCCGCGACCATAGTCGGGGAACGGCGCTTCAGCTCGACAAAGTGGCTCGGTCATACCCTCATGCTGGCGATGGGATCTTGCTTGCCTAGTATTGCCGCCGTGTGCTCACGTCGGGCTCTCAGGCTATTTGTGGTGGCACTCCGAGGGTGTCTCTCACAAGGGTAGGTGTAAGCTCGAGGCACTCACTAGGATCCACCGCGGTGCCCTTAGAGGGTGCCGGATCCGCCACATGGGAAGTGGGGTGAATCCCAAAACCCATTTGAAAGTCCAACCCATAAGCTGGGTTGCCAAAGCCACTCAGATCCTGGCAAGGTCCAAGTCCTCGTGCCCTCAGATTGGAGGTGACCCTAAAGTAGAGCCACTCGAAAGCCATCATCACCAAGTTGTCAACTTGGAACTCAAAGTGGTGCTTAGGAGTTTGTGCTCGCTTCTTGTGAATCCCACCGCTTGTTGCATGATACTTGCTTGAATGCATATGCCATGCACTATGATGCGATGTGAGTTGACAATGTATGGTATGCAAAGGTGGTCCAGGACAACCACATATAGACCTATCATGCATTGATGTTATGAGGACGTTGAATGATTTGGGAGGACCGGGGCATCCATAGGTAGGCATGGTGGTGACAAATGATGGGGGACCCGGACATCCATGTATGCTCCTTTCATGCTTATGACTCATGATGAAAGAGGGTGGACCATTACATCCAAATATGGTCCACTTATGCTTCCTACTTGACATGTGGGTGATGTGGATGAATGTACCCGACGGACTAATCATGCCAAGCGGTGTGATGTGCCAAGACATATGAATTCCTTTCCCAAAGATGACTTCCTCATGTGGGATGGTGGGGTGGCCTTTGAGCTTCCACTCAAAAGGGTCAAAGGGATCTAGGTAGGTGGATATGGGGTGGGGCACTTTCTTGATCTCTAGGCGGGTGTTGCCTAAGGTCATGATTTCTATGGTGTAACCTGGGTCATGGATGAGGTGGGCTTGGCCCAACATGGTGTGTGGGGGTAGGAAAGGGTGGGTGGTGGGTGATGTGGGTGGGTCACGTGGGTACCCATACTCCCAAAGGAAGGGATCAAAGGGGTCATGGACTGGGTTTTCTAGAAGAAGAGACTCTATGCCCACATGGTCTTCACACGGTGGGTCCTCCTCCCTCAAGGTACCAAGGTCGTTAGTGGGCCAGTCGATCAAGGTACTTGGGATCTCAATGGAAGTGGGGTGGATCATGATGGGTTTTTCATCCATAGGGAGAATGAGAAGGAGGTCACTAGTGTAGCAACCAATGGTGAAGACCGAGGTGATAGAACCATCACATGGGTGGATTAGACTAAGACTTTTTGGGTGGGCCTTTCCTAAGGTCAATAAGCAAGTTAACCCTAGTTGCCATTCTAAACCCTTGAGGAGATCATCCCAACCTTCTACCTCATAGTAGGATTGTATTGTGGTGTGATAGGAGTAGAGGGGGGCAATTTGGGATGGGTATCCCAACGGTGAGGGAGGTGGGGGTGAGCTAGGAAGGGTGGGTCCTTGTTTGAGCCATTGGAGTATGACTTCATTCATGGTGAAGGTGTGTGGCTTTTGATGATCCGGACTAGGAGAGGTGGGTGGAAGTGGAGGTTCTTGGATTTCCTCTAGGGTAGGTTTTTGTTCGGGACTAGCATCTATTTCCATGTGGATGGGTGTGTGGGTTTCAATTCCTAGTGTTAATGGGTTGGGTAGGTCTAATGCGGGAGAATTGGTGATAGCTGGAGCATGGTGCACTTGGGGTGGTGGGCAAGGGTGGACTTGGATTTGGATAGGAAGGGGAAGTAGAGGAGGCCTAGGTTGGGGAAAGATTGGTGTAGGAAGCGGGAGGTGGGTTGGGTGAGGGGTTTTGGGTTGGGGGGTGATGGCCATTATGGGCCTAGGTGGAGGGGTGGTCATGGGGTCCACTTGGGTTTGAGTGGTGAAGGTTGGATGAGTGGTGGTCCTTATGGAGGGAATCGGGCCGGTTAAGGGTCTCTTGCCCTTGGGATCATTTGGGGTGGAGGTGGGGGTTAAAGGGGCTTGACTAGTGTAGGTTAGGGGAGGGGGTTTTGGTTGGGGTGTGGGGGACCTTATGGGGTTGGGTGAGGAGGTGGAGGCCTTAGATACTTGGGTTTTAGGGGTGAGGTTTTGGTCGGGTGGGGTTGAGGGAGTGGGAGTGCTCCTTGGGCTTTGGTAACCTGGGTAGGAAGGGGACATATATTTTTCCCTAAGTTGCTCCTTCATGTCCTTCCAAGTGGTGATGGGAGTTTCCCTTCTAAGTACCTTTAGCCCGACAATTTGCATCCAATAAGTTTCTGCCCGTTTGGTAAGTTGCATTTTGGCAACCCATGCCTTTTCATCCTCGGACATAGGATACCAAGTGAAGTATTGATCCATTGTAGCTTCCCAATCTAAATATTCTCTAGGAGAGGTTCCATCAAAGGTGGGAAGTGGGAAAGGGACCATCCTATCGTCCGTCCTTGGGGCGGGCCTATTTTCTCCAAGTTGGTTGAGTCGGCCCGATATGTTATCAAGCCGCTCATTGGCATAGGTCAAGGCTTTCATGAAGTAGTTGACATGGCCAGGGAAGTTATGGGTGTTAGTGGTAGGCATCTCTTGGTGGCTTGGACTTATGGAGTGGGCCGATTGGTAAGGTCGATATGAGGTGGCCATACTAGGGGACAAGAGTGATGCACTTGAAGACTCTAAATGCATAGACATGCCCTAGGACCAACTTGATAGAGACAAGTTGTGAACTTGCTCTGATACCACTTGATGTGACACCACCTATGGACCTATTTTGCAAGCATTCAAGTTTGAGCAGCGGACTCACACTAGCGAGCTCACCCGTATGGCGCACACTAGTGCCCGATGGCGACTAGGCGATGTTGGAGAGGGTCCGAGGCGGGACCTTGAGGCTCCAATGGTTGGCTAGCTTGGGGAGAACCCCAAATGGGCCTAGGATGCCCAAATCATGGGCGGCCAACACACCAAGGGTGTGGGTTAAGTGGATGCTCTCACAACTCGCCCGCGGTGGTCACTCAATTTGGGTAGCAATTTAAAATCGGACACTCTCTTACCGCCGACGGAGTAACTATAGCAATACTAAGCTAAGCAAGTCCATTACAGCAATGAGAGATGTTCAGGAGCTCACCTAGCCGGCGTGAAGACGCCGACTCCGGCCGGAGACGGGGGCGAGTGGGGAGGCGAGGGTATGCACCCGCACGCCGCGTCGGTGTCGCTTCAACCTGAAATGGAAAGATTACACCACTACACCTCTCGCAGGAGGGGTGATCTTGGGGTGGGGATTAATCTTATTACATCCAATACTACCTCCACGCAGGGAGGGGCCTTCAGCCGGCCAAGCGGGGTGGGGACTTATGCTAAGGAAACCCGATTTGCCGATCCCCGCCGGTTCTGCCAACCTTCAGAATTGTTGGACAGGGGGCCGGTGATGTCACTGCCACAAATTCCACAGAGCTCAGATCTTGACGAAACCTGCGCCAAAAGTTTCCCAACTGACAGAGGATGATGCCTGAATTTTTTGGGAAGCTCTGGACCTCGGGGCTGATCGGACCGGCGACTGGAGCAGGACAGCAACACTCTGCTTCGGACTGATGCAGAACTGATGCAGTGGATTGCAGAAGGCGCTGTGGTCGCTCCCGAACTTCAAATTGAACGAAACTGGCGGTGACGCGATCATGGTCGGAGTAGCTTCGAGCAGAAGTTGACGGGGCCACAATCCGAGGTCGGAGATGAGAATGGTGGCCAGATAAATGAAGACAGGTCAAACCTGAGTCCACTGGTGGCAGACTGCACACTCCGACGAAATAATTCAGAACAAATAGCTCGTGCAGGCGATTGGCATTGTTCTTTCTGCTACTGATGGAGGACTAGACGAAGAAGAATTTTGTAGAAGGAAGTGTGCTCGAATTCCTCCAAGGTTGACCGCAGAACAGCTTCCAAGATCGCTCTGGTCTTCAGTCTGGGACAGATTGCGCAGTCGTTGAAGATGACGCTCCTCCGGACAGCTCCGAACTCGGAAGCCGGCGAGACCACCACCGTTGGAAAGCTATCTAGATGATGATTCCAGCAATGTAGGCCTTGCCACTGAATTATTGACAGACGGTCGTGGCTGCCTCTGCAAGTCGCTGCAACTCTGCTGCCTGAAACAGAGGCTGAATGAGAAAAAGATGAGGGGGTGGGGAAGGGGATGGCCAAGAGAGTAAGAGGTGGAGGGTGAACTTGGCTGGTATGGGGAAGGGGGGCTGCGACTTTGGGTGGTTTGGGAGGTGGGGAGATGGAAGGGCACTGCCCTAGGGAGAGGGAAATTTGAATTTGGGCTTAGGGAAGAGCCCCTTCAACCTTGGGGAGAGGAAGGGGTGCTTAGGAAGTGGTGTTGGGTAGTTGGGGGTTGGGAGGTGGGGTGTGGATTGGAGGATGCCACCTTGGTTGGGGGGGAGTTAAATGGGTGTATGGGGAAGGGGAGAGGTCTTAATGAGGGGTGAATGGGGAGGAGAGAGAAAATTCCGAAAATTGGGGTGGAGGGAGAGAGAGAGAGAGGGGGGGGACCCCTTAGAGAGAGAGAGAGAGTGAGAGAGAGAGATCTAGTGGGATTTGGAAGTGGATTTCAATTTTCATTCAATTGTTCATTACTTCAAAATGAGGGGAATGGGGTCCTATATATAGGCAACCCACATTTCTACAAAAGTCCCTGACATTTGACTCAATGATAAATAACCGAAGGGATAGGGGTGCCCTTGGGCCAAGCCCAATGAATTGGGCCCACTAGCCTAACAAACCAACCTAATGACTCAATACTTAGGAAAATGACTCACTAACCTAGGTACATGACTCAAATAAAGGGAAAATTACATGATATTGACTCAAATAAAATGTGAAGATTACATGACTAGACTCAAAAATACATGACTAACATAATGGCGCTTGTCGACGAACAATCCGAGTCCGGAGAAAATGTGGAGGGGCAAGGGATGCCCTCATCAGCTGGTGTCCCAGGCGGAGTCACAGAAGGGGTCGTAACAAATGAGCAAGTGGGCGCGGTCAACATTGCCAACTATGCAGTCAACCCAAGGCCTCCACAAATGCCCCAACTTCCCCTCCAACCAGGTCCTTTCCCTCTTCATCCTCCACCCCAAAATAATCTACCCCAGGATAATATGCCTCCATTACGTCAACCCCAGCAACAACAACCACAACCTCAGCAACAACAACCACCGTTTCAGTACAACCAAGTTCCACCCCCGGGGAACTATGGTCCCCAACAGCAACAAAGGAGGCAGGTCGGTCCCAAGAGAGCCTACTATCCACCATTGCCAGAAACCTTAGTAGACATTTTAATGCCCTCATGGCATCAAACCAGCTCACCCTACCCAGAGAAAGGCCCGTGTGGCCCCCGAATGTTGATACCTCCATATACTGCGTCTACCACAGGCAGCCAGGACACACAGTAGATTACTGCTTCCATTTCAAAGATTACATCCATGATATGAATGATGAACATCAAATAGATTGGGATTAAATGAGACGATACATCACCGCTCTCAAGGCTAGGAGACCTCCTCATAGGACACAGCAGCAGTTACAACAACAACAGCAGCAGCAACCACAACAACAACAACAGCCTCAGCAGGCCCCACAACAACAGCCCAACATGGGTATAATTCAGAATCCATTACCGGAGCACCAACAGCCCGATCATCAGGTTAACCCCATCTCCTCCTTCCCGGATGTTGGGAGAGAGCAGGTGCGGCACCCGGAAAGTACCGCCATTCTTTCTACCGCCAATCCTATCATCACGCAACACCCTTGCCTTGCCCGGGTAGTACCTCTCTCTCATCAACCCGCGTCAGTATCGCCTTCACCATTTCCACTACCATTACGCCCTCTCATCTATACCCCGATCCCCTATCAACCGACACTCTCCACTACGCCTTCACACCCTCTCATCTTCTCCCACTCCCCCACTTTACCATCCGTCTCTAGCACGTTTACCCCTACGCCTTCTAAACCCCTTATCATCCGTCAACCACACATAACCCCATCTTTCTCCACCATATCACCACTAATGCCTTCAAAACCACTCATTACCCATCACCCACCTCAAAATCATTGCCCGCTTCAAGCCCTACCCACTTCTACTTCGTCTCCACCTCCACCTTCCAGACCCCTTATCCTTCATAATCCGCACGATATCCCCTCTACCTCCACCATGCCTCCACCTAACAAACCCCTCATCAGAATCCCTGCTCCCGTCATCAGCCCTGCTTCATCAACCATTCCTCCACCACTACCCCTCAAATCCCTGTTAAAACCCACTGCTACCCCCACAGAGGTACAAAAGCCGCAGGCAATGGTGTTCTGGAGTGGAAGGATTTTCCACAAGGTTTTCCCCCACAACAGTCAGAATCCTGAGCAATCTCAGCCAGAGAAGGATGATGGAGAACAACCAGAAAGAGCTATCCCTGGAACACAGTATGATCTATTGAAACACTTGGACAAGACGCCTGCTCGGATCTCCATCCTGGAGCTACTTCAAAGATCCACATCCCACCAGGCAGCCTTAATGGAGTACCTTCAAAGGGTCATGGTGAATGAGGACCTCCCTGTAGAAAAGATCTCTACCGTCCTGACCCCAATGGACACACAACCGGCCATCATGTTCCACAACTACGAGCTCGCTCCCAAGGAAGCTCAAAAATATGCACTGTGCATTTCAATAAAAATTAATGGGGCATCCATAAACCCGTGTCTTGTGGACACGGGTGCGTCCATAAATGTGATCTCCATAGACACCCTTCAGTTGTGTGGGGTCAACGAGGAACAAATAAGACCTTCCTCGATCACGGTCACGGCTTATGACAATAGCAAAAGGCCGCTGCAGGGGATGATTATTCTGAAGGCAGAACTAGGCCCCATGTCAATTCCCATAGAATTCCATGTCCTCGACATGGACCCCACATTCAAGGTTATATTGGGTCGCCCTTACATCGAAGCCATGGACGTTGTGCCTTCCACCAACCATCAGTGCCTGAAGTTTCCTTACAATGGGAGGATTATTAAAGTGGTCAGTGCACCTGTCCTTCACACAGTGGATGCTATCAACACCTCTCTGCCCTCTGTTTGGCCGTCTCATTGGCCCATATTATCGCTACTGGACGTACGTGATTCATCTCACGTTCCACTAGCACCAAAGGAGCCGTTCAGGACAACCGCAACATCATATCTCCCTTTTCACTCCAAAGGGTGGGAGATTATGAGGAACATCGGCTACCAACATGGTAAAGGTCTGGGCGCACAGTTACAGGGTAGGCTCAAACCGCCAAAGGAAAGTAGGCCGACCCGCAGGTTTGGCCTAGGCTTCAAAGGACCGTTCAAGGCGGATTGGAAGCCCCTTACATGGACTCTATCAAACCACTTCAACAGAGGGCCCGTTGTTCAGATGGGAGATTACCCACGAGAAGCATATGGGAGATCACATGCTGTATATTTGGCTGAAAAATATCCGAGGATCACCAAAAGAGGCAAGATCAAAGATCCGGAATGCGAGTGGAACAAATGGTTCGACATACGGGACATTTCCGTTGCACTGGAAAGGATGTTCTCGTCTCCGCAGCTTGAGGGACCACCATTGATCTCCGAAATACCAGAGAATATTACCACTCTTGCCAAGGTTCCAAACTACCCTCGTCCTCGCCAGAAGGACCCTGTCATCGACGGATCTTCATCCGTCCTCAACATTGCCGTCGACGGCTCATTAGCCGCCATCTTCTCCATCCACTCATCTCAGCCTTTGCTGATATCATCTTCCTGGGCCAAACAATTGTCTGATGATCATCCCAGATCCCCTTCTCCGCTTACATACCTATGCGGGCTTCTCAACCCACGCCAGGTCTTCAACCATGATCTGCTCTATGAGCCTCACAATTCTCTAGCCATAACCACTTTTCTCTCTCCTCCAATCTCTTTTCACTACTTTGTCATTAAAAATAAAAACGAAAAAAAAGCGTCAATTTTCAAACTCCCCAACAACACATCTTCGTTGAGGAAACCTCCTACATCTCCCACGGGTGCGTACCACCCTGCGGACCACCCGTCCAAGGTCCGATGAGCGACCTTTTCTACCCCTCCTCTGAGGGGTCTTCTCCTGTACATTCTACACCATCCCCTTCGTCTTCCTCTTCTTCTGTAAATATTGTCAGTCAATCTAGGAATGATAGGCCAAGGGTAGTACCTACGAAGAAATCCAAGGGTAGGCAGATCCCTCGTCGATTCCTTCTGGATTTAGCCGCCAGGTGCCAGGCCCTTCTTGCCATCCCCCAGTTGTTGGAAAATCCCATCCAGCTACCGGAAATAGAATGTGAGGGCGACTGTGCATTTGATGAAGGGTATGGAGTCTACGAGATCACGGATGAAGAATGCCCCACTGAAGATGAGGGTGAAGAATATGAGGATGCGGCAGGCGCATATGCTAGTGGAATGAGGAAATTCGACGAGCCGTCAACCGCCGTAGAAGAATCCACCAAAGAAGTCAACTTCAGAACTGAGGAAGACCCTAGGATCATCCTCATAAGTGACAACCTACCACCCTCTGAAGAAGAGACATTAATTGAGGTTTTCAAGGAATATAAGGACACATTTGCATGGAGCTACGAGGATATGCCGGGTCTAGATTCAACCTTGGTCGAACACCGTTTAACCCTAAAATCAGGGTCCATCTCGGTAAAACAAAGGTTAAGGTGTTTCCACCCTCAGATGGCTTTGAAAATGAAAGAAGAGGTCGATAAGCTCCACAAAGTCAGGTTCATTAGAGTCGTTCTTTATCCTCAATGGGTGGCGAACATTGTCCCGGTCATGAAGAAAGATGGGAAAGTCAGGATTTGTATCGACTTCTGGGACCTTAACCGCGTGTGTCCAAAAGATGATTTTCCCTTACCTCACATTGATGTGTTGATTGATAACACGGCAGGCTACGAAACCCTCTCATTCATGGATGGATTTTCAGGATACAATCAAATTCGTTTGGCAGAAGAGGATCAGGAAAAGACGTCATTCACTACCCCTTGGGGAACATATTGTTACGTGGTCATGCCGTTCGGATTAAAGAATGCTGGAACTACTTACCAAAGAGAGATGATGGCCATATTTCATGACATGATGCACATATATCTGGAAGTGTATGTGGATGACTTATTGGTGAAATCAAGGACCAGGATGGAACATCAAGAAGTTTTGGCTAATGTTTTACAGAGGTCAAGGGAGTTCCAATTGAAAATGAACCTGAAAAAGTGTGTGTTTGGTGTGTCATCGAGTAAATTGCTGGGGTTCATTGTGAGTAAAAGAGGGATCGAGATAGATCCTGACAAAGCCAAGGCTATCAGGGATATGCCAAATATGAAGCTCTTCTAGCTGGCCTAGAACTCGCTCATTCTTTTCGTATCACTGAGTTGCGAGTCGTAGGTGATAGTCAACTCATCCTTCGCCAGGTGCTCACTAAATATCGCACTCGCGATCCCAAACTCAAGCCATACCAAGAACTCACTGCTGCCTTTGCCAAACTGTTCACCAAACTGATCTTTGTTCATGTCCCTCGTCATCAGAATATTCTCGCCGATGCCCTCGCCTCGTTGGCATCATCCATAAGGTTCCCTCGAGGAAGATGGTTTGAGTCCATTTCCATATACAAACTTCATGCCCCTGCAATCGATGATGCTACCTACGTAAATATCAAAGACAGGATAGCAAGGAAGATCCTGCAAGAAGATATCCTTGAGAAGAGGGAAATCATGTTGGCAGAGACTGAAGAAGAACTGGCTGATGAAGAGAAACCATGGTTCTATGAAATCGTCAAATACTGCCAAGATCAGTCTTATCCTGAAGGGGCCACCACAGAGGACAAGAAAGCCATAAGAAGGGTGGCTCAAAAATATACTTTGGTTGGAGGTCTACTCTATAGGAGGAGCCTTACTGGTATTCTGTTAAGATGTCTTGGTGACGATGAGGTTTGGAAATGTGTAGAGGAGACGCACTCGGGTGTGTGCGGTGGCCACATTGTGAGCGACGTCACGCGGTTCGGGGTGCGAAGAGGATGCGGAGCGCGCGAGCTCCTCTTTTGTTTGCTGCAACACAGAAATAAGAGAAAAGAGAAGGGGCCACCACGGGAGATTGCTCCGGCGGGGCGAGCGGGACAAATGTAATATAGCAAGATATGGGGGTTAAACGGCCATAGCGGGAAGTGACTCGCCGCGGCCTCGGGGGGACGAGAATGGTGCAGAAATTAAATAGCAAGAATTGAAACGGTCATTGGGGAAGTGACTCGCCGCGGCCTCGAGAATATGAGCAGATAAGAATATAACAGAATATAAGGAGAATATAAAGAGCGGGAATTTAAACGGCCATTGGGGAAGTGACTCGCCGCGGCCTTGACAATATGAATAGATAAGAATATAACAAAATATAAAGAGAATATAAGAGCGGGAATTTAAACGGCCATTGGGGAAGTGACTCGCCGCGGTCACGAGAACACGAATGGATAAGAATATAACATATAAGAACGGAAATTTAAACGGCCATTGGGGAAGTGACTCGCCGCGGCCTCGAGAACATGAATAGATAAGAATATAACATATAAGAACGGTAATTTAAACGGCCATTGGGGAAGTGACTCGCCGCGGCCTTGATGACAAGATGTGATCGCCAGGGGCCAAAAGACCCCAAAATAAAGAAAGTGATCGCGCCTACCTCAAGAGCGGGAGATGGCGGGTTGCTTCTTCCTCCCCCTTCGGCCGGCCGATGGAGAGGACTTTCCTTGGGTACCCTTGCAAAACAGTCGACAATAAACGAACGGAATTAGAAAATGGCAGTGTAGTAACAATTCCTTGCAATAAAAGTAACGAGATCGTGACCTGACACACACCTGATTGGTGTGGTTTTAAACCCCTCTCGAACTCGAGTAGGAGGAAAAATGCGATGATGAATGCAAGAAGTATGCAAGAGACGGCGCCCTTATGTAGGGAGATAGGGGATGCAGTATGATGAATGTAAAGAACTATGGAGAAAAAGGGGAAGAAAAGGCTTATTGGATGAGCCGAGGGTGAGATTCGGCGGAGCTCTGGCAGCGTAGGGACGACGTGGAAGCGCGGTGGATGAAGACGACCTTCCTCTCGCGAGCTTGGGCACCCGAGAAGCCGGCAGAACCTCCACCTACAAAAGACCCCACGGGTTAGAAAATGACTCCGGTAGCCTCTGGGCTCCGGCAGCCTATCGGATCTCTTAGAAGCTCCTCCAGAACTGAGGGGGTGGGCATCTATTTATAGGGCTCCGGAGGGTGGAGGCGTCCAGGACCCTGGACACCTCCATCAGGGCCGAACTAATATTTTATTCTATTTTTATTTATTTTTTGGAATATTTTTATGGAGGCGTCCAGGGCCCCGGACGCCTCCAACAGGTCCACCAAACACCACCGACGGCCGCACGCGATTTGGCATAACGCGTGGTTTTGTGAGCGGCGTCTCGTGATTCAGAAATGGGCGCGTCTAGCTACCTAGACGTCTCCACAATTTGGATTTTTCACACGCGACAAACCGTCGTTCGGTGGGCGGCGCCCGTGAGAGAGTTGATGGAGGCGTCCAGGGGCCTGGACGCCTCCAATAAAATATTTTTTATTATTTTTGTTTTGTTTTTTATGCCAAGCTGGAATTATGTATTTTTTTATATTTTGTTTTTATGGAGGCGTCCAGGGGCCTGGACGCCTCCATTAATTAATATTATTTTTATGTTTTGTTTTTATACCAAAACTGGTATTATGTATTTTTTTATATTTTATTTTTATGGAGGCGTCCAAGGGCCTGGACGCCTCCATTAATATATATATTTTTTATTTGATTTTCGGCTTGAAAAATAAATTAAAAGAATGGGGGCGTCCAGGGACCTGTACGCCCCCATAAAGACCCACCCGGGTCCTTAGTTCAGCCGTTGGCGACCGCCCGGCAGACACCCTTCTTGGTTCCGGAACCTCCTGATGCGTCTGACTGGTGTTGATGCCGTCCGAATGCCGTGACGAGACGATTCCGGATGCCGAAAAGGGCGGAAGAAGACTCAAGAAAAGGAAGCACTCAAGTGATTCAAAACGCGTAAGCCGTTACGGGGCGTTGTATAGTAATATGAGACTTTCTCAGGAGACGTCAGGAGTGGCGTGTCTACAGCTGCCCCGCCTTGGCGTCTGCTTTGCAAGGGAGCGACACGTAGTGGAATGGTATCGAAGTGGAGTGAAATGAAGTGGGAGCGGATTGATAAGTTGTTGCCAAGGTATGATGAGACACGCTTTTGACGTTACTGTTTGGAATCTTTCCTGAAGTTTCAATGAGGCGACCTTGAAGAAGGTCTTTCAAATATTGACGATTGCTTGGACGGAGATCAAATAAGGGAGGGATGTGTGCTCAGGCACAAAAAATAAAGGAGACCAACTTCACGGTGTGGAAGTACTTGGGTCATAAACCGGAGGTTTCACCTTTGGGGAGCGGTTACCAGCCAATGTGGAAGTGCTACGGCCAAGGTGGGTCAAACAAGGTAAAAAGTAATGGAATATCGGAGGGTCTGTCCAAACAAGGGTCTCCTTTGGATGAGCAACGTAGGGTCGTTTCAAGGAAACTCAGTATTTCATTCGGAGTGGAATATCTCATATTTGTAAGAATTGAAGCACAATGGCTTTCGCAATCGAATCACTTGAATGATCTTCCGTAATAAATCAAAGTCCTATATGAATGCATGTTGGGCTTAAAGAAAAATTTAAAATAAACTAAAATAGAAAATAGTCAAGGATAATATTGTCAACTTGTTAAGAACGGGTAAGGATACCGATCCGGTGAGCCGATACTGGGCTGGGGTCCGTTTATCCACGCACCAACTCACTGAATGGAACCGTCGTCCCCATGCCACCACAAATTAACGGCCTATCCGTACAACCCAAATTCTTCCGGGATCGTCACTGTTTTTGTTGAAGGGGAACTCAAATCCCAGATTTGTTCGGGCTGTAAGGTCCTTGACATGTTCTAGTAGCGTAGGTATCATATACTATGATGCATGACATGGTGGGACCAACCATTAAAAGGTGGGACGGGAGATAGGACAAAGACGTCCGTTAGCAAAACCTGCACAGGCCAGCATGGATTAATAACATCAGAAAGTAACAGAATCATAGCAGAATTGCACCACAGTACAAAGGAGATCCAAACAAAATCTTGACAATGACCACCGATGTGACATGTTTTATCCTGTAGTGCCCTACCCTTCCTATAAGAACTCCCCTTAGGCTAGTTCATTCAAAAGCACCAAGGTGGGTTTTGGAAGCTCAGGAGAGGAAAGAGAGGAGAATCTAGAGATTTCAGGATGGAAGGAGAGTCTTCCCGCGTTATGAAGAGGAACAGGCCTAGCGGCGAGATCAGGCGACTCTCTGACCTCGAGGGTCATCTGAGTGGGACGATCATGTTACATATGGTAAGCTGATTCTTTTCAAAATTCTCTATGTGAACCTTCTTCTTATTTCCTTCATTTCTTCTTTCTTTTCTCTTCCAGCCATATCCACTCTTCCCAGGCCCAAGGAAGTTTTCCAAACTGCCATGGCTTTCAAAGCTAACTTCCAATATCTCCATCGGCATGAGGGCCATACTCTCGAAGTGGCATCTGCAGGGGCTCCTTATTCACGCCAAACACTATGAGAAGATTCGTATGGACTGGGCGGTTATGGGCGCACTAGTGGAGATCTGGCATCCCCTGACCCACACTTTTATCTTCCCGACCTTCGAGGTGACCATCCTCCTCGAGGAGGTGGAACTTCTGCTCGGATTGAAGAAATTCAAGAGTGACGGGAAGGTGAAGGCTATGCGGATGCTGACACGGAGGACTTCCGAAAGCGTCCTTGGAAGCTTCATGCCGCCTGACGCGGCCAGGAAGGTGCGTAATCAAAAGGGGATTGATTTGCAAAAGCTTGCGGAGTGGGTCATGGACGCCCTGAGGGGGGCACCAGATGATGACTACTTAGAAGGAATCATGAAGGGGTTCACTATCTGTCTAGCGGGTGCTCTCTTGTTTCCTCATACCGACAACATAGTGGAGGAGGATCAACTAAGTGCCATTTGTGGAATCTGGAGTGGAAAGAGGGTGGGACCCGCCGTCCTTGCCTATCTTTATAGCGGCCTTACTGCCTCGAGCATGGGTAAGCCTCCTTTTGGTTGCGCACTTGTCTTGAATTGCTGGCTTGATCTGCACTTCAAATTCGACCACCGCGAGGGAATGCCAACTGCTTCGAAGCTCTTCCAACAAAGCCCTCTTCATCACATAGCCGACGTGTTAGGCTTCGGTGGTACTGTAGTGAACCGCATTCCGTGGCTGAAGAAACGTGAAGACTGGCGGTCTCACTTCCGCACCGTGACACAAGGCTTCTTCACTTGCGCACCGGCATGTTTGCTTTCGCTTGATCTCCTCATGAGGCCTTCTTGTGAATTTGATCTCCAACTGATTGGTGCGACCGAGTTTATCCTTTACAACGCGCATCGGTGCTGCCTCCAGATCGGCATTCTACGTCATTCGTTCCCACTACCGACTGGCATCGTTCCTTTGAAGAAGAGAGAGTTGGGCACTGAAGCGGATGCGAAGGAAGCGAAGGCCGTCAAAGCACCCTGGAAGACAAGTGTTGCGGGAAAGGCCTTAGCGCACGTGGGGGAAGAGTGCGAGCTGTGGAGGGCTTATGTAACCGAACTGGGGAGGTTAAGGCGTAAGGTGCCTAAACCCCTGATGTAGTTCATTCTGCTTCTCTGATGGAATAAAAATCTGGCATTTGGATGTTTTGGGCCCCTGTCCACTTAAATATTATTATTATTTATTATTTTCATTTTTCTTGTACTTTGGTTTGATTATATATACACTTATCTAAGATGCTTTTTTTATATACATATATTATTATTATTTTTTGAAAATTTTTATCATGGGGGCGTCCTGGACGCCCCTAGTTTTTTATTCTTAATTTTTTGGTATTTTATTTTTTGGGGGCGTCCAGGGTCCTGGACGCCCCTAAGTTTTATTTTTTGAAATTTTTATTTTTTTTATTTTTTGGGGCGTCCAGGCGCCTGGACGCCCCTACTTTTTTTGAATTTTTGAAAAAAATAAAAAGTGTGGGGGCGTCCAGGCGCCTGGACTCCCCAAGGAAAGGGAAATCAATATATAGGGGGGGCTCCCACCCTACTCAGTTACACTGTTCATCCTGACTGTATAGCTACTCCATACGACCCATTCTTCATCCCAATGGAGCAAGGACGCCCGAGCCAGGGTGGAGAGAAGCGCAAACGACGGGCTCGTCGTCCGAGGAGGCTGAGGGACGATGCCGAGGAGGTTGCTGCGGCGGAGGAGATTGTCGCGGAGGAGGAGGCTCCTCTTTTGGCCGTGGAGGCTGCAATGGATGCTGGCGACGCGGCAGAGGATGATCACGACCCGGTAAGCTCTTTAGACTTCCATTCTATTGGTTCACTGGGCTAAAAGGGCGGACGAGAGGCTGTGTGGAGAACGCCGGGGGTGAGGGAAGGAGGCGTCCAGGGGCCTGGACGCCTCCATATTTTCATTTTTTTTCTTTTTTATTTATTTATTTACGTAAATAATAAAAATATAATTAAAAATAAGGAGGCGTCCTGGGCATGGGACGCCTCCATGATAATATATATATATATTTTTTATTTATTTTTGTTTTGGTTTTTGGGTTTTTCTAAAATTAAAATAAAGAAAATGTAAAGGAGGCGTCCAAGGTGTTGGACGCCTCCAAAAAAGACATAAATATTTTTTTAAAAATAAAAATAAAATAAAATAAATAAGTAGTATATACAGTGTTATTGTTTATTACTATTCATGATGCTGATGTGTTCTTTGTTGGTTTTGTGGTGTGCAGGGCGTGATGAAGGGCCGGATCAGCTGGTCCTTAGTGGTGGCAGCATACCGTGGGCTGCCAGACTTTCAGAGGGCGCGTGTGGACGCCATGGGCTTTGGGGCTTTCCTTAGGATCGAGCCCTTTCGACTCGACCTTCCTCTTATCCAGGCATTGAGGGAGTGGTGGCACGCGCCGAGCCGGGCGTTTCTGATGCCCTGGGGGCACATGGTGCCGACACTCTAGGACGTGGCTCGGATCACCGGGCTACGGGTTGATGGAGAGGCGGTGAGCGGGGTCACCTACCCCGACTATTGAGAGAGTGCCCTGGACCTGCTGTGGTTAGAGACGAGCGTGACTGATAGAGACAGCAGGGTAGTTCGCCGAGTGGAGATTATAGAGGCGCTTGGATTCGTCGACCCGCGCCAGCGGGTTAGCGAGACTGGAGCGGAGTTTCTGGCACGACTGGAGGGAGATGCCTGTGCAGCTTTCACCCAGGACCCGAGCGAGAGGGAGCTGGTGGATCTAGACCTCCGGAGGTTTCTTTTCTTCTTCTTGGGCCGCCTTCTGCTGGGGACGAAGGGGGATGGCATCCACTGCCGCTTCCTCGGGATCCTGGCGGACCTTGACAGAGTGGGGCACTACGCGTGGGGAGCGGCTCTGCTTGCCCATTTGATTGCTGATCTCTCCCAGACTTCAGAGAGGGAGACGACAGTCTGCGGCTTCGCACCTTTTCTCCAGGTACACAATTTATTTATGCATTTTACCGTAGTTAAATATGCAATTACTCGTGCTAATGATGTATGATGGATGCAGGTGTGGAGTTATTACTACTTCCCGATGGGGAGGGCTAGGCAGGGGAACAGGAGAGCCGTTCCTCTAGCGCGACAGTGGAGGCCGGTGGTGGTAGCGGCACCACACAGCTACCAGCTGGCGTCACTTCGTCGGGAGCTGAGCGAGTATCCCGAGGCCATGGTATGATGCGTATGATTTTTTGTGTTTATGCATGTGACTGAATGGTAACTAACATGATGTATGTATGGTGATGCAGGTGGTGTGGAGACCCTACCTGGGCATGGGCGACGCTGGCCAGCCTTGGGTTGTAGTGGGTCTTCCTCGTTTCAGGCGGGACGTGTGGGTCCATTACCTGAACGAGATCGAGCCGCTTCGGCTGAGGCTGGTTATGAGGATATTGGGGCTAGCCCAGGAGTGGGTTGATGTAGATGAGCCAGCCCGCATTGGGCGGAAGACCAAGGGGAAGGTGAAGATTGTGGACTGGCGTACGCGCTTCCCAGCACAGTACCAGGACTGGTAGCAGGGCGGGGTCCCAGTGGTGTCCCATGTACAGGACAATACTGATTACCTGAGACGGTACCGGGCTACGTACGGGGACCGCCTCTTCCTTGGTGGTATGGCAGGGGTAAGTGAAATGAAAATACTTCACCCTTCTATATGTATATGCATGTGGCACTAACTTATGTGCAATGCCGGATGCTCGTGACAACATGATCGCCGACCTGCGGGCCCAGCTGGCAGACGCCAGGCGGCAGTTGGTGGCCATCTGACAGGAGTTGGAGATCCTGGTGAGTTTATGCGATGCTTTTTTTGTGACCTGGATTTTTGATACTTGGCCTCTAACTGACGTTCGCTCTGTGTTTCAGCGGGCCCACCAGACAGCGGCAGCCGGGATGGCTGGTGGAGCAGGTTCCAGTTCGCGGGGCCCTCCTCCAGCGGTTTCTGCCCTCCAAGAGCAGCTGGCGTATGTGGTGGCTCGGGCTGAGGAGGACG